>OX438800.1:8623219-9269774 GCA_949316475.1 Hypomecis punctinalis
CATTACATCTATAAATTATACTTTGTTTTTAATATTTTACTTTGCACTTATTTTTTTTCCGGCAAGAACTGATACCTAATAGTTGTTAAGCGTTACTTAGTTTAACAACCTATATTACCTATATGTATACGAGTACTTACAAAGTTGGACAACCTATAGGTATAAGGCGTATAGTATAGTTGGTAGATCAATGTTTTTAATAGTTTCAAATTGCATCCTATATCTTTTCCTACACCGGCTTATACATAATGGAAATACATCCATTTGATTTGAAACACAAGTAAGTACTTTTACTTTTATCTCTAAACTTTCAAAGGTCTATGGATGATCCAATTGCTTTTGATGTACCTAGTAGTACTTATTGTATATTTTTATTTTTGTCTGCAATTTTATTCACTTATTCTTTTTCTAAAAGTAATTTATCGAAAGCAACAAATCTTCCGCAAAAAATATACGATACTAAAATTTACATTGCATTGACGATTCGGTTAAGAAATTCGTAGTGTCGTTTCCGTTTCACAAAACATTTCATAACTTCCAAAGATTACGAATGTTTCATGAAATTTTAATGAAGCAGGTACTTAGTTCTCATTATGACTCAAACCAATATAATGGCATAAGTGGATACGAGGTTTTCAAGCGTGAAAAGTTTACTTTCATGTTTAACTCATATATGAAGACTAGTTGCGTGCCATAGTCATTTACATACATAACATCATAATTTAAGTCCTAGAACGTTCTCATTTAAGCTTCCCTATAAATCTTCTATACGACCGGTTGAAAGCTACTTGCGTCCAGTGCCATCCTGTGGTCTTGAGGTCATCTGTACACCTTGTTGATGGGTATCCTACGCTACGCTTGCCGGTATGTATAGATCACGTTTAAAAACGATTGGACATTTTTCAGACTAGATGGAAAGTGTAATTGTAGTGTAAGTACCTACTCTTGTATAACTACAGTAAACTTATAAAATATAGGTTTCTATTACGGAATTTTCTTACCTTTTTTTATAGAAATGGTCTTAGGTATATAAGTAAAACTACACTGAATAGGTACACTCATACATATTAACTTATTTACTTTGATTATTTACTTGTCTAAGTTAAGTAAATAATCTAAGCTTATTTAGTAGAAAAAATCTACATATCTAGGTGAGACAATCAGCTTTTGACATCAGAAATGTTAGAAATTATTATTTAGAGTTAAAAAGTTATCTCTACATAATATGTCAATTCTCTAATCATGAATGTGCAATACTTATACCAACTTTAGTACCTGTTGCATCGTTCAAAAAAGAATTGTTTGTCGCATCATGAATGGAACTTAAATATCATTTTAAAACATTATATGAAGTTAGTAACGTAACTTACCCAAGTATGTTCAATTCCACCGGTTCGAAACTTGCAAAAATGCACTGTTTTATACGCTTCTCCACTGGCAACTATTTTAAACCAACTTTCTAACTCAACTGCACAGCACTGATCGCTCGAGATGCGATCGTTACACACGAAATTCCAATTTTGAGATCCTATAATTTCGATCACAGATCTATGGGACCGTGGATCGGTTTCACGGTGAGTGAGGAACGAGTCAGACGCGCGCGACCTCCAGCGTCAATCCAGCGACTGCGCGCGCGCCGCTCGATCCAAGAGAAACTCAGAGAAAAGTAGCGTCCCCCAGCCGTAGAAGCAGCAGTTACATCAATGTTGATGGTTTCTGCCGAGACAGTTTTTGCTAACTTACAAATGAGAGGTATCTTAACAATGGCGTAACTTCCTCTTTCCGGATCATAGGTAATTAAGATTTTTTCAGTTGATGTTTATTCTGAAAAAAATGTTGGACATATATTTCTTACCTGAGTATGTAGGTATACGCGGCTCGCGTGCATTTTCAGAGTCGTTATATGTTCTTGGTGATGTCTGGTATTTGGCTTTTGTTTTCTATTCAGAAAAAAAGTTGGATCTATCTAGTAGAGAACCAAAATAAATGTGTCACAATCTTCCTTCTAAGCAGGAAGTACCTATGGATGCTGATGCTGGAAAAGGTACACCTACAGATTATTGTATTTTTATTTTATGCAATTACTTATGGGTCACCTTTCGTGGGTAGGCCTACGTACACCGTATGCCACAGTACCACATCGACCTCGCAGGATTACGATGTATGCGAGCCGCTTATTGGAGATCCATAGGAAAGGCATATGTCCAGCAGTGGACGTTATATGGCTAATGGTTGGATGGACCTATGGATACAAACATAAATGCTGGTGTTTATTTGGCTCAACGTATAAGCATTGCCATCCAGCGTGACAATGCTGCCAGCATGCTGGGTACGCTGCCAGCTGGCAGTGGGATGGAGCATTTGGATTGTCTTTAGACCTTCAAGGGTCTATGGATGATCCAATTGCTTTCTATGTAGTAGTAGTGTAGGTATTTTTAGCATTTAAAGTAGTAATGGATACAATAATGTGCATTTATATGTTTTTTTTTTTATTCGTTTGGATTATCTTTAGACCTTCAAGGGTCTGTGGATAATCCAATTGCTTTCTATGTAGTAGTAGTGTAGGTAGTTTTAGCATATAAAGTAGTATTATTGTAGTTAATAAAGGCACTTTTGCCCGTTAAAAAAATATTATATATTATGTGATTTAATTTGTCTATATTTTTGCAGATAAACCTGGCTCCAACCATTCATAAACCCAATCTAAATTCATTGTCATTTCAAAGTGATTTACGCTGATTGCTGCTCATTTCATCGCATGACGGGAACTTCCTTTTCAAATAGCTGACCTCATGCCATCTTTTTATTGAATTTCGAGGTCAACCTCTGTTGACCTCGAAATTCAATAAAGATCTGATTTATACAAAGAAATACTAAAAGTAATAACCTTGCTAATTATAATATTATTCGAAGATTTTGTTGCCTAAATACATAAAAGAAAATATTATGAGTTGAGCAGGTTCGCGTGTTAAGCCGTTATACATACATATATACAGGGTTATTTCTAATCAACTAGCATCATTTTAGGGGCTTATTCTGTACATCAAAGCTAACAACTTTTGTTCTACAACTTTTGTCAAAACTTAAATAAAAATCAGCTGTTCCATACATTTTGTCGCGGGTGAACGATATTTTTCTATGGAACATTTTTTTTTGAGTTTTGACAAAAGTCGCAGAACAAAAGTTGTTAGTTTTAATGTACAGAATAAGCCCCTAAGAGGATGCTAATTGATTATAAATAACCCTGTATATCAACGTAAAATATTAAAATGACCATAGATCCAAAGTAAATAACGCAACTTGTATGTACAAGGTGATGTTTTATAAAGTGCAAAACCTTTCAGAGGTGTATATACATAATTATATGCTCATTTTTATGAACATTGATTATATTTAAGTCAATATCTCGATAAAAATAGCAGTTTCATACATTTTGTCGCGAGATAATAAACTTTTCGTATGGAACAGCAGATTTATTTTCGGGAATTTGGAGTTGGTCCTATAGTGAACGTCGTTCTTAATGATGAGTATACACTACATCTTTAAAAGTCCCTGCACTTTTCGATATCTAGGTAACACCTTGTATAAATCTAGGTATATACTTCCTTAAGTTATATAATAGTAATAGAGAATAATGACTTAACTAGAGTAACTTTAACCGTTACCATTTCTTCATAATGTGCTCGTGGTGCCACAAATAAGTACTCAGGTATTATTTAATGTTTATATGCAATTAGGTTGACTTAGAGCGTAATATATTTCAATTAATTTTATTATTTTGCATGCATTTAAATACTATGTAAGTAGTACATGGCAGTTGTATTATATTGAGAGATAAAATGTGGCTAGATTCGAGTTACCTATGCAAGAATGTCGTAATACATTGCAATAATAACACGGGTATATTATTATGGTGTGTATATCAGTTTCCTATTAGTTTGCGTATTTTATGAGAGACACTTAAAATGCAATATAAAAATGTGTGAACACGTCGACTACGGTGATGGTAAAATTAATGGAATAAAACTAGATTAAGACTTGGTTTGTGACATCCAAAAAAGAATGGAAGAATTAGCTTGCTATTTTAATGCCTCCGTCCATTATCCATTTATCCATTAGCCTTAGGACTTCATAGACGACATAGGCCTCTCTTACCTATGGCTTTCTAATAAGACCGGTTGGGAGTGGTTTCGGGTTTCCAGCGTGTTGATTATATTGTCTGTCCACCTTGTCGGTGGACGTCATATACGATGATTGCCCGCTACGTCGTCTCCATTTAAAACTATAAGACCCCATTGCTCCATTCTTCGAACTATGTGCCTTGCCCATAACATTTCCAGTAATGTACCTACTGGGCTATGTAGGTAATTTTATTTTAATTTGCGTGACAGGCTCTTATATATAACTTCGAAGAAATTATAACCAACTTATTTTAGTAATAGCTACGTGTATTTTAGAATGCACGTATAAATAAAAAAAATACGTTTCGTAGCTCGTGCTACGAACCTTTTATTGGATTTTTATCAAAGTTAAACTATGGTACAAGATTTATTTTATTACCTACCTATAGACTTCCTGTTTTATAATTTACAATGCTTTATTTAATATGTACAGTACTTAAATATATTTTTATATTCACAGTGAACGTTTTTTAACTAAGAATAATGCATATACCTACGAGTATGTTCCCCCAAAAGGAGAGTAACGGAGTTAGGCGTTGTACTCTAGGAGTCCACAGTATTAATGCCATATTTCCTATATTAGCCCAATTCTAACTAAAAATAATAAATTATACAACATTTTTTATTTACTAAATGTGTACACCTCAACATATTGTATACGTAACAGGTATGTAATAAAATTACATATACGATTATCCGGTATTGAACTATCCATAACCAACTCGTTTCTATGAATCTATCCCATGTTGTGGCGCAAATGCTAAATGTTTGAATTAAACAAAGCAGGTGCAAGTTAATTGCCCTTACGAAACCTATTTACGGTGATTAAATTGCATTGCAGTGCACCGTGTTTTGCAATGCATCGATCGGTGATTGGTGGGCTAACAGTTATCGGTGTCGAATCTAGGTATATACTTCACATGGGTAAGTGGTTAAGAAATGCTGAAAGTATGTGTTCATGTTTTTAAGGACCTATTAAATAAAATTAATAAATAAAAATATAACCATTTATTTCAGGCATAGACCCATATTAAACTTAGCCTCAGTTAAAACTGGTACAGTATACACAGTATGACACTATCTATTGAATCAACATGTGTAATAAATTATGTCGTCAGCTAATCAGCTGGCCATTTCACTAATCAGTGAAATGGCCAGATCCGATGTGATTGTATGGATTGCTCCGCAGAGAAGACCCTTGCTCTTAAGTTTTTAACGAAAAAGTATAGGTACCTAATTACTAAACCGAAAAATGTAGCGACTAGTTATTATACTGTAATCTGTATTTTTCTGCAAATAAACTGAACTGAATTGTATTTTGTTTACCATTTTCAAGTTCAGCTTCAACGTCGTTTTATGTCAAGTAAGGCCTGCCTATTACGCATTTAACAAATAACTTTCAACATTAGCCTGTCCAGTGTTTATTTAATTTTCTCTTTCTCCCACTTCGACAATGTACATTCTAAATTAGAATCACCAAATTTTGCTCCTAATGTAAGTTGCAGCTGCAGGCTGCAGCGTTGCGCAACAACTTTCACCGTCCCTACCCTGTGCCGCAACACGCGAACACCCCGACGCAAACCTGTCGCTGTTTACTCAGAGACAGTGAATAAGGTTGAGACTTGAGATTATTCGAGCAGTGATGAGCGGAGAGCGACAAAGCCTAATATTTATTGTAAAAATGAGTTTAATTAAGTATGCCATGCACATGTTCGAAAAAAACGGTCGTTGCTCTATGCTGGGCCGGATTAAGAAGTATGCAGGCCCTGGCGCAACAAAAGAGTGGAGAGCTCTTCATGATCTACCGAACTCGCATTCCGAGGTGTTGTTAGAGCGCGCGGTTTTAGGATAAATTTTATCCATGTACTTTTGTCCTTTTTGTAGAGTAAACATATAATACAGAAAGATTTTCGAAATCTTTAGTGGGCCGGGTCCTCTATTGTAGAGGCCCCGGTCAGTTGCCCCGGTTGCAGCAATTGCTGTCCTCTAAATCCGGCCCTGGCTCTATGACTAATGAAATTCAGATTTTCAGAAATCAGGTAGGGTAGGCCTATCTAGTTAGAATCTTCGACCTGAGCAAAATTGATGAATAGGTTCATTTGGCACTTTTAAAGTTGCAGGTGAAACATAGATTTGGAAATGACCAAATATTTAAAAGACTATTCTAACAATTATAAGTTATTATTTTTTGTATACGGGTTACACACACCACTGGGGTTGATCCCATTCATCTAAACTAAACCATTCTATAAATATGATCTAATTATCGTCTTAAAATTTTCTCTAAGTAGGTACCTACTACTATTTTTAGCCCACCTCGAATCGTCTGTGTAAAAATCCCATAGAAAGTTCCTTTATAAAATACTTCGTGGATTTGTTCCCACCACAGTTTAATTGAAAATCTGTACATTTAATATACTGTCTCATATTCTACAGCGCTACCGTCCTGCAATTGCGTAGTGACGCAGGCTGTTACGTCGCTGCTGTATCGATGTTTTGTGTATTTAGCCCGGAATGAGGAAGTTGAAGCTCTGGTTACGTGCTATTATTCAAGCGTAGATGCGTTAATGCGTTTATCAGTTAATATACCTAAGTAAAAAATGAGTTTCGCTAAAAAATTAACTAAACTTTTCCTAAAGTACTGTTTTCTTAGCGGGATTCCCTGTATGAGCTCTCATAGAACATCGTATTTAGGTATTTAGGTCGAACACGTATTTAGGTAGACGTAGGTAGGGACATAATTGACTACTGATTCTTAAGTCAAAGTCCATAATAATACTACCTACCTCAAGAGGATTCTGAATCAACCAGTGTATTCGCGTTTTCTGTAGACCATCGAGAAAATTCATACATTTTTAATAAAATATACGTTCCGAACAGAAAACTCTTTTCAGCCCTAAACTTATAATTTGAGTGAAGCTTAAAGAAATATTATACGCTCGTACGTCTTATTTTCTTTAAGAAAAAAATTTAGTGCATGTAGAAATACTTTTCAGGCAAAGTTTTGCGTAAAGTATGACTTTTTAGAGGTTTATAACTTAAAGGTCATTTAAAAAACTGTAAAAAATAAGACGCATAAACCTAGCGATTGAAGTGCAATACAATAAAAAAAAATCACTCAAATCGGATAATATTTTAAGGCAATTGCCTTAAGTAATAAGAAATTGTTTTTAAATACAAAAATACTTATCTATTTATCGAATTAGTCTTGTAATGGTATTTTTATATTGGTCCTTCTGTGCGAAATATACAAGACTGATATTATAAAAATTCCTGAAAATATTGACTGCTTAATCACAAAATAAACTGCATATGAGATTTTATCGATGCAACTAGGCACATACTCGTACATATAGACCTAAGTACTTAGTAAATACCTAACGAAGCCAATGTGAAAATCCTGATTTGGTTATCCGCAGCTTGTAGCTAACATCACAGCCGCCAAGAAGTTTAGTTCGGCCTATACTTAATAGTCCGAGATAGTTAGGCAACCTTGTATAGATATACCTATTCTAAGCTTCGTAATGTATCTAAAAAACAAGTGAATGAAATGTTTTGTCAAAAAATAATCAAACTTTTATCAATCAAAAATACTGGCGGTCACATTTCGCAAGGCAACCTGGTTTATATGTATTCTCCTATTCAATAAATTTATGTAAAAAACAAATGAAATATATGTACTGTATGTATCAGCCTTTTTTAATAGTCCACTGCAGGACTTAGGCCTGCCCACGAAGGGTGATTGGGCCATATCCACCACGTTGGCCCAGTGCGGGTTGGTGGATTCGCATACGCCATCGAATTTCTTCTATGGACGTATGTAGGTTGCCTCACGATGTTTTCCTTCACCGAAAAGCCAGTGGTGTGAAATTCCAAAGAACTCATTGGTTCAAAGAACGGGACCGGGATTTGAACCCACGACCTCACGATTGCAAGACGGGTGTCACTACCTCTAGGCCACCATGGCTTCTATCTTATGAAAGATATGTTTTCCTGTAAATTAATTAAACATTAGTAAATTTCAAATATTTGCGGCCAACTTTCGCAAGGCAACCCTATTTAAATATATTTACAACTAGTTTTTACCCGCGGCTTCGCCCGCATGATATTTTAATTTTTGACACAATATCGTTATAATTTATAGCCTATGTGTTATATAATTAATATAAATAAGCTATGTCTTATATATAAATATATAAGCTATATTATTGCAAAGTTTCATCTCAATCTGTTCAGTAGTTTTTGCGTGTAAGAGTAACAAACATCCATACATCCACCCATCCATCCATCCATCCATCCTCACAAACTTTCGCGTTTATAATATTAGTAGGATATCATTATAATTTATAGCCTATGTGTTATTCTGATATATGTATAAGCTATATTATTGCAAAGTTTCATCTCAATCTGTTCCGTAGTTTATGCGTGAAAGAGTAACAAACATCCATACATCCATCCATCCACCCTCACAAACTTTCGCGTTTATAATATTAGTAGGATATATTTCCTATTCATATAATTACGTGAAAAATTGGTTTGAACCGTGTAATACGCTATGAGCGGGATGTTCTTGCGGTGGGATCTCGGGCTATAATATAATGAGTAGCTTACCATCGTATCAAAAGTGAAAACTAGTTCCTTATTTAAACTACCAGTAGGTAGTGGGCGAGTTCAATATTTTTTCGTTACCTAATTACAAAGAAAAGTAAAAGGATGCGATGACGCCACCCGGATTTCGGCCATCTTCCGCAATAACACGGCACCCAATCTTACAATCTCCGGTTTGGTTCGCACTGAGTACTTAAGTATGTTCGTATAGGCCGGGTGACTAGCCCTGGTGTCAGAGTTTTAAAGCTGCCTCTGACATGGCGAAACGGTTAACGTGTCATCTGAGCCACGGTAGCGGTCAGCCTTAAATGCCACCCGTGATCACTCATCCAAAGACTGACCGTGGCCGATTGTAGCTTAACTTCGGTGATCGTTAAGCACCTGGCCTGCATCCAGCATATTATTACTCCGGTTCTGTCAAATAACTTTATCATTTTAGGTACCTACATCAAAAACCTCTCGCTGTAGCCCTAACCATCGGTAGCTTTTGGGCCCTGCCCCGCTGCCGGCGACACTCTAGGCTTAGATTTTTTATAGTATTTTTTTTTGTATAAATATTGTAAAAAAACTTCAATTTATGAAAATAAATGAATAATTATAATAAATGAATAAATAAATTATGTGAATTATAATTATAACAATAAAATGGTTTCTATACCTGACATAATTTTGCGAGTGATGTGAACTCTACGTGCGATAGTTCTATATGCGACGTTTGTTCTAATATACCTACCTACTAATTTAATAATTTATTTTATAATTTAATAGTTTTTTAATAGTTAAGGAACGCGCTGGATGCAGGCCGCTTCCTACAGGGCTTATTGGAAATCCATGGGGGAGACTTATGTCCAGCA
Organism: Hypomecis punctinalis; assembly: GCA_949316475.1. Lineage (NCBI taxonomy): Eukaryota > Metazoa > Arthropoda > Insecta > Lepidoptera > Geometridae > Hypomecis > Hypomecis punctinalis. The sequence goes on from OX438800.1 coordinate 8,632,863, forward strand.
GTGGACGTCTTACGGCTGATAATGATGATGATACTACTACATAGTTAAATTTTTTTTTTCATGGCAAGTGCCTTTATTACCTAACTACTACAAAATAGGTACAACACTACTTACATAGGCTAAAACCACTTAAACTACTGCTATTAAAAAAGCAATTGGATCATCCACAGACCCTGGAAGGTCTAAACATAAACCAAATGCTCAATTCATCTTTTGACATTTTTAATATATTGAATAATTGGTACCTACTTTAATTGTGACATTTGACATTGTTGAGCAGACAGTTTGCCATCTCAATTTGCACACATCATCAGGCATAACATGACGATCATATTGTAACTCGACCATAAAACGCAAGATTACTTATACCCATGTTTAATGCAAATAAACGTATCTTTATCTTAAAAAAAATATAACAATCAAAAAATAATAATATAAAAATATATCCATCCATCAGTCATAAGAAGTCCACTACTGGACATAGGCCTCCCCTATGGATCTCCAATAACACCGGTTGGAAGCGGCTTGCGTCTAGTGGGATCCTGCGGTCTTAATGAGGTCATCCATCCACCTTGTAGGTGGACGTCCTACGCTGCGCTTGCCAGTACGTGGTCTTCACTCGAGAACTTTTCGACCCCATCGGTCATAAGTCCTCCGCGCTCTGCCCATTGCCATTTCAACTTGCCAATCCGATGGGCTATGTCGGTAACTTTAGTTCTTCTACGGATCTCCTAGCATAACCCTCTCCACTCAGAGCAAATAAAAAAATCCAGAGGGAACGTCGTTGAACAGTCAAGTGAAGCCGATTTTTTATACGGGTGATTCTTCGAGTAAGTCGTTCTTTGGTGATTTTCGTGGCAACTTTCAAATTCAATTTTTTTTTCAATTTCTTGCCAGAATCTAAAAAGATATGTAAAATTAATATGTTTTATAGAAGAGGCACCTCAAAGAGCCAAACACTTACAGAGATAATCGGGGTTAAAAAATGGAGGCCACGCAAATCATAAAACACCCCACGAAAATGATAATTTTAATTTGACTTTCTCAGATGAGTTACTTACTGTTCCTTCATATTGAAAAAAAGTTATTATGTTATGATAAAGTAAAAAATTGGTAAGTCACTAAGGCAGAAAACGTTTTTAGTAGTATCAGACCAACATTATTTATTATTTGTCAAAAATACACAAATTAAAAAAAGATTAAAAAAAATAACAAAAATATAGGTAGGTTACTAAGGCAGACACCGTTTTTAGTAGAATCAGTCCAACATTATTTATTACTAGCTGACCCGGCGAACTTCGTTTCCCGCAATATCTTTATAAATTATAGCCTATATGTTATTCTGACGTATAAGCTAGATAATCAAAGTTTCATCTCTGTATTGTACAGAAAGATAATTGGATACAAAGTAAAGAGAAAATAAGAAAGTAAATTTTGGGATAGGCTGAAGATGCTCCCATATTGCAAGTGCATCATGATTCGCAGTGATTTGCTTACTATGCAAAAAGGTATCGTTATCATTTTGCCATGTTTTTTGTAGTATAAAACTACAGTGTGCAGAGTCAGCTATTTTTACTACCTCTAAAGTGAACGGCTTGGATTTCTCTTAAATATTTTGCATTATGATTCTCGCTAAAGTTGCAATGGATTATGCATTCGTCTTTTTTCAGATTGTATTTTATTTGTTTGATGTGTCTGTGCTGTGATATTATATTTGAAACGTGATTCATGTAGGGAATCAGCTGCTTATCAAATTCTTTTATTAATGCTTTTGGAGAAGCAATTAATTTTTGGTTTGTAACAGTACGAGTTAGACCTACGTTGGAACAACAACAACCTGTTTGATGCATTTTCACACCAAAGCATATGGGAAACTCTGGAAGCTCAAAATGTGGCAATTCAGTACATAGATGTATTAAAACAAATATACGGAAAGAGCACCGGTAGAGTTAAGCTCGAAACCATTGGCCCAAGTTTCCCTATTGGTAGAGGTGTAAGACAACGTGACCCGCTCTCTTCGAGAATTTTTCTGTCTATATTAGAATCTATTAGAAAAAACAAGGATTGTATATTCAAGGCAAATATTTCAATCACTTAAGATTTGCTCATGATTTAGTGTTGCTATCAGAGTCAAGTAACTAACTACATACTATATGATTGAAACATGATGCTAGCATGAAAGTAGGCCTACAAATGAATATTTCGAAGACAAAGGTTATGTCAAATCACACCAAGTCAAGCATAATTGTTGGAAATCATATACCTGAATACGTAGAGCAATACATTTATTTGGGAAAACAAGTCGGATTCAACAGAAATAATAATGAGCAACAGTTATTGAAGGTATAAAGAAATATTTAAAAGCGATATGCCTATAAAGCTCAAACATAAGTCATGGACTCGTGTATTATCTCTTGTCTCACATATGCATGCCAAACATGGAAGTTTACCAACAAAGTTAAAAATAAATTAACTACTTGCCAAAGAGGAATGGAGCGCAGCATGTTAAACATAAAAAAAATACAAAAGATAAGATTAGACATTTGAAAATAACATCCAAGACCAAAGCAATAGATGCTCTATCCCACGCTTAAAAATTAAAATGAAAATGGGCCGGGCATGTAGCGTGCCTGGTAGATCGCAGATGGACCAAAACTGTTACGACTTGGAATGGACCACCAGGTAAGCGCTACAAAGGAAGATCCTACACAAGATGGGAAGACGACGTTAAAAAAATTGCGGGCCCAAAATGACTCGAAATAGCCCGTAGAGAGGCGGAGGACACGATATTTCTGAAATCCGGCAACCTGATTTACTACCGGGAAGGTGACCAGTGGTCCCAAAGTGGTGTCGGTTTTCTCGTTCACAAGTCCCTCGCTAACAATGTTATCACCATCGAAAGTGTGTCGAGCAGGGTTGTATATCCAATACTCAGAATTTCCAAGAGGTATTCGCTGAAGGTCATTGTGGTATACGCACCGACCTCGTCACACCCAGATGACGAAGTGGAGACTATGTATGAAGACGTAAGTCAGGCCATACATACATCTAAGACCCACTTTACTGTTGTTATGGGGGATTTCAACGCAAAGTTGGGCAAAAGAAGCGATGATGAGCTGAGAGTGGGGCAATTTAGCAAGACATACACCGAATTGAAGAAATACAGACCCATCTCACTTCTGAGCCATGTTTATAAGCTGTTTTCAAGGGTCATTATGAACCGTCTCGAGCGCAGGCTTGATTCAGCCTTGCGAACAAGCCGATATCCGAAAAGGCTTTCGCACCATGAACCACATTCATACGCTGCGGCAGGTTATACAGAAGACCGAAGAGTATAATCTGCTACATTGCTTAGCATTTGTGGACTATGAAAAAGCCTTTGATTCGGTCGAGACATGGACTGTGCACGAGTCTCTCCAACGATGCCGTATTGACTATCGGTACATCTAAGTGTTGAAGTGGTTGTATAATAACGCCACTATGTCGGTCCGAGTACAGGAAGAGAGCTCCAAGGCGATCCCTTTAAAAATAGGCGTAAGACAGGGAGACGTAATTTTTCCAAAACTGTTTACGACTACTTTGGAGAACGCCTTCAAGCTCCTGGAATGGAAAGGATGCAAAATCGATGGAAGAGCTCAGCACGATGCTCGAAGGCCTCAATCGGGTTTCTCAACAGGTGGGTCTTAAGATAAACATGGACAAGACGAAAGTCATGTCTAATTCCCATGTTTTACTCACCCCGATTTCTGTTGGAAACTCGGTTCTTGAAGTCGTTGACTCGTACGTCTACCTAGGATAAGTAGTCCAGTTAGGTAGGTCCGACTTCAACAAAGAAGCCAATCGCCGAATCTAACTCGGATGGGCAGCGTTTGGAAAATTGAGTAGCGTCTTCTCGTCCGACATACCTCAGTGCCTCAAGTCGAAAGTTTTCGACCAGTGTGTGTTGCCAGTGATGACTTATGGCACAGAAACGTGGTCTGTCACTATGGGCCTTATTAGTAAGCTCCAAGTAGCCCAACGAGCTATGGAGAGAGCTATGCTCAAAGTCTCTCTGAATCAGGAATGAGGAGATCCGTAGAAGAACCAAAGTTACCGACATAGCCCAACGGATCAGCAAGTTGAAATGGCAATGGGCAGGGCACATAGCGCGGAGGACTGATGACCGGTGGAGTCCAAAAGTTCTCGAGTGGAGACCACGTACCGGCAAGCGCAGCGTAGTCCACCCACAAAGTGGACGGATAACCTCATTAAGACCGCAGGATCGCGCTGGATGCAAGCCGCTTCCAACCGGTCTTATTGGAGATCCATAGGGGAGGCCTATGTCTAGCAGTGGACGTCCTTTGGCTGATGGATGGATGGATGCATGGGCAAAAATTGATTTGCGTGGGTCAAAACTACCACGTAAACCACGCAGATCACGACCACGAAAATCAAAATAAATCCTAAAGGATTTATTTACATAAAAACCTTTTAAACAAATAAACTGTGTTTTGAATATAAGTTACGTAACTTCATATTTGTTCGCTACAATATTTTACTAAATAAATAAATTCACAGACATCGGAGATAATTGTACCACGCAAATCAAAGTTTTGAGAAACCAAACCCGCGCAACAAGGTTCTTACCTCTATTTTTTTAAAACTCGACGCACCATCACTTAAGTACTCTACCCGGCAGTCGGAGCGCGACTAGTTGTAACTTGAATTAGGATCATGCAACATCAGGCCGCAAATTTAGAGATATGCTAGTGCAATTATAAAAATCCACGCAAATCAGTAACTACCTCGGGACAGTTACATTTAATTTTTTTGTAGGCAATGTAGTTCTTTCAGAACTATGGTTTAATTTTGTATAGCATTTTAAACTTCTTAGGACTTAGTGGTATTTTTTTTGTAACCATGTAGCGTATAGTTTAAAATATATAATTGACTAAGTGATCAGATCGGGGATTGGGACACTCCACGAAAATCAAAGAATGGGGGTATTTCATTTTTTAATCATATTTATTTATAAAGATAATTGAATAATAATCAGTGTCCCAGTTCAGAGAGGTTTTAAGCTTGGCTCGAAAAAAAAACTGGCTCGCTGACTTTATGATTTATATTATTTTTAAGTAAAGCCGCTTGAAAACCCTGTCCCAAAGAATGACCCATACATGTGTGAGTGCGTCAATGTTGCGCCGCCAGTTTTACTGACAAGTCAAGGCGTAGTTTCATAGTTACCTGGATGTGTGTGTAATTGTCTGCACACGGCGAGGCGTAGTTTTGGTTGGCTTCACTTGTTTGTTCACAACATTCTCTCTTGATATTTTTATTTGCTCTGAGCCTCTCCATAGATCTTTGGGCTACTTGAAGCTTATAAAAAATATAGGGAAATAGATGCAATGCATAGATGTAAATACGGCATTACCTGTCTATGTCCGCATATATAAAGAATCTATGCGGATATAGACTCTCGGATATATGTAGATGCGGATATAAATCTCTGTAAAATATCTAATAAATGTTTATAATTTATACCTGCTTATTTTGGATAAATAGACTTAAATATTAGGTATTAAATTTATCTAAATACTAGCGGACCCGGCGAACTTCGTACCGCGAAAGTTAATGAATGTAGGTAGCTAACCTTACGGAAATACCTATATTAAGATATTTTAAGTTTAATGGCTGTCATCCAAAATGTAGATCTCATTGAGTTATCTCACCTTTGTGAAGATAGCATTGATCAAAAATTGACATTTGCGGAGATAAACCACTTTTAAGTTCGACAGCTGTCATCCAAAATGTAAATCTGGTTTAGCTATCTCAATTTTGTAAAGACAGTAATGATCTAAAATCGGCAGATACGAAGATAAACCACTATTAAGTTCGACAGCTGTCATCCAAAATGTAGATCTGGTTCAGCTATCTCACTTTCGTGAAGATATCATTGATCAAAAGTTGACAGTTACGGAGATAAACTACTTTTGAGTTCAACAGCTGTCATACAAAATGTAGATCTGGTTGAGCTATCCCACTTTTGTAAAGACAGTAATGGTCTAACATCGACAGATACGAAGATAAACCACTTTTAAGTTCGATAGCTGTCATCTTAAATGTAGACCTGGTATAGCTATCTCACTTTCGTAAAGATAGCATTGATCAAAAGTTGACAGTTACGGAGATAAACTAATTTAAGTTCGACAGCTGTCTTACAAAATGTAGATCTGGTTGAGCTATCTCACTTTTGTAAAGAGAGTAATGGTCTAAAATCGGCAGATACGAAGTAAGTAATTGTAAGTGCGCCACAAAATATTAGCCCCAATTCAATGTGAAACGGTACACACATATTGTAGCAAACAATCATTTCAAACCCAAGAAACAGTCAATCTCAACTAATAAGTTTCGTCATGATTATCATCCGCAGCTTTCTTTGTCCCACTGCTGGTTATAGGCCTCTCTTTTTCTGTGACATCTGCCTCGGCTCTTTGCCGGTCGTGACCAGGTTCGACCGGCGGTATTGATGATATCGTCGAGATAGTCGACCCAACTTGCTGCCGCGCCGCACATAACTGAGCGCTCTCACCTATTCAAGTACCCTAGTTGACCAGCTCGGTCACCACCGTCTTTCTTGCTCAAGAAGCGCTGGTCGAATTGGTTGCCTCGCCAGTGTGAACGATGTCACACGCAGGGCTTTTGCGACCGCCAATATAGCAGCCGTACTTGAACCGAATGGGTTTGCACTTGGTGATGGCAAAAGGCCTGACGGTATGAAGCTGGTCCCATGGAAGTGTAGACGGTCCTTAGTATGAGACGCAACTTGCGTCGATACTTTGGTGCCGTCACATCTTTCTGAGACTCAGAGAAGGGCTGAAGCGTTGGCCGATTCGGAGCAGCACAAACGGCGCAAATATGCTAACCTTAGCAGTGGTTACAAATTTGAGCCGTTTGAAATTGAGACATTGTGCCCGTGGTGGCCAGTTTTGTTTTCAAAAGTATTTCTGAGCGTCTGGTGTACCCGACGTGTGACCAAAATGCTGGTTTTTATTTGGTTAACGTATAAGCATTGGCAATCATCCTGGCAATGCTGCTAGCATGCTGGGCACGCTGCTAACACGCTGCTAAGTGGGCTTAAGTATTTGGATTATCTTTAGACCTTCAAGGGTCTGTGAATGATCCAATTGCTTGTTATGTAGTAGTAGTTTATGAAGTTTCACATCATAAGTCTTGTATTTAGTGGTAGTTAATAAAGGCACTTGCTCTATAAAAAAAGTCAAGTACCCTTGCACCTTGCCACTGTCCAAACCTAACCTGACATCATAATACTTTATACTTATAAATGCTTCTGTTGATTAAGATAAGGTTAGAGTGTACGGGTTCCCGCCTTGTCGTGGCGGGGGAACTTAGTAGCCGAGGCTTATGGGCGGCGCAGGAATCCCAGATAGAGCCGCTTCTCTGTTTTTCTTCTGAGACAGCTGAGAAGGCGGCGCTCGAGGTCTCCCGATTTTTTGGGTATTTTCTCCCTTGGCAGCTTAGAAGTTTGCACTCGTGGTTGGGCCGCTTTTCTGGGCTTTTTAACTAAAGCAGCTGAGAGGCTGGCTGGCAAGTTGCGTGCCTCATGAGGAGTGCCGCAACTGAGGCGGGCTGCACTTTTATCACTGTTCAATCCTAACCAAACCAACAGAAATGTATGTTCGTGTCAAGGTCACAGTTCACAGTCAAGGTTAATAACCTTAGAGTCAAGATACTTATACTCATGCCATACTACTCCTAAAAATCAAGTCGATCCGTTTCTTCGTATATTAGTATGGATTCTGTACCATAAAGGTAGAATAAAGAAACATGTTTAACCTCTAATGGTATATTTAAAAATATTTTTAATGTCATATTAAATGACGGCCCAGTATTAAACGACATTTTAATATGTCATTGGAGATGGTGCAATGACATTTAGATACTTTGACATGTAATAGTTTACAAACCGAAATAATAATCATATCGTCGCCGGCCAGCAAGAAGTCACTAAGTGACATTTTTAGCCAAAATGAGTTAATGATGTCAAAGTGTTTTTTAATCTATTATCTACCCTATGGAAAGATAAAAAGAGCTGATTTCTCATTATTTCAGATAATATTACAATGTCAGAAGTAGTTAACTACTTATTAAGCAAAAAATCAGTTTATCAAAATTAACTAACGTAACTTGAGTAATTTATCCAAATCGTTTTGTTAACTTCAATGTCACTTAGTCACTTTTTGCACACAATATTTTTGACGCGGCTCACTATTGATTGCACTTAGTTATTTCTGGCACGGTAAAAACTAAATAAAATTAAATTATGTTGTGTGATAAAAGTCACCAAGCGATCTTAAGTAATTTGTATCATGGTAATCGGACGTTTTTCAGTATTTATGTTTTCCGAAATCTAACTAAAGTACATTAATTAAAGCAAAACCACTCGTGTTGTGACTTAGTTACAATGTCTGGGCGCACCTACTTCACCCCGCTCACCCGCACCCGCGCCCGCGCCTCCGTTGTTCTATCGCGTGACTACATCAGTCGCTACTCGCTCGTGGGCTCTGCCGCCAAGCGAACGTTATTTTGGTTAATTAAGTGTGGAAACGGTAAAAATCGTCTAGTTATGAAGAAAAGCAGGTCCCATTATATACTGTCTCTACTGCCAGAAAACTCGCAAAAAAATGATGTAAGTATCTACTTCTACTCATGTACTTATCTACCTTCGCCTTACCTGTCCAAACAACAAGTTTATTATTGTACATTAATTCTAGGTACTTTACCCACATGAGATAAGACGTGTGGTCGGGTTAGGGATCATACTTTTACTCGTATTATGATTATTCTTGAAAATTTAACAGGTAAAATAATGATTATTGTGTGTCTAGTATCTAACTGTGTAAAGAGGATTTCATAATAAACTGTAAAGTAAGATTACAGTATAATAATAACCTAAGTAAGTTTTCAATTATTAAGTAATAGGTACCTACAGGTACCTAGGTATAACAAGCTTAGGGATTTAGTGTGGTATCTAGCTTAGGTAAGCTAAAATAACATAAGTTATTAAATGAACTCCATTAACTAATACAACTCTCCTACATCTCCACTAGGTATTTGCAAAACACTTTGAAGATCTGCAGTCCATTAACTAGGATTCCTGTGTTGTGGGTGCATAGTCTGTCATTTTTATTAATCTGTTCAAAAAGCAATAATATTGTTGTGCTGTAGGAGCTTAAATTTCTAACTCGTGCAATGAGTGGACACATTGCATGAGTAAAAAATTGTAGGTAGGTACGTTAGGTACCTACATACCCAAATACAGGTCGCGGCATATAAGTCTAGCGTTGAGTGAAGTGTGGAGGGGGTGGCTGCGCATGAGTTTAGTATGGCGGTCAACAAGCGCAGCCTTCCCCTCCACAGTACCCTCAGCGCTAGACTTACGTGCCGCTAGTTGTAAACGTTAATTGAACCCATAAGTAGGTAAAATTCTTAAAATGTGCTTATATTACTTAATGTTTTTTGTTTAAATTGTCATAATTGACAACGTATAAGTAATTATTAAAACAAATACCTAACTAATTTGTTCATTGGTTTCAGGATGCAGAAAATATGTTTGGTCATCAACCTGTACCTGTAGATGAACCAGTTTATGTAGAAGATAATCAAAATTTAGATCCAACACCGAGACAATTATCACAGACTAATACGTCACCAAAGAAATACGTCAATTTAGATTGTGTACAGCTCAATGAGTATTCACCATTTTCAATGAATTTGGCTGGATGTTCAGAACCACCTTCAGTCTTGCCAGAGATTTATGATTTGGAAACACAAAGACCAAAATCAGCATGCCTGCCAATGGGAAACTCGCCGGAAATAGACTTTACCATCCCATCTATTACATCCGATGATTTTAATATTTACCACCCACGACCACCAAGTTCATTATTAGAAGAACCTTCAAGCACTGACGACCGCACCTATGCATCATCCGGATCATCATGGGTACCAGACTCTGATGAAGGCTGTACCCCTAGAAAGATTTCACGAAAAGCGATTTGTAGGATTTCAGATTCAGATGTCACGGAGTTTAGTTCTTCAGATAATGCTCCAGATACTTTCAGACCATCTTTAGTAACAAATGAAGAGATTTTAGACGTAGCTACTTCGTCAGAACATTTTGTCACAAGCTCAACACAAGTGGATGATCCTCAGCCTTCTACAGTAATAAAAAATAGCCGTTGGAAAAAATCAGAACCATCAAAATGGAAGAAAAACATTAATAAGGATAATAAACACAGCTGTAAACCTTACCAAAATGCATCGGGAAAGAATATGCCTGGAAAAAAACCAAAAACAGTGCTTTGTATGGATAGAGGTTGCCGATTTAGATGTAATGAGTTTAATGAAGAAGACAGAGTAACTCTTTGCAAAGCTTATTGGTCGTTAACAAGTTTTAAGGAGCAGAAACAGTTTATATTGCGACATGTGAAACAGAAAAACCCTAAAAGACTCCTTAACGCTGTAAAAACAAAAAATCGCACCATTTCAAGGGAATACTACTTTTTTAAACATGGTGCGGAAATTAGAGTGTGCAGTTCGTTTTTCATAGCGACGCTGAGTATATCAAATGGTCCTATCAATAGAGCCCTAAAAAATGTGAACGAGTTTGGTGAATTTGTTGGGACAGATAACCGCGGGAAAAAAGAACCTGCCAATAAATGTAAACCAGAAGATTTGAAGTTTTTGCGCGATCATATTGAAAGCTTTCCGACAATGGAATCACATTATTGCAGGAAGTCGTCAAAACGTTTGTATTTGGACCAAAAACTTTCCATCGCTAAAATGTATCAGATGTACAAGACATCATGCAGCGCCCAGAACAAAACTACGCTGTCACAAAGTAAATACAAAAAAGTGTTTGGAACTGAATACAACTATTCTTTCTTTACGCCAAAAAAAGACCAGTGTTCATTATGCCACAAGTACAAAAAGGATCCAGTAAAATATGAACATCTGTATAAAGAGCATCAACAAAGAAAAACGTCAGCTGATGAAGCTAAAAGGCGTGATAAAGAGAGATCACAGAGCGATGCCACATTTTTATCAGCTACTGCAGATCTTCAAAGTGTTTTGCAAATACCTAGTGGAGATGTAGGAGAGTTGTATTATACACGAAAATTGTGTGTGTACAATTTTACTGTCTACGAATCAAAACCACCCAATAAAGGGTTCTGCTTTATGTGGAACGAAACCAATGGGAAACGAGGGAGTTCTGAGATTGCTACTTGTCTGTTAAGGTGGATAAGTATGATCCCGGAAAGTGTTAAAGAGGTTTCTGTTTTTTCCGACACTTGCTCAGGGCAAAACAGAAATCAATTTATTGCAGCGTTTTTCCTGAATTTGATCCAAACGTCGCATTTAGATGTTATCGAACAGAAATATTTGGAGTCTGGACACACCATGATGGAAGTTGACTCCATGCATTCCGCTATAGAATGTGAGAGAAAGAGAACTTCTATTTTCTCTATGAATGACTGGAAAAATGTGGCAAAGCGAGCCCGATCTAGTAGACATAGAAAGAACGCACTACCTTATGAAGTTCAGGAATTAAAATATAACGACGTAATTGATACCAAAGAGTTAGCTGCAAGATTGATTACAAACAAAACCATGGATCGAGATGGCAAGAAGGTACAGTGGCTCAAAATCAAATGTCTGAGATACGAAAAAACTAATCCTGGCGTAATAAAATTCAGATACGACTATGATGGTGAGTACTCACTGCTAGACACGACAAAAAAAACAAGAAGTAAGAAAGGTCTTGCTGTTCTGGGTACACCTGGTGAGATGTTGCCTAAAGCATATACGTCAATCATACCAATAACACAGTCAAAGAAGAAAGATTTGATAAATCTATGCCGAACAGACATTATTCCGGTTGAATTCCATGCATGGTTTCAATCCTTGCCAGTTAACAACGAAACAAACAAGCTTCCAGAACCAGACGCTCTCGAAAATAGTACTGATGAAGAAGATTCTTAAATTATTAGATGTGATGATTTAATTATCATAGTTTTTTAGCTTATTGATAAATAAATGACTGATTTTTGCTCTCTAAGTTTACAAATGAATAAATAAAAATTACTGATTTTTGCTACGTAATTTTTTTTTTTTTGTTCTACCCAGCCTTGAAGTATTCACTAAGTGCTTACTATCTGAAGCAAGGTTGTGACCAGAATTAATTAAGTAACACAAAAAGTTAATTAATTAACCCAAATGTTAATTTTTGGGTATGCCAGAAATAACTATCTCATTTTTTAATATGTATCTCAGTGACGTTAAAAATATTTTAATAGTTTATTAAATATTATTATGTAATTTAAAAATGTCAATATTTTGTCTAAAGATGCTATTTTTGTAACTACAACCGTTAATGAGCTATGCCGATTTTAAAGACAAAAAAACTTTAAAACGCGATTATCTCCAAACTAGTTTTTTGCAATTAGTGACTTCTTGCTGGCCGGCGACGATATAGGCGTCTCTTTCAAATGTACGTAATAAGAATAGACCAACAGTATACAGCACAGTTTCGCTATAGTGTTTATATTTTTCGTGACTTGTCGCGCGTGCATGGTTTTTCGACTCAATATGGCGGTTTGAGTCGAAAAACAATAGTGATGTTCTTGTATCAAAAAAAATATCGATATTTTGGTAAGTTTTTTAATCGTGTTTTTGATTTGCTAAAATTTTGAATTTTTATTTCATTTCACTTTTCATGTCAAATTTGACAACTGTCATTCCAGAATTAATACAAGTAAAATGGCATGACAGGTGTACAGAAAGTAACGGCTGTCAAACTAAGTAGAATTATTATCTCCGTAACTATCGTAGCTAGACCATTACTGTCTTAATAGAAGTAATAACACTAAATGAGATCTATTAGATAGTTCTAATGACAGCTGCCAAAGCTTAAAAGTGAATTATCTCCGTAACTAACGAAGTTAGACTACTGCTGACTTAACAAAAGTGACAGAGCGCAATTAGATCTATATTTTAAATGACAGCTGTCAAACTTAAAAGTGGATTATCTCCGTAACTATCGAAGTTAGACTATTGCTGTCTTCACAAATGTGATAGAACTCAACGAGATCTACATTTCGGATGACAGCTGTCAAACTTAAAAGTGGAATATCTCTGTAACTATCGAAGCTAGACTGTTGCTGTCTTCACAAAAGTGATAGAACTCAACGAGATCTACATTTCGGATAACAGCTGTCAAACTTAAAAGTGGAATATCTCCGTAACTATTAAAGCTAGACTATTGCTGTCTTCACACAAGTGATAGAACTTAACGAGACCAACATTTCAGATGACAGCTGTCAAACTTTAAAGTGAAAAATCTCTGTATCTATTGACCTTAGACCATTGCTGTGTTTACAAAAGTGATAGAGCTTAACAAGATCTACATTTTATATAACAGCTGTCAAATTCAAAAGTTGATTATTTCCGTAATATTGAAGCTGTCATCTGAAAGATATTATATTTCTCTTTGAGCTATATCACTTTTGTGAAGACAGAAATGGTCTAGCATCGACAGTGACGGAGATAATCCACTTTAAAGTTTGACAGCTGTCATCCGAAATGTAGATCTCATATCAGTTTAGTGAAGAAAACAATGGTCTATAATAGATAGTTATAGAGATATTCTACTTTTAAGCTTGACAGCTGTCATCCGATATGTAGTTCTTATTAAGTCCTATCACTTTAAGTCTAAGTCATACCTCAGTAAAGCAGTGGAGACTTTTCTAGAGGTGTCTATGGAGTTTTGGTAACAACACGGAACTACATGATACTCGTACTTCACATTATATCTCTTGCCCTCACTCATGCACGTAATTCAGCTCATAATCAATGAAATACCACAATTTTTCACTAATTATCACTGATAAAAACACAACTTTAACAAAATAATACAATGAGGCGACATGACTTTTCCGCGTTCCCGCCAAAAAACTCGTCCTGCCATTCTAGTGTGGATTCTTGAATATCTGCAACCTTGACATCTGTCATTTTTTAAATAAAAGTTTGCCATTATGTTTGATTCGGCTTAAATTAATTTGTGTCGATAGTTTTATCGATAGGTACGGGGAAATCGATAAGTGTAGTGTGGTAGTAACAACACTAATTCGCCATATTATGTGCGGTAGATACGCAGGTATTTCTTGTCGTTAGGGCAACTCCATTTGATTCCTTCCTCAATGATAGCATGGCATAGGGAAAAACTATTTATTCCAATTTTAATGTCAGTTGTCATTGTCAATCCATACTACATTTCCTTCTCGAAGAGCTATAATGGTGAAAAGACAATTTGTCTCTTTGCTATGCTAAGCGCATTGAGGAAGGAATCAAATGGAGTTGCCCTAACGACAAGAAATACCTGCATATCCACCGCACATAATATGGCGAATTAGTGTTGTTACTACCACACTACACTTATCGATTTCCCCGTACCTATCGATAAAACTATCGACACAAATTAATTCAAGCCGAATAAAACATAATGGCAAACTTTTATTTAAAAAATGACAAGTCAAGGTTGCAGATATTCAAGAATCCACACTAGAATGGCAGGACGAGTTTTTTGGCGGGAACGCGGAAAAGTCATGTCGTTGTATTATTTTGTAAAAGTTGTGTTTTTATCAGTGATAATTAGTGAAAAATTGTGGTATTTCATTGATTATGAGCTGAATTACGTACATGAGTGTGGGCAAGAGATATAATGGGAAGTATCATGTCGTTCCGTGTTGTTACCAAAACTCCATAGACACCTCTAGAAGTCTCCACTGCTTTACTGAGGTATGACTTAGACTTAAATTGATAGGACTTAATAAGAACTACATATCGGATGACAGCTGTCAAGCTTAAAAGTGGAATATCTCCACAACTATCTATTATAGACCATTGCTTTCTTCACTAAACTGATATGAGATCTACATTTCGGATGACAGCTGTCAAACTTTAAAGTGGATTATCTTCGTCACTGTGGATGCTAGACCATTTCTGTCTTCACAAAAGTGATATAGCTCAAAGAGAAATATAATATCTTTCAGATGACAGCTTTCAATATTTTACTATGGAAATTAACGTGGTTTTCACACATTTTATACTATATATAACGTTACGACTATCCCCACACGTGAGTTCAGTCCCGTTATATATAGCTTTCAATATTACGGAAATAATCAACTTTTGAGTTTGACAGCTGTCATATAAAATGTAGATCTTGTTAAGCTCTATCACTTTTGTAAACACAGCAATGGTCTAAGGTCAATAGATACAGAGATTTTTCACTTTAAAGTTTGACAGCTGTCATCTGAAATGTAGGTCTCGTTAAGTTCCATCACTTGTGTCAAGACAGCAATAGTCTAGCTTTAATAGTTACGGAGATATTCCACTTTTAAGTTTGACAGCTGTTATCCGAAATGTAGATCTCGTTGAGTTCTATCACTTTTGTCAAGACAGCAACAGTCTAGCTTCGATAGTTACAGAGATATTCCACTTTTAAGTTTGACAGCTGTCATCCGAAATGTAGATCTCGTTGAGTTCTATCACATTTGTGAAGACAGCAATAGTCTAACTTCGATAGTTACGGAGATAATCCACTTTTAAGTTTGACAGCTGTCATTTAAAATATAGATCTAATTTCGCTCTGTCACTTTTGTGAAGTCAGCAGTAGTCTAACTTCGTTAGTTACGGAGATAATTCACTTTTAAGCTTTGACAGCTGTCATTAGAACTATCTAATAGATCTCATTTAGTGTTATTACTTCTATTAAGACAGTAATGGTCTAGCTTCGATAGTTACGGAGATAATAATTCTACTTAGTTTGACAGCCGTTACTTTCTGTACACCTGTCATGCCATTTTACTTGTATTAATGCTGGAATGACAGTTGTCAATTTGAAATGAAAAGTGAAATGAAATAAAAATTCAAAATTTTAGCAAATCAAAAACATGAATAAAAACTACCTAACCAAAATATCGATATTTTTTTGATACAAGAACATCACTATTGTTTTTCGACTCAAACCGCCATATTGAGTCGAAAAACCAGGCACGCGCGACAAGTCACGAAAAATATAAACACTATAGCGAAACTGTGCTGTATACTGTTGGTCTATTCTTATTACGTACATTTGAAAGAGACGCCTATATGATTATTATTTCGGTTTGTAAACTATTACATGTCAAAGTATCTAAATGTCATTGCACCATCTCCATTTGATTCCTTCCTCAATGGCTAAGCGTGACATTCATAAAAAGTATTCAGTCAATGTATGTCACCTGTCAACTTTTACGTTTCGTCAATCCATATCAGGCCCAATTATGAACGCGCCATCGTAAATTTAATAGCAACGTAAAAAGTGTTCTCTCTATCGAATGCCTAAAGTGAAAAAGAAACAGAAATATTCTAATTAGCTGTTATAATTACGATAGTGCCTTGAAATTGGGCCTATTAGCGTCGTTGTGATAGGTGACAGTTTCGCTAACGATTTTTAAGGGAATAGATGATATGAAAAATATAATATGAATAACTATTAAAAAAATAAAAATAAAGGAACGGGATAAAAAGTACCCTATGTCCTTCTCCTGGTTCTAAGCTACCTTCCCACCAATTTACAGCCGAATCGGTTCAGCCATTCTTGAGTTATAAGTGGAGTAACTAACACGACTTTCTTTTATATATATAGATTGAATTAATTATCACAATTCTATCGCAATTTAAATAATTAATTTGTAAATGAGCCACAAAATGACTACATTCTCTAAATCTTGTGATGACATAGCGCCACCTGTAGTGAAGTAACTGAACCAGATACTTTGGTCTCACGATTCTAAAAGCGACATCTATTAGCGAGCAATATCCTTTTTATGCTTTTGATAGATGGCACTACGAGTTTTTCCTTAAAAGTTTCTGTGTATTTTCTAAAAATAACACCAGAGTTCGTTCCAAGCGCTATATTTAGTTATTAGACATTTGACAAAAAAGATGGCAGCGATTGCCGATTGCTGTCCTTCGGATTTATTGCGAAAATGGCGCATTATGTGATATTTTCACATAAAAATATAATTATAAGTGAAAATTTGTGTAGTGCTGCTTTGTGATGGTGTGTTATTTTACTTGAATGACAGTGTACTCGTGTGTAAATAGGACTACAACTTTCTTGGATATTGGATTACACATAAAATAAAGGTATTTATACCTCCTACGCATGAATTGTTACATTTCTAAGATATTCTCTGTAAAGAATAACATTTAGACTATCGTTACCCGTAGCCATGTATGTAAAAAGACTCAAATATTACATAAGGATGCGAAGGTTTGTCTGTATTTGTACTCTCATCATTTGGTGGTTAAAGTTTGTTGGTCTTTTTTTGGTAGAGCTTATTCTATTAAATAGTTCCTGGAAGTGTAGACGTACATGCGCTAGTTTCAGTTTGTTTGTGGCCGGTGTACGAGTAGCCTACACTCACGGTGTTCGCTGGCTGCATGACATCAGCTTTATCCACCAAATTCCTGCTCTGAACTTTTGCTCGTATGATTCATGTAAAACGCCGCCTCTGTACTCGTGGTTTCGAAGTGCATTACACAAAAATAATTTTATAAAGCTAAGCAAAAACGTAAACATTGGAATGTAACAGGCATTTAGGTTTTTGTAATCCATTTCATCAGCTGGCTAAAATATTAATAGGTACCTATATTTTATCATTAGAATTAAGTTATAGTAAGCATGTAGGTATGTATTATAAAAAAACTAGTTTTTACAGGAAATGTTCTCACATAGTGTTTATTAAATATTTTCAGTAATTTCGACTAGGTAGGGTACCTAATATGTTCGCTGACAAGGAGCCTGTTCTGTCTAATTCTAAAAAGTAAACTGACCAAATCAGATTGTAATTTTTTCTTCTTCTATCTGTAGCTTAGCTTTTGGAAACAAAAAATAGTTTCCAAAAGCTAAGCTACAGATAGAAAAAATATATCCTAATTAGTTATAATAATTTTATTATATTTTGAAAAAAATTCCTAACCAACATCAATCAATTGAGGCTTGGAATTACATATTTTTTTAACATATATATTGTTTCAAGAATTAAACTAAGCGATTTTCACTCTTGGACATGGTTTCCAATGCCGTTGCCTCCCTATAGATTTCCAACAAGACCGGTTGAAAGCGGCATGCATCCAGCATGTCCCTGAGGTCTTGATCAATTTGTCTTTCCACCTGACATTCTCTGCTACCCTTGCTATGGATATCATATTTAACTTTAGCTGCAGTGAAATTTCGCACAGCTGTTATGTGAGCTTCAGTCAGGATCGGGTTTTCTGCAGCTTGTAACTAACTTTACAGCCACCAAGAAGTTTGATTTGACCTATAACATTTTGTAGTTTATTTTTATAGAGCTTCGTTAAATCATCACAAAAAGGGACAAAGTATACAGCACCTATTTGCTACCACCAAAATAATACTAATGTCTGGAATCTTCAAAATATTTTTTATACAACAACAAAAAAATTTGATATATTACTTACTTGACCTAGCTACTACATTATAACATTATTTTGATGATACCTGCTATAATGTTATGCCTACTTTATATATTTTATTGACATGCAGATTAATATAAGCAAGTCAGTTATTAGGTATTCAAAAAAGTTCTGTTCATGTCCCACATCAGCTGTTTATTTTATTCTCATGTTACGCTGTGTGTTTATAATTCAACTTTTAATGTAACAAAGCAAAATTATGTTTTGGAATTTGCTGCTTTTTGAGAAAATAATAGTATAGTGCTACATAAAATAACTAAAACTGGATAATAATATATTAAAATCTTTAAGATAACATATTTTTTTCTTATTGCACTATGTAAAATAACTAAAATTGGAATAATCCATTTACCTTTAATATAACATATTTTTTTCTTATAAGTGCACCTATTAGAAAAAATGTCATGCAAAATCTATATATATTAAATGAATCATGGCTGTTAGTCTCACTAAAACTCGAGAACTGCTGAACTGATATGGCTAATTTTGGTCTAGAAATATTCGTGGAAGTTAAAGAAAGGTTTCAATGGTGAGAATTTTTTTAAAAGTTACGAGAAAAATATTTAAAACATTAATTTTTCCATACAAAATGTTCCTGCATGTAAAAGTTGTCATTGACAGTTGGCAGATGGTGAGATGAAGTTCACCGGGTCAACTAGTAAAATATATATTTCAAAGATTATTTGAAACATAAACAATCAAGAAAAAGTTTTATAATACAGCTTAGATTTGTCTAAAAGTATAGATAATAATTTAAGAAAGTAGTTACTTCATATTTTTTAATTGACTACCAAGTTAATTAAATGGCTATTAGTTTACAAACATTTTGCATGTATAAATATTCCCATTCAGTTTTACATAATATGCTATATCTAAGTAAGTCAAACTCGAACTTGCTAATTAAGGTTATGAGGTGCTCCCAATATTACAAGTAATGACATGATGATGAGAGATGAGTATGAATGGTCTAAACGACAACTCATTGTAGCAAATTGCTTTTAACCATGGATGAAAGCTATTAACTGAAGAGTGTAAATTCTTATTCATATTCGAGATGGGAAGGTAATGCGTCAACATTGGCGAAAGCCTGACTTAAAGAGGTCCGAGTTGGTCCAGGTCCTTGAAATACCAATACAAACGCTATGCTTCTTTGTTTCTTTAATTATACAGAGTGTAAATATTGAAAGCAAAGGAGAATAGTAGATTGTATCATATGGGAGCAAAATAATATTTTTACGGCGAGGGTGGTTACTTTATTGAATCCAGAGTGAAGTGAGGGATTCTAGAGTAGAATCCTGAATGTAGCGAGGGATTCTTTAGTAGAATCCTTAACGTAGCGAGGGATTCAAAGTACGTCGCCCGAGTCAAAAATATATTTTGATAATAATTAAAAAATAAATTAATAAAGAATTTATCTATCTATCTATTTTGCGCCCGAGTGGTACACTCTACTTTTCATCACGTCTATGAGAAAATAAAAGGCGCCTCATATTTTATTGTAATATTATTATTTTTATTATATTTTTAAATTATTATTTAAAAATGTAATAAGTAAATAAATATTAAATGGTATCTATAATAATAAAGCTCCAGGGTGGAAGTGTTAAAGGGCATAACGCCGCTAGTAGCTCTTAGTGAACGTGCAGCACACCTCTCGACACCCTAAGCCGTCCACACCAATGTTGCCCCTCCGGCGCCTACTTACGGTAGCCTTTATGGGGGGCCCATTTAGTGGATGGCAAGTCACCACCCGCCTTAATATTTTGAAATGAGGCATTACTTGGCGGGTGCCGCACCTCATTCCATAATCCAGTTTTGTATAACACCCAGAAGTTCACCGCAATAACCCATTATTTTTTCAATTCATTACTCACAATAGGCTCCTTGTACCTTCACCCCTACAACATAGCTAAATGATGTTTAAAAAGGGCCTCTCAGTGTTGGCTTCGGCTCCACTGATGCCCATCAAAATACCGGGCTTGGCTCGAGAGATGTACATCACATAAAACTAATGAAAACTTCTATTTACATTCTTTTCATTCATTTTCTTGGCGCTGAACACTAACATTAAAAATACTTCCAAATTCAAAAAGTGCGCGGCAAAGATCATTCCGGCACACTTATTTGTTCTAAATTCAAAAAGTGCGCGGCAAAGATTTTTTCCGTCGCACTTATAAAGTTCCTTATAGAAAACATCTCCTTTGGGCGCACTTAAAGGCGAACCAAGTAGTCCTTTTCGAATAGATGTGGTGAAAAGTCTTTTGTGAGCTGAAGCATCTATAGCTGGGTATAAGTTTGTACAAGGTGTTTGGAATACCATTGACCATGTGAGTTGAAGATCTGTAGAAGAACCAAAGTTACCGACATAGCCCAACGGATTAGCAAGTTGAAATGGCAGTGGGCAGGGCAGATAGCGTGGAGAACAGATGATCGATGGGGTCTATAAGTTCTCGAGTGGAGACCGCGTACCGGCAAACGCAGCGTCGGACGTCCACCCGCAATGTGGACGGATGACTCATTACGACCGATGAATTGCGCTGGATGGGAGCTGCTTCCAATCGGGATTATTGGAGCTCCATAGGGGAGGCCTATGTTCAGCAGTGGACGTCCTATGACTGAAGGATGTACTGTATAAGCTGTGGTGGTTTAATGAAATTCAATGAGTTCTTTGGGATTTATGTAGGGATTTTCCTAACACTGACTTCGGCCACTTGACTTGACTTCGGCTACTTCACCAAGTACCAAAGTACCTATGTACTTTGGTACTTGGTGTACCTATGTACTTTGGTACTTAGTGAGCGGGTGTTTCGCGCAAAATATATCTCTGTGGACCCTCGATTTCATGATGATCATCCGCATGTAGCTATTTAAGTTAGTTGGTGTCATTCAAAAGCCCAGCAGCTAATTGACGTCGGAGTAAGCCTCCCGTAGCGTCCTTGGCATCCCGATGATCTTCGCACGTTTGTACTGCCAAACTGATTCATTCTAATTTGACATGTGCGTGGCTGTTTCTTCTGTCTCCGTGCAGCCTCTGCACCACGGACTACCTGTAACATCAATATTAAATATGTGTTTCTTTAGAGAGCAATGTCCAGTGACAATCCCACATATACATCGGAGTTTGTCTATCATAAGTTTCATTAGGCGTCAGGATCATCTATCACCCCGTTGTTAGGTCCGGGAAGGCTTCTCTAAATTGTTTGTAACCCTCCGTATTTGCCCAGTATTCCTTATGTTGTCTGTTGGTGTCTGACGAATGCAGGTTATGAGATAGCTGAAGAACAGGGGGATTAAGATAGAGTTGTTCTCACGCAGAGTTGATGATATTATTATAGTTCGTAAGTTCAGGTATTTCGAGAATGCGCTTGTAGCAGGGCTGTTGCTGTTTTCGGCTAGGTTTCGACAGGGTGCTTAAATAACTGATTTTAACAAAGAAATATAACATCCAACTGCATAACGAAAGTAGTGACAGCACTGGTCTACATGAAGTATGGATCTATACTTAGTTCAATTATCTACACAGACGACGATTATGTTGATTTTAGATGTTCTGTTCTAAGGAGATGCTTAGGTACAGCCGAAAAGATATTCAATGACTTATCGTACGTATTACGCACTTGGGCCAGGTTGGTCTATATGAGCCCAATCGCTCGCTTAAGGTAGACCTGCATTGAATTTTTTTACCTTGGATAAGACGAAGTCTGTACCATGACGCGACGACGGTTCAATCATTTTCTTGTCCCATAGATTTTGACACGCATATGTATTGATGTAGCGGCGCGGGCGCAACAGCTGGTACCGACGTAAGCTGTTGCGCCTTCTTACTTCCTTCCCTAACAGTTTACAGTTTTGCTACATTCCAGGAATCATCCTGGAAATCATTTTGGCTTAGTTATATTTTTAGAATTCATAGTTAGTTCAGCTGGTAGTTATAAAACAATGCTTGGATTGCTAAAAATCTAGGCTAATATGTGTTTATAGGTACCTTTATTTACGCGTAAAACCCCTAGTATTGTGTATTGTTCTAGTCTAGTTCAATAGTTCATACTATTTACATATTTCGCGAGTTAAAACGTTGTTTATCTGGCTATTTTCCAAAGTGTGCTTGTCAAATTGTCAAAGCATTGACTACGAATGTGATGTGCGCTACATTGTTGATTATGACGAGATTTGTCTTAGGTCATTAGGTATATTATTTCTGAATAATGAAATATGTAGCTGTACATTATTTATGCATAAATAATTAATTTTCAAAGATTAATTTCCTCATTCATTTGCGCTAAAGCATCCTCATTGGCTACTCTCGATATAACTGTGACGTACCAGGTGTTATATTATAATAATAATAATAATATAATAATAATAAAGTTTATTCATTGATAACAAAACAGGTGACAACCATTTTAATGAATCCACTGGCTCCGAACTAGTCTTACGACTGTATTTCTAAAGCCAGTGGCTTCTCCCAATTTTTAACAGCTTATCAACATAAATACAATTAAAAAGTACAATGACATATTTATAAAAAAAAAATTAACAATGAGAAAGAAAAAAAAAAATAACTATAATTATTAAATTAAATTAGAATTGAAAAATTACAATTTTAATATGTTACATAGCTTATAATTAAAGTAATAATTTATAAAAGCTATAATAACTAATACAGGTTTTACTTTTATTAGAAATGAAAGGAAAATATTTATTCGTTATTTAAAATAAGGGATTCAGTGTAGTCGTAGTCTACACTCTTAAGGAATAAGGTAACATTTTGTTTACATTTAAAATAGTTTAGAGAATTAAACGCCAAAATCGAATTTAGTTTGTTATATAAGTGTGGACCTAAGAAGAAAGCATGGTGTGTAGCAAATACTGTGTTAATTTGAGAGACGTTGCACACTTTAGATGTAAGGTGTTATATTAATTATGTAATTAGCGCTTAAAGCGTAGATTGACTAGGTGTCGATCACCGAAGTTAAGCAAAGTTCGGCACGGTCAGACTTTGGATGGGTGACCGCGGGTGGCATTTACCACTGAACGCAACCGTGGCTCGAATGACAGGTTTGATTGTACGTCCAGGTGGTTTGAACCGTTTAGCCAAGTCAGCCCTTTAGGCGGCTCAAAACTCCGAAACCAGAGTTAGCCACCCGGCCTATACGAACTTACTAACTTTTTATAAAATAATAACGGACCTACTTATTATAATATGTATTTTTTACCGTCTTTATTACTAATTTTTCGATTGGTAACCCTCAAAGACAATAGAGAGGTGTGTTAAATTTAACATGTTTGGTTTTGGTCCTATATGTAATTAAGCCTTAATTTAAAGTAGAGCCATACTCGAGTAAATATTTTCTTTTGCCATACTAGGTACGTTAGTGTGGAAAACGTCGATTAGACTGAGAGTTGGATCCATTCTCCTACAAACCCGCGTACATGATTTAACACCATTAGACCGAAGTGCTCTCTGTTGAGTCAGCACTATGGAATTATATTCTATTTTAGTTACGTTCAATGGTGCAAACTTTGGACTCCTTGCCAAATTATAAAGTTTACGACAAAAATATATTGCATAGAGCTGCGTCGTATTTGACTGCCTTGTTTATCTTACTGGTACGTACCTACACGGGCGGTTGCCGTTTCTCTTATATATCTTACGATTCCACCACAGCTTTGAAAACGCTAAAGGTACAGTACAGGTATGGTTCTGAAAAATCTATCGACCGTTTAACGCAAGTCTCTCTCGATTTCAATATTTCGGTATTGACGAATATAATTTTCATGTAAGTTTACCTTATACTGCTTAATTCGATCCATTGGGTGTATTTTGTATTTATTTCTCGTCAGAAGATAAAATATAGCGACAACTTGTAAAGGTAGATTCTTGGTGATAAAAAACGTTACTTTCGACATAGACTGGCTTTGTGTTTTTATTGACAGAAAAAATGCGTACCTCAACAAAATACAAGTCAATGCACTCTTGTTTGTAACCGAATCGATTCGCTCGCTAGCCAAATACTGCATACATTATGGTCCGGGTCCAAGGAATCTGTCGTGTACGTGTCTAGCTAAGTAAATGTTGTCGTAGCTATGTTTCGGAACAAATTGTTATGCTAGCAGTTCGTGCTCAAGTTGATCTTTCCTAGATTGACTTCGCTTCTCGTTTTGGAGATGAACGTGTTTATACTTACTTCGGTACCAACGTGCTTACTGTCTATAATCTAAAACTACAACATGTTTCGCATCAACGAGATCACTCTTAAAATTGGCAGTCAAATGGAAAAATCTGAGATCGGTATGGTCTTGTCATGATTCAGTTGCGTCGAGCTGTGTAGATGGATCGTAGGCAAGTGCGAATAGTTGATTGGAGGTTATTCAACTGGTGTGCTGACAAAAATAGAGCGTTCGCTGCGTCGTCCGCGTCCGCGCCTGCCGTGTCCGCTCGATGACGCCGCCGCACGGGCCCGCGCACCACCGCCGCCGTACTTCCGGGATACACTCCGAATTGGCCCACCGTCAATCGTCAACTTACGGACGACGAGCGCCCAAATGAATTTACCACATACGTTACCCTTTTATCTTCTCAGTGAATTATCGGCTCATTTGCTCTCCTTCCTATATTGGATTGTTTGCATCATTCTCGATCGAGTACCGAAAGCTCGTTTCGACTACCTTTAAAGGATGTCTCCCGTTTTCTTTAATAATCATTGTCTTTTTATTACGTGACTCAACTTTTTGCTTTCGTGATTGTAACCAATGCTTTGCGAAACCGAACTTTCGGCAATAAAATCGAACGTGGGTCGAACCATCAACATGGTGTGACGTCAGGATTTTGATGTAAAGATTTATGTTTAGTCTTTATGTTATTGCGGTGGTGATGTCGGTTCGAGGGTGATGCCGGTGCCGGCCGGAGATGGCGGAGACGCAGCGGCTGCGGTCGCGGCACGCGGCAGGGTGCCGAGGGGTGGCGGGGGCGCGATATTTATAGAGGCGCCGAGACGCCGGCCCCACATGTTAATTGGCTACTTGCGCCACATTTTTGTGGACGTGACCGTTCACGCTCACGGCGTCAATGCCACCGGGACGGCCGCGGCTCTTCCGACACACAAACATTGACACCTATGTAACTGGCCTAGATACTGTATCGGTTAACAACGGCAAGGACGACGCCCGCTGGCCGGGACACGCTCGCCTTACAACGTGGAAATAAATCACGATGACAGGCCAAGACCTCTCTAATAAACCATTCATAATACTGCTCGATACAATTGGAATTTGACATCAACAGCAAAACCGAATCGAATCACGTCAAAGAAAGACTGTACACTTGTACAGTTTACTCGTTGTCTTTTAAATGGATACCTATGACACACTTGATATCAATCTATGTCTTATTATTCGATGACTCACCGACGTCTAATGATGTAAAGTTCATTGAAATCGATTGCTAATTAAATATTCTTTGATCATGTGTTTGATTCGACTCAAAATGATCGCTATTGAAAGTTTAATCAAGGTTAACACGCGGATGACTAAAAAATAAAATCTTCAAGATCTGAAATATAAAAAGACTAGAAATCTATAATTATTGAGTTTTGTCAAGGTGGACGAAAATAGCAAAAATGACCGAGATGTGGAACGATGAGTCAATGTCAAATAGTTTCGGATTAGAATTGTTTCTCATTCGCTTAGAAATTCTAGGTGATTGTTGTAAAAATATACCTATGACCTAGTTAGAACCTTTTGAACCAGTTTACCTCTAATGAATTGTTAGATTTTGTAACATCGTTAAAATACAAAGTGGGAGTTACAACTACATTAAGTTAATTAATCATTTTGCTAATGACCACCTGACGCAGGTGGGGCGTAAACTACCCTGTCAAACACTCTAATATGTGTTAATTCTATTAACTCACCCTTCAGCTTATACAAACTTTCAGAATGAAATATAGGGACATTAGAATAATTTTAAAAGGCAGACGTAACAATAGATTTGTCACATGACAAGCTCGCTTTTATTAAAAGTTTTTTTTTTGTAGTGTTTGAGATTGTCATACGCAAATTCTGGGTCGATCTCCACCCACTTGGTACTCGGACCAATTCTCGTCTCAGTTTCGAGAGTCCATTGGCTTGAAGTCTACTTCAGATCGCGTCGAGCTGACGTACGAGCGCGGGATGCTGCTCTACCATTTAGGTCGAACGTTCACTCAACGTCACATGGCTGATTGAACTTTATGCTGAGATGGATCAACGTTATTGTGTCGAATTTCTAGAGATTTCTAGTCTTGTCTTACTGTTTGGGGTTTCTTTCTGGGATTATTTACGTAGATTGTTTAAAGTGCGTAATCTTCTGAATACCTACATTAATTATTATTGGAAACTACGAACGTACTAGATACTTAATCTTCATAAAATAAGATTATGAGATATAGTTCGAGAAGCAGATGATTTCGTAACTCGACTAATTTATTGTCATATTAAAGAAGGACCATAGCCACATTGAAATAACGCACACAAAAATATATGCCTCTACCATTCCTGTTACTTTCAGGAAGTTCCCTACCAAGCATTCTGTCGTCGCCAAAATTCTTACCCAAAATTATGCCGACTTTTATCCCGCCATCCGACTCATTAGTTAATCACTGAGGGAATTTAAAGCCTAAAAACGGTATACGAAGTATTCTCAGAAGTCGAGAAGGAATCTCGAACATGAGAGCGATTCCGGTAGGTTTACTACAGCGGTGCTACGTGTCCGGGTATTTTCGTCAACGTCTTGATGTAGGTGGTTTTACGACACGCGTTTATCATGTTTTTTGTACGAGTAAAAATGCGTTCATACTGTAATGACTTTATTAATACCGTAATCTCTCCATGACGCAGTATTCTGAATTCTGAACTCTCGAATTTGCTTAGTATGGAAACTTTCGAGATGTTGGAGTAGAGAGTAGAGATTTCGTAAGTTTGAACTGTTACGTTCGGCTTGTAGTACCTATAGTACTGGGAAATTTCCCAAGAACGTTCAATGCATGCATTTTGTTTCGTAATAAATATTTAACAATTTTATTAGGTAGTATAAAGATACACAAAACAGGATACATTCAATTAAGGGTTTATCTACATCCGGTGAAGGTACCTACTACTGGATGTACTTACAATAGGTATCAACTCCTGGTCGTTATATCTCATTAGACCAAAGTTTGAATGACTTAGAGGGTATATTAATGTAAGTATGATTTTCGTGAAATACCTACATAAATTTTCAGAAATTATTGTTTATTACCTAGTTCGTGAAAAGTCTGCCAAATCTTATATTACGCACGAGCTCTATGATTTCTTGAAAACGATGAGTTAACTGACAAGTATGTAATTACAATTTCGAAGTATTCAAAAACCACGAAACAAATGTTTTGATTTAGAGAGTTGAGATGCTTTCCCCGTTTCTATAAAATGTTGTATATTGTACAATACTTTATTAATTTTCTCGCTGATGGGATGTGCCGCGACCGCAGCACAGTTTAGTAATAGAGTTTTCTAATTAGGCCTCGTATTCGGTAGTAGTTAGTACATATTAATATTTTATCTTGCTCTCTTTCCAATAAAAATAAAACGGATAACCCAATTGATTTGATCTGTCCGTGTGAAAAGAAATGGGTTTATGAGCGCATCGGTGCAACGCTTTCTCATCTGGTCCAGTCACCGAGTGGAAAGCTGACGACGCATCACACGTGCTCTGGCTGCATAATCAATGAGTCGTCATGTGTCCAGACACACGCGGGGCGGATGTTCCGCATCCCTGCTAACTATGCTGAAGCTGATTAGCATTCATCGTTTGCCAGCGCGAATAAACAAGGTCCCAGTTGGCCGATTCCATTGCCAACTTATAAACTAGCGTGGCAGATGGTTGCCCACTACAGATCTCTCGGGATGGGATATACGTCTCGATTTAGCGGAGCCTAATTTCGCACAAAAGTCTTTGCTTACAACAATTACACCAATAATAATTACACAATTGTTACTTATAGAGCACATATGCACTCACACGCATGCTGCAATGCATGTTTCGTAAACTTTAATTTTGATGTGTATGGGTATTTTGCTAAATGTAACTGTCTCCGCGCTATGATGAGCAATGGAAAGAGCTATGTTCGCGGAGTTTCTCTACGAGATCTAATCAAAAACGAAAACATAAATTTAAAGAACTAGAAGTTACCGACATATCCCAGCGGATGGCAAATTGAAATAACACAGTTCAGTATACTAGACAGCGCATAGTCCAAAAGCGCCAAAAAAAGCTTCTCTCTAGTTCTCTATGTTGCCCTCTTATCAGTCTCGGCGATGCAGATTGCTCGCCAGGCGCCATGTACCAGTTCGCTAATTGCTAAATTTTGCGGTATGAGCGTATTTGCTACATATATCTCGCGTGTCTGGTATAGAGGAGGTATCTCTTAGTTCTCTGTGTTGCCGACTTATCAGTCTCGGCGATGCAGATTTCCTGCCAGCCGCCTGGCCGCTAATTGCGCGAGCCCTGTTCTGGATACCACCGGTGCGAATGCGAGGTGTTTCCCCGCATTATATACACAGATGTGGATTATGTAATTAATTAGCATACGCCGCGATTATGAATGAAGGTCTAGGAGTTATTTATAAATCATTATGAGAACTTTACTGAGTACTACTTAGCGTTAGTAATCAGATGTACCTATCATTATACACACACAACCTCTTTTAGGCGAGCGACTTTTGTTCCACACTTGACTTCTTGTAATAGATTGAGCTAGCGAAATCTCAGTTTTCACTAGAAAATTATGCTTTCATCTATACGGATGTTGATTCACTACAGGTCACATTTTTCAACGAAACTTGGTAAAAATTGTAATTTTTGATTGGGATTACCTCAAAAAAGGGAGAAAATTGCTGTAGCGCCATTTACCAACCGATTTTGATAAATTTGTGCAAGATTGTTTAATATTTCTAATATTCC
This sequence comes from Hypomecis punctinalis, assembly GCA_949316475.1. Lineage (NCBI taxonomy): Eukaryota > Metazoa > Arthropoda > Insecta > Lepidoptera > Geometridae > Hypomecis > Hypomecis punctinalis. Next base: position 8,662,447 of record OX438800.1, read on the forward strand.
TAACAAAATTTGGTCTAGAGCTAGTTGAGATAATGGGGTTATGATTATGATCTATTATTCGGGGATGTACTAGTATTATAGCAAACTAGCTGCCCGTCCCGGCTTTGTCCAGCTACGAATGAATTATAGATATAAACCTTCCAAAAGAAATATTTGACCGAGCGTTAGTGAGGTCTCAGAGTCTACTGGGACGAGCCGGCACTTGGGTGTATGTTTGTATGTATATTTGTTCGACGATAACTCAAGTACCGCTCAACCGATCTCCATGAAATTTAGCATGTACTGTATCAGCCTTTTTAATAGTCCACTGCAGGACGTAGGCCTACCCACGAAGGGTGTTTGGGCCATATCCACCACGCTGGCCCAGTGCGGGTTGGTGGATTAACATACGCCATCGAATTTTTTCTACTGACATATGCAGGTTGCCACGATCACGATGTTTTCCTTCACCGAAAAGCCAGCGGTGTTAAATTCCGTACATAAAGTCCAAAGAACTCATTGGTACGGGACCGGGATTTGAACCCACGACCTCACGATTGTAAGGCGGGTGTATAAAATAGGAATAGCGCGAGGTCCAAGTCCGGGGCGGACTACTAGTTTAATAGATGTGAAAACTGCATAGCAATCTGTTGTGTAGTTTAGAAGACCTAAAATATAAGCGAATACACAAAACCAGACTAACTAAACTAAAAAATAAAGTCGCCTTAGGAGTTAATTCTTATGTTACCTACCCCTCATTGCCCTGTCATTGTATATATATATATATATATATATATTCAACAGGATTTTCTCTCTACATAATACGGATAAAGTCAGTTGTGCCAGCTATAGGTACTTATATGGTATAGTTGTTGTCACCCACATTTTAGAGTGTGATTGCGTGTTGCGGATATGAGTATTGAAGTACCGTTGGTTTGTTCCAGGCACAATGGTCGTGGGCGAGAGCAAGCGCCCCGCCAACATCATGGACGGCATTGAGAACACCGGAGACGTGCGCATGCACGACCACCGGCTGCGGCTCAAACAAAGGTATATATCTACTACACTAAATTATTTTTCACAAAAATAATGGCATGACCGACTTCAACCGTGTACAGTATTCGTGAATAAATGACACGGATCGATGTAGCAATATTCACATTATTGTTGGATTATCAAAAATGGGTCAGCCGATTTCGATAAAATTTTAATGAGACCAACTTCGAAGTATACCCTTTCCAATAATAAAAATAATTATCGAAATAGTACCACTCTGTAAAAAGTTATGCGTGGTTATACATAAAAAAAACGAGCTCGCACGAGCCTGACTCGCACTTGTCCGGTTCACTCATTTTATCCCGGTCATTTGTCCGGTTATCAAGGGTTCCGTACAAATCCAGAAAATTTCACAAAATTGGGAAGGAAGTTGTTAAAATCTCTATACTATGTACTGTACTGTACTGTATCAGCCTTTTTAATAGTCCACTGCAGGACGTAGGCCTACCCACGAAAGGTGTTTGGGCCATATCCACCACGCTGGCCCAGTGCGGGTTGGTGGATTCACATACGCCATCGAATTTCTTCTACTGACATATGCAGGTTGCCTCACGATGTTTTCCTTCACCGAAAAGCCAGCGGTGTTAAATTCCGAACATAAATTCCAAAGAACTCATTGATATGGGACCGGGATTTGAACCCACGACCTCACGTTTCTAAGGCGGGTGTCACTACCACTAGACCACCACGGCTTCTATACTATAACCGGCTCTATACTATAACCATCGACAAAAAAGTTTTTTTTTACATTTCTCGTCATACTTCGAAAATTCATTGTTAAAATTATTCCTGTATGTGTACTCTGAGACTCTGACACAATGCTTCTCGCGAAATTTCATAGTTCTATGTACCCTGTAGGTTTTGATTTTTGTGAGTGTCGAAATATGCGGTTTTTAACTAAGTTTTTTAAACGATAACTGAGAAGTTTTTCTTTTACACAACTGAAAGAGACCATAGATATACTGTACTGTACTGTACCAGCCTTTTTTTAGTAGTCCACTGCAGGACGTAGGCCTACCCACGAAGGGTGATTGGACCATATCCACCACGCGGGCCCAGTGCGGGTTGGTGGTGGATTCACATACGCTATCGAATTTCTTCTACGGACGTATGCAGGTTTCCTCACGATGTTTTCCTTCACCGAAAAGCCAGTGGTGTGAAATTCCGTACATTAATTCCAAAGAACTCATTGGTACGGGACCGGGGATTCGAACCCACGACCTCACGATTGTAAGGCGGGTGTCACTACCTCTTGACCACCACGGCTTTTTTTAGATAGATATACGTATACAGTTTAAATTTCAACTCGATATCTTTACGCGTTCCCGAGATAAAGAGTCTTGACATACACACAGACGGACAACAAAGCGATCCTATAAGGGTTCCGTTTTTTCCGTTTGAGGTACGGAACCCTAAAAAAAACAAAAAAAAATACGCGTCGACTTGAGTACCTCCTCCGTTTTTTCGTCGGTCAAAAAAAGATCTAGTACTGTTAATAACTGGTTTTAATTAGCAATTTTACAAAATAATTCGTAGACGAAACAAATTTGTCGATATAGCCCAGCGGATTAGCATGTTGAAGTGGCAGTAGGCACGGCTTATAGTTCGTAGAACTGATGGTCGATGAGGCCGAAAAGTTGCCGAATGGAGACACAGCGTAGGACGTCCACCGACAAGATGGAAGGACACGCTGGATGTAAGCCGCTTCCAACCGGTCTTATTGGAAAGTCATATAGGAGGCCTATGTGTAGCATTGGAGGCCCTTCGACTGATAATGATGATAATGAGATAATACTTTATTTTCATAATTTGTTCCAGTTTTGTTTTGTACTTTCTTGAACAAAATGAAAACTTCAATATTTTGTTTTACTGTAATGTTTTTTTTGCTACGTATTCAGTAACACGATGGTATTTTAAATGTTTTACATTATAGCTTATTTATTCTCTTGTTCTACGGATTCAATACATTCAATGTCAGTATAAACATAAGAAGACACATCCGCCAAACAACTTATAGTCAGCTGCAGGTTTCAAACGGATGCAAGAAGTATTTTGATCTTTCGGGAATAAGGTCGTCCGAAGCGCTCTAGTTCAGCCCAAATACACGAATTCTGTAGGCGGGGCTGTTTCTAGCTTGAACTACAAAGTGAAAATAGAGCGAACAACAACACACCTGTTTTTTATTCAACTAAGTGACGAAAGAAAAATGGGTCGTTCGCTTGACTAAAGACAAATCCTCTGTGCAGTGTACAGACTTACACACTAGGTACTTTCTTCTCGATGCTACTCAACACTGATTTTGTATATTGCCCGATGACTCGAAAATAAGTGTACCTACCTAATATTGTTAGAATGTAATTCTTTTATTTGTATTTCTATTACTTCCTATTGAAATGACTGGGGAGAGCTTTTGGACAGCGAAGTGTTGTTAAATACCTATTTGATTTAATTGTGTGATATTTGATTTTCCTTAAGCTGTATAAGAACAGAATGCGTAATACAAAAGCTATCTGCATTATTTCTGACCTACTTCGAAGATTCTCCTCGCTATAAAAATAGTAAATTCAGCACGACACCCATTTACAAACGATGAAAAAACGTTACACAGATTGCTTGCGCTTGCGAAGAGGAGTCATTTCACAATATCAACGACACTTTCTAAAAGGTTTAAATAAATAATGTTCTCTACTATATCTACATACCTATACTCTATAGGTACTAGGATTGGCTTTACCTTGGCCCGTAAATAATGTGGCATTTAGACTGACTTGGATAGTTGTATTCCCTTTCTGATTGTAAAGCTTCGGTTAGAAGCGTGGTCCGCATTTGAAATCCCTACCCATTAGCCCAGCATTATATCGCAGTTTCTGTAGTCAAATATCATTGATCAGTTTTAGGGGATTCGCCTACATGTGGAACATCGGAAGTTGTAGGCGTAAAGGTTGTTTCTGTTACATCATTTCAACGTCATAAAATGCAAATTGAACAGGCCAATTAAAATGTACGAATCAGCGCCTCCAAGTCATAATGCAACGCTCACTCGTTTAGCAAAAGTAAGCGGCCTCTAACGTTCTAAATGCATATTTTTATCATTTCATTTGAGGGCTGATCCCGTGAAGTAGGTATTTGTGTTATCCACTTTGAAATCGTTTACAAATTTGCTAACTGTTTATTGGATGGAATGAATCGTTTCCGAATGGCAGCGAAGTGCTAATTTAAGCAACATTACCACTTATCAAATAATATTTCGGACTAATTCTGTCGAAATTTTGAAAATTCAAACAGTCTCTACAGTGTCCCCGCATTAGTTTCCGGATGACACATCGATTTGGTAAGAGGGCTCGTAATGGGCGTCGGTTTCCTTTTAGCCTGACGTCACACCGAATTCGGGCTGAATTTAAATATACATTTTATGCAAAAAACTGCTAATGAAATGGCTTTTCGGTTGAGAGAATCTGCCGTACTGAATTGAAGATGTTAAGATATCCGAAGTTTTGGGAACTTTTATGCGTAATTAATCTTAATCATTACAAAAAGTAGCTCGAATCTCTATTCTAGTCTATTCCTACTAAAGACATTTTTAGATATGATTTAATATCGATTTCCAAAAGTTTGATTCGCTGAGCGTGAGACAGATGCAAGTGGGTGAATGTATTCGCCAAGGCGAGGCCAATTCATTTGAATGCCCGTAGACCGTCGTAGCGCAGTGTACCACAGTAATAAAGATTTCAAAAACACTAGATCACGAATCGTGCGAACTGGCATGCTTGTTTACACTTTACACATCTGCATTTTCAGTCGCCCACGCCACTGACACGACGATGTTTGTACTGTTATCTATTTTCTATGTGTACTGGAAATGTTTCTTGTGCATTATTTGAAAGTGCATCATCGCAAAAACTACAGCAAGCAAATAGAGTGCTCCAAACATTTCAGACATTAGTATTGGTTCCTCATTGCTTTTATTTTAGTAAGTGGCGGTAACGATGCCAACGTAGTACAGCATTCTGCCAAACATTACTCTAACCAAAGATATTGATGAGACCATACAAGCTTCTTCTCAAGTGTTTTGAGAAATACATAAATACTAAATTGGGCTTACTGTTGACTCTGCCAAGTTCTCTATTAGTCTCTAAAGTTGTCAATTAAGTAAAGTTGGCAAAATTTTAATTAAGTCATGCTAATTAAATCAAAATAAAAGAACATTTTTTTGTTTTATCAGCTCATCTAAAGGGAATAGAGCCAATACCTCAAAATTCCTATTTATAACAAAGAACATGTATGCTCTACTAGAATAATGACCTTGTTCTTCGCGTCTTTATTACCGATATCATACTCTATAAATCACAAGTTGTAATTTTATTAGCCGTTAAAGAAACTTTACTACTGGCTAGGTTATTGTTTGGTGCTAGTGTACCAGCGTGCAACATTGCGTGCAATGGCCACTGGGTTGCGCGTGGGCAGCGATTGGTGCTCGCGCTGTGGTACAAAGGAAAAGAGATAGTTATAGTCTATACAAAAAAAAAACTTACGGATGATTTTTGGAAGTTGGTTGAAACGTATGAATCATTGATAGTAAAATAGTCTTCCACTTTCACTTCTATGTCTCCTTTACCTAATTTCGCAACGCAAGAGTTCGTAACGCAAAGAGGCGTGGGTTCGATCCCCACCCAGGGCAAACATTTATGTGATGAACATAGGTGTTTGGTAGGGTGTTATTTAGGTACTATCTAAATAAGTATGTATTTAAAATATGCACATGTAGTATATCAGTCTGGTAGCCATATCCATAAGCTTTTCTTAGTTTGGTGTCAAAGACCATGTGTAAGATGTTCCGTAATATTTATTTTTTTATTTATTCTGTCCTAAATAGTTGTGCTGAAACGATTCACCTAAAACCTTTTCAAAAAGTATTACCTTTTATTTCAAACGTGGTATTTTTCTAATTTTGTTTCCACCATCTTCATTGAGTGCATGTGATCTGTTTATAAACATCGCAAGTCGTGTCAGTCAAATATATTTCGTCGAGCAATTTTCTGTTGAATGGATTGAGGTATTAGAGGTATTCTAATAACAATGGTGTCATGGTCGCCATACACTGACCTAAACGCATCATCTCATGACTTGGCTCGCGCCGGTGAATGTGTGAATGCTATACCGTGACGCATTGATTTGCTTTATGGGTTTGAACCTCGACGCTAAACAATCTCGCGAATTGATCAGCACAAACCACGATGTCTTTTACAATTAGCGTTTAAATCGATCCACGTCGCCTTTATACACCAGCTTAACTATCCAAACGACACTCATTGTGTGTTTGCGTATGATTCTTTCACTGCCGCGCAAATATAAACAGCTTACCTCTAAGTGGAAGGAATGCTCGTTTGCGTCATTTCTTTGTGCTGCAGACAGTTTTTTATTGTTATGAAAGATAAAATAACAATGTACGTTCGGGTTTACTTTCTTGTGGAATCTCTTTACCGCTGACTGGCACGAATTCTGCATTGACGTAGCCTATAAAATTGTACAAGTTACAGAGTACCGTAAAAAAAATGTAGTATTTGAGTAGGAACAAATGAAAAAAAGTTCTTTTACAAAAGATAATGCTCCAGTGCTTGCTTCCAGTTATGGTACAATAGAACCAAGAAATGAAACATGTTTTGCTCCAATTCGATAATCGTTAATTTTTATTATTAATTAAGTATGTCTACTTTTTATCATAGGTCATCGTCATCACAATTTTTAGTAAATTTTCGGTAGAGAAACGTTTTCAATGCCGATGTTAGAATAACTTGCAACTCGGTCAGTATGTTAGTAGCGATGATGTCTTCCACGCCGATTTCGTCTACGGCGACTATATTCCGTAGCTAGGTATGGTTATTGATGAGTCCTCAGCCTCACATGGCTGATGTACCCAATTTTAGCGGTCCTAGGACAGTGGCTACATGTGTGAATGTACTGCATTTATGTAATGTAGTAGCGATGTACCATATGCATTATGCATGTATGTTTGAAAAGCTGTCTTCATTAGGCCATATGTCTACCACCGCCGCCGTTGTATCTAGTTGATCGGTGATGGAGTCGATGGGCAAAAAGGATAAACAGCCTTAGTACGCCATAAAGTACCGTGTCATAAACATTTAACAAGCTACAACTACCAACGATCGTGTTTACAGTTCACACTGCTTGCTGCGTAATGCAATTGAGTGCACCACTGAATTGACCAATAGGAAAAGGTCACTAGGGCAGACCCTTGCGAAATAATTATAACTCTTATGTCATATTATGTCAGGGTACTGAATCGAAAACTTTCGTTTCAGGTTCGATATAGTAAGAAAACTAGGTCAAGGCACGTACGGCAAGGTACAGCTGGGAATCAACAAGAAGACTGGCCAGGAAGTGGCCATTAAAACCATTAAGAAATGCAAGATCGAATCTGAGGCAGACTTGATTCGCATCAGGCGCGAAGTGCAGATCATGTCGTCAGTCAGACATCCTAACATTGTACATATTTATGAAGGTAAGAAAATATTCATTTTCGGAAAACGTAGAGCTATTGAATTAGATAACTGCAGCGACATGCTTAGGTTTCCTCCAATTGGAAAACCAAAGATTCTGTAGCCCTCGATTTTTCGAGGGTCTGCGTAGTGGTCGTGCCCATTTTTCGTTTGAAATAGGCTAGATAAAATTAGTTCAAAGAAACAGCACTTTTCTCATACCGAAATTAGATGTCAATGTCCTCCATCAGCAATGGACAGTACGTTTCAATGTATAACTCGTAACTGTATTGATAAGTATGACTATTTTTGGAAGAATGGAAAGGATTATTTTATTTAAATTGAATCACTTAGCACATTACAATACGATCCTCGTTCTGCTGTATGTCGGTCTGTCCTAACGGACAGACCTCGCGTCTCAAGCTCTTAAACAAATAATGCTAAAAATATTCAAATCATATTTCACTTTTTGTGACATAAATTCTGTCCTCACAGATTGTAATGATTTTATTTATAGTTTGGATTGGCTAAGTAAACACGGTAAAACGTACAATATGTATTTAAGGCAGGATTCAAATGAGAGAAACAAACGTTTTCAATAAATGGCTGTCAATTTCAGAATCTAAAATCTTACAAAATCTAATAGAAGACATGTAAAGGCGAGTACGTCTTTGATAAATCGGCTTTCCAGAGCGATTTAACCTTTGCCCGCGAACGAGACGCGAATAGGGTGCGATGTTCATTCACCTTTAATAAAATGACTCGATTCACCTCTTCTGAGCATTTGTAATTGAAAATAGATGTTTAGCTTCGGATGATTTACTTCAAACAGTAGGCGTTTAGGTACTATACTTCTACGTCGTCTATCATATTCAGAAACAGCTGATTTGTTCTTTAGCTTGAAAATAGCTTCATGTCTCTTATGCACGTGACACTTCTCGTCAACGAAAAGTTGACCGAACGCTTTATTAATAGATTAGCTCATTATAGCGCTATATGAATTACTAGGAATCTATTGCCGTTTTTATATTTTGGTAATTTTTGTTATTGGTTCTGAAAGATTAGGTTGCATTGCAGTATTATGTCGAATTGTTTTTCTCGATGCCAGTTTACTGATATGTGATTGTGGCTGTTGAATGTTTAATAATGTATTTAGGGCAATTGCGAGTCACATCATAACACATAAATAATGCTTTTAACTCTTTAATTTCAGTATTTGAAAACAGTGAGAAGATGATCCTTGTGATGGAATATTGTTCGGGCGGCGAGCTTTACGATTACCTTAGCCAAAAGAAAGTATTACAGGAAGAAGAAGCTAGAAGGTTTGTTCTTTATTTATCGATACTAAATTGCATTTGAGCAGTTGATACTATCAACTTGATAGGTCCACGCATGGACGAATATAGAGGGAACCGTGTTTGAAATGAGATGTAATTATTGCTACAATAACGAGGTTCAAAATGTAAGCTTCGCCTAGGATACTTTTGAAGTTGGTCCGCCATATTACTTAATGCAATCCTATGTGACATATTTCGATCATTAGTTCAAGTGTCATATTGTGTCAAGATTACCAATAGCTTCAATGCGTTTTCGACGACATCGTGCTATAATCATGCATTACAACCATAGAATTAGAAATAAAGTAATAGAAACCATACCAAAATAGCAAGAGATGTACATCACTTAAAGTAATGCTTGCTATTTGAGTGATTCACTTTTTCCCACTTTATATGAAATTTAAAAGGTGTTAGAAAAAGATGCACATACACCCGAACTTACGTAATTTTGAAAAGTTTCACAAACTAGCATTGAGCTCGGCTCGGCTGTCCAAATTCAAAAAAGTAAAAAGTAGGAAGGTAAAATGATCAGATTTTAACCTTCTTACTGGAACTAGAACTAGGGTTCATATTTCCGATTATATCGCAAAAGACAAGTGGAACCAAATTTTAACCATTTTGATATTCCAACTTGTAATTTTGACGTATGCCGACGGACAATGTTTTTTTTTGTTCCACTAACCAGATATGACAGATAAAACAGCTGTAACATAGTTTTTATTTTAGCAAAATTTAGTAAGTATATTATGACTGCCTCGGTGGCTCAGTGGTTAGTTACCCTAACTCCTGGATCAAGGAGGCGTGGGTTCGATTCCCACCCAGGGCAAATATTTATGTGATGAACATAAGTGTTTGCTCTGTGTCTGGGTGTTATTTAGTTACTATCTATATAAGTATTTATTTAAAAATAAGTATATGTAGTATATCAGTCTCTGACAGCCATATCACAAGCTTTGCTTAGTTTGGGGTCAGAGGCCGTGTGTAAGATGTCCCAAAAATATTTATTTATTTATTCTATTACTTTAGTTCTAATTCTATGATTAGGTACAACCTTTTTACTTCATGTCACTTCTGATTTAATTATTCCGAGGTTCTACGATTGACTAATTAAATACCTTGTATAAGTCTCCTTATTCATACAATATACCTACTATACATATAACACGTGTGTAGAAGGGACATAGTTGTCGATCGCTCATGAGAGTGACAGCTGCATCAGAATAGACCTATATTTTTAAATAACACTTTCGTAGTCACAACTTTGTTTCATCTGTTTATAAAGTTGCATACATAAAAGTACATGATCAGTCTTACAATAAAGTAACAATGATCTTTTATGTGTAATAAACGTTTTTTTCTAAAACTCTTAACACCAGGGCTAGCCACCCGGCCTATACGAACTTACTTATTTTTCTTGTATTTTCAGGTTATTCCGTCAAATAGCAACCGCTGTGTATTATTGCCATATCCATAAAATATGCCATAGAGATTTAAAATTGGAAAATGTATTATTAGACGATACTGGTAGTGCTAAGGTAAGAATAACTTAATTAAGACGATGATAGTGATAATTGAAGATATTAAAATTTGTTGAAACATAATAAAATGTGGCCAATTTTTTCGCCAGATCGCAGATTTCGGTTTATCAAACGTATTCAAAGAGACATCGTTGCTATCGACGTTTTGTGGGTCACCTCTATACGCGTCGCCGGAAATCGTCAAGGGAACCCCTTATATTGGACCTGAAGTAAGTTGTATAAGTTATATTTACCTTTGTAGCAAAGGCTATGAAGGTTCTATTTTTAGTTATATATTATTATTATTTATAGTGCCTGTTTGAAACGATTACTGGCATTTACTGCATAGGCCTTTTTAATACTTCGCTGCTAATATAGACCTACCCCTTCGAGCAAATATCTACAGAGCCATAGTACCTAAGCGAAAGTAGTTTAGTTTTTTTAGTTTTCATTAAATAATTCACAATGACCCGTTTTTTCGAATCTCGACGTTATGTCACCTAATTAGTGCTTGTAATCGTGCACTTTGGCATCGCGCGGCGTTGTAGTCGGCTTGCGAACGCCTTACGACTAAACTAAAAAGCCTGCCCACTACGTAGCTTGGGCAGAGTTTTGCCTTGGACACTTTTTTTTGCACGATTGTGACTATAGATATTTGCTCGATGACCTACCCACGAAAAGTCCATATTCACCACGCTCGTCCAATGGGAGTTGGATTCACATACGCCATCGGATTTCTTCTCCGGACGTAATCAGATTGTCTTTACGATGTCTTCTTTCACCGGAAAGCAGGTGTGAAAATCTGGATAATCATCAAGCACCAGCTTCCATCGCTTTATTCGTGTCATTTAATTCCTAAACACACGAATAAAGTTTCTTTAAAAAATACTATAATTGTTGTGAAAAGCTAAGTATATCGGCAGCAGAACAACGTTATTATTCAGCAATGATAAAATTAGTAACCCCTTTTTTCCGTTTCAGTAAAGTACGAAATCATGTCATTTTACTAGTTACCTACCTACCAATACAAAAACATTAGTTTTTACTTTTAAAGCTACCTGTGAAACGCTAGCTATCTATCTAGCTAACAAAAATCTACCCAACAGTAGTTAGTAATAAGGTTTTAACTGTCCTGTCCATTGTAACTCTTCATTGATTACAGAGAAGCATGCGATGGTTTTCAGGTGGATTGTTGGTCCCTCGGCGTTTTGTTGTACACTCTGGTCTACGGTGCTATGCCGTTCGACGGTTCCAACTTCAAACGGCTCGTGCGACAGATCAGCAACGGGGACTATTACGAACCTAGGAACCCTTCCAGTAAGTGTTATGTATTCTTATAGTAATCTTTTGATATGTGGAAAGTGTATTTATTATCTTTTACATCTCTCATGTTTGGTAAGTAGGTTCTTATTACGCCAAATGGGGCTTGTAGGTGACTAATTAGAGCTCTAGGGTAATAATGTAGCTAGAAAAGCCCTAGGGCGGTAAGTAACCTACTATTAAAGGTCGATGTAACGTTATCGTCAGCATTATGTAGAGTGAGAGAACTCGTAACTTCGTAGGTGAATAAAAGGTGAGATTTGACGATGTATAAATTGATCTTGTCCTATATACCTCTTAATTTCTTACCTCACAATCGAGGTGTAAAGCAGAATAGTTAGCTCAGGTGTAAGCACCAATTGCACTCGGGCGCCTATCGCTGCGCTCGTGGCAGCCGAGGGCTGCAATTGATGCCTTACAGCCCTTGGCTACTAATCTAATCTACTATTAATGGCCTACTTGACCGACATAGTTCAGCAGATAAGATGAAGTGGTAGTGGATAGGGCGTATAGTTCGAAGAACGGATGATCGAAGGTACAGTAGAGTAGGTAGGGTACAGTTCTCCAATGAAGATTACGTTTCGGCAAATGTAGCGAAAGAACATTCACCAACAGACAGACAGAGACAATCGATGGATAGACAATACTTTAATCGGTTTTATTGGAAATCCATAAAAGAGGTCTATGTATGGCAGTGGGCGTCCTATACGGTTAATATGATGATGATAGGTACCTAGGTTAGTATTTGCAGATTTGCGATTTAGCTTAACTCCGTGTACTAGTGACTGCAGTGAGCCAATTTTGTCCTGGCTCATCCCACAAATTGCAGTCTAGTTTGTATTAAGCCTAATAGTCTGTGTCTGAATAACTGAGATGCAACATTGTAATGTAACGGAGTAAACATTTCATTTTATCATTGAAAGGAAATTTTCCGAGAAATCACACTAAAATGGAGTCGTTTAAGTAGAATATTTAAAGCACTAAATTTAATAGACTGGATCAGCTTTCAGCGGTCCTCAGTGCTGTAGGTAAGTAGACCGATGCCCAATAACTGAGTGAAGAATTCGGAAATGCGTAAAATATTTAGGGCCAAGTTTTGGGTACAATTATAGTTAGAAGCTTGTAGAGATCTTCTACGATAACATGACCCGCCCCTCCAAAATTCAAAACGTGTGAATATTGTTCAAATGTTTGAAACAATAATGTGGAGGGGCGGGCCACGTTATCGCAGAAGATCAACGTCTGCATAAAGAACTATTTAGTTACGATTCCCTGTACATATATTTTATAATCGGAAGGTAGGTATTGTGGATACGTATAGTTTATGTAGTAACTGTTCGAAATTTCCCAGAAAACCTTGTAAATCTAAGAAAAAAAAATGCTGACGTATATGCAAATTTTATAGTACCCAGTAGAAACTCTGTGACTAGACAGATAGAGCGATGACCTTTGTAGCTAAGCAGTAAATCGATGCATTGTTCTGGCTAGATCGGAATATTTGACTTTTAGTTGTATCTGCAAACAGGCTGATTTACAACAAATTTGTATTAATGTATTGTTTAGAATACTGCTATGTACGCTTGGTACAATATAGTGCTAAAACGAAGGTTAATTTTAACTAAACTGATTGTAGGTTATTGTATTAAACATTATGATTACAATGATATAGTGACTTATGCAAGCCTTTTGTAACTATACTGCGCCGGCCTTTTAATAGTTCACTGCTGAACATTGGCCTACCCACGAAGGTCGATTGGGCCGTTTGAAACTATGTTCGTCTTATTGGAAATCGATAGGAAAAACTGTTGTTTGCAAAATTAGAGCTTTCCTATGAATATTGATGATGATGATATCTATAGGTATTTACTCGTACTACTCGTATCTACTCGTCGTACCTAAGATGTGCTTATACGGCACATCTTAGGTACGACAATGTTAGGGTATGTGATATCCTCTGAGAAGACACCCAGTAAAATAAAAGCTAGTAACAAATTCCTTCAGTAAGTACAATATCATACAGGTGACGCTCGCACAGCTCGGTTGACCGATTAGGAGTGCGACGTCCCCTGATGTGTCATATGTACATTTATTCAGAGACAATACAGAGTTGATTCTATAGAAAGAGTTGTACATTCGAATAATGAAATTGCAACATTTTATTTTGCCTCGATGCCATCTTTCCGAGATACAGTGTAGAATTTACTAAAGCTATGTGTTTAATTGTGAGTGTTCACCGAAGTGTGGTGTATTGACCAAAGAGTATTTAGTTATTTTAAGAAGAAAACTATTTTGTTTTGTTTTTATGTGTCTTGTCAGTTTTTGGTTATCGACGAATAAAAGTAGCATATTGCATTTACAAAAATGTGTATTATTGGGCCAAAAACTCATTACGAAGTTAAGCAACGTTCGGCACGGTCAGTCTTCGGATGGGTGACCGCGGGATTTACAACTGAGCGCTACCGTGGCTGGGATGACACTAAGTTGTAGTCCTCGGTTGTTTTAACCGTTTATCCAGAGGCCTTGAGGCGGCTTAAAAACTCTTACACCACCCGGCCTATACAAACTTACTAACTCAAATCACGAATAATATAATAACTGTAGGATACAAAATGGATTGATCGAGTTGCGCGATGTCCGCGGAGTATCCGGCTCACCGGAAGGTTGCGAGGGATTAACGCAGCGGCACACAATGTTTGTGTAATCTGTTATTGTTTGTTCCATTCGCGGGCTCTTGTAATGTGGTTTGTTTACATTGGACCGCAGTGTTTTGTTTACTACGGTTAACGAAGTTTTTATGTATATTTTGGAACTCCAAGCGCTCAGTGGTTAGAGATGATATTTAACATTACAGTTAGCTGGTGTACGTCTATTTGGACCTACATTAATTAAAGCATTGCCAGCATCACTGATTTGTATAGTGAGCTTAAAGTATTTGAATTATTTCTATTCAGTCATAGGTTTGTAAATAATTTTAATATATTATATAGTTGGATTGTGTGGATTTTGTTAATTTTTTTTGAATAAGAATAATTGATGCTAATTAAAAAAATAAGATACACGTTTTTAGAGACTCAAGGCCAAACAGCCCCTAAGAAAGTCCTACATAAAATATTTCTCCAGTTTTAAATTCGATAAATTTTAAAACAGGACTAAATACATAATCATAAATCTCACACTTCAATGCAACTTCGGGGCTAGCATAGACGGGGCGTCCGAAGCTCGTTGGGTCGACGATATGCTAAAAATCGCGGGTCCAACATGGACAAGGTTAACACAGGACCGGGATGAGTACCGTTTATGCCCACTGCCGAGTATAGGTATCTCACCTATACTCGGCAGTGGGCGATTACAGGCTGACGATGATGATGATAGGCGCAAATAGGTAGTGGATGAAAAGAGCTACGTGCTAAACGCAAATCCTTTCGGAAATTGCAATTTGGAGTCTGTCTTACGTATCTTTCCCTGTTTGACCTTTGTAAGCAAGATATTTCTTTTTTTTCGATGCACTTATCTATTGTATTATTGTATACTACAGCCGCGTCGCCGCTAATTCGCGACATGCTCACCGTGGACCCGCTGAAGCGTGCGGACATCGCCTACATCTGCGACCATCCGTAAGTAATATACATCCAACGAAAGTAAATACTTTACCAGTAATAAACTCAACTAACGACACTTACTCGAGCTTACCGTGAAATTCTCAAACTTGCTATAGGCCGAACTTGAGGCTATGATATTTTACAAAATAATATTAATATTTTTCGTTCATTATTATTTTCTGCCTATACTGAAAATCATTTTACACTTTTTAGTTTGATATGCTATGAAAGCGTGTTTTTTTAGTTTTTTTAAAATTATATAATAATATTTATTTTTGACCGACGAACCAACCGGACGAGGTACTCAATTCGACGCGTATTTTTTTTATGTATAACAACGCATAACTTTTTTCATAATAGTCGGATTTCAATAATTATTTTTTATTAGGAATATCCGAAATTGGTCCCATTTAAATTTTATCGAAATCGGCTGAGCCATTTTTGATAAATCAACAATAATATGAAAAATGCTACATCGGTCCGTGCGTAATATACGCAAAATCTGTACACAGGTGAAGTTGGTCATGCTATTTTTTGCAAAAAATAATTGTTAACTTTTTAGTAATCAAATAAATGTATTGTTAACGGTGTTTGATCGGTGTGCAAAGTTTAAAGAAAATCTGATCGCTCAAAGTATGGCAAGGCAAAATCGAGCTCAAAGGGGTTGGTTACAAGCAAACATACAAATCAATCTAATAAAAGCGTGTTAAAAAGACGTTTGGTTGCTGCACTATAATATCACTCGGCTCGGCAACTGACGATTTATGCGATCGGTAATAATTGTACCGATCGGACCCGAAGGAACTAGCCGAAGATACCAAATAAGTGTAGCTATTGTTTCGGGACGGCTTGTTATGCTGAACTGACTGTGCCGGCCCGCTTATGTGTGTAGCAACCCTTACACGCAAGACTTGTACCTAAACATTAAACACGCTATTGTAAAAACTATAAGAATTTTATTATATTATAAATGTAGAGATGTAATATCTCACGGCGGCGTAAAAGCTATTGAAATAGTTGGTGTGCGTCACTGAGAAAAGCGTTTAGCATAATTATGTTTGTGGAGAATGGTATTTTAGCATTCTTTTGTTGAAATTAGCATTTGTTGTAGTAACTACCAATTCAAATAATTTTACGAACATTTTATGGGACAAGGTTAGAATTTTGTTTAAAAAGAAGAGTGAACGGACACACTGAATGATTTTACCTAGAACCCCTTGTTTTCCTCATATACATACATATACACACTATTGAACATAAAACTGATATGACGTTTGATCAGTGATGATTTAACACTTTGGACACTCCAAACGAATAAATGAAATTACTACACGTCAACACACATACGAGTATTGCGTCTGTATGCGTAGGCAAATTTAATATAGTCTGCTAAATACACTTTAATTCATTCGCCTAGTTTAACGCGGGCTGCGTAGCTATAGCTACTTGTTTGAATGTGACAGATGGGTGAACACGGGGTGCGAAACGTCGTGCCTGGAGATGGCGGAGGCGCTGGCGGCCGAGACGCCGGTGCGGCTCGACCTGCTGCTGTCGCTGGCGCCCGCCGCGCCCTCCAACTCCAACTCGGTCGTCGTGCCGCCAGAGGTGAATACTACTGTGCACGCGAGTGGTGGAGCCACGCACGTTATGTCGCTAGCACATTGAGTGCTTTGGCAGCATTTAATTAGTTCCCGATTTTGGTCAAGCGCTGAGTAAATTTACGCGCAAACTATACGTGACATACAACAGATGAATGAACACGGGATGCGACTAGTCTTGCTTGGAGATGACGAGTGAATGAAGCAGGGCTTCTACGACTGTCTAGACTCTTTCTAGCTGTTGTTTGATAGAGAAATGAATGCATGATAGTTTGTGGCTGGGTGAGGGCGAGATAATATTGATGGGAAAATGTGAGTGGCCATTTTGTATGTATCATATTATACATATTTGTATTATGTCCACTTGTTTCTTGTTGACGACTGCGCAATCTTCAAAAGGCATAGATACCAAATATACGGTTTGTACCTTTCATGATATAAGATGAGTGAAAACGTTACTAAGTTTTTTGAGGCATCATTTAAATCAAACTTATTGAGTTGGCAGGATTTGGCTACAGAACGCCCAGCATTCAGATTATATGTCTAGAGTATATTGAGGTACATGTGTTGCGCAGGCTAACGTGGGAGGCCCCGAGGAGAGCGGAACGGACCTGACATCGTCCATGTCGATGCCGGTGGAGCCCAGCAACTCCGCCGAGAAGAGGATTCTGGAACTAGTCGCGGGTAAGCCGGGTTACATTCCATTTTCAGCTGCGGACAATGCTTTTTTATGATTTTATTAATGTCATATTGAGAAATTGATTTTGAGTGACATTTGTATAAGGTAGTTCACCATTGAACGAATTGAAAATAAACAAATAATCACAGCATACAAGAGAGTGGACCAGTCGAATTACGGCCACTGCCGTGATCCGATTGGTCCACTTAGGAAATCAAGAAACGAAAATTATATTGGTAAGATAAAAATATTTACATCTCAGCCAAAATAAACAGTAGGTACAATATGTTTTCCTTAACTGTTGCTATGACTCATCGCATTCAGTATTTTCTTCTGTCGTTTAAAAATAAATTGCAAACAAAAAAGAAACTTAATTTTCATAAACATAAGAGTTTCCTTTCACTATGGAAACTAGCGTGGTTTTCGCACATTTTAAATAAGTAAATTACTAGCACGCGGACGCGTCTCGCATAGCACGTGCTAGTACTCCAACCTTGAGAAAGATCGCCAAATGCGATTGAAACTATAGTAGCAGTTTTCTACTTAATTTATGCGTGAGTAACATCTGTGCTTTACTTATTTAAAATAGAGTTCCCTGATATTATAAGTAAATCGTGTGATTGTTTGGTACAGAGGGCGGAGAGGACGCGATCAAGCCGTCCCCGACGCGCACGATAGTGGCGGCGGGAGAGAACAAGCGCAAGCTCGAGCTCGCCATGTCGGCCAGCGGACTGCAGAGGAAGAAGGACAAACTCGCCAGGTAAGGGCCAATACTCTATACTTCTATAATCTATACTCAATCATATATTACGTCCATCCATCAGCCATAGGCCTCCTGATCTCCTGAATCTCCAATAAGACCGGTTAGAAGCGGCTCGCATCCAGCTCGATCCTGCTGTCTTGATAAATTCATCCTTCCACCTCGTGGGACCACGCGGCGATTGCCGGTACGTTGTATCCATTCAAGAACTTTTCAACCTCATCGGTCATGAGTCTTCTGTGTTATGTGCCCTGCCAACTGCCAACACGGGCTTAGCCTGTTGGGCTAAGCCGATCAATTTGGTTCTTCTACGGATCTCCCCTCTTCTGATTCGATGTCACAGAGATACTCTGAACATATCATATGTTTAGCAGTGGACGTCGTACGGCTGATAATGATGATGGTATTGATGAAAATCAAGGGAAGTAACGCAACTCGAAGCTGTGTACGCGCGTGTGTTTAGTAGATATAACCTATATACAAATATAATATACTCACATGTACGAGTATAGCTAGAATGAGCATAGGGGGCGCACGTGCGGTGCGATAGAATGTACAAGTTATTCATATACTATGTCGTTATATTATTTTCCATAGTTCGGCGAGTCTTGCACAGGCGTGTCTACCCGAGGAGGCGACGTCCGAGTCTCCGCCGGCGGACGAACAATTTAATGACACGGTAAGGAGTCACACAATAACTACATGTTTCTATTTTTTATTTGCCCAGACGTAACCGTCAGAGCAAACTTAAATTATTATAGTACCCAAAGGAACAATTTAAAATGTAATATGAGCTAAAGCATTTTTATTATTATTACAGATTGCGGTTAAATATTTAACTATTATTGTACTCAAATTATTACTAAGCAATTCCGTTGTTCATTTAGTTAAAATATTGCCTCTAATTTTTATATTCATAAGAAAATAAGGAACATTCGGCACGGTCAGTCTTCGTTGTGTGACTTACCTACAACTGACCGCTACCGTGGCTCGGATGACACGTTAAATGTTACAGTAGGTCCCGGTTGTTTAACCGTGTCATAGGTCTTCAGGGGACTTAAAAACTGACACTAGCGTTCTGCCACCGATTATCAAAAAGACGTGTTTTTGACGATTTTTTGATTTTTAGTTTTATGTATTGGCAGATTCTCTATTTTTCTTCAGTTTGGTAATATAATATGTTACTGAACTACGAAAAAAATGCTAGGTGAGGTATGAGGTGATGAAATAATATATTCTAAAGAAATACTTCTTTTTTTAGATCCAACCTTCACTAAAATCATCAGCGACGATTACCATCTCCCCGTCACCGGCACCGGCACCGATAGAGCTTTCCAAAGACCTCACGAAAGAAATCGTCAAGGAGCCACCCAAGGATGAAGCCGAGAAGACTGGCGCCAGGCCCCGAGTGGGCATCAAGAAGAAGACCTCTCCCACTAAGACCGTGGAGGAAAAGACCGCCGATAAGCCAGAAGAACCAAAAGTTAGTTAAACCGTTATAAAAAAATAACTTTCTGTTAGGGTGCACTCATTCCTAATTTAGACAAAGTCCAAAGATCTCACGCAAGAAATCGTCAAGGAGCCGCCGAAAGACGAAGCCGAAAAGACTGGCGCCAGGTTCGAGTGGTCGTCAAGAAGAATACCTCTCCCACTAAGACCGTTGATGGAAAGACTGGTAAGTTGGTAAGGTAGAGGAACTAAAGGTTAGTTAAACCGTTATGAAAAAATAACTTTCTGTTAGGGTGCAGTCAGCGACCTTCAAGATAGACACCTAATCGTACAAAATGAAATGTCGCCGACCAATATCAACCAATCATTAGAAATCAACCAATCCAATAACTAGTCGTCATTAGACTGGCGTTGCGGTCGCGTCTCAAAGCAACAAGGTAAATATGGTGAACTGCGTCATTCCATCTTGCCGAAATTACTCGGTATCAAAAGAAATAACGAAAGGCATTGTCACATACCACTGGTAAGTAATAAATATCTTTCTATATGATTTACAAGCAAAAGCAAAATATTGAAAATGAAATCATTTGACAATGTAAACAGAGTGGAAAATTTCTCTATGGTCAGTTAGGAATGTCGGATGATGTCAATATGAGATCGAATATTGACTCGTCAAATCTTACTTTAATTACTAAATCTAACTTTAAGGTCAAAATTGATTTTGACCCGGGCGGCCGGCCATGTAAAGGAAAAAGGTCGCAAGGTCAATATGGGTCAAACTACTAGTTTTAGATCGATTTAACAAGATGGAGCAGCATCACGTGATGTGCTCACATTTTTAACCGATTTAAAAAAGGAAGAGGTTCTATGTTCGTCTGTATGTATTTTTTTTTGTAGGTTTACGAATCATATAATGTTTTTTTTTTATTTCTGGAAGAGAAAAGATCGAATTTAGCGGTACTTAAGGCTGCTAGCTATTATTTCATAGTGTTATTGACTTTTGTTTATAACTTCTGAAATTAACGATAAAAACGTATATATAATTACATAAGTCCACCTATTAAAAAGAGTCAAGATGTGAATAGATTAACGAAATTTCAGCCAGTCGGACTTATCATGTGATAAGACATGACGTCATCCTAGACCCGAATCAATTTAGGAATCGATTCTTTTCATCATGTATTTTGAAATCCCTATTTCAAGTGGCAAGTTCTCTTAAAAGTTGTCTATGGTACAAATTGTATTTTTCACATTTTTAAGAATAGGTTTGTATGAAGAGGCTCCTTCTGTGCCCTGTGTAATAGGGCCTATTCTGTGGGTGCAGTCATTCCTAATTTAGAAATCGGAAAGTGAACCTTTCATGTATAGGCTGTCTCAAACTTCTTGGCGTTTGCGAACACGAGGCGAGTGGTTGCGCAGTAGCAATATATTCATAATGTTAGCAGCGCAAAAAAGAGGAATTGCACAGCTTGTAGTTAACTTTACAGACGCCAAGAAGTTTGATTCATCCTATAACCGTTTTTCATATCTAGCAATTTTATACAAATATGTTGTGAGCTATCCAGAGTCGGCTTGCTAATAAAATCTACGTATCATAAGATTTTGATTTCAGGCAGGGATTTCAGGGATAATCAACTAAATGTTGATCATAATGATGATGATTTCTGAAAGTCCCTGCACTTTGCAGAGTAATATCCTGTATTTCTAGCATTGGGCAAGTCACAGTGGTGTGAAATGATTAATGCAATATATTAAATATTTGTGTTTGTTTTCGCAGCAACAAGAAGAAGCCAAGAGTAACGCGGTGACTGCGGCGGCGGACAAACTGACATCCTTGTCTATAGCCCAGCCGGCGCCTGACAAACCCAAACCTAAGAAGTTCTCCATACCAGGTACATTTTGAATAAATGTTCCCAAAATTAACTGGTTTCTTAATCTTTTCATCGCCAAAGTCACCTATACTAGGACAGCATTATTTAACAAACAAAAACCGAGCCCAAATAATATGAAATAAAAAATAAGGTGTGGCGATCGAAAGGCTAAAGTTGAAGTGGTCCATGTGAGACTGCGTCATAGCTTAATCAAGGAGGAAGTTAACGGGAATTAACAAGCAATTAATTAATACAAAACAATAATCAGCTGCGACAGAAAAATCTTCCAAAAGAGAAAATTGTAGAAAGGAGACATCCACAAGTGGTATATTATTCAGAGAAAAATCGAACCAAGATGATATAATATAGCTTTCAAATGATGTACTCGTATATTATACGAGTACATCATTTGAAAGCTTGTTTTATGGGCTTCCCAAAAATATTTAATTTAGATTTTTTGTATGAAAAATAACAATACAGCTTATTACTTATACTAGTTTGGCGATGATAAAGTGCTTCTATGGTTATTTTACTTGCTTTCGTAGCTGATTCTTACACATTCATCTCTTAATTTGCTAAAATTAAAAATTATAACCTACCAGTGTGACCAGTTAGTAGGTACAATATGACAAAAAACACTTTAAAAGTGAGTCGAATTGGTAAAAATGCTTTTATTTAACAATTTGGAGGTTAATTAATCAGGGTTGGTAGAGATAAACTACCTATTGACCCAAATATATTTATTTATCCTAATAAATTCAAAATTAATTAAAAAAAAATCGGAGGGCTCTTTTTTATTTTTAACTGTTGTAATAGACTCCGAAAAATTTGAACTTTCTCGAAATGTAACGAGTGTTGTGGTTAGTATTTTTGATTATTATTATACCAGCCTCCATACATTTTGTGGACATGTCCTTTCCCGCAAAACCAATAATTAAACTAAACTTATCTCAAATGTGAATCTAATCTAATTTGAAGACTTTTGGGTGTGTTATAGGCCGAATCATACAAGTAGGCGGATGTGAAGTTAGTTACAAGCTGCGCAATGTTTAATTCTGAGTGCAGCTCACATAAAGCTGCGCGTTGGTTGGGTTTCGCGTAGTTTCGCCTAGTACTCATGATCATGATTGAGCCTATATTAAGCTGAATCATACAATTCACGAGTTGCTATAATTATATCGTAAAGGCTTTTTTTATATCTAGGAGACTCTCTTACAAAGTAATATTTTTGTAGGTGGCAACGTTGGCAGTTTCAAGGATCAGTTCGAAAGGCGCGCTTCGCTCACGACTGCGCCGGAAGTGAAACGAAACTTCTCTAAACCAGCGGTGTCGAAGATCGCCAAACCCAAGGCTCAAAGCGAGGATCGTGAACTTCAGTCCAAGTCTCCGCAAGACAACGGCTCCGTGCGCCTCCAACAGATCGGCATCGAGCCTTCTCCGGTAAGACCTTATAACGCAAGTTGCAAAGTAAATCTTTTATCAAACGAGAAAGTGCCAAATTTTAAAAACACTTACAAGATTCTATTTTTTTATTATATTTTAAGTGATAGCTTACATCGTCAAATAATAATCGGTACAAGATATCATGTGCTTAAAACATATGACATTGTGTTACAATTTTTAAAATTAGCAATCAAGTCCTGACGATTTGAACGCAATGCAAAAAGGCATGATGTCACCAAAGAGAATATACAAAAGACATGACTACATAAGAGATGTCACTATGCAGAATAAGGAGTATCTAATATCTAATCTGTAGCACAGTCAGCTATGGCTTTTTTATAAGTAAAAACTTCTTTAACGTTCGTTAAAACTTCTTTAACTTCTTTCTCGAAAAGTGCACA
Source organism: Hypomecis punctinalis (assembly GCA_949316475.1). NCBI lineage: Eukaryota > Metazoa > Arthropoda > Insecta > Lepidoptera > Geometridae > Hypomecis > Hypomecis punctinalis. The sequence goes on from OX438800.1 coordinate 8,685,953, forward strand.
GCTTTGTGCACTTTTCGAGATAGGTAAAAAAAAGCTAAACCTGTGACCTGATCGAAAATTTGTAAGACGACGCAAGGCGCTTGCGCGAATGTGCGTGTGTGATATTATTTTGCCACATAAATGATAGTGTACTCTATATGTTCAAGTTTTCACTTCTGCCGGCACTCCCGGAGTGCAATCCGTAGTTTTTTTTGTTTTATTCCGTATAGGTTTGCGTTTGACTACATATGCCTGATGTTAAGCAGAATGGTGTAGCAAGCTTACCTAGAAGATACCTGTTTACTTGGGATTTGACGTCCACGTTGGCTTTTTGTCACGTCCTTGACACGCTATTTCGTTTAGCTAATGTAGAATGCGCGGGATTTCTACGGACTTTGTGGTCCATTCTAAAATAAAAAAATATAAAAAGCATATCCGTTATTTGGCATGTAAAGTTTCGGGTGATGTGTTGCAGACTCCGCCGCCCGTGGAGCCGGAGCCAAACCGCGGCGGCGTGAAGAAGGCCGAGAGCGAACCCAACCACGGTGCCACGGCTGTGGACCCCTCTGTGCTGCTGCAAGACGCCAGGAGGTTAGTACGCGAACCGACCACTTCCGAGGGGGGTATAGGCCTACGTGCAAACGTGCATGTCGCCAAACCCACCAACGGTCACGGTAGAAGAATTAGCCGCTGTCGGATACTTCCGTCAACACTTCAGTTTCATATGCCCAAATGGGGTCTCCCTGACGCGGACTCGCTGAACTGTGACTAGAGCAGTGCAGATAAATAATGGTTCGCCTGTTGTCCTGCCCCTATTCCAAGCACCTGCCTGCACACTAAGTTATTCAATGAAAGCCTGCCCTCCTGGAGTGGCAGTCGCTAACCACTGGCCAAAACTTGTGTAATTCGTAGTACTGGCCATAACTATAACCATCGTCTTGAAGAAGAAGAAGAATGCTTCCGTACAACTGCAATAGCGCAATAATTCATCTGTCGAGGGTAGTACGCGTGTAAAACACGTGCAGCTTGCGGGACTTGCGACTCTCATAAGAAATACAATACATGCACTGTACAGCTGTAAATACCTGTTCTAGTACAACCCCTATCTACATAGATTTTGACACTGTCACATACATTTATTTATCAAATTCCTGACAAAATATGTCTGATTCCTTAACTTCTAACGCTGCAAAATTATTTCCGTGCAACCGATACTATAAATATACTATTTATTATTGGCATATTTATTATATAATGTACGAATTAGGTGTAGCAGTTTCTTACGCTCGTGGTACTGTACCTTTTACACCGTTGACTGTACCGAGGCATGTGTTTATTGTAGGAGTCTTCAGAACTCGATGGCTAAGCTGGTGGAGGAGAAAGCTTCTCAAGGCGACGAAGGCCGCCGCCGCGCCGCCGCCAGGGACATCATATCCTCGGCTATCAGGACTGGTAGGATTGTACCATTTTTATTTTTGAAGATATATTCGTGAGATTTATTACCGTTGTAATAGAGTTTAGAATGAGTACTTATTACCATTAACTATCCATGCCGGATAAACGCGTGAGAATCACACACTCACGCGTCCTCATTCAAATACTGCGTATATCGTCCGCCACACCGATGCATCTTGAGGCTGCGGTCTAGCCAGGAACCATTCACAGGTCTTTGGGCATTTCCGGCCGAACACTGGACAGCCTCATTGAATTGTCGCTTTATATAGATTAATAAAAATAAAATCGGCCAAGTATGAGTTCGACTCGTGCATGAAGGGTTCTGTACCGTATGGGAGCCCCTCGGCAAAAGAATCACGTTTGTTGTATGGGAGCCCCCTTATATATTATTCTGTTTTTAGCATTTGTTGTTATAGCGGCAATCGAAATACATAATCTCTGAAAATTTCAACTCTCTGGCTATTACATTAGAGATACAGCCTGGACTGACGGACAGCGGAGTCTTAGTAATAAGGCCCCGTTTTTACCTTTTGGGTACGGAACCCTAAAACATTTATGTATAGACCCAGTTCTACTTATTATTCCATACAATATGCTCTTCCAATCACGCGCGCGCCATAAGTTCCGCACTTTAGTAAAAATCCGCGTGGCAGAAAAAGCGTTCTAATCCCTTTGTGTTGCAGGCAAGCCGCCAGTGCCGTACGGGCGGTCGTCGTCCGCCGGCGTGGCGTCGCTCGCGTCGCCGCCGGGCTCGCCGGCCGCCGGCCCGGCGCCCGCGCCGCGCCTGTTCCGCACCGAGGCGCTGCACCGCGTCGAGGACCACCGCCCGCAGAATAACTCCCGGTAACATCACTAATAGACCTAGTAACTAGTGCATAAAGTGATCAGTTGTCATTGCCGGTGTGGCCCCAACCCCTTTTTTACGAGGGGAAATCTTCGAAAGGTAACCGATTGCTTTAAAGCAGCGGTCGGCAACGCGCGGCCCGCGGGCCGCATGCGGCCCGCGGACGTCCTACTTGCGGCCCGTGAATGTTTTGTAAATAAGTTATAATTAATAATTATTATTATCAAAATAAACGCATTAAGTAAGCGCGCTTTTTAAATACGCTCTAATAATGCTAAGCAGTTCATTACAATTTTTGGTAGCACCAATTTATGCGAGCAAACTTTTTCAATTGTTAATTATAGAAAAAATAAATATGCTTCTCGTCTCATAGATGAACATTTGAGAGTCATTCTACGAATCGCGACTACAAATATGACAGCTAACATACAAGAAATAGCCTCTCAAATGCAACCTCAGATATCACACTAAAATTTGTGTAAAATCAGTTTTCTATTTAGGTACCTAGTTTGTAGTTTTAATTTCTTTCTATTTCACTTATTTTTATAGCTATAAAGCCCAAACATATAATTTTATTTAAAATAATCGTAATCGTATATCATTTTAATTCAGACATCGTATATCATTTTAATTATCCATACTTCATAAAAAATTAAATACAATTGTGTCATTAAATACAACAATAATGATTACATGTGCAAATTAAATTCCGTATTTTTTAACAATGTTTAATAGCATTTTTATTTTTCCTATGGAATATGACAAATTATGCGTAGGTATATGGGGGTTATAGGGCTAATATCATGACTGCGGCCCGCCTTTAGTTTATTTTGCCACCTTGTGGCCCTTGCCTGCCAAAAGGTTGCCGACCGCTGCTTTAAAGGCTTAAATTAATTACGCCGCCTTGGGGTGCATCCTTGTTATGTGGCATTGTACCCACTAAAACCCCCTCGATGGCCAGTCTTTTTGCGCTCTTGGGAGTTCCGGGATCTCCATCCATCCGGGGAACGCACCGGTGTTCCCAGCATTTTATATGACCACTCGAGCCTAATAACTAGGCTTGTACGGTCCTCTACGACTACGGTGCCACACACGTCGTCTTCCCCGGACCGGTTTGAGTGAATGGCAGGAGCCCCATCTCTAACCATTCCCGAGCCCAGAGGTCCCCTTTTAGTAGGCTCTTACTACAGGCAGGGGGGATACCGATGCCGTATTCTATTGCCCCGGCATCAGGGCAACGCTGTGGCCCCTCTAGGCTTGCTGCTCGCGCCAAGTTTCTTACCACGGATATTGGCCTCGGAATAACACCAGCACTGATCAAGTATATTGATATATACTTGATCAGTGCTGGTATACATGTGAATTTGCGACAAGAAATAATTTTTAATGTTAAAGTTATAACATATAAAGTTGATTGACGCCGCATCACAATGGGCCTAACGGCTTTAAACGTACCCTATAACTGAAGAAACGGCCGATGATGTCCAAAGCTTCACAGCGTACATGTTTTCACTAAAGTCGTGTTGTTACAGAGGAGTGTCGGTGGAGCGCATCATCCCCATCCACGTGGCAGACGAATCGCCCACGTCCCCGCCCGCCGCGGCCGTCCACAAGCCGGTCGCCCCGCCCGTGGCCGCCGCCGCGGCCGCGCCCGCCCCGCCGCCCGCCCGCGCGCCTCTCGCCACTCCACTCAGGTACCCTACTATCTGTATAAACTATCCACATGGCAGATAAGCCGTCGACGTCGTTGATGCGCCGCCCGATGCCGCTCCCGCCCCCGCGTGACGTCTGACGCGAACGAGTGCGCGGTTCGTCGACGGTTGCGGGTCGCTCATTCTCATTCGACAAGTTATAATGAATATAGTTTTTCAAAAAATTCGATCGAATAAAAAAATATAAGATCTGAATCTGTGGTCTCATCGTTGTAAAACACAGACTACTCATAGAAACTAGATGTAGATTGTTTTATGGGGTTTAGTCGCAAAATGACAGAAGCGCAAAATGACAACCGGGGCACATATTGTCCAAAGAGCAAAATGTTCAAAAATAATTACGTCCAAGGCCCACAATGACTAGGAAGCAAAATGTCCAAAGCGCACAATGACTAGGAAGGAAAAATGTCTATAGCGCACAACGTCCAAACTTCCAATTAATACTACAAAATTTATAGGGTTTAATATTGTGTTATAACTGCGATAATCTACTAATTATTTTGGTGAGTCAACACAGTAATGAGCATATTTTAAACAAAACTACAAAAGATTTTACAAAGTTGTGTGGTAACTACAAAGTATAAATGTAGTATAAGTATCCGACTATCCTCAAATTATATTTTTTTCAATAACACCACCGTCAAATTAATATGTTTTCAATAACTTGTCATGTCATTGAAAAACAATCAAATTTAATGTCCGTTAAATAAATAATGCAATAATATTTAGAAATAATATAATCGGCCAAGTGCGAGTCGGACTTGCGCACGAAGGGTTCCGTACTATATGGAAGCCCCCTTAATATATTTTATTTTAATTTAATTATTTATTTTTGAAAGAAATATACAACTCAATATACTGAGAATATTTTATTAATTTGCTACTGTGTAACGAATTGCCTCGACAGACGTCATTAAATTTAATGATATTATAAAGTATCTTTGTTAAACGCTGTGTATCCGCAGGCGCCTGGTATCATCAGACTCGACCGCGTCAGAAACCTGCTCGAGCCCGAGCGGTGAACCCATCAAGAAGTCGGCGCGCGAGTTCATAATCCCCATCGCGGTGGAGGGCAAGGGCTACGTGACGCCGCGACAACGCAGCCTGGAGCCCGAGGCCACCGCCGCCGCGCCCACCCGCCTCCGGAGCAAGCCCCGCCGTATCAGGTAACTTAACACTACACGTCTACTGAGATCGAGAAGTCAGAGCGTGAGTTTATAATCCCCATTCGCAGTCGAACACACAGGCTACACAGGAACCAGAGGTCACCACACAGGTGTACTTTTTCTTTGTCTAATTTTGATTTTGATAATGCCAAAAGGCTGAAAAGCAAATACAAATACACCCACAAGGCCTAAAAGCAAGCCTAGCAAGTCCATCGCGATCAAGGAATGAAATGAATGAGATGTGACGTGCTTGCGAGTTCGAAAACATTTCGAACTCGCAGGCGTTGAGTCTTGAGTGAGTTGAGTTGTGTCTTTTTGTGTTGTAATTTCAAACGCATAATTAATTTTAAGTCTGAACACGATCGTTCGTATCACCAAAGCCACAAATGCCAACGATAGAAAATGATACTTGCTTCTGGTGGCTATCGAGTCAAAAACTACTACATACCAAAAATCACTTATTTACTATGGAAATTAACATGGTTTTCACACGTTTTGTACTGTATATAACGGGACTAAACTCACGTGTACGGTTAGTCATAACAACGACTATAGTTTCGATCGCGTTCGGCGACCTTTCTCGAGTTGGCGAGTGCTAGCACGCGGAACCGTCTCGCAATGCACTTCGGGCTGCGGCGCGTAGCGCTCGCGATGACAACGGTTGCGGTGGCGGGGCGGCGGCGGGTAGAGAGGATTGTTGTGTCGGCGCGCACTGAAGGTCCTCTTCATCGGTATCCCGGTCGTAGATACGTCAGAGATACTAGCACTCGCCAACTTGAGAAAGGTCGCCGAACGCGACCGAAACTATAGTCGTTTAGTGCCGTTATATTTAATATAATGAAAACCGACAGTGGCGGCTGGTCTAGCTGTGGCGACGCGTTCGTTTGTGGTTTCATTAAATCGGTGCATAATATAGGTTTTCTGTTAGCAGCCTGGTGTCGGGCGGCGAGTCGGAGGAGGAGGACGACGGGCACATGCACCGGCTCCGGCCGTCGCGGCTGGCGCGCGCCGACTCCGCCTCCTCGGGCGAGGAGGACGAGGAGGACGAGGGCTTCCACCTCCTCACCGCCGAGAACCTCTTCTCCACGCTGCTGCACAGGGTACTCTCCTATATCCTCCTCCACCCCACTCATATACAAAGCAATAGGGTGGTTGACTGGCATTGAATTAATTAAAAGTATTAGGATTAGTGTATTCTGTAATTAATTTTGATTCATGAACTGAAAAAAATAATTCAAATTGGCTAATCAAGTTCAGAGGTATTAGCTTGTAAAGATTTAGTGTAGGGATAAAGAGGGGATGAGTTGTCCCTTTCCCACAAAGCATAACATAGTATGGCGAGTGTATGACACTTACGGGCAGTGACGTTATAGCCTGCATAGTGCGCTCTTTGTCTAGCAAGATAATAAATATGCGTGTAACTTTTTTATTTCTAAGTTGATTTTATTTTTGTTTTCGTTAATCGACTCTGTTTATGGTTATCTGTTACAAGGGAACATCAAAAAAATATTGTCCACTAGCCTATTGGATCATTCACAGACCGTGACGCTCATAGCGTAGTTTGTCTAAGAGAGATGCTAGACGGGCGGTGTCGCCGCGACGCGATGTCGCGGCGGCCAGTCTTGCCTTAGACACTGATGACATATTCATATTCATTTATTTGCCACTAAGTGTTACAGAGGTCTTATATTAAAAATTGCACTTACAAACTTAGTCGCCCTTTCCGGGCATTGCAAATGTTTTATGCCGCTATGGCGCTTCTTATCAATAAGGTACTTAGATAAAATTAAATGTGTTACTAAACTAACTTAATACTATGGATAATAAAGGTGTCGTAATCTAATATTAGAGGGAAGCGTCTCGATGAAATTAAATATGTCTACTGAACTAACTTAATCCTATGGATACAGGGTGCCGTAATTTATTATCATAGAGAAGGGTCACGTCGTTTTCTTGTGGCCTACATAGCTGGTGGCTTCAAAGTATTCTTTTACTGAGTAAAAGTATCTATCTAGTCTAGACAGTTAGCGTAAAAAAGTTTTTAGGGATAACCGTTCAATTTAAAGCTGAAGATGAGTAAAATCTCTCATATACATTCTGATTTTGTGTGAGCCAACCGCGAAATCGGATCGTGTGTAGCGTCAGCGGTCCATCTTTGGTCCTCGCTAACTCTTACTAATATTATAAATCAGAAAGTGTATTCTTTGTTTTTCGTTTGATCACAGATATACTAGAGGAATATTGTGGTTGATCGATAAAATCTGAAAGAGATGCATTGATTTAATATGACATGCGTTAGAATGTGACATGAAAAATATCTCATAACCCCATTGAGTATGGACTGGTGTGATTTGTCACGACGAGTGTCAGCTGTCCAAGTAACAACTGTCAAACTTCAAAGTGATTTATCTCGGTTATTATCGATTCTAGACTCCTGCTGGCTTCACAAAAGTGATAGAGCGCGACGTCGGCACGGTCAGTCTTCGGATGGGTGACCGCGGGTAGCATTTCTAACTGAGCGCTGCCGTGGCTGGAATAACACGTTCAATTATAGGTCCAAGTTGTTTCAACCTTTTAGCCATATCAGAGGTCTACAGGCGGCGGCTTAATAACTCAGACATCTCTGCTATTCTAAGCGAATAAATGATCTGATTGATTGATTGACCCATCCTATAAGAATTTACCTTATTTACAGATGTTGGTGGTGGGTCTAAAGATAATCCAAATTTTAAAAGCCACTGCCAATTGATAACATGTCCAGCTTGCTGACAGCATTACCTGCTGAATGGCAATGCTTGTACGTGGCGCCAAATAGCGTCAGTTTACAAAGCTGAAATGAGTTATTTTTAGAACAGCTGTTAATTTTTACTGAATGAATGTGCATTAAAATCGACTCGTCATTTTTAGGGTTCCGTACCTCAAACGGAAAAAACGGAACCCTTATAGGATCACTTTGTTGTCCGTCTGTCCGTCTGTGTGTATGTCAAGACTCTTTATCTCGGGAACGCATAAAGATATCGAGTTGAAATTTAAACTGTATATGTATATCTATTGTCTCTTGTAGTTGTGTAAAAGAAAAAAACTTCTCAGTCATCGTACAAAAAAGTTAGAGCCGTTTGTGTTGTAAAAAACCGCATATTTCGACACTCACAAAAATCAAAACCTACAGGGTACTTCCCGTTGACATAGAACTATGAAATTTGGCGAGAAGCATTGTCTCAGAGTACACATATAGGAATAAATCTAAAAACTGTACATTTTTAGTAAAATCACAAAAAATATGGCTTCAAATTTCACAAAATATGGGTCCAAAATTCAAAGTGAGTAAATCGTATCATGTAAGGTATCATATAAAAGAACTTCATCAGCACATGCTAAAACAGATTTTTAATTATTTTAACAATGTGTTTGTGCGGAACCCTCGATTTGCGAGCCTGACTCGCCCTTGTCCGGTTTTTGATATAAAGATAGAGAACATTTTGGCGTGTCGCTTGCAGGTCCGAGCGCTGACCAACCGGCTGAACGGCGAGGAAGGCCCCGGCTTCCCGCAACACCCGCACTCGCTCTTCAACAATCTCCAGTCGCCATTCTTCAATAGGTGAGCCACTTGCCCCGCACTGCTGTTTGGCTTTCTCATCATTTGAATTACAGCCATTTGAAGCCAACTCTATGATCATGATTTAACTTTTTACACTGACTTACGGCTTCTAATAGACAATAGACCATTTACGTCGTTTATGATATACCTTATTTTTTATTGTCGATCACAGCAGTAACTAGCTATAGAATGATTGCATGAGTCAATACGTCAATACGTCAAAATTAGCCACGAAAAATTAATACAACTTTGAAAATTTCAAACGTTTTGTGTGTGCAAAAAAAAACGTATCAATGACGACTAAAACTGGCTCCATTTTTTGAATGAGATTATGAATCTTTATACGCTTTCAAAAAGCCTTCAAATATCGAGCCTGTAAAAATGTATTTTATTTTATGTATTTTTGACCCAGTTTTGGTAAGTTTCCAAGTCGATCAAAACGCCGTGAAAGGTCTATTCTATAATGGTCTCGAAAAAAAACTGTTCTAAGGGTTCTAATTTCTACATTTGCAATTTATATTGACGGGAACCAATTGGTTGTTTAATCATGACTATGATATATAACAGTTTGTCGGTTACAAAATCTTAACTTGGAACTAAAAATACATAGTGTTATCTTTTATTGACGCTTTTTCATGGCGGATTGTGTTTCGCTGTTCTTTTATAATATAAAGTAACTACATTATTAAATATAAATAGAACGCAATATCAGCTACTGAAGACAACAAATAAATGTATTTTTTGTCCCAATTTCCAATAAAGCAAAGTCGAAATATTCATTATAATATTCACAAGTCAAATTCTTAACAGTTTTGCGCCATTCAAGCTTATGGTTTTTATTTTATATTCATGAACTAATAATAACTTGATTTTATGCATGCAGCCCACACTTACCGAGGCGGCATCTCTTGTAAGTATATCATTTTTTTTCTCATTTAGTGAGCTATAATGCCGGCTGCACACTCGCTCTAGAAGTCTTGGCAACACGTCAACATTTTTTGCAAAGGGTACTAAGGCTCTTTTCTCTTAATTCTGCGGTGGACGCAAACGAACTTCTTTTTCCTCCAAAATCCACACTTCGATTCATAAAAACGTATCTCTTTCTATCCTTCGCTTGCAATGTGGAGGTTGTCTCGGCGAGAGTGTGCACCCGGCAAGATAGAATTATCTACTATCATTATAACAGCTTTAACTACAACATTAATAACACTATCAACATTAATCCTGAATACAAATCAGCATTACCTGGGTAAAACAAAATGACACTTGCAAATGAACATGTCAGATCTACGTCAGTTTTCGATCTCCAACAGTTCAGAACTCTGAAAAATGGATGGGACATCTTTAAGCTAATTTTGCATCTCTTTCTGATTGGTCGGAATTACTGACATGTGCAGTCACATGGTGACCATATAAGTCTAGATACAGCAAAATGCTGTCTAGTGAACACAATTTTTATATGTTACAAAACATTAGTGTGTTTGAGGATTGAACGATATCGTTTATGATGTATCCATATTGTCGTTACATGCAGCACTCATAGATACATGGAAAATAAAAGAAGTGTCTCAGAAACGTAAGTTATCAACGTAGTTTTGTTTAAGTGTATGTAATCTTTTATATATACAGTCATATTTTTTTCATTTAAATAATAGTAAATATTTCATTACATTTTTTACAATTCGTCGGTTGAAAGTGCATTTGGCTAATCAAATAAAGAAAATGTTGATTTCATGAAATTGAACATCCTAGTGAAACAGCTCAATCTGAGTCGCTCACTCCGCTCACGCTTGCAGATCGATACTCGGCTTATTCTTATTTATCAAACAGCATATAATAATTCAGATGAATCAGATATTAGCTGATGTTATCCAATATTTGTGAATGAATATGAAATAATGATATTTTAATACTTTTTGTATAGGCCGAATCAAACAACTTGGCAGCTGTGATGTTATCTACAAGCTGCGGATAATGCAATCAATTTGATCGTTTTATTCGACCTATTAAGGCCGAAACACACACACGGCGGGCGCGGGTCGGGCGCGGTGCGGGTCGGGAGTACGGCGTGTCTATTTGTACCTGTTTCAATGGACGACAACACACAGAACGCGTGCGCGGGGCGGGCCCGCCGTATGTGTGTTTTGGCCTTAATGGGAAGTAATGAGATGACACCGGAATGAACTTTACTAGTCACCAAGAATTCCCGATTTTATCTGCGTGTTTTGTGACTTTACTACAATTTGTTTTGCCGTGCACCCACAGGCGCGAAGGGTGGGGCTCGCGCGACCTGCACGCCGACTTCGACTCGATGTTCAACAAGTCTCGCCAGTCCATGCCGCGAGGTAAGTCCGCAGGCTTGCGCACTCGCTTCACGCTCGGGGAAAACGTTGCCAGTACCACGCGGCCGCCACGCACTTAGCCACCTAGATGTTGTATGCACACGTTCTATAGACACCTACACGAGTTTCAATTCATTGTACATTATGTCGCAAGGTGGAAAATCGATACGTAGGGTGTGTTAGTAGTCTATGTGACGGTCCTTTATTTATATTCTTTTAAATATGCTTAGGTTATGCTCTCAGTCTATGTATCAGTTCTTAATATAGGTATAATAGTTCGTAATATAGATATTGTTTTATTGATACCTAGGTTATGTCATTAGTCTATGTGACAGTCCCTTTTGTATTTATATTTTTTTTTTATCATAGATTGTGAATTTAAAATATTGTCTTGCACACATCCTATACACCGCAACGAGTTTCAAGTCATACATTATCGCAAGATGGAAAATAGATACTTAGGTTTTGATAAATTGATCACTTATTTATTTGTCAAATATAGGTACAATTATGTACACTTATGAAAGTCATGTTTGCTAAATAAGGTCAAATAAATTACATAAACTGTTACACTTTAAAACCCAATAACGTTTTCTTCAGTCTGTGTCACAGTATTTTATGTATCTATATGTTTTATCATAAATAATTGGTCTATTTAGATTTGTTTATAAGTTTTATATCATTTGAGTGTAATGTACAAAATTAAATATGTATTATGGACTTTATGTTGGAGACATGAACTTCTAAATGATTATAGCGAGCTGTTTTTCTAAATTGATGATATATAAATAAATGTACCTACCTATAGTCGTCACAAAATAATAGGCCCGTTGATATTTGTCTTCGCGACGTAACTAGTGGTGTAACCATACCATGGATAGTATGAAGAAATCGTTATAAACAACGCTTAGCCGAGTGGGCGGTACTCATCAATGAAAAATGTAATTACATTGAACATTTTTATAGGTAAAAAATAGAAAATCAACTGTCAAAACGGGCCTATTATTTTGTGATGACTCTAGGTGTTACAAAGAGATCTAAAATTCTAAATTTCTTTAATGCGACACCGCAGTATTTGGCTTTTGATCTTGGCATTTGAATGTAGCATGAAAAACATAGAACGCAAACGATATTAACCCTCTTTGTTCACAACGTACGATGAGCTGACGCTAATAAGTTCTTTCTCATTTCGCTTACAAGTTGTGTCGTAAGCGAAAATGAGAGAGTGAATTGTAGCTCAGGCATATTTGGACGTTTTGGATTTGGCCTTATACATTTCAGTATAGTTCCGACGTAGCTAAAAACATCAGCTATCTAATAAAGCTATCTCTGCGAATTCAGCTGATTTGACCATTTCAATGCTTTGGCAAACAACAAAATAATTTGGGTTAAGGTGTAATTATACTATTACCGAGAGACTTATGAGTAATGTACGACGACTATGAACTACAGTGCTTTTTACATTTTATTTTATGCTTTTTATTAACAGTTGTAGAATTGTAATTTATAAAGGAAATTATGGCAGGAGTTAAAGGATCGCCTTAGTGCATATAATGACAAACCTAGCCTTAAATTAAAAACATAAAACGTATTTAACTATTTGTATCAGAGATCAGAGTCAATTTAAAAACCTTCATCGATGACAGAAATTGGTACGAAATTCAGGTGCATGTACCCGTTGATGTATCGTTTGTGGATCGAGTTTGCCAGAGTCATTCATTTGGATCATTTGGAGCACGGAATCGCATCGACAACTGGCTGTTTCATCGCCGATAGACTCCCCGTCACGACACACGTAGTTAGAACCGCTCAGCACGGGCTAAGAAACTCACAAGAAAGCTAGCTTCGACTAAAACAAATCAATTAACTATCAACACATTCCATAAGACAGAAATGTCCCATTATTATCGACGTTGCCAACATTGCCTCGGATATTAGCGACGTTTTCCACCGTACAGACCGTGTTCACTTAACATGTCCATTTATAATAGACTACGGATCACCATGACCGTAGTCTGTTACATTGTGTGTATTTTGATAGAATTCATTAACATGTTTTTATTAATAATCTTAACCAGTTTTTTTGCATTTGTAGATTTATATTTGTATTCAATTTGCATTCTTTGTGCAGGTGTTGACTTTCTCCTACCCGCTAACACTAGCAGGAAAATGTTGCGTTGCTCTCAGTTCTAAAGTTACTTTTTTTATGTAGATTGGAATTGCATGAAGTGTACATGTACAAAGGCATTTCGCATATCGTTTGGCAATGCAGTACTACATTTTGAAAAGTAGACCATGGAAAATGTTTTTTTTTTCAAAATTATTCATCGATTCGAATCGTTCAGTGACGAGTTTCAGACAGTTAATTAATTTGTTTAGAAAGCGATCATGGCATATATGTGTAGCATAGTGGATGTGGTAGCACTCGAACCGACGTAAGCGCTAGAGGGGTCGAGGCACGCAACGCGCGCCAGCTCGGCGGCGCCCGCCCGGCGGGGCGCGGGGCGGGGCGCGGGCGCGCTCGGCAGCAGTAGTGAGGTTGTGTTGGTGTGGTTGCAGTTGGGTTGCGCGTTACACTGCATGCTCCGACCAAATCTACACTTCACAGCGGCACCAGCGCCAACCACAAACCCGCCACAAACGACACGCAGGAATAGGTACTAAACTATATTATATTATTTTTATTTCATGTGTTATTTTTGTGTTTCGCACGGTGCGCCGCGGCTGTTGCCCGAATAGAGATGCCTCTATTGTGGAATTATTCGATACCGCTGATGCCATTTTAGTAATATTCGCATTATGATAATTTATAGTATCGAAGCAACATTTTAATGCATTCTTTGTGATTTGGTTTGGCGTACTCGAAGCTTAAGTTTGCTCTAATACAGTCGTCGTAGATTCCATTAACTCCTAACCGACCGCATCGACGCGTAGCACTAATCTGTCTCCGCGGCGCCGGCCGCTGTACATACTCCATCCCAGCGAGCGTTCTGCATGATCGAACGTGTGTTTTTCGATTACTTCACAGGTAGTAGTAAGAAATCGAGCAAGCACCGGACCGAGGCCCGCCCGACCGAACACGGAGAGAAGGAGGAGAGCGCGCTCGACCTGTCGGACCTCGACCTCAGCTCCATAGAGTTCTCGGAGCGCGAGATGCGCGCGCTGTCGGGGCTTACGCCGGCGCTCTCGCGGCGCCTGCAGCGGCAACTGCTGGCGCACCTGCCGCCCGCCGCCGCGCGCGACCTGCGCCGCACGCTCTCGCTGCACGCGCCCGCCGCGCGCGCCGCCCCGCGCGCCGCGCGCTCGCACTCCGCCTCCAAGAGCCTCGACTCGCCGCGCGCGCGCACCCCATCCCCGCCGCCCGCGCCCGCGCCCGCGCCCGACGACACGCCCGCGCCCGCACCCGCCCCACGCAGTCCCAGCCTCGCCGACGAACCGACCGAGGAGCCAATCGAATGTCTCAGCCCACAATACTCGACGTTGCCGCGACTCCGGCGCAGATCGAGCCCGCGCGAGGCGACGCCGCCGACGGTCGCGTCCGACGCGGAGTCGGCGTCGTCGTCGCGGCGCGCGTCCGCCGACCGCCCGCTGCTCAGCAAGTACCTGACGCCGGAGCGGCACCTGTCGCTGGACGAGCGCGCGTCCGACGCCGGCTCCATCCTGTCGGAACCGAGCTACATTGCGGCGTACGGCGGCGGCGCGCCCTCGCTTGCGCTGCGTCGCCACTCGCTGCGGCTCGCCGGTGACGCGCCCGCCAAGCGCGTCTCGAGGTTCCTGCGCTCCGACTTCTTCGACTCGCCCGCCGACGAAACTATATATGCAAAACACAAGAAAGAGAAGGAACTCGAGACGCAGAAGATACTGCGCGAGATCAGGGAGAAGCGCAGCCGAGCCGCGGAGGCGGCGGCGCGCAGTCCGATGGACGCGGAGGAGGGCGCGCGCAAGTGCGTCTCGCCGGTCGGCTCGCTCGGCGGCAAGGAGCGCAGCCGCTCCAACACGCCCTTCTTCCCCAGCCTCGACAACATCAAGGAGACGGCGGCGGACGCGGCCGCGGCGCACGACTCCAAATACCTCTCCGGCGACTCGAAGCAGAAGACGCGTTACGATGACGATGTCGCGAAAGACTCGAGGCTGATCCGGCCGAAGAGCTTCCCGGTCAAGACGCTCGATTCCATCGACGAGCCGAGCGAAGCCGCCGAGAGCGAGGCGGTCGCGCCCGACGCCGACGCCCGGGACAGGAGGGAATCCAAGCTGATCCGACCGAAAAGCTACCCGACGAGCAGCCCCTCTCCCGAAAAGGTTTACATCAGTCGCAATATCAAAAAAGATGAGAATAAATGTTCCCCTCCAAAGGAAGAAGCCCCTAGCTCTGACATTAAAACCGACGTCGAAGTGAGTTTCAGTATCACTTTGCCCCGAAAGAAATCGGAAGTTGCAAAACCTGACTTAGTAAAGAAGAATGATTCTGAAGATCGAAGCGATAGTAAACAAGATACCGATAAGAAATCTGCAACCGGAACGTTAACTTTGAAAAAATATCAAATTAACAATAGCTTGGATAGTGATAAGACCGAATCGAAAGATCACAAATTTAAAAACGGTAACGCTATCGCAAACGGTATAGGTGATGCGATTGAAAAAACAGTTAACGGTGATAATCCTAAAACGAAACTATTGACCAGTACGTCCAAAAAAGAAGAAGTTAAAAAAGCCAACGAATCAGAATCGAACGAAAAGAAAGGCACGATAAAGAAAAAGATAATTAGGAAAGTATCCTCAAAGTCGAAGACTGATATCGGTAGCGGCCAAGAAGCCGGTGATGCTAAACCTGCTCCGGAAAAGAAAAAAGTTACAAAAAAGGTTAAGGAAAAAACTGACGATGAAACTGCAAAATCAACCACGGTCACAAAAAAGAAATCAATGCTGCAGTCCATCGGTCATAAGTTAGAAAAGTTTACGTCCAGTAAGTCCAGTTCCCCCGAAAAGGGAGCCGATAGTTCCGTAACTAGTGAATCTAAAAAAGATATCTCCAAATTAAAAAGAACACAGCGAGAGCAATCAGTCCCGGTAAATGTAGAGCCTCCGACTGAATCTAATCTCATCAAAAGAGCTGTCACATTGACCGATGTTGCCGCTCTAGAGGCTCAACCGCCAAATAATAATAAAACCACAGTGTCTAAAGTTTTAGGACTCTTCAAAAAATTCGAGCCGAAAGAAAAAACGAAACCGATTATGGAAAAGTCACAAAGTATAGACACAGCCGAAATTAGTAACAAAAGTGATGTAGATACAGAATCTATCACTGAAGGTATTGAGAAAGATAAACCAAGACGACCCACATCGTTGCTTCTCAATGGTTTAGGACGCAAAAATAAATACAGTCGGACGACAAGTGATAGTGTTTCTAATTTAACCAACGAGAACGATGATGTTGTAGTACTTAAAAAAGATAACGATATCACATCAAGAAATAAAAACAGTTTAAAACTAGACTTCTCCAGATTGCCAAGAGTTAAAAAAATAGTTCCTACTAATCCTGTGATAGAACCTCAAATCATGGATACATCTTCAGTCGACGGTGAGACTGAGAAGAAAGATGTGTCAGAGAAAAATGCCATTACATTAGAATCCATTCTCAATAACGATACATACAGTCGCAGTCGCTCTAGGAGCCGGTCGACCGTGTCAAATTCCGACTTAAAGTCCGACGTGAGTGCAGAGGCCAATAAATATTTGGACAGGAATCCTATATCCCCTTCGGAGACTAGCAAGGCTCATCCGCTACGAAATCACGAACCAACATCGCCTGAAAGAGAAGATATCGTAGACAGGATAAGGCGGAAAAGTTTCTACTCGAGGTTCAACGAAAAGAAACAGAGACGAAAGAGTAGTTTGGTAGGTCCCGGCGCGGCCGAATACGACCCTCTGGCGCGAATACACGCCCCGCCGACAGAACCTAAATTCGACGTTTCTCCTACTTCCCCCGGAGCCTACGACCTTTCTCCCGGGCTGTCTGCCTCATCCGACCTATCGCCGTCCACAGAACGTTACAGATCTCTATTGAGTGAGCCTATTAGCACTAGAAATAATCTACGATATGACAACAACTATGGACTAGACGATAAAATAGACACATACCGGTCTCTCGACCGGAACGATTTCAGAAAATATCCGGGTAGCAGAAATTACTTGGATTATGACCAACCGTTGTCGTATGGCGCACAGAGATATTCACGTACTAAGTCTCTCCTAGACAGTTCCGACGGAACCGAAGAAAACCTCACGCACTCGCTCAGAGACCCGCTCAAGTATAATAGAACCATTTCCATGTACTCTCCCGGCAACTACGCCACATACAGGCCAAAGAGAACTCACAACCCCGCCATTATATTGAAAGAAAGCGAAAAGGAACCGAGCCCCGAAAATATCCTTGAGAAAATTAAACAAAGGAAAAACTTTTCGATCAGCGTGACACGGAAACCGGATCCTGTAAAGGACCCGCTGCCAAGGTGTGTATGTTTTGATTCCTATATGTCACGTAAATAATTCTCAATAACTCCCCGAACATAAATATAATTCTGTGCACGCTTCATGCTTTTTGAATTAAATTTTTCAACACTAATGCTTAAAGTTTTAAAAACCTATAGATATAGAAAAGTAAACTACGACACTTGTATATTATAATACATACGATGCATACCATTTTGTAGATAGCTGACAATAACATTAAAAATCATGTAAAAATTTTCGTTCGTCATTTTTCTAAATATTATATTAAATATGCATTACACGAAATGCAATACAACGTAGATTGAAGTCTAATGAAGCGCTCTCACTGGTCACATCAAAGTAACTAGGATCCGGCTCACCGTACGTATTTCAGAGAACATTGCACAAACATGTACGATTTTGTTTGCAGATCCCCTGTCCCATCTAAAGGCGAAAGCGACAGTACAGAATGCTCTGAGAAAGTTGACTGAGAAGAACTACTGATTTATTTTATCGACAGATATCGTTTGATTTTGTGCATTTGTTGATATGTGAAATGTTTCAACGCCGCAAACTGATTTATTTAGCTTCACTTGTTATCTCACACGTTTATTATTTGAACCGATGTTATAGATATGATTTCATCGAGGCTGTACTTGTTATTCTTGCCAAAACATAAACCTAATCGCCTTTTTGAATAAGGTTGTTATAATTATGTAGAATCTCAGTAACGGATGCTTATTGTAAGACTGTTTTAGTGGCAAATGTAGGTGAAGCACTTCTATTGAATCTCTGCCGAAAAGTATATTAATAATAAAATGGTTGAAAGTAGAATCACGAAATCATGACATGATATCAATTTGGAATTCGGATTGTCTAAAAGCTAAACAAAAAATAGTGATTAGAGTTACTGAACCTCATAAAAACAACTAAGAAATTGATTTCACTTTAACAAAATAGTTAGCATCTCTAGTTTAAAGCAATTAACTGCTGGGTTTAAAGTATTTAAAAGTATTTTATTATCAGCTTCTCAAGCTGTTGATTTTGTTGTTAAAAGTGCATATGAAGTAATGTTTTGCAGAGTGTCCTTTCGTTTTAATTATGTAAATTATTCTTATGTGCCTTTAAAAAACAAATGACTGGATTTGATATAGTCCTTTTATTGAAAGATAAAATGACACAATTTAGCGTGTGTTTGCACAAATACGTTTTACTCAATATTAATTTTAACTTTTCATAGTTGTTATTGATTTACATTTTTGTATGGTGACCCTAAGTCAATTTTAAGTTTAAATGTTTATCATAATCGAATAGTATTGAACGCTAAGTCACGTAACTGCAATCGAATAGAATGGTGCTTAGAAGATTTCTTTAGGTATAACTATTTATAGATCAGACATTATGAACTCACACATGTGTACATTTATATTATAGCAATATGGTGCGTTTTCCTTTTTGTAAAACAAATCTATTCCGACGACTTCGTATAAGTACGCGAATGATTTTGTAACCAATGCAATTTCGCTGTTACGGACTGACGCAAAATGCGTCTAGAATCAATTTAATTGCAATACAAAGCAATAATTTTAAACAAAAATCATCATCGTCGTCCTTATTTATTTTTTATTAGAGTTGAGATTATTTATTTGTGTGTGGTAACTTGTAATATTTCTCATGTTTTTCATAGTTTACTGGCATTATGGACGATGAAGCTGTGATGTTCCGATTAATATTAAAGTTTCTATCACACACGTTTTGTATTGAATGTGAATAAATTATATAGTTGGAATTGTCTGATTTCTATTAGTTCCTTGACACTCCCTCGGTTCTTCCAGAACGGCCAACTTAGAGCCTGTTCAGAAAGAGCGATTTACTACGCGTGCGTACAGCATTGGGGTCTAATCACTAGTTTTGTGCGCGACGGACGAGTCGCGCGCCAGCATCTAAATTTTAACGAAGTATTGAAGCTCAGATATTTGACAAACGCGCGTAAACCGTCCTTCCTGAACACGGTCAAACTTTCTATGATTAAACCAAATCAAAATATACTAGGAAAAACGGGTGTTTCCTCGTAGTCATACTAGTTTGTCATACCAGTGATGACAGTTAAAAATAAATTAAAGTGGACCAAGCCAATCTGTACTGTACTGTATCAGCCTTTTTAACAGTCCACTGCAGGACGTAGGCCTACCCACGAAGGGTGATTGGGCCAAATCCACCACGCTGGCCCAGTGCGGGTTGGTGGATTCACATACGCCATCGAATTTCTTCTACGGACGTACGCAGGTTGCCTCACGATGTTTTCCTTCACCGAAAAGCCAGTGGTGTAAAATTCCGTACATAAATTCCAAAGAACTCATTGGTACGGGACCGGGGATTTGAACCCGCCACCTCACGACATAAAAAAGCCGTGGTGGTCAAGAGGTAGTGACACCCGCCTTACAAGCCAATCTAATGTTCCGAATTTCAATTTCTTGGCGGCTGTGGCTACAAGCTGCGCAGTACACTACACTAATTTCACAGCCGCCAAGAAGTTTGCTTCGGCCTATACTTTACAGATTCTGATAGGTGTTCATGAAAACAGCAGGACAATCGGCCTTACATATTTGGGATTCACATTCAGACACGGCAATCGCGCGATCGCAATCTTTCGGTTTTTAAACTTTGTTCGATAACGATCACGAAAATAATATAATATGTTTATAAGATCCGCGCGCGCGGTTTCCACAGCGGTGCGACTAACGTCATGTCTGAATCTGACACAAGGGATTAGTGATGCATAACTTTATAATAAGTAATACAAAACAAATAATTTTATAAATGCATTTATTGATACTGCTGGTAAAATCATCATAATTTTATTGTATACTTTCTATACAGGTATTATTAATTTATAACCGTAAGGACTATTCTTTGAGCAGTGTCTTCAGATCACTGAAGCGCGGCGCGTCCTCCGCAGCGAGCTGGTCGAGGATGTCTTTGACGCGGTTGTCGGGGAACCGGTCCACCCAGGAAGCGATCATGCCCTCGGCGCTCGCCGGGTAACGTTTCAGTTCTACGTCATCTCCTGAAACAGAACTTGGGGTTATACAGGGTTATCCAGAACTGGTGTACTAAGCCGAAAAGATTCAGATTGATTCAGACCATCTCTAAGAACAACTCTTACTATGGATCCAACCCGAAATTCAAGAAAAAAAATCAGCTGTTTCATACCTTTTGTCAATTCCGAGTTGCAATTTTGTGTGGAATAGCGGTTTCTTTTCTCTAATTTTGGGTTGGCCCCATAGTAAAAGTGGTTCATAACGATGGCCTTTACCTCCCACTTTCGGCTTAGTACAGGGCAAGCAGATATTCCCGTATATATTTATACTTTAGATTGTATATCGAAGCCTTAAAAACAGATTCACTATAAAAATCAAAAACGGTACAACAGATTTCATACAAGCTATCTCAAACCAAATTGTTTTAGCGAAAATGGTGATTTTTGCAATGCGTTTTGCAGGCGACGTAATTTTCATTAATTTTCTAGAACTGCTTCAAAACCATTGTTCCAGCTATGGGACTTCCACTGCCACACTGCACATAGGCCTCCCCTAATGATTTCCAATAAGACCAGTTGGTAGCGGCTTGCATGTATCCGTCCACCTTGAGGGTGGACGTGCTACGCTGCGCTTGCCGGTACGTGGTCTCCATTCGAGAACCTTTCGACTCCATCGGTCATCAGTTCTCGCCCATTGCCACTTCAACCTGCCAATCCGCAGCGCTATGTCGGTAACCTTGGTTCTTCTACGGACTTCCTTATTTCTGATTCGATCTCCTAAACTCCGCGCATAGCCCTCTCCATGGCTAGTTGGGCTACTTGGAGCTTACTAATACGGCCCATAGTGAGAGACCACGTTTCTATGCCATAAGTCATTACTGGCAACACACACTGGTCGATAAGGCACTGAGGCACTTGAGGCACCGAGGTGTGTCAAAACCATTGAATTAAAGTAATTTTTTTTTTTTTATGGGACCATCTCGCAATCTTGCTCTACAATGAACTCTCGGATTTGTACAAGAATCGGCCCACATTTAGCGGAAAAATCAGAGGAGAACAAAAATTGTCACCAAGAGCGACAGCGTGCCCGTACAACGGACGGCGCAAAGTGAAAACACTCCAGGTTTTTAGTGGGTATACCGGTATTAGGTATACCAGGGATTCGCACATAACTAACTACTACCGGTCTTCCCAAGACGGTGGTATCCATAAAGGATTTTCCTACGTCAAAAAAAAAATGCGGGTATAGGCCGAGCGCAGTGTTGAGTTGCACGAAGATGTTGCGCCACTTTTTGTGCAGCATGACGATGATACCCACGGCTCGTCCAACCAGCAGTACTTGTCGAACAGCCGCTCGCTGCCGCGTCCCTTGATGATGCTTTGTTACCTGTGTATGTGGGAGTTACCTTTGATCGAAGTGTTGGGTTGCACGAAGATGTTGCGCGGCTGTTTGTGCAGCATGACGATGTCGCGCCAGCGCGCCCACGGCTCGTCCAGCCGGCTGTACTTGTCGAACAGCCGCTCGCCCGCCGCCGCGTCGCCGCGCGCCTTGATGCTTTGTAACGTCACCAGGAAGTTGCCTGTGGGACATCCAATAAATATAACTACACATAGATTTTCCTGTCAGAGCTCTTAGTCCAGGTTTTGCGTAGTTTACTTAAACTTTCGCGTTCGCGTGTGGCTCCATACAGTTTGGTTAGTTCTTCCTCGTTTCCGCCAAGGGCGCTGTACAAAAATGTATAAAGCTATACGGAAAAGCCTGTAGTTTCAATTTACGTGTAAACCTGGACTAACCCCTTAGTATGTAGCTGGGATAAAATCCACGGTTTATTCATACGCTGATGCAACACAAATAGACAACCTCCCCAAATTTTCCGAAAAATCCCCAATAAAACTGGTTGAAAGTAGATTTAATTTACCGCGACTCTGCGATTTTAAAGGTGCGCCTGCAGTTGCGCAAAAGTAATCTACTCTTGCAAATTGCATATATCACAAACATAATCTGCTTCCTATCAGTCTGATTGGAGATCTACATGGGAGCGCCATGTCCAGCAGGGGGACATCCTAAAATTATGATAATGGCAAACATAAAAAACTTATAGTTTGTAAGAAGCCGTGGTAGCTTAGAGGTAATGACACCCGCCTTACAATCGTGAGGTCGTGGGTTCAAATCCCGGTCCCGTATCAATGAGTTCTTTGGAATTTATGTACGGAATTTCACACCACTGGCTTTTCGGTGAAGGAAAACATGGTGAGGCAACCTGAATATGTCCGTAGAAGAAATTCGATGACGTATGTGTATCCACCAACCCGCACCGGGCCAGCGTGGTGGATATGGCCCAATCACCCTTCGTGGGTAGGCCTACGTCCTGCAGTGGACTATTGAAAAAGGCTGATACAATACAGTACAGTTTGTATAACACGGGTAATCGTCATTTAGGAAAATAGCATTTTATTAAAGTAGTCACCATACCGATAATCTTCTTGCCGTCGGTGGCGAGTCTATCCTTCTGCAGCGTGAGCAGCAAGTCCTTGCCGGGCTCCACCTCGGCCACGGTGAGCAGCCCCTCGCCTTCCAGCTCCAGCAGCCGCATCAGCACAAAACGAGCTCGCGCGTGCGCCTGTTATTTCATTTCAATTATTCATAAAATATTCAAACACTCACAGTAAACATCAACGTATCTGAATCAATAAAAAGGTGACGTCCACAAGTGGTATATTATTCAGAGAAAAATCGAACGAAGATGATATATACATCATTTGAAAGCTTGTTATATGGGCTTCCCAAAAATATTCAATTTAGATTATACACCCCTCCAATTTTTTTAAAATGCGATAATTAAATTGTATGAAAAATACATAACAATACAGCTTATTATTTTTCTAGATTAGCAATAATAAAGTGCTTCTACCGTGTTTTACTTGCGTTCGTAGCTAATTCTTCCACATTCATCTCTTAATTTGCTATAATTAAAAATTATAACCTACCAGTGTGACCAGTTAGTAGGTACAATGTGACAAAAAATCACCTAAAAAGTGTGTGTCCAATTGGTAAAAATGCCATTATTTAACAATTTAGATGTTACTTAATCAGGGCTGCTAGAGATAAACTACCTATTGAGCGAAATATATTTTTTGTTTTTAATGAATTCAAAATTCATTTTAAAAAAATCGGAGGGGTCATTTAAGCTTTTAACTGTTGTAATAGACTCAGAAAAATATGAGCTTTCTCAAAATGTAACGAATGTTGTGGTTAGAATTTTTAATTATTATTATACCAGCCTCCATACATTTTGTGGACATGTCCTTTCACACTTAAAATTTCTTAATTCTGCACAATTCACTTTATTTTAACTAAACTAAAATAGTTACTATAGGCCGAATCAAACTTAATAGCGTCTGTGGAGTTAGCTGCAAGCTGTACCACTCCCCACCGCCACACCGCGCCGCTGATATGAATGTGCTACTCGCATACACTCGCCAAACGTTCACAGACGGCATTTAGTTTGATTCAATCTATATGTAGTATTGATTTTATTAGACTAATCATTAGTAATTTGACAGACAAAATGTATCTCAATAGAGACAAGATTATGTTTTGCAAAAATTAGCATGACCGACTTCACCCGCGTACAGAATTCGCGAATATTTCGCACGGATCGATGTAGCATTTTTCACATTATTGATTTATCAAAAATGGCTCAGCCGATTTCGATAAAATTTAAATGGGACCAATTTCGAAGTATACTCTTTCCAATAAAAAAATAATTATTGAATTTGGACAACTACGAAAAAAGTTATGCGTGGTTATACATAAAATATATATATATATATATATATATATATATATATATACGCGTCGAATTGTAAACCTCCTCCGGTGGTTCGTCGGTCAAAAATGGTATTATGACCAGTTTTGTTATAACCAGAGTGAATGAATCATCAAATAAAATAAAAAAAGCTTCTGACCTGTAGCCAAGTTTTCGTGGACGGCTGGTACATTTCTGTGGCCTTGGCCGCTCCGTTCCACAGCAGGCTCAACCAGTTCACGTAGGTCACGTCTTCCGCCTCTTTGCCTTCATACCCGAATATCCTGAAAGCATAAAAGCAAAATTATTTGACATTTTCACATAAAATAGCGAAAAGTTCTCGAATGGAGACCACGGTAAGCGCAGCGTAGGAAGTCCACCGACTAGGCGACTAGGGATTGATATAATCTAGACAGCAGGAACATTCTAGATTAAAGTCTATTTCGATCGGTCTTATTGGAAATTCATAGGGGAGGTCTATGTCCAGCTGCGGACCTTCTACAGCAGATGAATGAATTTATTCATCAGCTGTAGAAAGTCCGCATTAATATGTTGTTCTAAATTATTGTACAGACTTCTACTGGTACATAGGCCAGATCCGTGGACTAATGTGTTCTAACAAGTCCTGAAATTAGGGGTATTTACAGTAATTGGAGATAGTTTAGCAAAATGCGACTAAAAAAACAGATTTTAAAAGGGGTCATACATATACAATAAAAGCTTTTTTAATGTTGCAGACTCAAACAAATGTTAGGCAAACGGTATCTTTAAATGGCCATAACTCAAAAGTAATATTTTGTGGGTCCTTTCTGCTAACTACGTCCATTAGGGGCTTATTCTGTACATCAAAACTAACAACATCTGTTCAATGACTTTTGTCAAAACTCAAAAAAATTGTTGTTCCATAGAAAAATGTCGTTCACCCGCGACAAAATGTAAATCTTAATAATAATCGTATCCTAATATTTGTAATCGTAATAATAATAATAATCGTAAAAAAAAAAAAAAAAAAAAAAAAACAAATTACCGCTGACAGACCAGACGTCTTTTTAGATCTTATTTTCTAAAAATTGTATTTTATTAGTTTTTCGAGCATTTTTCTGCAGAATTTTAACAAGATCAATAGCAAAAATATATTTCCCTTCATTTGGATACATTTTACAATGAAACTGTGATAAAATTAGAAGAAAACTCAAAAACAAACATTTGACATTCAAC
Source organism: Hypomecis punctinalis (assembly GCA_949316475.1). Taxonomy (NCBI): domain Eukaryota; kingdom Metazoa; phylum Arthropoda; class Insecta; order Lepidoptera; family Geometridae; genus Hypomecis; species Hypomecis punctinalis. Next base: position 8,711,605 of record OX438800.1, read on the forward strand.
ATGACACTTCAAGAAAATTTCAATAATATTAAAATACAATGCTTACAAGATCACAGACAAAAATAACAGCGGATTCAAGAGGCGCACGACCACCACCATCGCCCGCCTCGTCGTCAGCTCCGAGCGCATCGTCGGGTGATGAGTTCCACACTACCCGCGAGACGAGCGGCTCGTCGAGCGATACGAGCGGGCCACGGACGCCGCCGCCGCCAAGACCACCAGTGCGACGACGAGGCCGTCCACCGCTGCCGGCACGCTTGGGGCCTGTGGGGCATCCTGCCCCGCCATCCGCTCCCGCTACCGGTGGCATAGTGCGTCGCATGCGATGGACTCAACCCATTAATGAGAATTGCATGCGCGCGTACTTTGGGGCTACAGAGGGGGGAACCAACATGACAGCGTACTGTGCCAGAATGCTGCCTTTGTTTCAGGCCCTTGAACCGACCGTGGCCGTGACTGCCCAACGACTATCGGACCAAGTGCGGGCTATCCACCGGTGCAAACTGCTGGATCAGTCCGTCATTGATCGGCTCCGCCTGGAGGCGCTGCCTGCTCGCCCCACTGCTTCTTCGACGCAGGACCCGCCCGTACTTGTCGCGTCGTCAGCCCCGACAATGGCTTTAGTGCCGATGTCGGCGGCGACACTTGCGACATCACCGGCTGGTCCTGCGGTCGACGAGGCAGATGACGCGAGTATGAGCGTATCTAGCCAGGTGAGTGAGCAACTGAGGAGGGCTTTGGAAGACGCAATTTCCCAGTATCGATTCGCACCCGACTCTAGGCCGCGACTGCCACGTTTTCCCACCCATAGGCGTAACTTGGCGCTTATGGGAGCCCTGAACCCTTTGCTAGTCCCGTATTTACGGGCAAGCGAAGGCTTAGTCGATACCCACTCGATCTTGTACTGCGGCGCCATCGCGGCGTGTCGCGTTGCACGTGTTAAGTTTCCGGACACTAACCGTACACCGCGACCCGCCGGGGGTGTGCCCGCGTGGCAAATGCGGATCCAGCGGCGTATCGACTCGTTCAGGACTCTCATAGCAAAGCTAATCTGTTTCAGCCGGGGGAATAACCGCCCCCGAGTCATGCGTTTCGTGACACAGGCATTTGCCGGGACTGGTATCAGACCCCAGCACTATTTGGCCAGTGTCACGGAACGCATAGACTATCTGAAACAGAAAGTCTATGCGTGGGCAAACCGCATTCGTCGCTACAGAGAGCGTGTAGACCGATATTGGCTAAATCGCCTCTTCCAAAGTGACCAAAGGAAGGTGTACCGAGGCTGGGAGAGAACCGACCAACGTGTGAGCGATGGGCAGTTGCCGGATGCTAGCGCCATGAATGACTTCTGGCGCGGCATCTGGTCGGTGCCCGTCGAACACACGGAGGGTGACTGGATGCGTGTGGTTGAGCGGGAATGCGAGACTATCGAACCTATGGGATCTGTTTTAATAGATCCCGTAGACGTTAGTTGTGCGATCCGTACGGCTCAGAACTGGAAAAGTCCTGGGCCGGACGGGCTGCACAACTTTTGGATAAAATGGTTTCGATGCTCGCATGACCGCTTAGCCACACAATTCCAGGAAGCCCTTGAGGTTGGTTCTCTACCTAGCTTTTTCACCACCGGTGTCACCTTCCTGCTCCATAAGTCCGGTAGTACCACGGAAGCAAAGAACTATCGAACCATTACGTGCTTGCCTACCATCTACAAGCTCCTCACATCCATTCTGAGCATCAAAATTAACGCGCACGTCGTTGCGCAAAACGTTTTGGCTTTCGCTCAGAATGGATGTAGGGTTGGGTCCCGTGGTACTAAGGAGCTCCTCCTCATAGACATGACCATAAGCCAGCAAGTCCGGCGGAACAAGGGAGCCCTCTCTGCCGCCTGGATTGACTATAAGAAGGCCTATGACTCAGTGCCTCATTCGTGGCTCGAGAGGATTTTAGAGTTGTATAAAATCGATACAACTCTAAAATCATTCTTAGTGTCATGCATGAGGCAATGGGCCACAGTCCTTCGTCAACCAGGTGGTGGAGACGGCTCCGTTGGCTCGCAAGACTTGATAAGGATTGAGCGGGGAATATTCCAGGGTGACAGTCTGAGTCCATTGTGGTTCTGCCTGGCCCTGAATCCTCTCAGCACTTTGCTGAGGAATTCAGAGCTAGGCTATCGGCTTCGCAGACAGGGTGAAGTTATCTCTCACCTGCTGTACATGGATGATCTAAAGCTGTTTGCACCGAAATACCAAGACCTGGTGGAGCTGCTAAAAACCACTGAAGTTTTCAGCAGGGCCATCAGGATGGAGTTCGGTGTAGATAAGTGTGTGGTCATGCATGTAAAGCGAGGGAAAGTTGTGGATTCTCCGAATCTACAACTTTCTGAGACGATGACTATCAGGTCTCTCTCCGAAGCCGAGACCTACAAGTACCTCGGTATGTCAGAGTCATTGGGTATATCGGCAGTGGACATCAAGAAATCGGTGAAGGAGCGCTTTTTTTGTCGCCTGTCAAAAGTACTTAACAGTCTTTTGTCCGGCGGCAACAAGGTGCGCGCCTTCAATGGTTGGGTGATGCCGCTGCTGATGTACTCCTTTGGCATACTGAGGTGGACTCAGACTGAGCTGGACGCCCTGGATAGGAGGGTCCGTCGACTGCTCACTTTGCATCGCATGCTACACCCGCGCTCGTCTGTCATGAGACTGTACATTCCGCGGAAGTGTGGTGGCCGAGGCTTTTTAAATGCCAAAGACCTCCACAACCGCGAAGTATACAGTCTCCGGGACTATTTCCGAAACAGCGGGCGTGGAATGCATTGCGATGTGGTGGCAGTTGACAGAGGCCTCACCCCGCTCTCCCTGGCGAAGGAGAACTGGCGCAGGCCATCGGTGCTCAGCACTGATGATCGCAAGGCGGTATGGAGGAGCAAGGAGCTGCACGGGCGGTTCTATCGGGCCCTAACAGGACCCGATGTGGACCTGCTCGCGTCGGTGGCCTGGCTGCGCTTCGGTGACCTCTTTGGGGAAACCGAAGGTTTTGCCTGTGCAATTGCGGACGAAGTTGTCTTGACGAACAACTACCGTAAGTATATCCTGAAGGACGGTACGGTCGACATTTGTCGGGCATGCCACCGTCCCGGAGAGTCACTCAGGCATATTACTTCCGGTTGTTCTCATCTTGCCAACGGCGAGTACTTGCACAGGCATAACCAAGTAGCCAGGATCATCCATCAGCAACTTGCTCTTCGATACGGCCTTGTCGAGTCTGAGGTGCCGTACTACAAGTACGCACCGGCGCCAGTTCTCGAAAATGGTCGTGCGTTGCTCTACTGGGACCGCTCTATCATCACGGACAGGACTATTGTCGCCAATAGGCCTGATATCGTGGTGGTCGACCGGTCCCAGCGCCGGGCAGTGCTCGTCGACGTCACCATCCCACATGACGAGAACCTCGTGAAGGCCGAGAAGGACAAGCTTAGCAAGTACCTTGACTTGGCTCACGAGGTTACCGCCATGTGGGATGTGGACTCTACGATCATTGTCCCGATAGTCGTTTCGGTAAACGGCTTAATAGCGAAAAGTCTCGACCACCATCTTAAGAGGCTCTCGCTAGACGGTTGGGTCAAGGGTCAGATACAGAAGGCGGTCGTCCTGGACACAGCGCGCATTGTCAGGAGGTTCCTTTCTCTGTAGACCCAACCACCGGTAGCTTGGGCCTCGCCCCGCTGCCGGCGGCACTCTAGGTTTAGGTTTTTTTATAGTATTTTATTTTTTATTATATAAATATTGTAAAAAAACTTAAATTTAAGACTATAAATAAATATGTATAATAATAATCGTAATCCTTATATATTCTAAGTTGAGAAATTTTACGAATTAAGACGTTCCTAATTTTAATCACTTTAATCCCTATGGAGTTTTATACAACATTATTGACCTGCCATAGCCCTCGAGATTGTGTTAAGATAATAATGACTCTTTTTACGTTGAAATTCTATGACATATGGGTCATTTTCGAGCAGGGGGTATAAAAAAACACTTACTTTAATATTTCCGGTACTAGAGACAGGTACAGGCCAACAGCTTCCGCGCGGCACTCCTCGAACGCCGAGCCGAGCGTGGTGAACTTGCTGTCGTACGTCTCACCTTCGGTGTACCACGCCTCGATCGCTTTGCCTGAAATTATAGCAGCGGTCAAAATCTATTTTGTTATTGTATAAAAAATATATCTAAACTAGCTGGCTCGTCAAACATTAGTTGCCACTTCAAAAATATGTGAAGAGGGCCACCCTTAAGGATTTGACACACTGGATGCGATCTGCGGTCAGGTCAAACTGAACGTAGCCCGCATTATGTATGAACAATGTTGTCGGTCTCTATATATTTTGTATAAATTTGCGATCTGCCGTGCGATCCCGCGATGGAAACGTAAGGACGGACGCGGACGAAGGCGGGCAGGTCCCCTGCCCGGACAGCCGACCGAATGCCCTGACCGACAACGTTGTTTATATAGGCTGCGCCACACAAGTTGACGGACGTGAAGTTAGCTACAAGCTGCGCAATATCCAATCCTGACAGAAGCTCACATAAAGCCGCACGTTGGTATTGCGCAGCTTGTAGCTTACTTCACATCCGCCAACTTGTGTGGCGCTTCCTATACTTGGCTTGTTTTTCAGTTCCTTTCAGTTTGACCTGACCGCAGACCGCAGAACGCATTCAGTATGTCAAATCCTTTATCACTTAGGCGTATAAAAATAGCCCACGACCTATTCACAGACCTAACAAATGTACACAAAAACGTCGTAAAAATCAGTCAAACTGTTTCAGAAGAGTTCGATAAAAAAAAACTGTGATACGAGATTTCTTTATTTAGAAGGATAATCATTTATTTCATAAATACTATTTACACGTCCAATTCCAATTAAAATATTCCTAAATTCTAAGTCCAACACGTCGAATATAGATAACATGAAGTTAATCTGCCTGTATGTTAGAACTGGAAAACTATACTAAGCAGTATTGAATAGATGTCCACAGCATATCATAGGACAATATTAAACAATGCTAATCGAGCCATGTGATACATAGATAAAAAGACACAAAGTGTTCTAGTATACTAGACTAGTAAACTCACGAAATCACAAAAATACGACTTTTAACTCACCAGTGAGAGGATCTTTGACTTTTTCTTTATCGAAATTGAAGGTTCCGTCGGCGTTTTCCCGCAAGAGTTTGCCGCTGCCGTGGCCGAGCAACTCGTGCAGACCCACTTGCACCTAATAATGTAAAATGATGTAAGTTACAGACATAGTACGGTTTCAACTTAATCTTGCGGCTCAGAATATGAGGCGAGTCGCTGCACAGTAAAAGAAGTGACATGAGGCCTTAGTTTAGGTAGGGTGGTAGAGTAGAGTACAGTCGAGGTAGGTAAATAGTTCCCTAGCATTTGTTTAAACATTTGTTCTTTCGTTTCAGCCATAGGACATCCACTGCTGAACATAGGCCTCCCCTAAATATATTCGATAAGACCGGTTGGAAGCGGCTGGGATCCAGTGATTTTACGGTCTTAATGAGGTTATCCGTCCACCTCGTCCTACACCGCGCTTGCTGCACTCCACTCGATAACTTTTGGACCCCATCGGTCATCAGTCCTTCGAGCTATGTGCCCTGCCCACTGCCACTTTAACTTGCCAATCCGCTGGGCTATGTCGGTAACTTTGGTTCTTCTATGTATCTCCTCATTTCTGATTAAATCTCGCAGAGAAACTCTGAGCATAGCCCTCTTTTAACATGGCTCGAAAAATATACATGACATACAAATATAACGGGCCATAGAACCAAAAATCAATTTAGAAAATATTTTTCTACAAAGTAATTAAGCATTAAATGCCGATTTTTCTGAAGCCCGTTTGCTATATTTTTAAGCTTATTTTGAAGCATGGTACTACAAATTCTGGCCTCTGGTGAATTGTCTCCTTTATGTATCAACGGGGGTAGAGTGGAGTTCTGCGTAGCGAATACCACACTCACAGCTGCCATAAAGTTTGCCACGATTTCTACTAAACTTATCGGAAAAATGTACAAGAAAGAAACTGATTTGATCTGTACTTACTTCAAAAGCAGCTACCCTGTATTTTTCCAGCAGCTTCTTATCATTATCTGACAGGAATGGAATGATAGACTCCTTGTACGCAGCCGGGATTACGTTGCCGAGAGATACGTTTTTGAAACCTTCGTTTTGGCGGATTTCATCATCTGGAATCACAAAATAACTTATGAATATGATTGACCACTTAAGTGGATTGCATACGGCATATTCCATCTTGCTCGTCCAATTTCACATTATAAAGTTAGATATAAAAATCACTACACATGTGAATTTGCAAAAGATTACTACTACACATTTGTAATAACTTATTTTGACGGAGCAGATCGAAAATAACAGATTTTTTCGAAATATATCTGTTAAATCGAAATTCACTTTTCGTTAGTAAGATTTTTAGAACTAACAATTTTAATATACGCAACTTCAAAAAAAAGATAATAGTGTTTGTTTACTACAGAAACCCAGCAGATTAGCAAATTGAAGTGTCAGTGGGCAGGGCACATAGTTCCAAGATTGGATGGCCGATGGGGCCGTTAAGTTCTCGAGTGGAGACCATGGACCAGCAAGCGTAGCGTAGGACGTCCACCAACTAGGTGCACTGTTGATAAAATAAATATCGCAGGAACGCGCTGGATGCAGGCCGCTTCCAACTTGATTGGAAATTCATGGCGGAGGCATATGGGCATATGGACAATATAGCAATGGACGTCCTACGGCTAATGGACGGATGGATGGATGACTATAGAAACCCATACTAGTCTCAGGATTTTTTTCAGTGTGCGTCTCGACACACGTAGTACCGGTAAGGGGCTTACAGTTAGGAATGTTAATGCCGGCCGGTATCCCGCTGCCGGAAAACGTCAGCACATCCAGGCTGGTGAAATCAGGTCGCAGGAACGAGTCCTTTTCTAAATCCTCTCCCCACGGCAGGAGTTTGATGAACCTGTGAAAGTGGATATAGTGGGATATAGCACAAAATACTTATAGGCCGCATCACTCAACTTGGCGGAAATGAAGTTAGCTACAAGCTGCGCAATATCCAATCCTGACTGAAGCTCACACAAAGCCGCGTTGATTGGATATTGCGCAGTTTGTAGCTAACTTCATTTCCGCCAACTTGTGTGACGCGGCCTATATTAGTAACACAGGTAGGCCGAATCAAACTTCTTGGCGGCTGTGAAGTTAGCTACCAAGCTGCGCAAACCCCAATCCTGATTGAAGCTCACTTACAACGCGGTCACATTAACTATACTCTATAAAATTTAACTTGATCTCTGCGACAGCTGTCAGAAAAATCACGCCCATGAAGTCCTGAATTTCTTAATAGTACAGACAGTAGCTGTCAATGTCATACTTTATGGGCATGCCGATTAGTGATGGGCGACGATTGATCGTGACCAGAGTTTTATATAAAATATCGATAGTTTATACTAACGATATTTTAAATAAAACTTAATTTATCATTAATTTTATTGTATATTTTGAAATCATAACATTTTTACATGTGTAATTAAATTAAACCCAAATATATGTTACATTAGCATCGATAATAGTAAAAAACGTAGATAATACTATCGTTACATTATTATGAGTATTTAATTAATATCATAACATTATTTACATGTGTACATACTTGATCTTAAATAATAGTAAGTAAATAAAATCCAATTTCTCACCTTCAACTACTCATTCGATTTCATTACAACATTGTTTGAAAATCGATTATTTACACCACTATCTCAACTCTAAAAATGTCAATCTTCTATGTCAATGTCACTGTTGCAGAGATCAAGTTAAATTTTATAGAGTATAGACGCTTGACCATGTGAAGTTACTTTGGCGCTCAAGTACGGTGTGCAAAAAAAACCGGCCAAGTGCGAGTAGGACTCCTGCACGAAAGGTTCCGAACCATCATCTATAAAAGATAAGTTTCTACCTGTATATTAAGATCGAGTAAAAATTGCTAAAAAATTAATGCGATGCGTCGAGGTAATGTGACCGCGTTATAACAACTGCGCCAGGATTGGGTTTTAGCTTAGCTTATGCTGAATCAAACTTCTTGGCGGCTGTGATGTTAGCTACAAGCTGCGGGTAACCCAATCTTGACTAAAGCTGGAAACATACTATCGGACGCGGCTGACGGACACGACTGACAGCCGCGACTTAGCAGTGTACGTCTTAAAACATCCGGCGCGCCAGATCGCTCTCGGACGTCCGATATCTCAGGATTTGTCCTGAGATTTCAGGATTTTTGGACTTTTCTCAGGATTGCGGCCGGATTTTGCAAATCTCGTGATATCTCAGGATTTTCAATAAAACACAGGTTACATGTTACATTTTAAAGATTTCTATAGTTGAAGTTAAACAAAATAAAAATAATCTTCTCATGGTAAAAATTGAATAGTTAAAGATAATAAAATAAAAATATAAATAATAAATAAACGATAATAATACGTTTTAAAGAGAAAGTTCTCAAACTGCATAAAATCTCAGGACTTTTCCATGGAAATCGGGCCTTGTCTCCGGTATTTTGATTTTTTCATCTGGTAACCCTATCCAAAGGTGACGTCCGCGAGTTATATCCGATAGTGTGCACGGCTCAGTGTACTTTCATTATCTAGATACCTATCAGTCGCGTCCGTAAGGCGCGTCAGATAGTATGTTTCCAGCTTAAAGCTCACTTATTAGCTGCGCGAGGATTGAGTTATCCGCAACTTGTAGCTAACATCACAGTCGCCAAGTTGTTTGATTCGGCCTATACAAACTTTATCGCATCTGCGCTTATTCGCAGAGAGACATGAGAATGGAGTGGAAACGGGACCCTTATATCGCGAAAGAAAATTAGCTATTCCATACATTTTGTCGAATATCAGATTATCAACCAACTTTTTGTATGGATAATTATTTTTTGCAAAAAATTGCATGACCGACTTCACCCGTGTATAGAATCATTACATAGTATAAAACAAAGTCGCTTTCCGCTGTCTGTCTCCATATATGCTTATATCTTTAAAACTACGCAACGGATTTGGTGCAGTTTATTTTAATAGATAGAGTAATTCAAGAGAAATGTTTATATGTATAACTAGCGGACTCGACAGACTTCGTTCTGTCAAAAAGATAAAGTTCAAATTGACTATATTTTAATCTGATTTTAGTTAGAAAACGTTTGTATGGGAATTAGAAAAGGGCTGCTTTTAGGGTTTTTTCGGCAATTATTCGAATTTTTCACGCCGTAAAAACCATCCTTGGACTTCAAAGAACATTAAAAAAAAAGAATTGGCCAAATTGGTCCAGGCGTTCTTGAGTTATGCGCTTACCAACACATTTTGCGATTTATTTTTATATTATAGATATACCTGTGCAAAGCCGGGGCGCATCGCTAGAACGCAAATATTATGCTCGGATCGATGTAGCATTTTTCACATTATTGTTGATTTACCAAAAATGGCTCAGCCGATTTTGTTAAAATTTAAATGGGACCAATTTCGAAGTATACTCTTTCCAATAAAAAAAGATTTATTGAAATCGGACTACTATGAAAAAATTTATGCGTGGTTATACATAAAAAAAAATACGCGTCGAATTGTATACCTCTTGCGGTGGTTCGTTTTTTGGTGCGATTTCGGGGTTGGTCTCATTATCCCATAGCAAAAGTTGTTCAACTCGACATAAAGATAAACAACTTTTGCTATGCTTAAAGCCCTTAAAAGCTTGTCCGTAAGTAATCAATAACCCAGTAAATATAAATACTGTACTCACCTCTCGGCGCCGTCGACGAGGTTGCCGAATTTCTTGGACATTTCCTTGTTGACCATCGCGACGAACCCCTCGAACTCGCCGCGCTGCCCGCTCGGGTCGCGGTACGTCTCTATGAAGCCTTGGTATCTGCAAATATTTCATTCATTTCAGATTGTTTTGGGTCATACAATTCTTGAAGTATGTTAGAAAAAAAACCGGACAAGTGCGAGTCAGGCTCGCACACCTAGGGTTCCGTACAAAAAGAAAGTTTCAGAAAATTTCACAAAATTGGGAAGTCAGTTGTTAAAATCTCTATACTATAACCATCGACAAAAAAGTTTTTTTTTTTTTCACTTTTCTCGTCATACTTCGAAAATTACACATTGTTAAAATAATTAAAAACCTGTTTCAGCATTTGCTAATGAAGTTCTTTTATATGATACCTTACATGATACGATTTACTAACTCACTTTGAATTATGAACCCATATTTTGTGAATTTTGAGGCCCTATTTTTTTTTATATTTAAAAATGTACAGTTTTCAGATTTATTCCTATATGTGTACTCTGAGACAATGCTTCTCGCCAAATTTCATAGTTCTATGTCAACGGGACCCTGTAGGTTTTGATTTTTGTGAGTGTCGAAATATGCGGTTTTTTACGACATAAACGGCTCTAACTTTTTTAAACGATAACTGAGAAGTTTTTCTTTCACACAACTGCAAGAGACCATAGATATACGTATACAGTTTAAATTTCAACTCGATATCTCTACGCGTTCCCGAGATAAAGAGTGTCAAGAACATACACACAGACGGACAACAAAGTGATCCTATAAGGGTTCCGTTTTAAGGTACGGAACCCTAAAAATGTACAATGGTGTTTAAAAAAGTAAAATAAAGTGAAGTGAGAAGTAGAGTTTGTACATAGCTCGCACTTTTCAACCTACTTCATAAAAGGAATCCTCAATTTCACTATTAAGTATGTTATTTTTTGTTTTGTAGGTTATTAGTCAGAGGTTCCATTTCAATTTTATCAAAATCGGTCGATACGAGCGAACTATTCGAATTTTGTACGAAGATTGCTATAAAGCTTTTTTTTTGGGAATAAAAGTAATAGCTTATACATACAGTTATGACGATTATTTTTATTTTTATTCTAATGTTTTGTTTATTCCTTATTTCTACTGTAACCTTATTATGTATTTTTATGACATCCACAAGTATACATAATGGTATCTATATTGAGAAATAAATGGAATGACGTAATCTGTAATACCTACTCGTACTTACGTTTCAATAATGGGTCCCTTATCTTTAATCCAATATCTACTGCCTTCCTTATGCTCTTCTAGATCACCCTCATTAAAACTGTTAATATAATGTTTAATCATATTCTTTTCATTGTCATTCGCAGCGTATTCTTGCGCTTTACTGAGGTTATCAACCACCAGTTTCAGAAGAGGAGAGTAATCTCCTCGGGTAACTTGGAAGTAGGCATTTTTATAACTTTCTTTTTCCATTGTTACGACCCGAGGTTGGTTCTTGTGAGGTCCTTTTTCCACACTAGCTAAATGGATTGTGTATAATGGTCCTGGGAAAAAAATAACAATAATTTGTTATTTTGTATTATAATGACATTATAAATAATATTGTTTTAGCTTTACGAAGCCCAAGCATGTTATTTCATGTCACAATAGTAGTAGTAGCAAAACCGCTGGGCACATAGTAACTTGTAGGCAGTTTCAACTGAAATAGCTGAACAATATGGAAACATAACAAATACAAGCTAAATTGGTCAATTTACTAGTTATAAGTTGTAAAAGAAAATTCATAATTCATTAATTTATGGTCCCATAGCCCGAAATAAATGAACTTTATCTTTATTTAAATACTTACTACCATCCTCTTCAATACTTTTGAATGTCCTACAAATGTATGCTTCAATACGTTTTGACTTCATCCAATCGTTTACCAAATTAGAATCTTCCTCGGTGCAGTTGCTAGAAAAATATGTTGTGATGCCCTGAAAGAAACAGATGGTAAGTAAAGATGGAGCTGAGTAGCTCAATCAGATTTAAACTTCCATTTTTATTGAACAGGATAGATCTTTGTTAGAAAGAAGTAGATTGCAAATTTATTAGAAGTTCAATCAAATAGATTAATATGTAGATCATGAGAATAAGAATACTGTGATAGCAGGAAAGATTTAATTCAATTAGATTTTCATCACATTTATTTCATTCATAGACAAGCATTACATGCTGATGTCTAAATATATAAATGAGTGTCGAATAATTAATTTATTTATCATTTATTTATTTGTTTATAGGCGAGCAGTGTATATTGATATGCCTATATCAAGCAGAGTCGAATTAAATTAGTATTTATCTGACAAAAGAATGTTTTCCTTCTTTATACAAAAATCCAGTCTATTCTTAAATATGTTTATAGTTCTTGCTGAGATGACATCCTCAGGCAACCTATTCCAATTGTAGACAACTCTATTGCATAGTATGTGGTGTCCAGTAGTGGTTTGTGATGGTGTAGGCTGCAAGAGAAACTTATGGCGTCTGCTATCGCGCATATTTTCCTTCAAGGTATACATGTCGTGAATATCCGGAAGATTATAGAAGCCATTGAGTCTTGAATCTTGAAGGTCTCAATAAGTAATTTAGTATCCTTCAAGGCATTTTTTTCTTCTTTGTCCAAAGATTCAATCTGTTCTCAAATGTATTGATAGTCCTTGTGGAGACTACATCTTTTGGCAACCTGCCTTACTGTTTTGAAAACAAATTAAAACTTGACATTGTTTGTTACTTACTTGTATTGAAATACTCTTACCTTATCAGCCAGTCCAAGGCTAGTTAATCTTGGTGCTAGATTATATATGACATCCTGAGTGTCTTGCCACAATTTGGTCAAATGTGTGGTATCTTCTTTAAATGCTTTTGATGCAGATATGATATTCCCTAATGCATTGCTTGATAAGTTTGGAATGAACTTAGTATCACCGAACCCTTTGTAGTTTCCGCTATTGGCAAAGATACCTCCCGAGTACACTAGAAATGCCTGAAAACCACAACTTTGATAAAAAAAGTAGAATATTTGGCAATTATGTGAATGGTCAAAGATAGTGACTGTAATAGGATGTGGTAAACTATTTATCAGAAAATCAACTGGTACTGGTACTATGAGTTTCGCAACTTGAAAATAATATATTAAAAAGATAAATATAAGAAAACCTCAACAGTATAGATCTGGGGTAAACAGGAAATTGAGCAAAAACATATTTTGATTGGTCTGAACTATTGAGATGTATGAAATGTAAAAGTATGAGATACTTCTGAACAAATATCAAAAAAGTGTAGAATAACCACCGATAAAGACTGATGTTCTAGTCAGAACCATAGTATCACTGGACGCAAGCTGGTCTTATTGGATATCCATAGTGGAGGCCTATATCCAGCAGTGGTACATCCTATGGGTGGGTAATGATGATGATGAAGGCATAAACTGAGTGAGGCCTATGTCCAACAAAATAAAATTAAAAATTTAAAAATCCCCAACACAATAAGTTCCCATTGCAGCTAACAAAAGAGCTGATAAGTTAACGGTTAAACTGATTTTGATGAAACATATCTAAGAACACTCCTGACTAATTCACACAACTTTTTGCGTCAGGGTTAAAAATAGAAGTTGTTTACGTTAAAAGTAGAATTTAGTTTACCTGGAATTCATCTTCTGTGACACCAGCAGCGAGTGCTGACTTCTTGAGATCTTCCAGTGGCTCCCCCGTGAAGACTCGATGTAGAAGAGAGAAAATTTTAGGAGACTCTGGACTCGTTTGCATGAGTACAATGAGACCTCCATTCCAGGCAGCCTGGAAAAATGATTGTTATTATAAGTCTTATTTGCCATGGCTGATATGCCACCATTTTGAATTGACTTCCAAAATGGAGGAGGTTCTATGTTTGTCTGCATGTTTTTTTTGTTTTGTATGTATGTTCATCAATAATTTGAACCGAATCAAAAAAATATTTTTTAGTTCAAAAGGGTATACTCCCAAAGTAGTTCCATTAAAATTTTACAGAAATCAGCTGAGCTGTTTTAACCCCAACAATAATTAAAACAATTCGAGCAAAATACTCGAATTTTGTTCACAATGGAAGGCAGTTCTACCATTTTTTTGCAAAAAATGATTATCATAGTTTTTGTCATACAAATATGTGAATAGTGTTAAAATTAGTTTCAGTGGTTGTTAATTAAGAGTTATGTCTGTTTGTTTTAAATAGCGTGTAATAAATATAGTTTTTTCTATAGACTTAACTAGCTGATCCAGTGATCTTCGAGATGTGAACTCAGGACAATTAAAATGTAGTTATGAGAAAATGAATATTGTCTTGGTTTGTGCAGTGCAAATGTATAGATAATAGGAAATATTTCAAAAGAAATTATGCCTCACAAAATATTTTTGTGACCCTGGATATTTCTATGTTTTCAAGTTCACAGTTTACAAATACATTCATGAAAGTACTGAGTTGGCTCTAGTTTTTATGATTTTAGCTTATTTTATACTTGTAAAGTTGCACTTATCAGCTTAATTCAGTCATCTGGATAGATTTCCTGAAAATCAGTGAGAAACAGGGAGAATGCTTCCATCAGGATCTAAAAGTGAAGAAAGTAAGGTATCAGAGCCGATGGTAGGTAGCTGTCACATGATGGCAGATTAGTGCTGGTATTTAAAAAGAAATTTTACCCTAAGAAAATATAGCAAAGAAGCTACCAAAAGGCATTTTTCTGAAGTTTAAAAGAAAGTTTATACATATTACTTAATTAAATATTAACATTTTCAATAGGTAATATTCGTCGAAGTCCGAGTTGGACTCGCGCAAGAAGGGTTCCCATATGGTAGCCCCCCTTAAAAATATTTATTTTTGATGAGTGAGGAAGGCTGACCCCATCGCCATGTGGGATATATATCCAGGAAGAGAGAGAAAGATTTCAGATGTGAATATTTTGTAAATATTTCAAGCATCTACCTGTTACCCTATATATATGTATATCTAGCTGCCCGGCCACGCGTTGCTGTGGCTAAATAAATTAAAATTGCGACTATAATTTGAGATTTAAACTATCCTATCTCTCAAGTTGGATCGAACTGCACATGGTGTGCGAATTTTATTATAATCGGTTAAGTGGTTTAGGAGTCCATTGAGGACAAACATTGTGACACGAGATTTATATATATTAAGATATTAATATTAAATGAAAAATTGCTAAAAATTAATGTTTGTTGTATGCCCCCCTTAAATATTTATTTTATTCTGTTTTTAGTATTTGCCGATATAGCGGCTACAGAAATAAATCATCCATGAAAATTTCAGCTCTCTAGTTATCACAGTTCATGAGATACAGCCTGGTGACAGACAGACAGCGGAGTCTTAGTAATAGGGACCCATTTTTACCATTTTGGGTACGGAAAATAAAAATGAAGCCAAAAAAAAATAGAGCCAATCTTGCAAAATCATCCTACCATATATATACTACCATATTAATACCGGACTTATCGCGCAATAAAACATGAGATATATTAATTAAATACGTCTTCTTTTTCTCCCGACGTTTCGACCAAGTTGCATTGGTCGTGGTCACGGGCAGACTAGTATAATGTGCTCAAATCGCGAAAGTTTGTAAATAACATCATCCATAGTTTCGTGAATTGTTGGCATAGAGCTACTCGAAACCACTCTTACATCCAGGGCAACAAAACCACTGTTGACCAGTGATATTGTACTCACCTGGCTAAGATAATGGGCATACAGCTTCTCCTGCTTGGTCAAGTTGTTAAAAGCAGTGGTACTATCTAGTTCCACGAACCTCTGATTGTTTGGCAACAAGAAGTTGGACTTGTCTACAGCCATGGCTGAAAGGTTAGTAAAATAAGTACACATTGAAAATCAAATAGAAAACCAGCTACGGAACATATTTACTGACCCTTAACAAATTTTGATGGATGTGCACTTTTCGATGTTCCAGACGAGTGTCTACAGCAGTATTTAGTAATAAATGAATCAGCAACAATGGGGCGCCGGCATTTTATAGCAGTGGCAGTCAATGTTCGTAACATTGGTTTGAAACTATAAATACCGAAACAAAGAAAAGTACGTAAGGTTTTATATTAAATGTATACTTACTAGTACTACTGTAAACTTTTATGAATTTATATAATTAATTTCTTCAAAATCTCAAAGTAATGAAATCGCAGATTTTCTTTAATTCAGTGTTACCAGATGACTAACTTGTTTTAACCCCAAATTAATTCTGAAATCCCCCAAATTTTTAAGAAAATACCCCCAAAAAAAGAAATAAAAAATATTTATGTAATACCACAGTGAAGTATATAACTCAAAGAAAATCTAGACAAGGAGCTAAATAATAATAATTACATTACAAAAGAGGGGAGCCAATAATGTACGACCCAGTAATTCACGACATGATATTGTACAGCCTGATATTGTACGGCATGATAATTTGTGTCACTGGCCATGGGATATCAGGCATTGCAATATTGGGCTAAGAAATACAGGCCGTACATTATCGGCCTGTGTCGATAATGTCCGGCTCAGTATTGCACGGCTTGATATTGTACGGCCTGATATTTTGTGTCCCTGGACCTTGGTTATTTTATAGCAAGGTATGAGTTATCTTAGGTTATTCGACTCTGTTGGTTAGGTTAGGTTTGAACAGTGACAACAATGCGCGAGCCGAGCGAGCGAAGCGAGCGTGCCGCGACAGCGGCCAGCGAAGCGCCAGAAACAACCTGCCCTTTTTACGAGATAAGGATACTCTAAAAGTATGCGCAGGAGCCAGAGAAACGAAACGTTAGCACACCCGCCCGCCAACCTCATGCCCTCCGCGTGCTCCCTTCACCCGTGCTCACCACTACGCCACGCGGCATCGGCATTGTGCACACATGCGCAATAATTAGCGAATCACGGCAAAGTGTCATCTGTGGCTAACTTCTTATCCGCCAACTTGTGTGGCGCATAGTATATCTATTTGGAACTGTCAGAAGTTACAGACAAACCAACCTATAGGAGCAAATATTCTACGTGCCAATAATGTACAACCCGTATTTTGCAACACAATAATGTACAGTATGATATTTTGTGTCCTTTTCTTTGGGACACGTTTTATCATGCTGTACATTATTTGGTCGCAAAATACGGGCTGTACATTATTGGCACGAGGTGATAATGTACGGCCAGTATTGTACGACATGTATTGTACAGCCTGATAACTATTATTGGTGGCATGGGACATGAAATACGGGCCGTGCTTTCCTGCCCGTACAATTTGGTGTCATGAAATACGTGCTGTACAATATCGGGACTCCAAAAGAGAATACGAGATGTGCAAGTATAAAGAGTGAACAGGACGAAAGTAATTTCTTTTGTCTCTATTTGCGTATACGTTTTTTTTTGGCTGACTATTACGCACTGCCTAGACGTAATAGTCAGGCAAAGGACATGTTCACAAAATGTATGGAGGCTGGTATAATAAAAATAAAAAATTCAAACCACAACACTCGTTACATTTCGAGAATGTTCATATTTTTCTCAGTCTAAGTTACTCGTAAGGGCTGTAATAGTGAAGCTTATGCTGGTTGTGGAATTTCATTTTTTAAGTAAGTTTCTTAGTTTTATAACAATACAACATTTCGGGAATATGATATTAGGTTGCAGAGAGAAGTTACTATCTAATCTAATACTACGTACGTTAGGACGTCATTCTAATCAACTAAGAACCTACTTCTATGAAATATACACTTTTCTTGTATAATATCAAAATAATGAACTGTGTTGTACTAGGACTGCGAGGTAACTACGGGTAGATATAATTATTTTGCTGTCGCGCTGTTTCTCAGCCGATTTCTATAATATTTGGCAAGATGGTTTAGTATATTCTAACAAGATTTGTGAGTATGAACAAAACTGGTAGAGAGCAAGTCGAGATTTTAAATTTTTTCAATTTGTTTATTTATAGAAAATGTAACTTTCAGCACTTAATACTAGACTTTACATATTATTTTATTCTTAAAGACTACGAAATAAAACATTACATAAAATAGAACAGAAAATACAAACATGAATTAAAAGTAATATGAACAACAACGTGTTATTATTTCTTTACGCTAACTACCTATACCTACTGTAAAATTTTAGGTATATTTGACATCACAATTGGACTTCTTCGCAATACGAAAGAATATTTTTAGCAATTGTTGTCCATTCGTCAGCAAAGATGTCTACTAGCGGGTGAGAGGCGCTGAGGGCGTTAAGATGATGGTGTAGAGATAATATAACGAACTGATGTACTCAGCCGAAAGGAGGTTTACTATAAGGCCAACCAGGAATTGGAGGAAAAATCAGCTGTTTTATACATTTTGTCGATTTCGAGTCAGTTTTGTATGGAACAGCCGATTTTTTTCTCGAATTTCGGGTTGGTCTCATAGTAAACGTTCGTAATGATGGTCTTAATCAACCAATCATTTTGACTTAGTACAGGGTAAGCAGATAACCCAGTTTATAATATTATTTAAATTTCAGATTTATCCCATCTGAAATACAAAATATGATTTTTCTCATTCTTTAATTGACCTTTCGACGGTATATACATAGTGTTTTGTAGATTGTCCTATTAAATGAAGTTACTGTATGGATACACTAATAGAAAGAGATACAT
This sequence comes from Hypomecis punctinalis, assembly GCA_949316475.1. Lineage (NCBI taxonomy): Eukaryota > Metazoa > Arthropoda > Insecta > Lepidoptera > Geometridae > Hypomecis > Hypomecis punctinalis. Next base: position 8,730,194 of record OX438800.1, read on the forward strand.
TCCAATGTTGGTGCTTTACTCTTCGGAACGTTTTTGGGATGTACGTAAGCTTTTCAGTTCTCGTATGTAACTTCCTTGGATTTTATAAAAATAAAGCAAGAAAATAGGAAAATTCCTTATTGTATAAAATTACAATAAGGAAGTTTCCTTTATCATAAAAACTAAAAATAATTATATACATTTAAAGACGTTAATATTATATTAGATATAGTGAAAAAATTACTCGAATATCTTAATAAATTACGGAGTTATGGATGTCTAAACATGACCGCACGAAATCAAAAAACCTCGCGACGGATTTATGCGTGTGACGTCATCCGGCTCCAGAGCCGCGCCGTGTGTTATGCGGGAGTAAGGAAAAAAGGATTAAAGTGCTTCATTCTATGCCGGGTATTTTTCTAAGCCACGAATATGTTCGAGAATATCATTGTAGGTACTTATCTTTATGTTATGATCAACATTTACTATGGGACTAACCCCCCAATATAACGAAAAAAAAGTCAGCATTCCCATAATTTTGTCGTGAGTAAATGAACTTTATTTCTAAATGGAACAAGACTTGGCGTGTGTACCTACTGTTCTGCGGTTATTACATCTGTATATATTGGCTAGTTTCCCAAATAGTAGACCTCACAAGTATACACTTTGGTGAACATTTTCTGGTAATCAGTTTTCAAAAATGCACTACTTGCACAGGTTAATAATTATATTCATAATTACAATATTTTGTCCTAAAATATCATTGTATATTATGACCAACTTTTACTATGGGACTAATCCCCTGTATAGGGTTTTCCAAAACTTCTCAGCCTAATATTTGTTCTTATCAAAACACTCAAAGTCATTGTAGGTAATAGGTTTTTCAGGACTTATTTTTAGTTCCGAAAATGATAGATGTCAAAGTGACAGCTGCCATTATATGGCATATTATTATAGAATTCATACTAGAGTGGCATGACATATGTCATCCGAAATGTAGATCTCGTTGAGCTCTATCAATTTTGTGCCTAAAGTAACGGTCTAGAAACGACAGTTACGGAGATAAATTACTTTAAAGAGCTGTCATCCGAAATATAGATCTTGTTGAGTTCTATCACTTTTGTGAAGACAGCAATGGTCTAAAATCGTTAGTTACAGAAATAAAACGCATTTAAGTTTGATAGCTGTCACTTTCAGACCTGACATGTCATCCTAGTATGGAATCTAGAATATGACAGCTGTCACTTTGTTCAGTCATTTTTAGGGTTTCGTAGTAAAACGAGGAACTTTTAAAACCTCGTTATGTCCGTGTAACGAACGGACGCCGTTTACAGACGATATTAAAAACTTTCCCTGAAAATTATTTTGAGCACTGTGGTATCATAAATTTTTGAGCTATTTAGAAAAAAATGAAATTTTTAAACATTAGAGGTCATCGACCTCACATGTATATTTCAGACAAACAAACAAACAATAACACTTTATTAGACAACCACATAACATAAAAAAATTACAGGGACAAAACAATACAATTAATAGGTTTTTAACTGGTGGCCTTATCGCTTTAAGCGAATTCTTCCAGGCAACCAAGAATTCATACTAAATTACGTTTTCCTATTAATCAACCATCTTAAAAATTGGTTTTTATCATCATCATAATCATCGTCACGTCTACGGAAGCCTATCATACGCATGTCTCGACACGCACTTGACAACTTATTGGGACTAGAAAATAAAAGCCTTGAAAAAAAATATCTAAAGTATTTTATTAGAACAAAATATATTACGCTTCACCAGTTCTAGCTAGCTAACCCTGTATAGGGGATCAGTCCCAAACTCTGACACCAGGGCTAGCCACCCGGCCTATACAAACTTACTTAGTCCCATAATATACAATAATATCTTAGTAAAGAACCTTACCATTTTTATGATTAAGAATATATTTACCTGTGAAAATTGTGCATATTTGAGAACTTATTACAAGAAAATGTATACTTGCGAGGTCTACTGTTTGGAGAGCTACTAGTTAATAGTTACAGATTTAAAAACCTCAGTACACTAGACACATACACCAAGTCTTGTTCAATTTAGATTTGAAGTTCATTTACTCACGACAAAATTATAGGAATGCTGACTTTTTATTCGTCAAACTTCAGCCGAAAAAGAACAATTACCGGCGTACCCATCAGTGCTATGGCCCCTCGCGATCTGTCCGCGGTCGAGGCGCGGGCAATTGTTTACAAACGCGGGCCGCGACCGGACCTGTGTGAGCCCTTTTAAAGGCTCCATTACACACAGGCGGTACGAGCGGTATAGCAGACGGGCGGGCATCTGTATTGTACTGGTTATATAAGAAGGGATCACACAGGTCCGGTCGCGGTACTGCCGTACCGCCGTACCGCCCTTTACCGCTCGTACCGCTCTACCGCTCGTACCGCCTGTGTTAGATGGAGCCTTTAAAATGTAGAAATATACCTGTGATTTTAGAGAAGCGTCTGGCATAATCACGTATTAAAATCTGGTCACACTGCTTACTGGCTGCCTTGCCTCGCTAGCAACACCAAAAATGAAATGAAGTAAACATCAAACATGGAAGAATTTCGATTGTTCTCATCCTTATTTTAGGTCAAATAAATTCGTTTACAATGTGTGTGCTGTGGTAAACTAGGAGCCGTTGTTATTTAGCGAAAATGTCGGCGGAAAGGTAATCGCGATGCTTAAGAATTTTTTCTTACAATGTTGACAAATTGCTTCCGATATCGGTCGTCGAAAGTTGCAAAATCGATACAGTACGCGGAAATCGCTAATGTCACGCCCTGAATTCATAGTGAGATTGTTGGTGTGCGGCAAAACAGCCGGGACGAGGTTGAGACGTGTATAATGTTTTATTCTAGGGTGGAATGGGTGGAGATAATCGAGCCGAAGACAAAGGAGCATATGTATGCTAACCTCACCACTGGCGAGTGCGTTTGGGACCCTCCCGAGGTAATGTCAGCGCTAGATACACGTCTGTGCCGTAAAGGAAGTCTTCAGCTTCCTGGGGGGCAATATATCGGCCATATGATTTTGTTTGCCTGTATTATTCAGTGATAAAATAGTATCTTTGCTTACTACCACTAATCACTTCCCAAGTTTCCTCCAGAAAATAACTGTTATGTATAATCCATTCAGAGCTATGATCAGCTGATTGCTAACATTAATAGTGTGATTAGTTTAAACGCTTTTATCTCTATTAGTAATTTATATTTGAATAAAATTTACTCTGTTGGGTGAATTTTATGTAAACTACATGTGTTCATAAATGGTATCCTAAAGATCATTTGATTACAATTTATTTTCTGCTAAAATATTGTTTCATGATAGGTTCTAATAGGTATCATACAATATTCTTTTTCATTCAAAAATCTAGTTTTTGATGTGTTCTTACACATATTGTAATGGCTTTATAGCTGCTTCTTTACTATCATCTTAATCAACCATTCTCAAAGTGTGCTCCGCGGAGCCCTAGGGTTCCTCAAATCCTCTTTAGGGGCTCCACGAGAAAACTGATAGTAATGAGAAAAAATGAAAACAAAATAATCTTTAGCTACTCAGAAATGTTTCAAGACTATAATTATTTTTAAAGAATCTGACCAATATCTCACTGAATGCGTGCTTCTTTTGAGACATTTTTCAGAAGAACAGTGTACACAAAAACTTTTGTATACTTCACTTAAGACTCCAGCCCCAAAAAAAGTTTGAGAACTGCTGATCTAAATATTGTTTACTAAAATCGCGAAGTTATTCATAGTTATTAATAGAAATTACCATTGCAGGGAGTTAAAGTTAAGCGCACTGATTCATCACAATGGTGGGAGCTGTTTGATATCAACACGCATAGATTCTACTATTACAATGCTTCAACACAGGTCAGTGCCTACTACATTGTCTCTTTTTCTATTGTAGTGATAATGAGCTGTTGTACCTCATGTAAATGTTCATTTTTGTACACATATACATAATTATAGCAAATTATTATACTTTACCTGTATAATTTGGTGTTTTGATCCTCTCAAATAACTTTAGGCCAAATCATATAAGTAGGCAGTTGCGAAGGCTACAAGCGGCGCCAAACCTAATCAATGCGCAGCTGTATGTAAGCTTCAGCTAGGATTGGATATTGCGCAGCTTGTACCTAACTTCACATTTGCTGATTTTTACATTTATGGTCAAAAAGCACCTAAAAAAGTCTATCGTACAATTTAGAAGCAAATCAGAAAGAATTTCCATTTTAGACTTGATTATTCAAGAACAAAGTGAACCATGGTCAATAATACAAGTATATGCCCCCACGGAGCAAGCAAATGAAGAGCAGTAAACCTTATTTTACACATCCTTGCAGGAAGCTATTGCCAGAGATAGGAAGCTCTGGCAAATTCTAGAGGAGGCCTATGTCCAACAACCTAGGGGGACAACCTAGTATTTAAGAAATAGCTGTTGTGTTTTAACTGAAAAGTTTCAGTTTTTACTCTTCGTTTGCCTTAATTTTATTGTTGTGTATAAATAGTCTATATTTTCAGACAACTGTATGGCACCGGCCCACTGACTGTGACATCATCCCACTCGCCAAACTACAGACTTTGAAACAGAACACAGACCCACAGAAGAGAAGAGAAACATCTACTCAGACCAATCAAGCTGCTCCCCAGGTAAATGAGTAAAGTATTCATAATATGGATTCTAATCACTCACTAATGTAAAACTTGATTATTGATATTTTTTTATATGAAATGTTTGCCAAAAGTAAAATAAAGTGGAACCTTGATTATCCGGCCCTCAGTACTAGACTACTATACGTAATCAACAAAATTTATTTTTCAACTTGAATCCATACAACCAAACATGTTAGATGTTTTAAAAACCGCCCGCGCCCCGCTCTTTCTTTGCTCTTCGCGAATTTTTATTGTTTTTGTTGTTAAGTGTACTCGGCTGCGCTGAGTCGCCGTGAGATCAACTGAACTTAAAAAATTCAAAGCGTAAGCGAGTGGTGTTATCGCTTAAAGATAAAATAAATGTTGTACTGTACCAGCCTTTTTAGTAGTCCACTGCAGGACGTAGGCATATCCACGAAGGGTGATTGGGCCGTATTTACCACGCGGGCCCAGTGCGGGTTGGTGGATTCACATACGCCATCGAATTTCTTCTACTGACGTATGCAGGTTGCCTCACGATGTTTACCTTCACCGAAAAGCGAAAGAACTCATTGGTACGGGCCCGGGAATTCGAACCCACGACCTCACGATATTGGTATTGGTCTTAAGTTACCTAATATAATAAGATAAACCACTTTTTCATTAATTTAACTATACGGATTTTGGATATCTATTATCTGAAAGCTCCACAGCACAAATTAGTCCGGTTAATCAAGGCTCTACTGTAGTTATCGTTAGTTATCGTTTTCTGAAAGTTGTCATTGTAACAGAAATCAACATTTAGTAATCAAACTTATAGATCCATAGCCACTACAATAACTAATAAGAATCAAGTATACACATTTAAGATATGAAGAGAGTCATGTTTGTCAGACGGAGTTAAAAGTTCTGGCAGAGGACTGTGAGGCGTGGAATTTGCTTCACTGACAAGAGCCTCGCTTTAAGTTTAAAACGAATGAATTTACAATGTAATGATTGTTAAATATTATCTTGAAAATTTGATACAAGTATATAAATGCACTCATTTTTAGGACTTGCAGATTAGTCAGTCTAAAGAATTGTGCTTCAGAATTACTTTGGATTGTGAAAGAAATATTGCTATAGAAATGAATTTTATACTTCTCTTTGCAGGTGCCCCAAACCATAGACCCAGTGAGCAGCAATGGCAACAGCACTGCTGCTAGTGCAAGCAAACTGTCTCCGGGAAATACTAAGAATGTACCTCTCACACAAACCAGCCCTGTGCGAACTAGAAGATCCCATTACCATCACAGGTGAGATCTCTCTGCTTTATAAAATTATATAATTTTTTATATATATTATATTTTTTGCCAAAAATGACATAATAACCGACTTTAACCGTGTAAATTTAAACGGGACCACCTCTGAGCCCTTAGCCCAGTATGCTGAGTGTGAGTTTTGTCGTAAACATGACGCGCTCTTCGGCGAGTGCGTAAGCATGTAATTTGTATGAAGAAATGTACAGCGCCACTAGCGGCGCGTTTTTGAAATACGTTATGCGAGTTCAAGTTCATACAAATTACATGCTTGCGCTCGCCGAAGAGCGCGTCATGTTTACGACAAAACTCACACTCAGCGTACTAGTTTTGCGTAGTTTACTTAAACTATTGCGTTCGCATGTGGCTCAGTACATTTTGATTAGTTCTTCCTTGTTTCCACCAGGGGCGCTGTACAAAAATGTATAGAGCCATAATATGGAAACAACTGGAGTTTCAATTTACGTTTAAACCTGTACTAACCCCTCTAAAGTATGATCTACCAAAAATAACATCAAAATCGATTCATAATCGGCGGAGTAATCGCGTAACATATATGTATATGTAAAAAAACTGGTATCATTCTTCTACACTATAATAATAATAATATTATAAAGAGGAAAGATTTGTATTTTTGTATGTAACGAATAAACTCAAAAAGTACTGGACCGATTTTAATAATTCTTTTTTCATTAGAAAGCTACATTATCACTGAGTAACATAGGCTATATTTAGTACTAGATTACTATAGTACTTATTTATGTATACCCGTGCGAAGCCGGGACGGGCCGCTAGTTTAGTATATGAGTACTTGTATAATGTAATGTGTATTGAAAGAGAAAAGACATCGTTTAGATCGTTTTTGCCTTTGAACATGATGATATTGACAGCTCCATACCTAGAGCACTTTTAACCTCTTGGGAAAATACAGCAATTGTCAATTGAGTCTATGATATAATTTGATACGAGTTAGCCAATTTCAAGCGCCAGACATATAGCGTTGATTTTTCGCATTCACGGTCTCCTCATCATCATTATATCAGCCATAGGTCATCCACTGTTGGACATAGGTTTCCCTTTTAGATCTACAATAAAACCGATTGCATCCAGCCCAATCCTGCGCTTTTGATGACGTTGTCTTTCCACCTTGTGGGTTGACTTCCTACGCTGCGCTTGCCGGTACATGATTTCTACTCGAAAATTTTCGACCTCATCGATCATCAGTCTCCATGTCATGTACCCTGCCCACTGCCAATTCAACTTGTCGATCCGCTGAGCACAATCTGGGTTTATTATATTTGATGCCAGCTATCGTAAAATTCGCTCAAACAATTACCGAGGATCAAGTTCACGTCGGAAGAAGTCTAAAAGTTTCGTGAAGTTAGTGGACGTTAAATATCAGTGGGAGCACACTGCAGGGCTCAAAGGAATCATAACTTTCCTTTAACTCTGCAGAAGCTATTCTATTAGAAGAGTAGCGTTGTTTGTAGTTGCGTGTAATTTTTTCTTTGTACCGAATATTACTCGTAAACCTTTCTTATCCTTTGAATATTGTTTTAAACAACTGTTTGCTTTTAAACATTGAACCATCTAATGAACTATAGGTGCTTCCTAAAGAATAATAAAATGGTTTTGGATTTGAGTTTCTCTATAGTTATATTCATTATGTTCATGTTTCAATGGCTGATTTATGTTGATGAATGAAAAAGATTTACGAGATAACAAAGAGAAGGTACATTATAATTTAATTCGGCGTAAACATGAGTCAGGTAGCGGATGATAAAGATAATTGAGTATTCAAAATAAATAACTGTAGTGTCATTCACAGTGCAGTTCGTAAGTCCATAAAAGGAAATCACGACGCGAGTACAGTTGAAACTGTTCAGCCACTTTAGCCGAATCAGGAGCTCTATTTTTGACTTTTGAACGTTAAAACGTATACGGAACCAATAACGTATACGGAACGTATATCAAAGTTCCTTAAACGTTCCTAGCCGTTTTTAAATCAAAAATAGAGTCCCAGGACTTTCACTGATTCATGAACAGACCACATTCTTTATTGCATATGCTGATCTAAACAGCCTTATAACTTGGGGCAATCATAGTTGGTGATTTGGTGAACACTATAGTAGTATTACATTTTAATGGCAATGAGCAGGGCACATAGTTCAAAGAACGGATGGCTGATGGGGCCGTAAAGTTCTCTAATCCAGCAAGCGTGTGGGAGATGCGGACGTCTAGCGTCTACGATGTGATCACGACAGTACGAATCCGCTGGATGTTTAAACCGGTCTTATTGGAAATCCATAGTGGAGACCTTTGTCTAGAAGTGGACGTCATAGGGTTAATGATAATGCATTTCTAAAGGCTTCAATACTCATAACCGGACGTATTGTATAATGACGTATTGAAAGTTTTTTCTTGCACAATCATGATAGGATATTGTGTCCTAAATTTCGCGGCATGTGTGACATAGTTACTTAACTTAATGTAAAATTTAAGTTTTTAGCAAATTCGACCTTATGAGCCCTAAAAGCGAAATGTTCTACAGTAGAACTATAGTAGAGCTTTCGGGAACGACCCATAATAATTTCGAACAGTTTCAATCTATGTTCACGATGGACGACGCAACATACGGTCTTAGATAAGATTTTTCTTGTATCGACAACCGGTAAACCTTCCTCGTTGCGTGAAAATGAAAGTGTTTCGTTAATCATCATAGAGTTGTTAACTTTTTTGCCTCGGCACAGACCTGTTATTATGGTAACGAGACATGATTTGTTAACGCTATTATTACTGTTAGACTCTTATAACGTTTTATGAATCGCATCACACGCGTAATAACATTGTTTTTTTATTACGATATCCAGGCCTGGAACCAATGTTAAATGGATAACCTAAATATATATCCGACCGGGTATCGAACTCTGGACCATCTGCATCGAAAGCAGATCATTATCAACTTTGCAGGGAGTCAGAGGAACTCTTTATTTATTCACTTACATTACATTGTATACAGAGAAAACAGATGCTTAAACATGTGAAACAACCGACGGCCTTATCACTAAAAGAGATTTTTTCCAGGTAACCTTAGGATGGAGAGAGATAGACGTATAGAACGAAAATACTTAAGTAAGTTTAGTGTAGTGTTATAAGTTTCCTTGCGTATTAGTGAAACGTTCTTTTTCTTTTATAGTTTCCGTAAACTTTTTTTTATTTTTGTAACAATAAAAGAAAAAGAACTTTACACTAATACGCAAGGAAACTTAACACTACACTAAACTACACACAAACTAACTAACTTAAAAAGTTAGTTTTGGTAGTTAGTTTGTTTTCTTCAAGTACTAAAATAGCAGCCACCTGATACGAACTATCTAGACCTAGTTCAAAGTAGAGAAAGGTACTGGTTTTTAGTATTGGAGATTGGAGACTAAGACTGTGGAGCACTGAGCCCTTTAGTTCTTTTTGTCTTTATGTGTGTGCCCTATGACGTCCAGGATATCCTAGTTTGATGTGATTTCTATCTCTGTACAGGAACAGCGGGGGGGAGAACCGGCGCGGGCGGATGAGCGAGGATGGCAGCGGGTCGACTCAGCTGTGTCGCCACACCGACTCGGGCCGCTCCTCTGACAGCAGCATCAGCAGCGCGCAGCAGAGGAGGAAACAGGTAATTACTGCCCCAGGGATGTAAACATCAGCCAAGCCAGAGGGAGGACCGGCGCTGGCGGATGAACGAGGATGGTAGCGGGTCGACGCAGCTGTGTCGCCACACCGACTCGGGCCGCTCCTCCGTTAGCAGCATCAGCAGCGTGCAGCAGAAAAGGAAACAAGTCATTACTGCCCTAGGGATGTAAACACTAGTCGTGCCAAAGGGAGAACCTGGCCCTGTTGAAGGGGCTATAGAAAACGGCATCGATATCACATTTTTGTAGTAAGAGCCTGAAAATGGTCTCTGGGCTCGTGGATGGTTGGAGAGTGGGCTCTAACTGTCCACCCAAACGCGCCCGGGGAGGACGACAATGCTGAGTGGATACGTTATAAGCGACTGTCAAATGTCACGTAAACATAGGACGTTAACAGAAAAGTGCTGAGAGCTTTGATGCGTTTCCCTGAAGATAACGGAGCTCCCAAGAAAGCATAAAAGTAGGCCACCGAGAGTGTAATCCTACCTAACCCCATCTGCACCTCGAAGCAGACGCTTATCTTTGAAGATTTTTATCGTCATAAAAGAAGCGTAAAGACGTTGCGTGCGATAGAGAAGTGTATGCAGTAGCCTTTGTACGAAAGAGACGTGTGAAAGAATAAGGTTGTTTGTTGCTGAAAATACTTAAATGCCTGGCTTGTATAAACTTACATACTTTTACAGTCTAGTCAATAATAAACTCATTTCATTCGCGTCACACTTCGTAGAATTTGGCTTTTTACACATATTAGTAATTGTTTACTTAGGTTATATCATGTCGCTAGAGAATGATGCCATCTAATCTCAAATAGATAGTGCACTCGGGAAAAACGAAGCGTCACCGCGTAGGTCTAAAATAGAACACAATATAAAAGTTTTTAGCGGTCGGATTTACGCGCATAGGCGTAACCTTGGCATAGCTCATCAGAATATCGTGTTTTTATCTCAGAAACTCTAGAAAATAGTAATTTTGAAAATCAGTCATTTTGGCAAAAGGTGATTTTAAAATTAGTTCATACTGAGCGCAGTACAAAATAAGATTCAGTCCAAACAGACCGCAAGTCTCGAACTGTCTTATAATTTACATTTTCTCCGAAATAACTGTAGTATGTCTATGTCCTATGGCTGAAATGACGTACAACTGTATACAAGGTATAGCATTGCAGAGTTAAGGGATTTAAAGAAGTGTTTATACTCATCGTTACGTGACGAGTAACTTTCACCATACTTTACCGAGTTTCATCGACCGTGGTTACGGGTAGAGGTGTCTACCCGTGACCACGGTCGATGCAACTCGGCCGAAACGTCGGGATGAGGAGGTATTTATTTATCTCGTAATTTTAGTGCGCGATTAGTCCCGTAGTATATAATAATTATTATGTTAGCTTAGCTATTTTGACGAATGTTTGATGTTACAGGAGCTGAACGCAGTGGCTTGCAGCGCGCCGGTTTGTACTCCGCAACTGAGGAAGAGAAGTAGTGCCGCTCAGGCGCACGACAGCGAAAAGTGGTCGCCACATTCGGGTAAATAAATATCTATCTATTCAGCCTGTTCCACCCACTGCTGAGTGTAGGTCTCTTCTCTCTCTCGCCATTCTTTCCGATCCTGTGCATTGCCTCCCAACTAGTTTGATGACATCATCTGACCATCGGGTTGGTGGTCTGCCTCTGTGTCTTCGTCCATCTCTTGGGTACCACTAGGTCCACCTGTTGTCATCCCGTCTAGCCAAGTTTCCTGCTCATCTCCACTTTAGCTTGGCGATGCGTGTGCCTACGACTTCGTCTTTAGTACGACGTCGAATTTCTACATGGCCATACCTAACATGGCCCGTTCAATAAAAAAAAAAAAATATATACTGAAACAAAAATCTATGACATTTATCCAAAATCGGTTAAGGGCGACGCCAACCGAGCGTAATTTTTTGAACTGTGAGTCGCGGAATTTACGCTGCATTCGTTTTTGTACTAAAGCCCTGTTTGTGTCACTTGACGACGCAAAATGAGTTGTCTGCTGACTCACTCGTATTATTTCAACCGAATTGCGCTCGGGGTGAGGGAGGGGAGCGATCGGGGCAAGCGTCAGTTACAGAATGAACTGCAACCAGGTACACTAAAGTACAACATAGGTCGATAATCTAGAGTAAATTTTCTGTATGCGCGTTTAAATCTCGAGTAAATTTCCTAGCGTTCTACGCCCTAAATCGCTAATATCAGGCGAGATATTACTTAGTTAAAAGCAAACCTAAATTTAATTTATGAACAGATCGTCTGGTGGCCTAACCGAGTTTCAGGTGTTCGTAAATTTTGCGGTCACGCTTGACAAAATTATGCTCGTATGGCCTCAGCCTCACAGGGATGACCTGACCCGATCGCCCTAATTGTCATAAAATGTAAGCTGTTATATGTATTTACTGATCTCCTCAATATTTCAATGAGTAATCAGTGATAACAACTAATATTAGGTAGAAAGATGAAAAAAATCTTAAAAATAATTCCTCTCACATTTATACTGCCTCTGCAGTAGTTTGTGTAGAGTCTACACAACCAAATGATGAAATACATGATACTAAGTCTGATCCTTTTTATTCAGGTTTAAACCGCAGCGGCAGCTTCATTTCGCCCCGAAAAGACGCTTCCGACGATTCAATGCACGAAAAGTACTTCAAATCTGTTGAAAGCACTCCGTTGACTAGACGAAAGGTGAGAACTATTAGTTCGAATTTTTATAATATTTCTACTCCCATGTTAGTATCTGCCACAGATGTCTTAGATGCTGTTTTTATTCGAAAAGTAACGAAATGTGAGTCTTTATGTATCTCCTTGTCGTTTGTGTCCCCAACATTAACAAAGGTATTAAAAAAAAAAATTCTTTCATGCTTGTTAAGGTGTAGTCCAAGTTATTAACGTTGACTGAAAAAAAACACAAAATTTGTGCCTCATAATCTTTTCTCAGTTTTTGAAAATGAGGATCTTTTTCTAACAGTAAAGGTCCGAATTCTGGGAAAACGTTTCCCCCATTTCGCTCCAAAAGTAGTGATCCCCTGCAATCTCCTGCCAGCGCCTTTTGTGAATAGTAAATAAAATTAAAGTAAAAAAGATAAAACTCTGACCGATGGCATACACCACATCTCAAAGCCCCCATTCGAATGCATCCTCCATCCCAGAGGGGCTAGCCGAAGCTGTAGCCACGTCAGTGGGATGTTGATGTGTGAATGAGTTCTTGTTAGCTTATAATAAGTAGTTTGAAGGGGCACTATTTTTAAACTTCGATCGAACGCCAGGGAACATATACAGAACTTTGACAGGTTGTATTGAAAATCTTTATGTTGTCTATGGAAGTTGCGAATACTCCATGTAAGTTCCGTATACGACCAAGCCGTGTGAAGTTGAAAAATTAGGCCTCTGTAAGTGGCAAAAATCCGTAGAGAATTAAAGAATTTCGCGCGCTGACCGAAGTATTACACCTGAAAGCCCCCATTGGAATGCACCCTCCAACCCAGAGAGCCTCACCGAAGCTGTAGCCATGTTAGTGGGATGTTGATGTGTGAATGTGTCCAGTTGAAGCAGCAGTCGGGCGGCGGCTCGTCGTGCGAGTCCGCCTCGCCTCAGAGCCCGAGCAGCCCGCTGCAGAAACCGCAACCCACCCCGTTCTTACAGGCAAGTCACCTTTTTATCTTCACGCTTTGAATCAGGTGCTGCTTTGCGGTAGTTCATACCATCTATGCCTATGTTTTGCATGCATTGTTTTTACTACCTAACGAAACCTGAAATCGCGATAGAAATATAGCAACCGACTACATATTGAAGTCAAATAATGCCATAGTGATTGCGGTAACAGGAGGGTAGACGGTAAAGTAATGAGGTCGCAGCAATACTGCAGAGTTTGGCAGCTTTAGTTTGAGTTCTGTTCGTAAAGGCACGGTTCTATTGAAAGGATATTTTCCACATTAGACGGCAACAAGTTTGCAGAAAATACAACAGATGGATATACAAGGTGTCCAGAAAGGGTATCGGGTATTTGTTTTCGCGCCATATTCGAAACGGGGCGTCTAAAGGGTGCGGGGAGGGGTTCGTGGCGTCCGCCATTTTGTGGAGTTTTAGTCACGATGGAACAGTACTCGGGGACGCATCGCGCATTTTGCGTACGAGCGTATTATCGTAATGGTGATTCAATAGTGACTGCTCAACGTCTCTATCATGCGGAATATCGTACACGCCACGCGCCAAGTGACGAGATCGCGATGAAGAAACGATTGAAGAAGTTGAGGCGTCGGTTCGTCAAAATCCGTCTTTATCCATCCGAAAGCGAAGCCAAGCGTTGAACATCAAATAATCGTCTTTACTTACGATTTTAAAGAAAGACTTACATCTAAAAGCCTATAAAATTCAAGCAAGATAGGGCCACTTGCCATACCTCAAATGACTCAATGGAAGTTGTTAACGAATTATTCCCTAATAAAGTCATTTCGCGAAGGGGTAACATCAACTGGCCTCCCAGAAGCCCCGACCTTAGCCCGCTTGACTATTTTGCATGGGGATACCTTAAAAGTAAGGTTTATCAAAACAATCCGACGAATCTAACCCAGTTAAAGCAAAACATTAAGTCAGAAATGGCAGCAATATTGAGAGCTATGTGTCAACGTGTTATCGCCAATCTTCGTATCTGTTTAGAAGAGTGCCAGCAACGTAACGGTCATCATTTGGATAACATCATCTTTTCCAAATAATTTTCCAATTCATATGCTAATTAGAAACAATAAACTTTTTTACTGCGTACAAATATTTTTTGTTTCATTGAACTTACAAATACCCGATACCCTTTCTGAATACCTTGTACAACAATTTGAATCGTATATCCGTCCCTATCGAAATAAACATTTGTATTCAGCAGTGTGCAACACAGTGGGTTACAGTTGGTAACTCCAGTCTAACCGTCTCTTTACGAATATGGGATAAAGACGCTACATATTTGATTGGAATTTGAACCTTATTCCGTAGACGAGCGGCGCGCGGCCGTCATTAGTATCTTCAATATCGCTAGCGACAGACGCGGCGGGCGGCGCTCGAGTGATGCACAGCTTGGAGCGGCCGCACCAACTGTCGCGGCACGCGCGGGAGCGATACTCGGATAGGTAAGCATTGAAAAGACGTGACACTTCTGACGGCACCACCTAGACACTAGCACAGGGGACAGGGATCATTAGCAATAGAGTAAGGGGGCTTATGCCGTGCAGTAACCTGAGATGAGTTGATGATGATGAGTGACGTCCAATATTTTTCCCCTTCTTAATTCTACTTTATTGTCCTGTCTGTACATCCGTCTCTCCAAGGTACTCGCTCACCCTATCCCGCGTTGTCTGCATAATACCGGTACTGTTACGAAGAAATTTATCGACTATAAAGGGGAAAAAGGACTTGATTTTATGGAGTTTAGTTCTAGACTGCTATCGTTTCGTTTTTTTGACTTTCACTCCCATCAGTTGCGATCTTTGCGCATTCACTTATACGATATTCTGATAACTCAGCTTTCCTCTAGGCATTTGGACAAAGACCGTATAGCAGAATTGGAGCGAATGGACAGGTATCCGGAGAAGCAAGCCGTGTACAGCGTAGACAAACCCTTCCGTCAGACCAGCCTGGATCTGCGGCACAACGCGCCCAACTGGCAACCCACCAGGGACTTCACTAGGTAATTAATACACTGTTGTGATTAATCAAATCTACTTTGTATAGGCCGAATCAAACTTCTTGGCGGCTGTGAAGTTTGCTACAAGCTGAGCAAAATACAATATTGACGAACAAGGAGCATCTGCTCTAGGATTAGATTGACGTAGGCCAAAAGTAATCTATAAAGATCATCGGGTCGGCGATCTAACGATGACAAAAACATAGCAGCAGTCTATAATATAATACTAAAAGTTAGGGGGATATGTAAAGATTTCCATACCTTTCAGGGTGGGAAGGATCTAAATCTTCGTCATATTGCACAACTTTTTATTGACTACTCAATACACCCTACGGAAAAATTGCGCTTTTTCGAGCCATGCCTATTTAAAATCATGGCGCGTTGAGTTTGTATTAAAAATAAGTTCTCATAGGGAACATTCCGTATCTGCTGAGGCCTATTGAGCTTATAGGGGCTGTATTATATCTAGTCTATACTCCCTTAACACCTGCGTAGTATTTCCAGGCGGCAGCAAGCTGAACCGGAGCGCTACACGTCGAGCAAAACTTCGGTGTCATCGTCCGGCAGCAAGCCGCGCGCGCCGCACGAGCCGCACAGCTACATGCGGCTGTCGTCCGCCAACGAACAAGATAACATCGCCGCCGGTGAGTGCAGTGTTACAGCACGCGCCACACAACAAAACTTCGGTGTCATCGTCCGGCAGCAAGCCGCGCAGAACGCTGCGCAAAAGCCGAAATATAGGTATGCGCGGGAGCCAGAGAGACGAGACGCTGGGGCACACCCGCCCGCCAACCTCATTGCTTCCCGCGCGCTCGCTACACAATGCTCACCACTACGACCCGCGGCGTCGGAATTGTGCACACATATGCAATTATAAGCGAATCACGGCGAAGTGTGAAAATTTTTCTTTTTCTAGCGATCCGCCCCTGCTTCGCACAGGTATATTATACATAATATAAACCTTCCTCTTGAATTACTCTATCTCTATTTTAAAAAACCGCATCAAAATCCGATGCGTAGTTTTAAAGATATAAGCATACATAGGGACAGACAGACAGGGAAGCGACTTTGTTTTATACTATCTAGTGAAATTATTTACGCTTCTCGACATAGCTAAAACAACGTAATGTTCCGCTGAAAATATTCCATCTACATAACAATGGTTTTGCGATTCAGCATAACATTTTTACGCATAACATACCTATTTACCCAGTTCATTAGTTTACAGCATCTCATACAGTGAAGTTATAATATACATATTATGTGTATTTTTTGCAGTGAACTATAAGATGAAATGCGTGAATTTGGAGCCACCTTTGACTGAACCCAATGTACAGAAACATAACCAGCGCTTAGAAAGAACTACCACAGCACCTAGAGATCGGACTAAATCCAGACGTAAGTTCTTTTTAGCCAGAATCACTTCCTAATCGATTAAATTAATGTCGAAAAAAATGCTATTTTCATTAGCTATTAAAAAGTTATGAACTTTATAGGGAACAGCGGATTTTTTCGATCTCGCGTAGGTTGTACTATAGTAAAAGTTGTTTAAAATGATTAATATAAATACACCTTTGAAGATTCCTGCACTTTCTTAGCAGCACCTTGCATCGTTCGTTTTGGACATAGGCCTCCTCTATTGATCTCCAACAAGACTGGTTGGAAGCGGCTTGCATCCAACGCGATCCTGCTGTCTTGATGAGGTCAGCGGTCCACCTTGTGGGTGGACATCTTACCAGCACCTTGCGCTTTGCATATTTTATATGACATTACATTTGTAGGTCACAAAAGGCCCGTAGAAGTGGACGAGACGGGAATGGAGGGCGGAGAAGACGACGAAGAAGGCTCGCCTCTCTACTGCAACTGGGACCTGCGCGGCATGCAGCACCTGCTGCCGCTGCAGGACTACATCATACAGCAGGCCAAGCGGACCAGTTAGTGACGTTTGTTGTTGGTATTGTGTGGAGACGTGGAGTGCTCGCCTCTACTGCAACTGGGTACTACATAGGGTTTGCTTGGAAACAGTCGGGAAACAGTCGGATATAGAGTTCTTCTGTAATTTCTTCTGCTTTATTGGGTAGTAAAAGGATGTAAAAGAGGAGCGCGCGCGCCATTCGACGTGGGCGCGCGTATTCCCTGAGTATGGAGTACTGTATACTTCGAAACCGGTCGGATTCCCGGCGGATCGACCGTATAATTTTAACGTGAGTTTTAGCCGTATTATTTTAATTATGATGAATACTCACGGTAGTTTTAATGAATTAAGAGGAGAAGAGATAGAGGATATAATTTTTGTAATAAGTAACACAGAAATGAATGGCAAATTACTATTTATTTAGTTTCTCGACTTCCCGAGTACTCGACTCTTATATTTATTTAGTTTCTCGACTTCCCGAGTACTCGACTCTTATTTTCCCGTCTCGACTAAGGTCAAATTTCCCCGTTAATTCCCGCTTCGAGACTTCTTGATGAGAAACGCTACAGGACTACATCATACAGCAGGCCAAGCGGACCAGTTTGTGACGTCATTTACCGTGGCCTAGTGGCCATAACGCTCACTTTGCAATCGTGACGTCGATAGTCGATAGGTTCTATGAATCTTACGGATTTTTACGCCACTGACTTTTCGGTGAAGGAAAATATCGTGCATACGTCTAATAGTTAATAGGCCTTTTGATAGTCTATTGCTGATCACAGGACGGTCGAAATATAGTCAAATGTGAATCTACCTAGTTTACATAAATTCGAAACATTGACCTGTTGGCAGAATCACACAACTTGGCGGCTGTGATGTTAGCTACAAGCTCAATCCTGACTGAAGCCGCAGCTTGTAGTTGTAGCTCGTAACAGCTCAGCCGTCAAGTGCATGATTCGACCTATATCATCGGTTCTCATAGTACAATTATGACTTTTTCATCAGGTCGCAACCGCTACGGCACAGGTTCGGGCTCGGACAACGAGTCTGGCTCGTCTCGCTCCCATTCCCGCTCCGGCTCGGAATCCCGGTCCCTGTCCGGACACGAGCCGGACAACGAGTCCTCGGACGGCGGCGCCCGCACTCCGGACGACGACGACGGCTCCGGAGTCTACCTACCTCACGTCTACGCTCACAGGCCGCAAGATGTCGAATATATGAACCACGGAGTTTCCTATTACAATACGTTTGTGGGAATCGATAGGGAGCGGCAGTCCTCGCCTGGGATTCATAGGGTGAGCTCTTATTACTGCAATGTTTTTTTCGTTTCATTATTTTAATTCAAATATTTGGTTAATTTGTATCATTTTATTGATGATTGACTTGATCTATAGAGCGAGTGTAGTTATAATTTTTGAGAGGTTTACTTGTGAAAAGATATACGTTCAGCAGTCACGGTACCTACAACTGAGGTGATCAAAGCAGATAAAACAGTCAAGAAGTATTTAAAAAACCGGACAAGTGCGAGTCAGGGTCGCACACCGAGGGTTCCGTACAAATCCAGACGATTTACGCACTTTGGATCATAGCATCATAGATATACGTATACAGTTTAAATTTCAGCTCGATATCTTTACGCGTTCCCGAGATAAAGAGTCTTGACATACACACAGACAGACAGACGGACAGACGGACAACAAAGTGATCCTATAAGGGTTCCGTTTTTTCCTTTTAAGGTACGGAACCCTAAAAAATACGAATAATCTACAGTGCCATCGTAGGATTTTAATCGCAGAATACATTACCTTGATATGCAGATGCTTAATAATGTGAAGTCAGTTAGTTTTTGTCTTTTCCCATTAGGTACTTTTGGCAGCGTGTGGTTCTTAGGGATGATTTATATTAGGACGGGGCGGGCGCGGGACGGGTCGGACGGGGTCCGTACGACACATGTTCCACGCATTCCGCTCCGTCCTAATGTAAATCACCCTTTACTCGTATTCAAGTATTTACCCTTTTTCGTATTCAGGTATTAACTGATGTTCTTTTCGGCAGACGTCGTCGCTGGGCGGCGGGCCAGGCGGCGGCGCCCGGGCGGAGTCCCCACCGCCCGCCGGCGCTCCCTCGCTGTACAGCCCGGTGCGGGGGCTGCCGCTCGCGCCGCGCCCACAGCCCGAGCAGGACATCGAGATATTCGCCAAGGACAACCTCAACTTCAACAAGGGCATCTTTAGGAGAAAGGTGCGTGTGTGTATTTAGCGTTGTGTTGGGTGGCAGGGACGTTCGAGTGTAGTCTCTATACAGCCCAATGGGGCCTGCCGCTCGCGCCGCGGTATAACGTCCCACAGACAGCCTATCTACCGTCGGCTGTGGCCTAGACATCAACGAATCACAGCTCTTGATTTAAACATTTCAGCCTCTGGTTGGTCAAACGCAGCTGCAGGCCACATCTGTCTGTGGGATGTTTATTTCCAAAAAATAAAAGAAAGGTTAATATTGTTGGTTGTAGTTACTAATGCCTACATTTCTATTCTTATATCTGTTTCTATGTTTCAGGCGTCAGTTCGCGACATGCTGTCGTGGACGTCATCATCGATCTCCGCACCGATGGTTGGCGCGGACTGGGACAAGGCGCACAAAAAGGCAGCTACAGACCTGTTCCGACTCGTCCAGATCTACATGGGCGACCGCAAGGCGCGCCCCGGGATGACGCTCAACTCGGTCGCTCAAGACATACTACACGCTACTTATACCAATGAAAAGTGAGTTTTACTGTAGTAGCGTAAGAAGGCAGCTGCGTAATTTAATGTAATTTTTGTGAAATTTCCATTCATCAAGTTAAATTGAAAAAGCCCTACAGAGATGGTTCTAAGAACCAAACTCCTTCAAAACGAAATTGAGCGTATCTTCAACGCATTTATTGGCAATGTTTTTTGTAGAACTCCCGACAGTTGGCCATCTCGAGTGTTTCACATCGTACACCGAGAGAAACATTTGTTTTTTTTGTATGAAGTCCTTTGAGTGCAACACAGTACAGTCATTATTTGGATGGGTGACCGCGGGTGGTATTTTCCAACTGAGCGCTATCGTGGCTCGGATGACACGTTAAATTGTAGGTCCCAGTTGTTTTAACCGTTTAGCCATGCCAGAGACCTTCAGGCAGCCTAAAAACTGACACCAGGGCTAGCACCCGGCCTATACGAACTTAACACAGTAAGCCACAGTTGGCAACTTCGAGCCTACAGGGACGATGGAGTGGCGAATGTAGATGATAATTTGATCTAGCAAGCGACTAATTGATCAGCTATTTAAAAAAAAAAACTATATTGTCAGGTTAAGGGACGAACTGTACGTGCAGCTGTGCAGGCAAACGACAGAGAACCCACTGCGAGACTCTCTACTGCGGGGCTGGGAGTTGCTGGCGGTTTGCCTCGCGTTCGTACCTCCTTCGTCTGCCTTCCAACCTGCGCTTACCAACTATGTGAACAGGCACCGCGATCCAGCGTTCGCGGACGCATTCCCTGAGGTAAGCGAATTTAAATCTTATCTCGTTAGCTTTAAGGTATCGTTTCTCGATGGCATAATGCCAGTAGAATGAAACGGAAGTGTGGTGATGTTGGTCTTCTTCTTCAAGGAAGGTGACAACACTTTATGTCCAGCACTGGGCGTTCTGTGGCTGATGGTTGGATGGATGGGAGGTATCCTTTTTTGTTTGATTCCTTCCATATATTTCGTCATAGACTTGACAAATACGAGTGCGTCGGCACAGACGCTGACGCTTGACCTTGGAAGTAGTAGTTGAGTCACAGTAGTCAGGCGTCGGCACAAACCCACTAAACAGAAATAATGCGAAGATATATCGAGCAAAGGCAATTACCTTGTACAGTATTCAATTATTTGCTTTGGAAAATGATTTTCCTATCCTTTCATAACAATCTTCATTTAAAGAATTTTTATATTTCTGGATCTTATTATCTTTTGATATTGCTTGTAAAATATAGCGGCCTTCAACAAAAATCAAATTAGAAAATATGAAATTCCATTCAAATGAAGCATTAAATGCGGTTGTTTTACTCTGCGCATTTAAATCTATGTTTTGAATAAATAATTAGTGTATTTCCGCTATCTTGTTGTAGGCAAATAAGTTAGAAATTCAAAGCTTGCAAGCTATTCTTGCGAGCGACCTCGAAGAGTCAACACGTCCTGAAGATGCCTCGTTGAGAGGCGAAACACATGTCGAACAGAGTGTAGTGCAGTGAGAATAAGGGTGTTATTTATTAGTGAAGTGTTTTCAATATTTTGTATATTTTGTCATATTATTTTTAAAAGATTTTTATAATATTTATTTGTTAACGGTTTGTGGGAGCATAACATCGTGCAGCATGGATACGTGTGCATCGCCGAGCGCGCGACTGCCAGCTGGCGAAGGGCGAAGCGCCGCGCACACGCAGCGCGCGAAGATTAGAGCGGAGCGATGAGCGACGTGCACTCGCCTTGGACATAACATCGATACTGGCGAGGTCGGCAAATGGCCTATATCTTTATAGTTCGCGACAGAGACGGAAGATATGACGCCTCGCTTCCGCAACTGCACTGATTGCAGATTCAAATTACAAGATGCTCGCGCCATGAATATTTATAGGTAAACAGTTAAGTTAGGACAATACAATACAATTAGAACCGTTCGAGTTGAAGCTTCGATTTTAACGTTTTACCTGGGATACGTTTGCTTCAAAGGTTGAAGTTAACGATGCAGCGCCTAGGACTGCAAGTGGTTGCCAGATCTGCAGAAGATGCCAAGATTGATTTACTGGTGAAGCAACTCGAGAAGCTCACGCTTGAAATAGCACATCTACGAGCGCAAGAGGAATGCCGGCTTAACTTCCGAAATCGGTCAAGATCGAAGTCCAGAAGCAACAGCAAATCGCGGAAGCCTGGCGATGCAGATTGGTTGTGTCGCTACCATTATAGATTCCGCAACCGAGCCAAGAAGTGCGAATCGCCGTGTTCCTGGAAGAGCCAATCACAGACGTCGGAAAACTAGAAAGGACATCGGATTCGGCGGGACCCGTTGTCGAAGCAATTCATAGTAACCGCCTGAGCGTTACTGACCGCCAAACCGGAGAACGTTACCTCATCGATACTGGCGCCGAGATCTCCGTGTTGGCTGTCAAACCGAACCAGCGACATTCCCCGACCGACTACAAGTTGTACGCAGCGAATGGCAGTACAATAAGGACCTATGGCGAGAAAACTTACCAGCTGAACTTGGGCTTACGACGCAATTTCTCGTGGACATTCGTGATCGCTGACGTCAGAAGATCTATCATCGGAGCTGATTTTCTACGACATCACAATATTCTGGTGGACCTGAAGGGCCAGAGATTGATTGACGGGCTGACCAAGCTATCAATCAAGACGCTTTCGATCCGCAGCGATGACTCAGCAGTACGTGTCATCAACATGAATCATCCTTTCAGCGATATACTGAAGCAGTATCCAGATATTCAGAGGCCGATGTCGCTCAAGAAACCACCGCAACATGACGTCACGCACCATTTAGAAACAACTGGACCACCTGTTCACGTCCGACCGCGACCATTAACGCCTGAAAAATATATAGAAGCAAAGAAAGAGTTCGAGCGCTTGATGGACATGGGTGTCTGCCGTCCATCTAACAGTTCCTGGGCCAATCCTCTGCACATTGTCAAGAAGAAGGACGGACAACTACGCATCTGCGGTGATTATCGCTTACTCAATGCGATGACGTCACCTGATCGCTATGCAATTCCGAGAATTCAAGATTTCACATTCAGATTGAACGGCATGAAGATCTTCTCGAAATTGGACATTAAGAAGGCCTATTACTGGATTCCAATGGCAAGCAAAGAAGACGCACAGAAAACTGCAGTCACTACTCCATTCGGACTGTTTGAATTCACTTCAATGACGTTTGGACTACGCAACGCCGCTCAGACGTTCCAGCGCTTCATGTACCAACCCACCAAGTACTCAGAGGTCTAGACGAATTCACTTTCTGCTATATTGATGATGTCATCGTGTTTTCGCCAGATGAAGAAAGTCATAAGCGCCATTTGCATCAGATATTCAAGCGCCTGATGGAATTTGGACTCACTATCAACATTGAAAAATGCGAGCTCGGAAAGCAAGAATTAGATTTCCTCGGCTATCACGTGTCTGCAGACGGCATCCGACCACCGAAAGAGAAGACAGAAGCCATCTCATCATTTCCCAAACCAAAAACGATAAAATAATTGAGAAGATTTTTGGGGATGATCAATTTCTACAGAGATGCGTTGCCACATCAAGCAGAGAAACAGATAGAACTCAACAAGCTGTTACGCAATACAAAGAAGAAAGACAAAACGCCAATCACGTGGACTCCTGCAGCAAAAGAAGCTTTCAAACAATGTCGTGACAGCATCAAACAAGCGGCGACATTGTCTTATCCTATACCAGGAGCGAAGCTACATATTATGTCCGACGCCTCAGAGAAAAGTATCGGTGGCGTTGTCCAGATGTACCAAGACTCAGCATGGCATCCAATAGCATTCTTCTCGAAGACACTGAGTGAAGCACAAAGAAAGTACAGCGTGTACGACCGCGAACTTCTAGCGATGTACACCGCTACATCACACACACAGGATCATTAATATAGTATTTTAAAAATATACATTAGAGTGTAGTGAAAATAAGTGATATTTATTATTATTTTATCTATTTTGTAAAATTAAGTTTTTAAATGTATAATTATTGTAATATTAGTAATTGATTGTAATTTTTTTTTATAAATGTCCTTAATGCACTTAATGCCCTTAAACTTATTTACCTACAAAAGATAGCGGAAATACACTGAATATTTATTCAAAACATAGATTTGAAGACGAATTTTCGCAAAATAACGCCTGATTCAATCAACTATCTGCGCATTTTTTTTATCTGTGGTTACGCGTGTGCGCTGATACTTAAAGCTAAATATGTTAGAGAATACGTTATAGAACAGGTTAGGTTTTTTACAAAATATTGTCACAACCGAAATCAAGAAATAAAAACGGTTGCTGTTAGATGTTTACATTCATGGTGGTCCACATTTTATAACTTCTGCGTCACGTTCTTAAAATGTTCCCATTAATTTATTTCGGTGACAGGTTGGAAAATGGCCCATTCATGTCCAAGTATCGCACTACGCGGGCGTCGCTTGCAAGAGGTTAGAACGAATCGGTTTTGGCGGGAAAAGGCAGCCGCGGAAACCCACCACTGAAGATATCGATCAGGCCAGAGTAAGTTATCTCTACTGTTTCTACATCTACTACTTGTACATCGTTTCTATAAAGCCGCTGATGCACGAGCGAGTCGACTACTCTAAAACTTGGTTTTACGGCTCGTTGGCAAAATTCGTCTGTTCATCACTGCAAAAAGTGCGGCTTTTAGGATTCGTACCCAAAGGGTAGAAACGGGATCCTATTACTAAGACTCCTTTGGCTGTCGACCGTCCGTCTGTCTTTCACCAGGATGTATCTCATGTGCGGTGATAGCTAGACAGTTGAAATTTTCACAGATAATTTATTATTTCTGTGGCCGCTATCACAACAAATACTAATAAAACAAACATTGTCTGTCTATCTGATGTTTATGTTAATAAATATATTTTACTTATTTTGCCATGCATGTAATTTTGTTGTATGGGAGCCATGGCAATGCATCGTGATTTTACTAACGTGATCCGTTTCAATGTGATTTTATTGCTGTTTTTTCCTCAATAATAATAACTGCAACAGGTAGACGTTTGGGGCTAAGGACGGTCCCAAACAGTACGGAACCCTTCGTGCGTGAGTCCGACTCATATTTGGCCGATTTTTAAAACTGACGAGCCTCGCAAACATGTTGAAGTACGGCACAACTGTTTGGCTCGCTACTTGATCAGCGTCGACGAGCCAACGAGCCAAAATCGTCGAACTTTAAAATCGAGTTTAAAGGTTGTACGACGAACAGCGGCTTTACAATTAGATTAATTTTGTTAGTTGTGATTAGTAGTTTTGCTGAAAGTATTGTTAGGTATTGGATTTTAGATTTTAAACTGGACTATCTAAATATCTAGACTATAACTAGTACCTACAATGTTTTGCGATGGTAAAATTAAAAGAGTTGATAAATTTTGCGCTATGCATTGATTTCCACAACATTATGCTTACTTAATCATTAGGATAAGTAATTACGTTACAATTAACATCACAGGAGAGCGAAGTTGCTTAGAGTTCTTTAGACAAGAGCTGCGGCGGAAGTATATTCGAAATCGAGCTCTAGCACCAATTGCCTTTTATCCGCTTTTCAATAGAAGTCCGAAATTTTATTCTATTTATTCAATTTCAAATATTTTCAAACAATTACAGATACAAATATTCCGACAATCGATGTTCGGTAACACGCTGTCAGAAGTGATGGCGCTACAGAAGGAGCGATTCCCGAACAGACAACTACCGTGGGTGCAAGTGGCGCTCTCGCAGCAAGTGTTGGCGCTGAATGGAAGAGAGACTGAGGGAATATTCCGGGTGTCGGCCGACGTGGACGAAGTCAACGCTCTCAAGACCAAGATTGACTGTTGGGAGCTGCCGGATGCCTCCACGCTTACTGGTGAGTAGTTATACGTGGATGGGCTTTAAATGATATGACTGTGTTTTACGATAGCAGGATCCATTCATTAACTTATTGCTTCACTCTATCTTACCTCAGGGGTAAAAGCTAAACTATTTATGAGCCAGAAAACAAAAAAAAGAACAGTCGAATTAAGAAGTTACTTTTTGGAACTGTGTTAAAAATGCATTGTTGTTTTGCAGACGCGCACGCGCCAGCGAGCCTGCTCAAGCTGTGGTACCGCGAGCTGTACGAGCCGCTCATCCCCGACGCGCTGTACGGCGCGTGCGTGGCGGCCGGCACGGACTTCGCGGCCTGCACGCGCGCGCTGCACCGCCTGCCGCCCATCAACAGGCTCGTGAGTACACACGCTACCACACACTACCACTAGGTACCTCCTACACACTGTAGCCGTGGCACCGCGAGCCGTACGAACCGCTCATCCCCGACGTATGCAGGGTTATCTGCTTGCCCTGTATTATGCCGAAAGGGGGTCATTATAGACCACCATTATGAACATATTTTACTCAGGGGCTAACCCGAAATTCGAGAAAAAAAAATCAGCTGTGCCCAACAACAAAATTGCAACTCTGAATCGACAAAATGTATGAAACAGCTGTTTTTTCCCTAAAATTACTGGTTGGCCCTGTAGTAAAAGTGGTTCATAATGCATAATGATGGTCTTAATCACCTCCTTTCGGTTTAGTACACCAGTTCTGGATAATCCTGTATAGCTCATATTACCCGTTTGTGTACTTACCTAAATCAAATACTTACAAGGTACCTACCTATCAAATCTTTTTCCTGTCCCATTTCGCTCTAACTCAATATTAGAATCATAGACCAGCAAGTTACGGATATGTGCCTATGTGTCGTATATGTAAGTGCCGCTTGTTTTCGGCTTTTCTGTCGTTTTTCATCAGTACCTAAATACCTTGAATCCCGCATAATGAATGTATCGTCTGCTAACATTTTTCTATATTTGTTTCCAGGTACTAACGTATCTAATAAGCTTCCTACAACAATTCACAGCACCCGAAGTGGTAAGTCAAACTAAAATGGATTCCGCGAATCTCGCAATGGTGTTCGCACCGAACTGTCTCCGATGTACGTCGCAAGACCCTCGAGTCATTCTCGAAAACGCCCGCAGAGAGATGACTTTCCTCAAAACTCTCATAACCAACCTGGACACATCTCACGTGCAGGATCTACTGTGACCGAATCTCAGTTACCGTAACAATAACGTCGATAGAAAGTATACAGACTTCTAGCGACCCTAAGGAAACTATAGTAAAACTTGTGTGTGGGTCGAATAGTGCAATCTGAATCTTGTGGTGTTATTATACAGTACTGTTTGCATTCAATTATATCGAGCCGTCTAGTCTTCACTAATACCGCGAGAGTATGGAGCGAACCGAATTTAAACGTGTTATATATTGGTACCGACGACTTCTCAACTTGTAGACGTGACATATTCTAGGTACGTTTAGCCAATTCTGATCGGATAGGATTTGATACAATACCTTTGTTGCGTTCTGTTTGCTATCATGATGTCAGACTAAGACCAACTTAAACAAGCGTTAGTGAACTCGGGGCTAAATATACAAATATTCGAACATTCGTTTTGCAATTGTTAAATCTTTATCGATTTGAATTTAAAATACGGCAGTTAATTTTTGGATTGTGCTGAGCATATGGCAGCTTTTACAAATGGCAACAATTCACAAATTTATCAACGGTAGCTATTTTTAACCTCTTTTATTGCCATCAAGTCGAATACCTAATCATGTTCGAATACCTCCTAATTTACGCTCATTGATCCGTTTAATGTATCAGTGTTGTGTTCGGATGAGAATTTATAAGCGCTGTTTGTACTAATATCTTGGCTAAAAATGGTTGTCTTTTTCCCAATAGTTGTCTACAAGTTGGGTAGTCGTGGTATGGTGCACACGATTCCATATCTTTCCTCAATTATAATAACATTCTTGTATATTTTTTGTATTTTTGTACGCTATTTTTAGTTTTGGTTGTATCCAAAGATATTTAATGATATGTGATTTTAATTATATTTAAGCTTTACAAAAGTGTATTTTGCTATGTTTCGGGAGAATGTGTTGTTGTGAGTGAACGTTTGTTATTATGTTGCGTATTGTATGAATGAGTAGAAATATTTTGTTCGGATTTATTGAATGAGATATTCTATAGATGTGAACTGGATTGAGTGATTTTAATAAATTTTATTATAAATGAATTGAAGTGTTTCCACAAAAATGTATACACTATACAACTATGAAGCTATCTGTGTCGTGTGTTCCTTTTTATTTTACTACTTAGTCATTGATCTGTATTACAAGTCTGAAGTGTGTTAGTGATCACGTGTTGTCTTGCTCGCTCCACTATACTCGAATTACGTGAGCGAGCGAAATAGCATGCTATCTGAATTAGAATCATAAATGAACATCTAAAATAAGCCCCTTGTTTTCATTTGTTTCATTTTGGATGATTGATACAAAGTCAATAACGATAATTTATCAAATGAATGTCAATCTATCGTATGTTGTACAAACATATTACTTCGAAATTTAATCAATTTATCAAATTATTATTAATCCCTTTAAGTTATTGGACGTTTTCCTCGCCTATTAGATTAAATATTAGGTACGTACCAGTAATTTTACCCTCTACTTCAATTTAGCACTTATCAAGATTAATTAATTAAAGATAATGCTAGTTAAACACATCACAGTAATAATTTTAACGTTTATTTCGTAATTACTTTAATTATTTAGCGTTAAAAATATTTTAACCTCATTATCTTATCGAGGCATATTGCATTTATAAATTTCAATTAGTATTTGAAATTGCCATTCAATAAATACTCTCAAATAAAAGTCTCAAAAACACATCAAAAACTTCAATAAATCGTTAAAAGAAATAAAAACATGTCTAAATAAAAAGTTACTACATATTATAGAATAGTTATAATACAATCAGCTTTAAATTAGGCAAGCTTATCGGATCTTTTTTATAGTTAATTATATTCAATCATATAGAAGTCGAAATATTCGCTTGAAAGAACAGATATTCAATTTAAATTAGGCGCCGTTCACTGAATTTCTCAATTATGTAGAGCTAATACGTTACCAACTAGATAAACATGTTAGTTTGTTAAAATCATTTTATCACATCAAGCTAATTCAGTATTGTATCAAATTGAAAAAAAAAATTAACAGATCTACAGTATTTATTAAGTTGTCCTTCCTTAGTAAATCGCTTAGACGCCTACCCATAAAATGTTTAGTTTTGCTCGGCATTTTAGACTATTCCAATAGGACTGTGTGTTATACAGATGTAAGTTTTAAAATGGCTTTCACAAAATACCAACTAGAAATCTAACTAATTTAAGAACAAATCCCCACTGAATAGTCGAGGCAGTCTTGTGGTATGCGAATAAACAAATCAATGTGTCTAATGGACTACTAAAATGTGCTTTGTCTTAATGCGCTGCGACTAAATGAGGCAGCAACATACGTCTTCTTTGCGTGTCAAAGCATGGTGCCAGAATAATACTTCTCGGCTCGTTCAAATTTTATCTCTTGTAGTGCTTCTAAAATAAATCATTTAGAATCGATGACGTAGGATGCTTATAATTTGTAAATAAAAAATCGCAAGTAAATAATGAAGAAGTCGTTTTCCCAATCGATACGGCCACGGCTCTATGTCAAAACTTTTCAGTGGGATTTGGACATAAGGGCTTTAACACACAGTTTTCGTAGTCCGCAGTGGTCTCATTAGACCATTGAATAAAGAAACAACTTTCTTCCGTGCTCTAGCTAGTTCGTAAGTGTACAGTAGGTGCGGATCACGCATACCATGTGAAATTCCTTAAATGCGTTTCAATACTCATGTGATTCTAATATTGTTGTAACCAGATATATAAGCCAAATAAAGCTATGGATGAAATAGTAATATTGTATAAACGCAACAAAAATATATAGTGCGGTAATATTCGCAATAAGCCTGGCCTTCGATTTATCTCATAAAAATACACATATTCGAAATTGTTAAATAGAAATAATATGGTAAAATACTAGAAATAATACTAAATGCAACGAGTTTTAAGCAATTTTATTTTGAAATTTTGCGTTTACGTAAATATCGCTTCTTGATTGTAATTAATAAAATTCCAAAAATAAATCAATTTATTACAGTTTATCAAGCTATTGTGAATAGATATTTATATCTTTGAAGTATATATGTATTGTATAGATATTTTTATTAGGTGTAACATCAATTATATTTTTTTACACTGTCACAAAATATTGAATTGTTTCCTACGCAAAGTTTATTTTGCATATTTATTTAATTTACAAATTGAAAATACATGCAGTGTTTTCGTAATCTTTGAAAATGTTCTGACCGTTGAAGTTTTCGAATTTCATTTATTTTTTTGAAAAAATTCGACAACTCTAAGGTATCTGATAAGCATAACATAGTAATTGTTATATATCTACATATTATTTTGAACAATCAAAAAAATACCTTGTTACCGAAGATAAAATTTACGAGTAATAATATGAACTTTATACACATTTTTATACTTCTGTGCCATATGTGTATTCCATTTAAGGGAAAGCGTTGCGGACTTTAGAATTCAGTAATAGCGAAGGAAGAGTGGACATCGGCCTTTGGAAAGAAACTAGCCGATTATTTATTTTCAAATATCGAGTCGTTCATTATTTATGCGCAGGTGCTCTACTTATTTGAAATGCTGTGTCTATATTACATTAGCGACACAATTATTTATCCTGATATGATAAAGAACTTTGAACCTAAGGTCATGGGAAGCAGACATGTTACAGACACTACAGTGTTCGCTTTATATTGCACAGTAGTGTTTACCAATTAGGTGTTATGTATTTCTGGGTCCGGAGCAGGGGTCCCCCAGACAGCTGCAGGCAAAGTGCGGCTGCGGGTGCCATCTAGTAATCCACTTATCACAGATCTTGATTTTAAAAAAACGGGCTTTGTGATTGGTGGATGATTAGATCGCAGCCGCGCTCGCCCCTAGCCCGCAGTTGTCTGAAGGACGCTTTAATTGTGCTTATTGTGCAATATAATGGAAAACAATATGGCATGGATGAATTTTCTTCTTTGAATATTGGCGATGTTAGCACTCTTTTTTTTAAATTTCCGATCCGTACAACATTGTTGATGTGCTATGACAGAAATGTGTTACCCGAACTTTAGCTGATACAAATGTGAATATTTAAGCCTTAATAGTAGATTATGTACCAAGAGAACCAAGTCGTGCCTTACGTCACGGGCGACATATTGGACCGTGAGCGTAGCGAGGGACTCTAAACAGGGTTATTTCTAATCAATTAGCATCCTTTTAGGGGCTTATTCTGTACATCAAAATTAAAAACTATTATTCTGAAACGTTTGTCAAAACTCAAAAAATAAGCAGCTGTTCCATACATTTTGTGGCGGGCAACATCAATTTTTAGGGTTCCGTACCTCAAAAGGAAAAAACGGAACCCTTATAGGATCACTTTGTTGTCCGTCTGTCCGTCTGTGTGTATGTCAAGACTCTTTATCTCGAGAACGCGTAAAGATATCGAGTTCAAAGGACATGTCCACAAAATGTATGGAGGCTGGTATAATAATAATAAAAAATTCTAACCACAACACTCGTTACATTTCAAAAATGTTCATATTTTTCTGAGTCTATTACAATAGTTCAAAACAAAAAAGACCCCTCCGATTGTTTAAAATTAATTTTGAATTTATTAGAAAAATTAAATATATTTCGCTCAATATGTAGTTTATCTCTAGCAATGAGGGCTCATTAATTAACCTCCAAATTGTTAATTAAAAGCATTTTTAAGTGATTTTTTGTCACATTGTACCTACTAACTGGTCACGCTGGTAGGTTATAATTTTTAATTTTAGCAAATTAAGTGATGAATGTGGATGAATCAGCTACGAATGCAAGTAAAATAACGATAGAAGCACTTTATTATTGCTAAACTAGAAAAAAATAATAAGCTGTATTGTTATTTTTCATACAATTTATTTTTCGCATTTAAAAAATATTGGAGGGGTGAAAAAAATCTAAATTAAATATTTTTGGGAAGGATAACAAGCTTTTCAATTATGTATATGTCATCTTGGTTCGATTTTCCTCTGAATAATATACCACTTGTGGACGTCACCTTTAAACTGTATACGTATATCGATGAATTCTTGCTGTTGTGTAAAAGAAAAACTTCTCAGTTGTCGTTTAAAAAAGTTAGAGTCGTTTATGTCGTAAAAAACCGCATATTTCGACACTCACAAAAATCAAAACCTACAGGGTACTTCCCGTTGACAGAACTATGAAATTTGGCGAGAAGCATTGTCTTAGAGTACACATATAGGAATAAATCTGAAAGCTGTACATTTTTATTTACATCACAAAAAAATAGGGCCTCAAAAATCACAAAATATGGGTTCAAAACTCAAAGTGAGTAATCGTAGATTTTAACAACTTACATCCCAATTTTGTGAAATTTTCTGGATTTGTACGGAACCCTCGATGTGCGAGCGTGACTCGCACTTGTCCGGTTTTTTTTTTAGTTTTGACAAAAGTTGTTAGTTTTGATGTACAGAATAAGCCCCTAAGAGGATGCTAATTGATTAGAAATAACCATGTATAGTTAACTCCCGAGGGCAGCGAGGGTGTTTTAAGTTAATTATTTTGAGTCGTCGGGGAAGCGAGGGGTTCAAGTCGCCTAAGACGAAGACCGACTTCGTTCTAATGGTGCATACTCTACTTTTCATACCTCCTGCGAGAAAAGAAAACCCCAGGAATATGAGTAATGCTTACGTCATCTCACTGAGTGTTGGTACTCACTAGGCAGTTGCGTATTGTTCACAATAAAATAAAACAAATTAGAATGTACCTACGAATTTTCATAGAAAAGCACGAAAATCCGTAATAAAACAGATAATTTAAATTCTACGTGAAAAACATAAGACCATGGCCAGCTCGATTATCATGGCCTAGCACGGGCATTGCAAAGAGGTTTTATTCTATAAAATTGAATAAAACCTTACAATATGCGTTGCCGTGCAATGTAAAGAGATTTTATACGATTTTACAAAATAAAATCTCTTTACGATGTCCTTAAATGTTCTAAGTTAAGAAATTTTCATACGAATTAGATGTTCCAAATTTAAATCACTTTACTCCCTAGAGACTTGTTTTACGTTGAGATTGTACGACATAATATAATAAGTCATTTTCGAGCAGGTGGTATGAGAAATATTTTGTTGCAATATACCTACTACGATATTTTTAAGTTACAGAACACATCCTAGGGATAATCCAAGAATAGCCATAAAGTTAATTATGTAAGTGAAGAGCACAATTTATTTTTGGTGTATAATAAATTAGGTAGCTATTTATCAAAATGAAAGCATGTTTACATCATAATATATTATACAGATACTTATACATTCTTCTAGACCAAATGTAATTACTCTGAAGACACTAAATAAATGCGATGTTGTTGTCGTTATGGCATGTTATTTTAACATAATTTCTTAGCGTTTTGGTGTCTTTAGACAAAGAATAAGCTCATATTTCGGTTATATTGAAGTTTGTATTGTATAGTCACTTCATTTGAACATGTAAGTATTCATTATACTGAAGTGAAGCAACGATATAACACGTTTGTAGTTAGTACTCATGCGTCAAAAGCTCATCCTAATTGATGAATTCTGTCATACCGTTGTTTCACACTAATTACATTGTATAGCGCTTATAAATATTCCAAATACAATATCCCCTTGTATATAACATGCCTATTTTCTTTATTGTTCATGACAATATAATGCCTATGATGTTCATAATGTAGATTATTATCACTAAATGTGAACTTTCAGAGAAAATAAACTACTGATTATCCGGTGGATAACTGCGAATACCAAAATTTTGTTTCATTTACTAATAGACGATTAATATTGTAATAACTGTAATTGGTTGATCGACTATTAATAGGTCCTACTCTTAATTTGATTGCAATACGAACTAACGAAGTAGGATACGAACGTTTTACGTATTGCTACGATATACTTGATACTATAAGCACGTTTGTGAAAATGATCCCGAAAAAGCTTAAAAGTTATTACAAGAGAACCGTCAAGCTTCGGAAATATAACAACGCGGTAGAAGCTGCCCACTCGGCAAAGTTATTGCTGAAACTTTCCGGAACTACAATATTCGCACTTAAGAGCCTGCCCGGAAATAAAATCGAACGCCATTTCAGTCCCAGTGGGTTTACCATGTACTTAATAATGCTGTCTGGCTACTTGTACTGCACTTATATAACTTACTTTGAAGATCAAACTATTCTTCGGTTGTTGTTGAATACGAAACTGCGAAGATATGGAGACGATTTCGAGAGGCTTTCTTCTGTCATGTTCGTGATCATAACCTTGATTTTAACTCCATTCAGACTCAATGGAAATCGAGTAATGATGCAGAAAATCGTCGATTTAGACGTGGTCATAGAGAAGACTGGTCATTTAATAGATTATAACCAAATGGCAAAAACTGCATCTATCGTAGCTCTCGGTCAATTAGTCGTATATTTCATTCGATTGATTTGTATTTACGTAACTTTGAGTTTGAGTATATCTATGCCTGTAGCGAAAATGTTTCATATCAGTCTCTCTGATGCTCTAGCAGTCATAACGACGTCTTTATATTGCTATAGCTTGTTAATTTTCATAGACAGATTCAAGTGGATGAATAAAACCATGAGTGAGATGAAAAATCGGAATTCTTGGGAGTACAAAGTGTTCGTTCGAGGGAAAGCACCATCGAATGTGATCAAAGTTGAGGAACTCCAAGAAAGACAGATTTGCGAGAAAATAAAGACTTGCGCTAAAGTATACAGCATGCTTTATGATACGATTAATACGACTTCCCGTTTGTTCGGTTTGTCTTTGCTTGTGACCATAATGCACTATTACAGCTATATCGTCCTGTATTTGTTTTATTTTATGGAAGCCCACGCTACAGGCCTGTTTCACGATCTCAAGAAATACATGGATTTTTTAGTATACACTTTTTGGGAGATTATAATTGCACTGGGAATCATCTTTCTGATCATTGCTTTTAGTGTAACAACAGTAAATGAGGTAAGTTTATTTAAAACTTATTTAAAACAAAAATGATTTAAAAGTACATACCTACCTACTTTTCAAAATTTAGGAGTCGACTTCGATTTTGATAAGGTACCTATGATAAAATAATAGTAAAGGGGTAGAACATGACGGAAAAAATAACACTGTGTGTGTTGTGTGTTATTTGTGTTTTTCAGCAGATGAGTGATGTTTAAACTTTAATTTGTAGGCCAAGAAAACATCTGTTATAATACATGAAGTAATAAATGAAGATATTAGCCCTGCTGTCAATGATCAGGTGAGTTTTTACATGTCGTGTAAATGTACTAGGTAGGTATATATTCTTATAATAATTATAAATATTTAGTATAGAAATATGTATATGTACAAAGAAATACGTATATAGATGTCTACAGAGAAGATACAAGAAATTCTGAATCACTGGTATCTATTTTATCGTTATTCATCTCATCGATGTAATCTCATAGATTTTCGGTCTAAGGTTTCGTTTGGCCTTCGAAACTAAACGCCGGAAAATATTACACTTACTACTACTAGCTTTTGCCCGCGGCTTCGCCCGTTTGATATAATAGGTATTTAGATACTCATTAATTCATTGCAACATTTTGTAACATTTACTACGTGCGGTTCTTAAGTAACATGTTAATATTATATATACCTAGTCATAATTATATTATTATGACCCTATGAGCTATAAGGGCATGGACATTTTATTATTTGTATTGAAACGGTTATTACATGTTTTTAATTAAAATGATTAATAGAAAATTCGCCTAATGTGTAACAAAATTTTAAAATCTTAGGTTCCAAAGGATTTAAATAACAAGTAGGTACCTAATCTATGTCACTCTCCGACCCTTGAATTATATCCATCCAAATCAAGTCTACCCGTTGCTCTGTTGGCTGGTTGAAAGAGTTCTTAACAAACTAACAAACACACTTGTTGTTTAAGTCATAAAATGTCCCAAGTGTTCCCATATTACCTATAGAAACATGGGCGCCGAAAGAATTATTTTCAGGAAGGTGCATCTGCATCTATTGCTTAGAATAAGGACTAAAGTAATAGAAATCGTACTAAAATAGCAAGAGATATACCATTTTAAATTAAATTTAAAAGGAGATGGAAAAAGATGCACATACACCCGAACTTCCGTAATTTCAAAGGGTTTCACAAACTAGCATTGAGCTATCTCGGCTGTCCAAATTCAAAAAAGGTGGAAAGTAGGAAGGTAAAATGATCAGAGATTTGAACCTTCCGATGGAACTAGAGGGTTCAAATTTCCGATCAACAATTCGTGGTCCTTCCACCACCTTCTTTGGCGTGGTGAGTATTGGCCTCGGGGTCTCTCCCCTTTGCCAAGGCTGGTCGCCAGAGGCCTCTGGGGAATAACAAATCGAATATAATCCGATCATATCGCAAAGTTCGCAAAAGACAAAGTAGACCTTATTTCAACCATTATGACATTCCAACTTGCGATTTTGACGTTTGACGTCTTCTTCTTCTTCTCAGTTTTGGCGTCGCATTATTGTGCATTTACCAGTGTCAAGTATTAAGTTTTAATAATTTTTGATAATATTTTATCAAAATAGTCACTGTCGTAGTCTCGTCATAATCCAATAAAGTCGCTGTCAAGTCCAATCATAGTCCAATTCATACCTCAGTAAAGCAGTGGAGACTTTACTAGAGGCTTCTATGGAGTTTTGGTAACAACACGGAACAACATGATACGTCACATTATATCACTTGCCTACACTCATGCACGTAAATCAGCTCATAATCAACGAAATACTACCATTTTTCACTAATTATCACTGATAAAAACACAAGTTTAACAAAATAATACAATGAGGCGACATGATTTTTCCGCGTTCTCGCCAAAACTCCACGTTTGACGTCAGACGGTTTTTTTTGTTCCACTCACACATCACCAATGAAATATATTTAGCTCAGTTCGCTTTGTTACACAGTTAGCGAAATATATTTAGCTCATCTGTGTTTTTTTCCATGTACTTTCTTTCCTGACAGGGGGTTGAAAGTGCGGCCCCTTGCGCCCCCCTACCGGAACCTATGTATGAAAATAAATGTTTATGACCATGAAAAAAACATCTATCAATAACCCTAGTTCACCGGATGTAATAAGCACTTTTTCTACAGGCCATGAAATTTTCCATTCAACTACTACATGAGATGCCAAAGTTCACAGTTTGCGGATTATTCAACCTGGACTATAAATATTTAGAGCAGGTCAGTAATTGTATGATAGAAATCATTGAGAATTTAACGTTTTCTTTTTATTTAACTGATCTGTATGGATTCTGATCTCATGAAATCTTTTAAACAATGGGACAGGCCGAATTAAACTTCTTGGCGGCTGTGAACACGAGGCGAGTGATTGCGCCTAGTCCTTATTCTGAGGATTGCGCAATAGCAAATTCGTTATGTCAGCTGCGTGAGAAGGCGGTGTGCACAGCGTATAGAGTTTGTGCAAAAAGAGAAGCGTTGTAGGCGAGGTCGACCCTTTGCCATTTTACTAATTTTGTTACGTTGACAACACTGATCCGTTATTGCTAGTACCTACAATTAAAATATTTGATACTTGGTAACAATTCGGTTTTCATCAGTAGACTCGCGTCTACTAAGCAGTCAGTACCTTGGCTGCTGATTAAAATCTTATTGTTAGTTCACCGTAACGCCACGACGTTACTCTTTTTGCACAAACTTTACCTACATTTACAACCGCAGTCTGATTCGATCTATAGGTAGGTATGCTATAGCTGAGTCTATTTGGGGTTAAGGTTTTAATTTATTTTTGATACATACCTATTTATTATAGAGTAGGTATGTATTGATTTATTATTATCCTTCCCTGCATAACGTAGGTTGCGAAACTTGGTCTCTTACTGAAAATCACAGGCAAAAACTGCAAAAACACAAGTGCGACCGAGCAATGGAAAGGAGCATGCTAGGAATAAAATTAAAAGATAAGATTCCAAAATAAGACAAAAAACCAAAGTCGTTGATATACTTGCCCGTATAGATCACCTGAAATGGGGCTGGACAGGTCACGTCATGTTGCGTTGCAAAGCAAACAAAGCGTGTAAACTAGTCACACTATGGTACCCAAGAGATGGCACTAGAAGGCAAGGACGTCCAATCCGAAGATGGGACGACGATATCAGACTAACCTTGGGACCGTACTGGACAAGAGTCGCTGAAGATAGACCACAGTGGAGACAGTTGGAGGAGGCCTATGCCAAAAGGCACACTGAGCTGAGGGACATTTTTTAGAAATAATAACCAGAATACATTCAACCAAAACTAGCTCAGAATAAAAGGCTAATAATACAATAAATGTATTGATTAAAAAATGTTTTTTTTTCACAGGCTGCGCGGTCAGTTACTACTTACCTCGTGATACTACTACAGTTCGTTACAGACACCACATGAACATAAAATTAGTTTTAAGCCTTTGACAGTTTCAAAACAGGGAAGACAAGTGACTCAGTCGCAACATCTGGCTCTATTCAACTGGGTCCAGTGGACTCACTCGCTCCGTACCTGTTTCGCTTGCACTGCATCTGTTGATGCCTATCTCTATCCTTCTCATTCGGGGAGCTAACATCATAAACCAGGATGACCCGAACCATACCATAAAATGGGTATTATGTTTGAATGTCTTCCCTTTTTGAAACTTTCAATCTTTGTTTTAAGCACGTTTTTAAATATTATCTGTACCTATTTAGACACTATATTTCTGTGTTTTCAATTATTTGTGTCATTCTCCCTGGCAGGACCACATCGTTATATCTATATAATAGATAGTGGAAAAAAATGTACATAATTTGTACAAATTTGTACAGAAATATTAAAATTTGTACATAAGAACTTTTAGAGTAATCGTCAAATGAATGTGGTCCTGCCAGGGAGTATACTCCCTGGCAGGACCATACCCGAAATATCAGCTTTTTCAAGGAGGTGATGCATGTAAATAATTGTACAGAAATTGTACACCTCAAAAGCGCTTGCAGCTTTGGTCTATGTTAGGTGAATGAAATTTTAATCACGTTTCATTATTTCGCAGAAAAGTTTGCCTTTTTTAATTTACATAGCAACGTGAGATCAGAAATGTATCGTATTTGAGTAGGCGTTGTCATATATTTTGTTGTCGCCATTTCATTCCAAAGACGTGCACTGTTGGACATAGGCCTCTGCTATAGATCTCTAATAAGATCGGCTTGAGGCGGCTTGAATTCAGCTCGATTCTGCGGTCTCAATGAGATCACCCGTCCATCTAATGGATGTACATCCTACGTTGCGCTTGCCGGTGCGTTGTCTCCACTTGAGAACCTTTCTACTATATAACGGGATGGACGGGTGATCTCATTGAGACCGCAGAATTGAGCTGAATTCAAGCCGATCTTATTAGAGATCTATAGCGGAGGCATATGTCCAACAGTGCACGTCTTTGGAATGAAATGGCGATTACAAAATATATGACAACGCCTACTCAAGTACGATACATTTCTGATCTTACGTTGCTATGTAAATTAAAACAGGCAAACTTTTCTGCGAAATAATGAAACGTGATTAAAATTTCATTCACCTAACATAGACCAAAGCTGTAAGCGCTTTTGATGTGTACAATTTCTGTACAATTATTTACCTGCATCACCTCCTTGAAAAAGCTGATATTTCGGGTATGGTCCTGCCAGGGAGTATACTCCCTGGCAGGACCACATTCATTTGACGATTACTCTAAAAGTTCTTATGTACAAATTTTAATATTTCTGTACAAATTTGTACAAATTATGTACATTTTTTTTCCACTATCTATTATATAGATATAACGATGTGGTCCTGCCAGGGAGTATGATACAATTATTT
Source organism: Hypomecis punctinalis (assembly GCA_949316475.1). NCBI lineage: Eukaryota > Metazoa > Arthropoda > Insecta > Lepidoptera > Geometridae > Hypomecis > Hypomecis punctinalis. Next base: position 8,770,159 of record OX438800.1, read on the forward strand.
ATGTAGTTGCTCTCATAGAAAACGTAAGATAAATTCGATAGGTACCTAGATATAATTGTAAGTTCGAGAAGTTTATTCACACATGTTTTAATTCCAAGAGTTTTGCTGAGAAACTAAATTTAGTTGCAATAGATCGATTCGAAAGAATAATTTAAAATATTATTGTCACAAATTCTTGAAAATATCATGTAGAAATTGAACACAATAAATGGTGAAAAATCAGTTTTGGCTCACATGTCGATTTGTAAGCGTTTTGTGAAGTAATAAAGTTTAGCTGACTACAAAAAATATGATCGTCATTTCAAACGTATTTTGAGTTCTTTAATTCGTCGAATGTTAAATATGCTATTTGATTTTGATTTTTTTTTTTTGATTTTTAAAAGTTCTTTATTGATCAGAAAAAATACCTAGTTACAAAGTACGTACAAACTAGACACAGTCTTAAAAATTTGTATGCAACAATATTATACAAATGATTTTATCAGGCTAACAGCGCCTCCGAAAGTCTTTCAAAAACATAGTTTAAGTAAATTATGAAATGTGTTACAATCAATAAACTAAACAAACACATTTATTTGGAAAACATCAACATACAAATAATAAACCTTTTACACCAGGCTCATTTTTTAAAGAAAACGCTACATACGAGTATGGTATGTATGTACAATATGTAAATATGCTATTGTGCTTTGTGATATTACACCTAACAGTAGATACTGGTAGAAAAAATATTATTCTTGCTGATTTCTCTACTAAATAAACTAGGCTCTATTGGCCTCCTTTACTATCAGAAACACAAGAAAGTTTACTAGTAGTAAATAATAGAATAAATAATAGACAATAGAACTAAGTAGCTAACTAGAACTCTATGGTATAAGACTATAATTATACTGTATAACCGAGCGCTGCCGTGCTTCGCGCCAGCGAGATACTAAGCTCGTGCCGCCCTCCGGCCGACCGCTCGCTGCGGTTTTCGCCGTTTACTGCCGATAAAGTCTATCATACTGTGACAGCTCGAATACCAGCGAAATCGTCGAAAGACATTTATGGTATCTCCATGAAATTGGTTAAAGCATCAATACTATCACTAGCCCCCAATCGAGCCAAGTTTTTTAACCGTTGCATCAGAGAGGGAACCTACCCCTCTGCGATGAAAGCAAGTAAAATATCCCCGCTTTATAAAGGAAAAGGCAAACTGGAAATCATAGATAATTACCGGCCAGTATCTGTCATACCCGCTGTGGCAAAGGTGTTTGAAAACGGGCTGTGTACTCGCCTGGTGGAATTCCTGGCGGCAACTGACGCCTTTACCGACCGACAGTACGCCTACCGTGTGGGGCGCTCCACGACGTCGTTGTGCCGCGAGGTGGTGAGCAGAGTCCTGCAGGCCTGAGAGAAGAAACTGCATGTCGCATTGCTGTGCTGTGATTTGTCGAAGGCGTTCGACGTCGCCGACCATGCCGTTCTTGCGGTTAAAATCCAGCACTACGGGCTGAGAGGTGCGGCGCACAGCTTGCTGGCGGACCTCATGAGGAACAGGTCTCAGACGGTGGTCGCGTGCGGTGGCCTCGAGAGGTCCGAGCCGTTGAACTCGACCATGGGAGTGCCACAAGGATCTTCTGTCTCCAACATAAGCTTCTCTCTGCTCTTAAATGATCTGCCGGATGCTGTGAATTCAGCTGAAATATTTATGTATGCAGACGATGTCGCTGCGGTCGTCACAGCATCAAACGTGGATCTGCTGGAGCAGAGATTGAACGACACGGCATCCCAACTGACGCAGTGGTTCGGGGTGAATGGTTTGGCCCTTAACCTATCCAAGACCAACTTTGTACATTTCTGCTTATCCGGCCATCAGATACGGCCGTTAAAAGTAGAAGTGGGAGGAAAACGGATAGAACAGTTGAAGACCACGACCTTCCTCGGTTTCGAGATCGACCGGAGTCTTACGTGGGAAGCCCATATTGACAAGTTGTGCGGCAGGCTGGGGAGCGCATGCTTTGCTCTGGGCCGAGTCGCCAGACTGGTGCCTGCTGAGGCGGTTAGAAGTTGCTACTTCGCTACGGTGCATTCTTTGCTGCAATACGGCACGGAATTGTTCGGCAGAGCCGCAGACTGGGAGCGCGTCTTCATCTTGCAAAAGCGCGCCGTCCGCGCCATTGCCAGAATCCCACAGGATGTTTCCGCGCGCCCATTTTTAATAGGCTTGGGTTATTGACATTGCCAGTACTTGTCATCTTCCAAGTCGCGATGTATGTTAGATTGAACCAGGCCTCTTATAAGTTGCGCACGAGTGCTCGCTACAGGGGCAAGTTAGCAGAACTTCCTCGCACACTGGAAAGGTCGGCTAAGACAACTCACATAATGGGGCCGGTTGTCTTTAATAAGCTGCCAGGGCAAATTACTACCGCGCCCTCTATGGGCAGTTTCAAATCGCGGCTCAAACGCTGGCTTGTCGAACACACGTTCTACAGCTACGATGAATTTATGACATTAAAATTTAATTGTAATTTTTGTAATTGACATTGAATTGAATATTGACATTATTATACTATTTTGTCGTGTCTTTTTAAATTTCAGAATGATGTAACTATGTTTAATGTTTTATTTGGTACTTAAGTACGATACTTATTAGTAAGATTACCTTTCTGTTGACTTGTAACTAACGTTATGAATAAAATTATTATGATTATAACTGTATAATCTTACTGTATTTCACTGATTTCTCTATACTAGATAGAAATCAGTGAAAATTAAAATCACTGAATAAATTTTTGGTTGCATTCACGAGTTTGTGGTCTAATCTAAATCTATCTAATTCGTTAATTAACGATTAACGGATCAATGAGTTCATGCCCAGCTGTATGCATAGCTGGGCATGAACTCATTTATATAATTGACTGATAGAACACTTAGTATGACGACTCTAATGAATTACATTATTTAGATTGTGTAAGTTCACACATTGCTACCGTTGTTACGGAAGACATTAACAGACAGTAGCATTTACCAGTCTAGCCTAAAATGTTTCTGAAAAAGCTGCAAAGTTTTTTCAAGAGAAGCGCAAATCCTCGAAAATATAATAATGTACTCGAAGCAGTCCATTGGGCAAGATTCTTGCTAAAATTCTCCGGAACTACAGTATTCGAACTCAAGAGCTTACCCGGAAATAAAATCATATCCACCTTCAGCCCCTTTGGATTCATGATTTACTTATTAATGTTTTCTTGCTTCGTATACTGCACTTATGTAACTTATTATGACGACCTAACTATTCTTCGATTGTTGTACAACACCAAGTTGCAAAGGTATGGGGACGACTTCGAGAGGTTCTCCTCTGTGATGTTTGTAGGCATTAACCTGATCTTGACTCCCTTCAGACTCGTTAACGATCGGTCAATGAAGCAGAAAATCGTTGAACTAGATATGGCTATTGAAAAAACTGGTCATACAATCGATTACAAACGAACAGCAAAGACATCTACCATTGTGGCCTTCGGTCAAGTAATAGTGTACTTCATTCGATTGATATGCATTTTCGTAGTTCTGAGCACGAGCATATCGATACCATGGCCAAAAATGTTTCATGTGTGTTTTTCTGACACTCTAGCGGTTATAACGACGTCTCTATATTGCAATTTATTACTAACTCTGATAGAGAGATTCAAGTGGATAAATAAAACGTTGGGCGAGATTAAGGACACGAATAATTGGCCGTACAAAGTGTTCGCTAGAGGGATAGTGCCAGAAAATATGGCTAAAGATGAGAAACTACAAGAAAGGAAGGTTTGCGAGAAAATAAAGACATGTGCTAGAGTGTACAGCATGCTATTTGACTTGTGCAACTCGACTTCCCGTCTGTATGGTTTGTCGCTGCTTTTTACTTTGCTGCACTACTTCAACTACATCATACTATATTTGTATTACTCAATGGAGGCCAATGCTGCCGGCTTGTTCCACGATCTAAAGAGATACTTCGATTTCGTAATGTTTACGTTCTGGGAGATAGTTATTGCTATCGGAGTCATCTTCATCATTATAGCTTTTAGTGAACGGACAGTAAATCAGGTAATTTTAATTGAATACACTTTTTTTCTGAGTTTAATATTGAATAATAGTTTCGCATAGGTGTTGTTTCGAAGTTCCGGCGCAGGTGCAGGAATTTTTAATTGCAATTGCTGAGATTGTGTACTTTCTGCTACAGGCCAAGAAGACGTCGGTTTTAATACACGAAGTAATAAACGAAGATTTGAGCCCTGCTATCAACGATGCGGTGAGTTTCATAAAACATCATATGAACAGGATTTTTAGTAACCTTTTCGTTTCGGTGATATGATGCCACAGACGGGTCGAACTTAAGATACCTTTTTTCGGGTCGCGGGGGTGAGACATCTACGCCAATCTAAAAAACATCCCGAGATAGTAGATATTTAATAATATAACACGAAGGTGACACTACTGTTGCTATTGTAATAACTTTGCTTCGCCACAGGCTATGAAATTTTCCATTCAACTGCTACATGAGATGCCGGTGTTCACAGTGTGTGGATTATTCAACCTGGATTACCAATATTTGCAACAGGTTAGTCCAAATTATTTTATTCAGAATTAATTTTGGTATATTAAGTATATCTTTTGATTTAACAAATAACAAAACAGATAGACGCAAAACTGTAATTTTCGTTTTTGGGTCTATGTAGATATCTACTACCTACTTGGAAAACTACTCGCAAGTAATTTAATAACGAAAAATAGATCCAACTTGTGTAATTTTACGATAGTCAAATGCTTCATTTAATTCACGTGATATTTTATCTTAAAATTATGAAATATAATATTTTTTTACTTATTTTTATTTTATATGCGCGAGCGAGTTGGAAGATATTCTCTCTCTCTTCTGAAATTCTTGAGCGTAACGAGATTTGTGTGTAAAGTTTGTTATAAATATGAATTATTTTGATTGAAGACTCCACAGAACAGAAGATCTCTCTTCTGTGGAAGACTCCGAATTTGGCGTATAGTAAAGCGAGCAATTTGCTCTTTCTTCTTCAGCTCTTTGCTTATTTTTTTTTGGAAAAACATAACATTAATTTGCTATTTTGTTTACACGTGCATTAAGTACAAGATGTAAAACTTGTGGCAATGAACCTACCTATAAAGTTATTTAGTTCAATTCTGGATAATTTGATAGTTGGTAGTTATTGTATCGAAGCAATGCATTCAAAATAAGTATTTATTTTTCTTACAGGGCGCGCGGTCAGTTACCACATATCTCATAATATTACTGCAATTTGCTACGGACAAAAAGTGAAGTTTTAGTTGTATCGATTCTGTATGTATTTCGCGTGTGTATACTTCTGAGTGTATGTACTTATTCTTGCTCTATTCACAATTGTATGGTGATATATCATAGAGTTTCATATGTGCGTAATACCTATTTAGTATTTTTTAGGGTTCCGTACCCAAAGGGTAAAACGGGACCCTATTACTAAGGCTCCGCTGTTCGTCTGTCCGTCTGTCTGTCTGACACTAGGCTGTGTCGCATGAGCCATAATAGCTAGAACGTTGAAATTTTCACAGATAACGTATTTTTGTTGCCGCTATAACAACAAATACTAAAAACAAAAAAAATAATTATAGGGGCCTCCCATACAACGAACCTGAATTTTTCGCTGTTTTTCGCTCGATTTTATTAACGGTGACAGGTAGTTGCTTGAAATATTCACACAGTTTGTAGTTCAATATTCATTTTAAAAATAAATAGTTAAATTAAAATAAAATAAATATTTTAGGGGATAGGTACATGAAACGTGATTTTTTTGCACGATATTAATAACAGCAACAGGAAAATGCTTATAATATTCACAGAATATTAAGTTGTATACTACTTTCAAAAATAAATAATTAAATTAAAATAAAATATATCAAGGGGTTTTCCATACGGTACGGAACCCTTTGTGCGCGAGTCCAACTCGTACTTGACCGATTATTTTCTCTCGATTAAGACTTGACTTCATTCTAGCAATACTAAGCAATGATTGTACCTAAATTGTAGATTGTATTGACTGTGTGACAAATGTACACTTTTAAAGAAATTAAACTAGGTACAGGTATGAGTAGTAGTATATACTCAACTCATTAGAAGGGTAGCTGCAAATGTATATTTATAATTATGTTTACTTTAATAATAAATGTGTGTCATGATAATAACTTTGAATTATTGGACAAGCAATTGATACCTACTAAGCTGAATTAGATCAACAAACATTTTTCTTTCAACTTGAAAGTATGAACAAGTCTAAAGCCCAAAAATGTTTTCGGAGAAGCTTAAAAATCTTTTTAAAAGAACCGTAAAGCTTAGGAAATATAACAATCTGGTTGAAGCAGCGAATTGGGAAGATTCTTACTGACAGTTTCAGGAACCACAGTATACGGACTCAAGAGCCTGCCCGGAAACCAAATCTTATCCACCTTCAGCCCCAGGGAATTCATAATGTACTTATCTCATAACGTTATCTGTCTACTTCTACTGCACTTACATAATTTACTATGAAGATCAAATTATTCTTCTAACATTATACAATACCAAATTGCGAAGGTATGGGGACGACCTCGAGAGATTTTTATCAGTTATATTTTGTAATCATAACCATGATCTTGACTCCATATGTTAATCTTCTCATGTGCATTACGTTTTATTGCCAAATGATTCTTTGATCAATAATGTGTATTTATTCAATTTGGAATCTTTGCAATTCCAAAAGTTCAAAAAATCGGTTTGTTTGTAGTATTTTCTTTTTACGTTTAGTTGAACGTACAACCTGAAAATTAATTGGTAATTGTTTCCATCGTGAGCTTGTGAGATCAAAATCTTTGGGGCCTGTTTTAGACCGGCCAGCACCCGCCCCTTGGTCCTGGCGCTTACTCGTTTCCCTGCTGCTGTGCGGTCTCACTGGGCGGCCGTTCCTCCCGTTCCTCTAATGGACGATCTTCCCTCGTTCGACGTGGCTTTGGACAATTCCGCCATAAATGGCCTCTTTCGTCGCAGTTGTAGCATCTAGGGCCAAACCTTGTACGAAGTGATGCGTCTTTTACCTCCCTTATATGTTGGATATCCTGGATTACGTACAGCCTCGACTTCTAAGGTTTGAGCCAAAGCTTCCTTTAGTGAGCTTCCACTAGATGTTCGTCGTTGGGTAATGGCGCGGACTGATAAGCCTTCCGGAATAGTTTCTCCACCTCGACAGCCCACTGTTGAAGACTTTCATTACGACGTTTCACCCTGTTCTTCAACTGCGCTCTGTACACACGTTCCAGGTGCTCATCACCATAGCGACTTTCCAGCGTTTCCATTAATTTATCGTAGGTCACTTCCTTGCCCATGGCATCCAGAATACTCAGGGCTTCGTCACGAAGGCTCATGATGAGGGCGTTCTTGGCTTGGTCCTTGTTCCATCCATTGGTTTGAACGGCGGCGTCAAATTGAACTTTGTAGGCTGACCATGATGATGTCCCGTCGAAAGGCGTCACTTTGATCTTCTGTGAGGCTGGCGAGAAGGTTGTAGATGCGGCGGTTCCGCTTCCAGACTTGATAACGTTCAAGGTCCTCCTGACATCAGCAATTTGTGTTTCCGCTTCGAAGATGCGAGATTTATGCTCCTTCATCTTTTCATTGTGCTCCTTTATGCTGGCGTCGTGCTGATCGACCGTGTCCTTGACCTCTTTTATCTCTTTGCCCAAAGTAATCTGCAAGCTTGAAAGCAGATCTTCTTTTTGTCGGGCCTGTTCTTCTCTGTTGCGGTTCAATTTTTCTTCCAGCTGACGAGTCTGCCTCTCGTTGTTGCGGGCCTGTTCTTCCAGAAGACGGGTCTGCCTTTCGTTGTTGCGATCCAACATTGACTGCAACATCGACATCATTGAAGCCATGTCGAATGCCACAGGGACAGCTTGTGCCGCAGCGGGTGCTTCCGGGTTTCTGGAGTCGTCGTTGGTTGCCTCGGACTCGCTGGCTTCCATTAGCAGCGAATTGTTTCCGAAGAGCCTCTGGTCAATCTCCTCCTGGTGGCGCTCCTGCTCTTCTTGTCGGCGCACTTCCTCCTGTCGGCGCTGACTCCTTGTGCGCGGCGTCTCTTCGTCGTATGGTGTTACAGGCATTTTCAATTATCCACCCTTCTGACACCAAATGTTACGAGATGGGTTCTTGGATAATCAGTTAAAACGCCGATTAATCACTTTGCACTTTATTGCACACAATCACTTCACAAAAATCACAATACACACGACACAACTGGTTCGCACAAACAATTTACACTGGCACTGCTATTTACACAAACTAGTCACTTCACAATCGCACTGGTCCACGAGATGTTTTCGCTTCGACGGTAAACGAAAAAACTGATCCCCAAGGGTCGGCCGGAGTATTTATATCCGTTATTTCCTACAGTCTCGAACCTACGAGATTTTTCGCAACATTACTCGATCTTAATAAACGCTATTGTGTTAACAAGTAACAACTTGAAAGTTCGAGAATTCCCTATTGTTTTCAAATACGTAAATACCCAACAAATAAACTAAACAATAGACGAGATACAAAGACTGATCCCGCTCGAGTCATAAAACCATAAAACCGAATACAAAAGGCACCAATAAAAACGCAAAACAATAGAGCTTCCCAGAAGCGTAAACACCGCAGATTACATCATAGTTACTTCATACCTACAACGGGCGCCTACTGCGTTACAATATAATTGAATCGTCTAATAATATTTTTTAGAACACTTAAGTATTTTAAAAATAGATTTAGATATATTATTCACACTAATTTAATACCTACTCAATACTGTACAGTCTATAAAACATGTTAACCCCATGTTCCAAACATGTTGAGTTCTATTTTCTTGTTTACACACAAACTGTGTTATTAGCAGCAGAATATTTAGTATATTCGTAACTTAAGGTAACAATTTAGTCAACACCTTATCAATCAAACCGTGCAATATATATTACTACCTAAAGTCAGAAGATCGATTAAAATGTTAATTACACTCTAATTATGGATAAATATTTCTGATTTCCTAGTAGTGACCTCAGGCACGCGCCATGTCATAGATAGAATAAAATGTACTATAGGTAGTCATAAATTATTATGCTCGTGATAAAGTCTCGCCTAGAATGTTTCTAAGGTAGGTATGTCAATCATCTATACCTACTCCGATCTGGCTACAGTGGCGGAGCAGAACCTAAATATCATGTGGGCAATATAAATGTATATTTTGCAAGGCTCTCTGAACCAAAAAAGGATTTAAAACATTTTTTCGCTGTTTATTCTAACATAAGTAAGTAAATTTGATCTGCAGGATGATTTATTATGTATGGAAACGTGCGCATTACGTGCTTTAAGTTTTGTTTTTAAGAAATTCGCGTGAAAGATACTTATCACACAGGAGGAGGCACCCTCGATACCCTGGTGTATGCTTTTCGCCGACGATATTGTGCTTGCTGGAGAGAGTCTGACGTACAGAGAAGACTGGAAAAATTGCAGGAGAAACAGGAAAAAGTGGGTTTGAAAATCAGTAGGACCAAGACAGAGCATCTGTTCTTCCGTCCAATTTTACTCCAATCGCGTTTCCCTTCCAATCTGCTCCGACTTCAGGTACCTCGGCTCTATCATTCAGAATGACGGCGACATCCACCGGGACGTTACTAGCTGGAATCAGCAGGATAAACGCAGGTTGAATGAAATGGCGACAGGTTATAGCCCCTTAAGCTAAAAGAGAAAATTTATAAGAGCATCATAAGACCTGTCGTATTAAATGGATCAGAGTGTTGGGCCACCAAAGGGGAGAAAGAAAGGAAACTGCATGCAGCTGAGATGCGAATGCTGAGATGGATGTGCGGAGTGACAAGAATGGATAAGTTTAGAAATGAGTATGTTAGTAAAAGTAGCGCCAGTGACTGAGAAATTAAAGAGTTGCAGGCTATCTTGGTATGGGTATATCATAAGACGGGAAGAGAGACATGTCACGAAAAGTACCCTAAACATGATGGTAAGCGGGAGGAACGGGATGGGACGACCAAAAAAGTGTGGATGAATTGTGTGAAAGATGACATGCGAGATAAAGGAGTTGAAAATAAGATGACGTATGATATAGTGAAGTGGCGAAAGGAAACGTGCTGTGCTGTCCCAACCTAGTCGGATAAGGGCAGGATAGTGATGTTGATGATAAAATAACTTGAATTCGGTTTATAATGTGCCCTTTGATTGTGATCTTTATTTACATAACTTATAAAACACTGAGTTGTCATTCTATACTAAATACTTCACAAAATAAAAACCTACCTAAATATACTCGTATATACTGTACTGTACTGTATCAGCCTTTTTAATAGTCCACTGCAGGACGTAGGCCTACCCACGAAGGGTGGTTAGGCCATATCCACCACGCTCGCCCAGTGCGGGTTGGTGGATTCACATACGCCATCGAATTTCTTTAACTGACATATGCAGGTTACCTCACGATGTTTTCCTTCCCCGAAAAGCCAGCGGTGTTAAATCCCGTACATAAATTCTAAAGAACTCATTGGTACGGGACCTGGATTCAAACCCACGTCACGATTGTAAGGCGGGTGTCACTACCATTAGACCACCACGGCTTATTAAATATATATACCTATAATAATAATACAATTATAATAATTTATAATTCATTTTAACGTAATTTTACTTTACGCCACTTCAAAGTTCTGTCGTCTGTTCGATCATGGCCCTACAGGATCGCATTATCTCTCTGTCCAGAAAATAGGTAAAATCCGCGTAAGAGAGATGCCAGACGGGCGGTGTCGCCGCGACATCGCACCGCGGCGGCGCCGCCGCTGCACCGCCGCGGGGTAGCGGCGGTGCAGCCGTGTCATCGCGGCGACACCGCGGCCCCCAGTGTTGCCTTAGACACTGATGACATCTAGACAGTTAGCGGAAAAAAAGGTTTTAGGGATAACCGTTCAACCTTAAGCTGAAGATAAGTAAAAACTCTCATAAAGATTCTGATTTTGTGTGAGCCAACCGCGAAATCGGATCGTATGTAGCGTCAGCGGTCCAACATTGTCCTCGCTAACTCTTTGTAATATTATAAATCAGAAAGTGTATTTTTTGTTTTTCGTTTCATCACTGATATACTAGAGGAATAATGTGGTCGATCGATAAAATCTGAAAGAGATGCATTGATTTAATATAACACGCATTGAAAAGTGACATGAAAATTATCTCATAACCCCATCGAGTATGGACTCGTGTGATTTGTCACGACGAGTGTCACAGTAACAGCTGTCCAAGTGACAGCTGTCAAACTTATAAGTGATTTATCTCGGTTAATATTGATTCTAGACCACTGATGACTTCACGGAAGTGATAGAGCTTAACGAGATCTACATTTCAGATGACAGCTGTCAAACGTAAAAGTGATTTATCTCGGTTATTATTGATTCTAGACCATTGATGTCTTCACAAAAGTGATAGAGCTCAACGAGATCTACATTTCAGATGACAACAGTCAAACTTAAAAGCAATTTATCTCGGTAATTATCGATTAGGTCCCAGAATTTTGGCAATTTAGAATGTATTTTAATTTTTAATTACCAAGTCTTGTACACCTTTTATAATTGAGGGGTCTAGATTGAAATCCTCCACTGTCCACCATTTGACTTTTTTTGCTAGAGGACAAAAAGTTCTGCCGGCAAAACAAATCTTATTTTGTTAAATGATTTGATATCATTTCGTAGAAAAAATATAAATACTCATCTCGTTTTTTAAATTATAACTACCTTGTAGCTAGAAAAACAAAAAATAAATAATAAAAAATGGACAGAGACGGTTATGCATCTTATCGATTGATAGAGGTGGTTTTGCACTTTTTTCATATGGATAGAGGAGGATTTGCACGTAAGCACGTGGATAGAGGAGGATTTGCACGTAAGCACGTATACTTCTTCTTGCATATATCGTCCACTTCACTCCAAACAGTGGGCTTGGAAAAACTTACCGATTCTTCTACTTCTTGTTACGTTTCCATTGCTTCTTGTTGCGAACTTTCTTCCTTGCTTTGTTTCCAGTGACTGGGGTAACATTTATCTCCATTTTATAGCCAAAAACGCAACAAATTCCAATAAAATAACGCACAACAATTACATCAAAACATAAGCAGCAGTCATATTGTTTTCTAGTTGATACTGTTCTGTGATTGGTTGACAACGGACAATGGCGGTTTTGTACTTTATCGTAAGGATAGTGAAGCTTTTGCATCTAATTCATATGTTTTGAAGGTGATTTCTATGGGATAGAGGCGTTTTTGAGACAAACTGTTAAAACAGAACCAAAAACAACGATGACAAGGTGTTGTCAGCATAAAAAAATAAAAAATCCTAACTATGGATAGTGGAGGATTTGCATCTAGACCCCTCAATTGTTAGTGGACAGATATGTGTTTTATTATGTTTGTGTAATTTTAAGATCTTTTGTATAGGTACACCTATTATGCAAATAAATATTTTGACTTTGATCAGATATAAGACTCGCTACGGTTGCGCTAAATAAGATGCATCATAGGTATTTAGAATTCAAACAAACATCTAAAACTTTTAGATGCTTTTACACGATTAAGGAAATAAATATTCTTGTCCTGCCTTCGAGGTGCAAGGCCCTAAAGGGCGTGAGGCCGTAGGCGGTGGCCCACGATACCCACGCCTAGCTACGCTACTGTCTATCTAGATTATGTTCTTTGATCTGACGAAGTGATACTAAATACCTACCTATCAAGTATTATTACCTACTACGTGTTACTTAGGTATTGACTTATTCATCACATGCTTACAACTTTTTATAGACATGTTGAGAAATTTAACGTGTTCTTTATGTTTTAATAAAAGCTTTTTCAATAATATATTGTACATAATGTAGTTTAATTTGTAAATAGTGGGTTTTTTAATTCATAATTTTAGTATATCTATGTATGTACTTGTATATTTTTAGGTAGTTTTAAGTTCAACATATATTATTTTTATATAGTAATAAAAACATTGATGATAATATTTTTCACTAGCTGTCATAATTCATTACGTCGAATAATTAATTAGTAGTAATTCAATTATTACTCTTAGATGTCAATGATCTTGTTTGTACATAATAGGGGGAGTGACGTGCAAGAACGACTTTCACCCATCTGATAACCAGATGAACAATACTTTATATAAAATGTTATTTACATACAAATAGGCCTATGATAGCTTGCATATCGATATAAGTGTTCATGACTTTATTTAATTTGATAAAAAAAATTTGGAATGATTTTTTTGCCTTCCCTCTTTTGATAGCCGGTATTTTTTATTCCAGCTAATAGTTTTTGATATAGAGAATATACCTTGGTAGGTTTGCTAACTTAATTTAGTTCATACTACCTGGCAAGCAACTATGTACAAATATGTCAATGTAAGTACGAAACCGATCTTACAACCAGTCAATTGGTATCATAAGATTGATAATTTAATTACAAAATTAAACAATGTGACACATAGGATTGCTTTCAAAAAATTGTTCATGACATGTTTGAAATATATTAAAAAATTGTCGTGAACACTTTTCGATATGCAAGCTATCATAGGTGTATTTATAAATAAATTATAATATAAAAAAATACGTCTCATCTGGTTATCATGTGGGTGAAGGTCGTTCTTCAGCGGCTCTTAGGCCAATATTATCCAAGATTTTTTTATGCGCCTACTTATTCTCGCTACAAAACAAAGGAATTAGCTACGAATTCTTCACGCATCTAATAACAACTAGTACTATAAAACAGTAAAAACAATTAATCCTGTTTTGTAGCTGGTTATGAAATAAGTTGTCAAGTGCGTGTCGAGACACGCGTATGATAAGGCTTCCGTAGATGGTGATGATGATAAAAAATAATTTTTATGATGTCATTTTGTTCAATGGTTGACTACTAGGAAAATGTAATTGAGTATGAAATATGTTCGTGAGGTCAATGACCTATGTCCATGTTTAAAAATTTCAATTTTCCTTTATAACTCAAAAAGTTATGATCCCACAGTGCTCAAAATAATTTTCAGTGAAAGTTTTTGATGTGGTCTATAAACTCAGAATGTTTTAACATTCTATGTTGCTTTAGATATTAAATGACTCTCTTTTTTCAACTTTGTCGACCTATATCTCACCAATGGTAGGTACATGTGCCAAAAAATCGTAAACCTTAGATTCATTTTAGAAACCCTACTCAACGATACCCCACATGAGGGGGTGTTCTTGAAAAAAAATTTTCTTCCCCACTTTACATGTATGGGAGCCACCCCTTAAATACGAAGTTTTATTTTTTTATGTATCTATTTAAAATTGAGATGTATACTTAAACTATCATAACATCAAATTTTATGCAATTGGGTTGATAAATGTGGAAGTTATAAGGCTTTGTATTAATGGAATGGTCTGACGGACACAACGAAGTTATAAGGGTTCCTCGTTTTACTACGGAACCCTAAAAAGGTTACGAAAATGGATCAAACTAAAATTATACAAGTCGAAAATTATGTCACTGTATGTCAAGTGGTAAGATATTAGGTAAGATCTATATTTATTTCATAGTAACAATAATAAATATAAAAACGCAGGGGCGGCTTTGTGGCGATACCGCGAACCCTGATTCCCGGGGGCTAAATGAGACCCCTGATTCCTTGCCTTAACTGGCTGGCTTGGAGTGGAAACCGCAAGAGCTAAGAAGCTCCAGGATGGACGTGTTAAAGGGCATAACGCCGCTAGTAGCTCTTAGTGAACGCGCAGCACACCTCTCGACACCCTAAGCCGTCCACACCAATGTTGCCCCTCCGCCGCCAACTTATGGTAGCCTTTATGGGGGGCCCATTTAGTAGGTGGCAAGTCGCCTTAATATTTGAAATGAGGCATTATTTGGCGGGTGCCGCACCTCATTCCATAGACCGGTTTTGTAAATCATCTAGAAGTTCACTACAATAGCACATTATTTTTTTGAATTAATTACCCACAATAGGTTTCATTGTACCATCATCTCAACTCTATAGCTAAATGATGTATTAAAAGGCCTCTCAGTGTTGGCTTCGGTTCTACTGATGCCCATCAAAGAACCGGCCCGGACCCGAGAGAAGTTTCGAATAAATATAAAATACAAACAACGCGCTGCAAGCATGGATAAGCCAGGTTTCAGTTTTGGGACGGTAGGTAGAGTCATCTACCTACTCACGCTCTAGGACGACAGAATTATGTTCAACAGACTTCAACAGTAAACTATTCTGTATAAATAAGCTAATATGACGATAACGACATTTCAAGCTTCGAAGATTAAAATGAAGATCTTGAAACAATTCTTAGCACCAATTTCATAAGAATAACAATCAAACTTGAAAAAGTATGGTTATATTAAATGTATAGTCTTTATTGTAAAATTTAATGTAATAAAGACAAGGATCCTTGAGTCTGTAATGAAAAAATAAAAATAAATAAGAGGAAGCTAAGTAAGCTTAGAATCTACCTACTCTTTGACCTACCTCAAGTCGATAGTAAACACAAAATACAATGTAAAATGAAAACAAGGCAGACAGTACGCTAGACACCGCTTACAATGTGTAATGGTAATGACCCTCCAGTCAAAGGCTTCTTGCAACCTTTATGAGTTGATACTACCGATTGAAATCACATTAATTACAGATATGAAAGTTTAGGCGTGGTAGTCTAATAACAAACTTCTTACAACCATGAGTTCTTTAAAAATTATGTAAGTACGAATTTTCACCATCTAGTTTTTCGGTGAAGGTCAACCGTCGTCAACCTGCACTGGGCCAGCGTGGTAGATATGGCCCAAGCGCCCTTCGTAGTCAGGCCAGTAGTACAATCACCAAGAAACTTAACCCTCTAGGATCTGTAAGCCGCGTTCATAAACGTAGGATGTGTCATATGTCCATTTGATAGCGCTGTATGAGCAAGAAGCCCACTTTATTGACTGACAAAAAAACGTCCATGACAGTACACTTCACGTGCACCTAGCAATTTGTAGAACATTTTGATTCTACGTATTCTAATCTAAACTGTAGAGACTCACCCGTAGAAAAATAATACACTCCCACCGAAAACCTACTTGACGTTTTTCTCCAGAAATAATAATAAGAGTACTTCGAGTAAGTAGATGCAGAAATTAACAACATTTGACAAAGTTTTTATTATTTTTTTAAAATACGTCGCTATGTTATATGTATCAATTATTGAAAATAGTGTTCGACGTGATTCTGATATGTACAAAGAAGATCATTGACATCTAAGGATGATAATTGAATTACTACTTATTCGACGTGATTCTGGAATATTTACCTATGTGCATTTGTTTGTGCACGTATCTATTAGTATCTATCGGAGCGTATTTCTCTCGGTTCTTATGAAATATTTACATTGTCTTCGCTTTTGGTTATGACGATGATTAACAACATTAAGTATAATAATTATTTTCTGTTTTTCTTTTGATACTGAAAATTTTTTGGCGTATTTACATTTACAATAAACAATTTATGGTTTAGGTATGCTAATCCTATTGGTCAATGTTAGTAAAAATAATGATGTAATCTCTACCCTCAAGACCTCTATTCGAGTGTTATGTTTAAAAGCTAGTAAAATAGACCAATGTTGGTCTATTTTTTTACTAGCAAACATTCAGGATCATTTGGCTTACATTTTTTGTAGTTTGTACAAATTTGTAGATAACGGTATCGGTACTTAATTACTATGGTTAAAATTCAAATTCATGGAAAATTATTATTACCTACTGTAGCTGAAGTCCAGTTAAATTAAAACTCAGTCCATTCACGAATTGATTTTAGTATTAGCATGTATTAGTGATAAAGTATGTTATTGATAAATCTTTAAAAGGACAATTTATTAGATGTATTGAGCTATTCAGGATGTTTCTCTATACGAGTGTGACGGATATTCGACAAAATTATCATTGACTTTCTGCATAATGTAGGTATATAGAACAACTGTTTTTTTCAACGATTTCAGGGTTGGTCTCATAGAAAAAGTTGGTCGTAACGATCAGCGGCATGATGTTCTAGAATAGTCTTTCTCAAAGTGGGCGATAACGCCCCCTTGCGGGCGTTGGAGACCTAGGTGGGCGCTAAGGGACCCAGAAAAAAATGGGTGGCGTTGCCGTGGTTTAGTGGGGCGATGGTTCATTTGTATGCTTACGTAGCCAAGCTGTTCTTACACAAGAAGAATATCGGCATACGAATACGTGAATTTCATACGTGAATTCCATTGTTTTCCCAATAAGTATAATAATAATAATTATTTGTAGATTCTCCGAAGCTACAACTTTCTGAGACGATGACTATTAGGTCTCTCTCCGAAGCCGAGACCTACAAGTACCTCGGTATGTCAGAGTCGTTGGGTATATCGGCAGTGGACATCAAAAAATCGGTGAAGGAGCGCTTCTTTTGTCGCCTGACAAAAGTACTTTAAGTCTTTTGTCCGGCGGCAACAAGGTGCGTGCCTTCAACGGTGGGTGATGCCGCTGCTGATGTACTCCTTTGGCATAGATAGATAGATAAACTCTTTATTGCACACCAAGAAATAACCAAAAAGAAGAAACAAAGATAGATAAACAGTGTAACAATGGGCAGCCTTATCGCTGATAGCGATCTCTGTCAGGCAACTTTAGGATGGAGAGGACAGAAAGCGTATAAATTAAAAATTGCGCGGGGTGCGCATTAGTTAAAAATATAATTTAAATTATACAACATAAACATACATACTGATAAAATTGATATAAGTACTTAAAATACTTAAAAATAAAGAAAACAATACATAAAAAACATACTGAGGCATACTGAGGTGGACTCAGACTGAGCTGGACGACCTGGGTCTGTTGACCGCTCACGTCGCATCGCATGCTTCACCCACGCTCGTCTATCATGAGACTGTACATTCCGCGGAAGTGTGGTGCCTGAGGCTTTTTAAATGCCAAAGACCTCCACAACCGCGAAGTGTACAGTCTCAGGGATTATTTCTGAAACAGTGGGCGTGGGATGCATTGCGATGTGGTGGCGGTTGACAGAGGCCTCACCCCGCTCTCCCTGGCGAACGAGAACTGGCGCAGACCATCGGTACTCAGCACCGATGATCGCAACGCCGTATGGAAGAGCAAGGAGCTGCATGGGCGGTTCTATCGGGCTCTAACGGGACCCGATGTGGACCTGCTCGCGTCGGTGACCTGGCTACGCTTCGGTAACTTCTTTGGGGAAACCGAGGGTTTTGCCTGTGAAATTGCAGACGAAGTTGTCTTGACGAACAACTACCGGAAGTATATCCTGAAGGACGGTACGGTCGACATTTGTCGTGCATGCCACCGTCCTGGAGAGTGACTCAGGCATATTATTTCCGGTTGTTCTCATTTTGCCAACGGCGAGTACTTGCACGGGCATAAGTGGCCAAGTGGCTAGGATCATCCACCAGCAACTTGCTCTTCGATACGGCCTTGTCGAATCCGAGGTAAACGGCTTAATAGCGAAGAGTCTCGACCACCATCTTAAGAGGCTCTCGCTAGACGGTTGGGTCAAGGGTCACATACAGAAGGCGGTCGTCCTGGACACGGCGCGCATTGTCAAGAGGTTCCTTTCTCTGTAGACCCAACCACCGGTAGCTCGAGCCCCGCCCCGCTGTCGGCGGCACTCTAGGTTTAGGTTTTTTATAGTATTTTGTTCTTACAGTTCTTAAATAAATATTGTAAAAAACTTAAATTTAAGATATTAAATGAATATGTGAATAATAATTTAAAGATTCCAGGATATTTTGAAATTTGAAATAGCAGACTGAAATTAAAATTGATTACCCATCAAATATACCTACATCTACTGTTTCTTTAATTTGATTAAAATATAAGTATTTTTAATATTGTAAAGTTACGTTTTAATTGCTCTCACTGCTCAAAATGTCTAGTTTAGAATGTAAGTTTAAACACCAAAACCAACGCTATAGCACACTATAACTAAATTAATTAAAGTAATGCAATTGTGATTTTTAAGTTTAAGGAGTGTGTAAAAATTTGGGGGCGCTGAAAAATAATTCATTTTCAAAGGGGGCGGTAATAGAAATAAGTTTGATAATCTCTGTTCTAGAATGTATCAGTCGTCTAGAGAAACACCCGATAGGCATTTTCATCAGGGCCGAAGCTAGGATGAACCATTTCTTGGCAAATTGAAATCTCGTGATATTTTTACGGACAGCTAATAAAACTTCTCGAAATAGGTAGTTTTTTTTACAAAATCTTTAAGTTCGCTACTCAAACTTGAATAATGATAATAATATAATTTAAACTTTATTTCAGATAACACAGATCCACATATAGGTAGTACAATGTTATATAGCCATAAACTAAGGTACATTTTACAGAATTTTAGCACTTGAATGAAACAAAATAAGTAAGTAATATAATATGGATAGGTAACAATCGCATCTTTTAAAATTACAGTTACTAAACATTAAAGAGATCAAATTTTTATACATTCATTTTAACGAGATCAACAATTATTTTAATCAACTAGACTAATGGCACCTTTACCTAATTTGATACGTTTTATTTGTACCTGGTATTATAGTTTTTATCCAAACCGCTTAGCCATGTCAGAGGCTTTCAGGCGGCTTCAAAACTCTGACACCAGGGCTAGCCACCCGGCCAATACGAACTTACTTACTTTTATCCAAAGTTTTACAATTGAACAATCGTACTTCTCGCTACTATTATTTAAATTGCTATTTTGGCTGCCTCTCACTCTCTTCAGTAAGGAGATCATTTTTTTGCGAATAATTGCAGCATAACTATCTGACCTGGCATCCGCAAACATACCAGATGCACTACAGTATGGAGACAGCCCCAACAACATCCTAAAGATGTTATTATTTTGCAGACGTAGAGCACTTATCGATTTCTGGGTATATATTTCACCCATAGGTTGCCGATTTAAAAACATTGACAAAATGCCTTAAAAAGAGTTATTTTAACTTCTATGGAATAATCAATGATGCAATGAGTAGTATTTAATTGGGGTTTCTGGATCAAAAGTACTTCAAATAGCTCTAGTTATAAAAAACTAAATCTATTCAAGCCATATGGGTATGTAAATATTTTAGGCATCTGGAGATTTATACAACTACTTGCCGAACAATCATGAGAAAACGAAAAAAAGAACACACCAAGATCGTAAGAAGGCTTATTCCCACGTAAAAATACCCTTGAGAGGAATCAAAATTGTACGGATGAAGTTATATGATGTGGAAAAAATACCTAAATAATTGTTACAATGCAAATATACCTACGACATGTAGCAGTAGACAGAAAATTAATGTACTGAATTAGTTTAAATCAGATGGTTAAACGTAAACTTATTGTATACTCTGATGTATTTAAAATAAATGAAAAATTATGAGGATATGATTGGGGTTTCTGGATCGAAAGTACTTCAAATAGGTCTAGTTATAATATAACTAAATCTTTTCAAGCCACCTATTCAATTCAATGAATGAAGTACCTAGTTAGTGAACAGAACAATAATTTTAAAACGAGAGTTTTTAAGAAGACCTACGTTTGCGCAAAAACTGTCGTTTTTAAATTATTGATCTGTTCAATAACTACTTCATTCATTTAGTTGAATAGATGGCTTGAATAGATTTAGTTTTTTTTTAACTAGAGCTATTTGAAGTACTTTTGATCCAGAGACCCCAATTATATACCACTGCAATGGTTACGTTTTTTAACTTTCCAACTGGATACTGCATTTATGAAACAAAATAAACAAAAATTTTGATTTTCAACGATAATATGTTCGAACATCAATATTTCTCATATCTCTGTTTTACCAATTTACTCGACATCCCATATTCATTTGCAACTGAAGATTTAAGAGATCTAGTAAGGTCATCGCCAACAGCCTTGACGTTAACTAAAAATGGATAAATGCGTGCGAAAATGTATCATCGAATCTTCACCTGAGACGTAATCAGACGAGTTCCTCGTGCGTGCGGCGATCGCACCATGAACCCGCGATCCGCGTTGACGCGGACCACGCGACGTCAGAAAGCCTCCATATAAAACACGACCATTCTCATCGACGACCAGCGTTGAGCCGCAGTGCGTATACATGCCTGCCACGCGAAGCCGACTTGTTCGATGTTAGGCAAGTTGATTCGTGAAGTGCCGTGATGTTGCTGTGGCTGCTGATCTTGGTGCCGGTAGCATGGACGGTGGTCTTCCGCTTCCGGAGAAGGCACCTGTACAAGCTGTCCGGCCCAATACCTGAGCCTAAGGAAGCACTGCCGGTGATTGGCATTGCGCATACGCTTACTGGAAATACTGAAGGTACGCGTCGTTTTTATAAATCTAGGCATACTTTTGAGGCTCATAAATTCAAACCTGGCTATCTCCTGTCAACTATTTTGCTGGGAAAATAGGAAAATAATTTACTTTGAAACGAATAAATAATATGAACGTGGACAAATGTTAGTGGAGATTACGCACGTTTGGTTTGAACCCTGATTTTCGAAAGCTTTTTCCTATGGGATATAATAGGCATTGGAAGTACTTATTATGATATTTTATATAATTATTCATAGTTTATTTTTGACATTTTGTGTTTAGAGATTTATTTATTTGGTACACAAAACAGAATACAGTCAATAATATGCTTAAATATTGTAGTGGCAAGAACTATGAGCTAAACCATATTCCAAAAGATAAGGTAAGATTGCCAGGTTTGTTGATAATATATGCCTCGATTCGAAATTACAAATTAGGTATACCCACAGAAAAGTAGAGTCGTAGGTAAGGAAATATATGTTTCCTTCACAAGTCTTGCTCAACATGGGACTTTCACGTTGCATATCCACTTTACGGTAAATCAAAGTGGAAAACCATATAAATCTTTAAGCAGCCGTGGAACATACAGGATAAATAAAATAATAAATATAAGAGAAATAAAGATTGTAATATAATGAACATCGCAGGAACGCGCTGGATGTAGGCCGTTTCCAACCGGCCTTGTTGGAAATTCATAGGGAAGGGCTAGATCCAGGAGTGAACGTCTTAAATCTGTTGGATGGATGGATCAATGATTAATTATTATTGAAGTTACCCTGTTTTGTTGACGAATCTCTACATTCCTGATTCGATTTCGCAGAGAAACTCCGAGCACAGGCCTCTCTATTTAGGTATTGCACTATAATATAATCTAATAGACGCATAATGACATTTTATTTACCAAGGAATCACACCTTATGTAAAGAAACACGATCACTAACCAGTTGCTCGATTTTTTTTCTATTCTAAGCGTCTAGGTTATGTACAGTTCAATGTTTTTCCTTGCTCTATTTTTACGAAGTTCGTTGACATGATTATAAATACAACAAAAAATGTGCAACATTTAAAAACAGCGGCATATAAAAAGAGTGCTTTAGTGCTTGCAGTTTTTTTCTTGAAGTAGAATAGCTAAACATGGCAAGTATTTTTCAGATATTATGGTTTCGCTACAAAAATTTAGCTATGCGGCTATGGAGAACGATGGAATTATAAAAGGCTGGCTTAGCCACATTTTGTATTTTGGTGAGTAAATGTTGTCGTCTAACGTCCTCGATAATATCGCAAGTAATATAATACTAATATAAAATAGTGGTAACAAGCTATGTATATTTCAAACTTTACAACTATAATTCCACACATTTATGTACCTACCTACTTAAATACCTACCTACATACTCTCTTTTATTAGAGACATAAGTTTTCATTCAAACTAGGCTTTCTACATTTTCTCATGTATAATGTAGGTAATCACTTTAAATTATTCATAACATGAAAACTTCAGCGACGTGAAAGAACTTCTTGAAAACAATTAACTTAATTTTTATTTTCAGTTGTTACGAACCCAATCGATTTGGAAATGGTGATGAAAACGTGTTTGGAGAAAGACGATCTTCACCGGTTCATCAGAAAAGTAATAGGTTATGGAGGAATTTTTGCACCAGGTAATTATGATGATTAATGTAATATTAATTAAATGTAATAAGTCATAGCAGAGCATGGCCATTTTTACATTAAGTGAAAAGTTAGATCAAAAGATTTTACTTTGGCCAAATAGGTATAGGTGGTCATCTACCATGATCGCTCCGAAAATATCAAAATCTCTGAAATATAGTTATAGATCATTGTTCTCAAAATCAAGTAGGTTATGAAATCATACTAGGTAGACGTACCTACTTACAGATACGATACTTCTATCTTACCAGAAAAGACGGAGATTTAGAAAGTGCAGAAAATACACAAATGTTAATGCACTTAAATTGACAACGAATTAAAACATTCTTTACTAGCTTTATGTCCAAGTTCGCGCGTCCACAAGCCTCAACACTTCCATACCTTGACCTCACAAAATAACATTTATGAAAACGCACTTGGAATACATAAGCATTGTTTTTTTGCCGCGCGACATTAATCTGACCATTACGAAATTAACTCACCTGTGCGTCGGTTCGCGATTATCATAATAAGGAAATTTAAAGTAGGTCAGTAATGACAAAAATTTAGAAAAGGCTACAAGTGAGGATAATTTATTTCTCAAGGATGCTATTTGGTCGCGAAGCACGTGTTAAGGTAGGTATTTACTGGAATAGTCTCGAAATGTTTTGGGAATTCCCAGCCTTAACAGAACGTCTTTAGCTACTTTGTAAGACATTACAAAGAGAGGAAATGTTGCAATATGTATTGGTATATGTGTAAGTACTTTTGCTTCATTATGTCCTCTTACCATAAGGTATAGGTACTTAGAGGTAGTTCTGTCAGTAAAGTTTCTAGTGTCTTGAGAATTCACAGTTAACAGAAAACAAAGACAGAACAGAACAGAACACAAGAAGTAGCTAGATTTCGGCAATAACCGTCAACAAAAATTAAACATTTCTTGAAAAATTAAACATGGCGCATACAACTGTGCCGAAATAAAGAGATCTCAAAATGGAAAACCATCTGTGATGACGAAGATAGCCCAACTGCTAATGTTCTTTTTTATTCCTCGGCTAGTACCAATTTGGAGAAGGCGTCGCAAGATCCTCGTGCCAGCTTTCAGTCCAAAGATCGTAGAGAACTTTGTGGAGGTGTTTTCTGAGCAGAGCGAGAAGCTCGTCCAACTCCTCGGCGGGAACGCTGACGGGCAGAAGTTCAGCGTGTGGCCTTTCGTCAGCACCTACACGCTGGACTCGGTTTTTGGTAAGTTTTAACTACGTAAACTGTTGTAATTATTGCATTTCATTTACGTAGATTGTTTCTCTAGACAACGGGAATTTTATACTACTTTTGATATCTTTTTCCTACGGGACCAACTCTAGACGACAGATACCTATATATTCTAGGATTAATATCCTTTTACACGGGTCCACCTACATCGCGAATCAGCTGTTCCATTTATTTTGCCGAGAGTCTATGAACTCTTTGAATATAATAGCAGAATCTAGTCTAGACAACACCCAATACACATTTCTACCAGAACAGTGGTAGGAACTAAACCAGCAAACCAAATAAAATCGAAGCAAACCAAATGTAATCGAAATTTGATCAAACAATTGTACCGATCATTTGGTTGATTAATTACATGACATATCAAAAGTTCCTAGTTCGTTCATATAGGTAGGCATCTCAATACCTTGCATGTATTCTCCTACCTACACTTAAGTACCTTCCTGCTGCCTATATCGCATACCTACTGCAGTCATGTGGGCCATCTCAGCTTAGCTTATGCGCTTGCTCTATAATTATAAATAATAATAAATAAATATTGGGGGACATCTTAAACACGGTCTCTGACCCCAAACTAAGCAAAGCTGATTCTGATTCTGATTCTGATTCTTCTTCTGATTCATACTTATATAGATAGTACCTTAATAACACCATTAAGTATATAGATTATAGATATAGATTACCATTGCCGTTGTTGTAGATTTACCATTGTTGTAGTGCGGGGTGAGTGAATACTAGCATAAACCTATTTGGTTTATTGATAAGTTTTAGTTGATATTATTGTAAAAAACATACAACAATAAATAGGTACTACTAAACTACCTACATGTTGAGCAATAATTACCTAACTGTGATCCTTCATTTAACCGAAGTATACCTAAAGAAAAACACAAAAAGACTTCCTCGTCAAGAATAATCATTAACATGACCTACCTCACCAAAATAATTGTAGTCATGCGAAACTGTAACTGTACTATTATATTAGTAAATTAATAAATATTTTTTTAAGATGCATTTATTTTATAGCTATTTTAAATCATAACAGTGATCGTTAGTACGAGTTTGTCTCAATTTGTTTGTCATAAAAACAAGTCAAGCACGCGAGCTACGAGTATGAGTTATTGTATGGGCAATTTGCCGTACAAGTTAGTATTTCTAGGAACAAGTTAAATTGGCCTTTGCGGCCATGGAGTGAGTATATTTTTTCTGACAGTTGCGTCCTAGCTCCTTCGCGACGGTTGAAGCTTCTACATCATTAAATCACTCCCCATAACTAACAAAGTATTAATAAAAAAATTGCACTATCGAGTTTTATTATAACGTATTTTGTATACAAAATGGGCATACAATCCTATCCTACTAATATTATAAACGCGAAAGTTTGTGAGGATGGATGGATGGATGGATGTATGGATGTTTGTTACTCTTTCACGCAAAAACTACTGAACGGATTGAAATGAAACTTTGCAAAAATATAGCTTATATATCTACTAATATTATAAACGCGAAAGTTTGTGAGGATGGATGGATGGATGGATGTATGGATGTTTGTTACTCTTTCACGTAAAAACTACTGAACGGATTGAAATGAAACTTTGCAAAAATATAGCTTATATATCAGAATAACACATAAACTATAAATTATAATGATATATTGCGTATGCGGGCGAAGCCGCGGGTAAAAGCTAGTCATACATATACATATATCTAAACCACCCAGGGCGCCACCTAGACGCATACAAAAAAAATAATTCAAATCGGTCCAGCCGTTTAGGAAGAGTTCAGTGACATACACACGTACAGTAGAATTATACATATAGGTATAAAGATTAGTAGAATTATAGGCCTTTTCTAAATAATTATAACAATCTTAGGACTTATTATTTACAATGCTTAATCATTTATGACATAATGTCATGTCATACGGTGCCTAATCTCATGCAAATAAGCTATTTAACTTAATGAGCGCATGCGCTGCATCTAATTTTACTGATAATACTCCACTGATGCATGTAAACCTCCCGCCAAAGGTGATTGAGCCAAGTTCCCTTCGCTGACTCATTACCTATTGATGGATCTGTTTAACCTTTCACATTTCACAACTAACGAAACAAAAGACACTGACGAGACGTAAAGACATTTAGATCATTTAAAAATATTGCAAAAATATAGCCATTTTGATCTCTGTCCCCGTTTAAGCAGTACAACGTAACCTGGTGTACCTAACAACTCATAAATCTTATTAGAAAAAATATCTCCATTTCTATTCTTTTTTATAAGAAAAAAGGAGCCGAAATGTAGAACCATAAGTTCGTTACCATAAGTATGCAGTTAAAGGACACGTCCACAAAATTTATTAAGGCTGGTATAGCTAACCAAAACATTCGTTACATCTCGAGAAAAAAAATGTTTTTCTCAGTCTATTACATCAGTTATAAACAAAAATGAGATCTCCGATTTTTTTAAAATTAATTTTGAATTTCGTAGTTAAGATATTTGACACACTAGGCTACTCTGATTAAGTAACCTTCAAATGGTTAAAAAAAGCATTTTTACCACCTGCCCGGGTAGCACGGCAAGGGGAGAAAACCATTTTATCCACTTTTAATGACCACACCACATATCTAATATCATTGTCAATCCATACTTTATTTCCTCTTCTAGGGGGTATAATAGAGGAAAGACTATTAGTCCCTTTGTCATGCTTCCCGTGCAGAATTCACTTTTTTAATGCTTTTTTGTCATACTGTTCACACTATGTAGTTTCTTATAATTTTAGCAAAGTTTGAGATGAATGTGGAAGAACCAGGTTAAAATGCAAGTAGAGGAACGATAGAAGCAAGTTATTATTGCTAAAATATAAAAAAAAAATACTAGTAGTGCACTATTTTTTTTAAACATTAAATAAATGGAATAAAAAATATGTATTATGTATATGTTTTTCAGATGCCTATAATTCAAGGTTTTGTTCTGCAACTTTTGAAAAAAACTAAAAAAATCAGCTGTTCCGTACATTTTGTCGCAGGTGAACGATATTTTTCTATGGAATAACATTTTTTTTTGAGTTTTGACACAAGTCGCAGAAGAAAAGTTGTTAGTTTGATATACAGAATAAGCCCCTAAAAGGATGCTAATTGATTAGAAATAACCCTATACAATCTTGGTTAGATTTATCTCTGAATAATATACTCGTACCACTTGTCCAGATTAATATATTCATTGTGCGTCTGCATTTGCCGTAAAAAGAAAAAGTTAAATTTCTCAGCAGCACAATGTTTGTCCTTCAACAGAATCTGCAATGGGCGTGAAAATTAACGCCCAAGGGAATCCAAACTCCGTGTTCCTCAAGTCCATGAACCGTATCCTGAACCTGGTCTGCGAGAGGATATTCCACCTGTGGCTGCAGCCAGACTGGCTTTACAGGTTCTTCAGGTGGAAGCACGTGGAACACGAGCAATGCTTGAATGAAATGCATGTCTTCACCGATGACGTAAGTCTTTAAGTATTTCGATTTTCGGTGCAGGTATTTTCTTATCATTATTTTTTTATTTAATATAAGCTGGCGTTTGAATACATGCTGCCTGATGCTAAGCAGATATAATAATATGATCTAAGGTGTACCACGCTTACCTAGAAGAAAATCTAATGGAAAAATCAAAATCGAGAAATCGTATCTCTTTACCCATTAGCCATCCATCCATCAGCCATAGGACGTCCAACGCTGGACATAGGCCTCTCAAACATTCAAAATTATAATATAAGAATATAGACATTATATACCTACACATTAAATACCTACTACATCGTATTAATTAAAATTTAAAATTATAATAAAATTAAATCAATCAGGTGTCTCATTTTTTTTCAAGATGTGCCATAGGTGTACTATGAGGCCTTGATATTTTTGCATTCAGTTTATTTATATTTAAATTTGGTGACGTTAAAGTCGTAGTAGAAAATAAAGACCACTATAATTTGTTATACATTTTTACACTTAATATAGTTTTCTCACGGGAGAGTGTTTAAATAATATTGACTACTTATGATATAAGTATACATTGTGAAGTCCTTATTTATTTCCGGATTACATATGCATATTTGAGTTAATAAATTAGGCATTGTCCTTGTATTGAAGAAAAACAATTTAATGCAATTTGTTATCATTAATTGATTATAATTATATTGTTTTGTTCTGCAGATAATAGCGCTAAAGCGCGAGGAATTAAAATGTGAAGATATGAATGAAGCTGAAAGAGATAAAGCATTTGGTAAGTATAAAGATAGACTAGCGATCCGCCCCGGCTTCGCACAGGTGTATTATACATATAAACCTTCCTCTTGAATACTCTATCTATTAAAAACCGCATCAAAATCCGTTGCGTAGTTTTAAAGATATATGCATATATATATAGGGACAGACAGACAACGGGATGCGACTTTGTTTTATACTATGTAGTGATGAAGATGTACTAAAAGGGTAATTTCTACTCGACGCGAATGGCAGCGTCGTTTGCGTGGCCAATGGTTATAGTATTATTCCAAACGAATCTAAATATTTTTTTATACACTCGTATGTATATACGAACTCAATTATGATATCAAGCGCTACAGCTTTTTTAAACAAAATAATTCTTATAAGCTAAACATAAAATATGCCACGAAAGTGAAGATGAGAAGTTTAACCATGAGCCTAATGTTACGTACTGAAATGTAATATATTTTACAAGTTTTAAGTACGTATAATATGTAGTAGTTGCGGTTGCGGTTAGCTCACACTCGTACGGTAACAACTTTACACAAAGTGATTCTCTACACATAATGTTCTATTAGGATATTTATATATTTACAATATATTAAATACATTTTATTTGTAAGTAACGATCATTATGACCAATTTTATTACAGAATCAACCCTGGTACGTATCTCAAAAAAAAAAAAAAAAAAACAACTGTTCCATACATTTTAAAGAAGGTCTTTGAAGATTTTGTATGGAATAGCTGATTTATTTTCCCGATTTCAGTTTTGGTTCTATAGTAAAAGTTGTTAAAATAAAGTGGCTTATACGAGTGTAAGCATATATCAACAATGATGAGCCCTGTGTGACTTTTATCCTTGAAAACGATGGTATGTAGGTATGCATAGAGATTTAAAGCCATTTTTTCAGTTTTCTTGGGGACTCAAATGTGAGAATGGGCATATCCTTGCCTTAAAAATGTTTCGATTCGTTTTATAACTATTTTAATAATAAGTAATCCATTTTTTATGTTTTCAGATTTAGGACTGTACAAGAAGAAGACTTTCCTAGAACTCTTAATAGCATTATCGGGAGGTGACAAAGGATACACTAACATAGAGCTTAGAGAAGAGGTGCTAACTTTGACGATAGCTGGCACAGACACTTCGGCAGTAGCCATTGGGTACACTATGATGCTCCTTGGAAAGTATCCGGATGTCCAGGAGAAAATTTATGAAGAGTAAGTATTCTTATGAAAACACTGGCAGAGAACCGCGAGACGTGGAAGTTGCTCCACCGACAAGAGCGCTCTCTAAATTTTTGAATGAATGAAGTATTCTTAAATCCAACAAAAATATTTTCACGTGAAATATAGCCAAGACAAGACCAAAGTTTGCACTTTCAAAAAGTTGTCAGATCTTATGTAGAGCAAAGTTCTAACTGTACACGCCTTAACTCTACAATCTAAAGTCTACAGTCAATATATGTGACTTGGCCGTTTCGTTACAACAATAACTATTTGTATAACAGAATTAATTAACATTTAATCATTAATTGAAGCTTGACGCCCATGTGCGCTTAACTGAACAGCCAAGCCGCATATATTGACTAAGGTGTAGAGTTTATGAAGTAAGGACTTGTAGAGTTGTTATAAATAATATAACACGTGTTTTAGGGTTTTCAGTAAATCACCTCCGACCCTTTAAATTAGGAAATGGAATTAAGCGCACGCAAACGCTTAATGTAGGTGTTTTCTAGAAATAATTAAAAAATGAAGATCGGTTTAAATTTTTTTTTAATTTTCTTATACACTATTCAAAACACATTTCAAAAGTTTTCATAGAGAGATAGGCACTCAACTATAATTTTATGTTCAAATTAAAAAAACATACATTTTAATATATGTATTTCTTGTCACATTCTATTAATTTGCCACTTTGTTTATCGTTTGTGGACTATGAGAAAGCCTTTGATTCGGTCGAGACATGGGCTGTGGTCGAATCTCTCCAATGATGCCGTATAGACTATCGGTACATATCGGTATATCGGTATCGGTACATCGAAGTGTTGAAGTGCTTGTATAATAACGCTACTATATCGGTCCAAGTACAGGAAGAGAGCTCCAAAGCGATCCCTTTAAAAAGAGGCGTAAGATAGGGAGACGTTATATCTCCGAAACTGTTTACTGCCACTTTGGAGAACGCCTTCAAGCTTTTGGAATGGAAAGGATTAATACCAATGGCGAATACGTCACTCACCTTCGGTTTGCCGAAGATATCGTAGTCATGGCAAAGTATCGGAACTCAGTACGATGCTCAAAAGCCTTAATCGAGTCTCCCAACAGATGAGTCTTAAAATGAACATGGACAAGACGAAGATAATGTGTAATTCCCATGTTGTACCCACCCAAATTTATGTTGAGAACTCGGTTCTTGAAGTCGTTGACTCGCAGCGTAGGCCTACCTAAAACAAACAAGTTCAGTTAGTTATGTGCGACTTCAAGAAAGAGGTTAATCGCCGAATTTAACTCGGCTGGGCAGCGTTCGGAAAATTGCGCAATGTCTTCTCGTCCGACATACTTACAAATGTGCCTCAAGACGAAAGTGTTCGATCAGTGTGTGTTACCAGTGATGACTAATGGCACTGAAACGTGGTCTCTTACCATACGAGATCGAATCATTAATGAGGAGATCCGAAGAAGATCCAAAGGTACCGACATAGTCCAACGGATTAGCAAGTTGAAATGGTAGTGTGCAGGGCATATTGCGCGGAGGACTGATGACCGATGGGGTCGAAAAGTTCTCGAATGGAGACCACGTACCGTCAAGCGCAGCGTAGGACGTCCACCGACAAGGTGGACGGATGACCTCATTAAGACCGCAGGACCGCGCTGGATGCAAGCCGCTTCCAACCGGTCTTATTGGAGATCCATAGGGGAGGCCTATGTCCAGTAGTGGACGTCCTTTGGCTGATGGATGGATGGATATTACTTTTCTTTTTATTTACAGAATTATCAATAATAAGTTACAACTTTTACAATATTTATATATTCTAGTAACACAAACAACCTTACAAAGGTTTGTCGTAGTCAATCAATTCAATCGCAACATTTTGGTTTACTCGTATCTATGAGAAATAATTGTGCTAACATCCTTCACAATATTATTCTCTACAGGTTGCGCGAAGTGTTCGGTGATTCGGATCGTCCACTAGTGAAGGAAGATCTAATGAAACTCAAATACTTGGAGAGAGTCGTGAAAGAATCTTTAAGACTCTTTCCTCCTGTACCTTTTGTTATAAGAAAAGTTTTAGAAGATATTGCATTACGTAAGTTGTATATATTATTTTAAAGTGTTGATAAATTTCAATGTGATGTACAATTACCCATAAGAAAAAACAAGAGATTCCAAGTAGGTAGTAGGTACTGGGGGTACGGACGGGAGCAATGCGAATCGGACTGTCTTTGACCGGTATTTCCCTGTGAAGTTCAACCTAGCCCATACTAGTTGACCTAGCAGCTATATGACCTTTAGCAGAGGTTGACGATACACCAAAAGTAGAGTACTTCAGTATTTTTCAGCATTGGTTAATTAATTTGTAATGTTCTTGTGACAGCATCGGGCCGCGTGCTCCCCGCCGGTTCGGGTATCGTGGTGTCCATCTGGGGAGTCCACCGGGACCCCAAGTACTGGGGCCCGGACGCGGAGCAGTTCGACCCTGACCGGTTCTTGCCTGAGCGGTTCAACCTCGCTCACACTTGCAGCTATATGCCATTTAGCAGTGGTCCACGGAATTGTCTTGGTAAGTAACAAACGTGTCGATAATATCCACTATAGTTTGTATTGTTAGAATATCGAAAATCACATTTTATTATTTAATGTAACTTAATAAATTTATTAAAATGATTTTAAATGCTATATTTAATATCTGTTGTCACGTGAATGCAAACACTGATATTATTACGAGCTTACATAACTAACCGCAAAACAAGCTGTCAAATTCTGTTTACTTCTATGCATTTCCTAATATAGTTTTGCCATAGAGTAACTTATGTTTTGCGGTTAGTGATGTCAGGCACGTGACAGTTCTTAGTGTTTTAGGGAAGAAAATTAAAAATTACTCTATATTTGTTTACTATATTTTGTTTTTTTTTTTATGGGCTCTCTTGTTGCAAAATAAAAGCAATTCCGAAGAATGTTTAACATCCCTATTGCTTATACCTCAAATAGCATCATTGCTTCAAAAAGGGGTAGAATTAGAACGATACCTAAGTACTGACCTCTTCCGCTTCACTGTATACAATACAATAAATACATTTAATAGTATAAATTACAATTTCGGTGAAAATTAGTATTTCACCTCAATGGACCAGTTTGCTATAAACTGAAGAAATAATAAATCACTGGTTTTATTTGCTAAGAAGCGATCATTTAATTGCAAATGAACTACGAGTATTTAATGGCAGTGAAGACCAAACAGTTGTAATAATATACTAGCTACATACTTCATTTATTTTATAGCAAACATAAAATACCTAATAATAATCATCACGTCTGCATTGTACTTATTCGTATCGCATCTATGCTAATCTAATAATCTAGGTTCGCAGTACTCGCTATTAGTGGTTAGGCTAGTTATAATTACCTGAAGGTAATTCCCCTCATTACGACCTTAATAGGTGGTAAAGGTCTGCGTTAATTCTTGCGTGAAATGCGGTCTTCCTGATCTACGAGATTTTATGGCTTAGGCGTGTTCTCTTAGTAGAATAAACGACCGACGACGCGATCAAAGGACCCTGTCGTTATTAATAATGTTATAAGACTATATATTTTGATGAGGCAGCTTGTACTGCCTATGACAATGAAAGTTGAACTCAGAACCTGAACAATTCACTGTTCTAAGGTTTCTGCTTTCTGAACCTTAGGGAAAATAAGAACCTTCAAATGTGCACCAAAAATTGCGCAAATCTGAATCACCAGTTCAAGTTTGAGAACAAAACGTTTCTGTTGTAAAGTAAATTAAAAAAAAAACTTCCTTTTCTTAAAAAAAGGTAAGTTCGTATAGATAGGCCGGGTGGCTAGCCCTGATGTCATAGTTTTTAAGCCGCCTGAAGGCCTCTGACATGGCTAAACGGTTAATATAACTGGGGCCTACAATTTTATTTTAAAAAAGATATCATCATCATCATTATAAGCCGTAGGACCTACACTGCTGGAAATAAGCCTCCCCTATCGATTTCCAATAAGCCCGGTGGGAAGCGGCCTGCATCCAGTTCGTCACGCGGTTAAAAAGGTATACCTAATATAAATGCATTAATAAATAAAACTTACTATATCACACGCACCAAATCTTAACGTAAGGGATATCTTTGGGGTCACTAAAGTCAACATTTATTAAATCGGAAAAACAGTAATTAAATCACAGCGAACTACGGGTTAAGTTCAATTAAAGTACTTACACGCGAACAAGTTATTACGACAATAATGCCCCATTTAACGCTAATATACGAGTAGCTATACTAATTGACAACTTAGAGCACTGGGATTTCGCTTGCGTCACTCGAGTGACCTGAACTGACCTGTAGCCTGGAGCCCTTATTGAGGATGTACTGATCCACTGCTGAACACGAGCCTAACCACCCTGGAGCTGGACTAGTGCACATCGGTGGATTCACAAACGCAATGATATTTCTTCTACTGACGTATGCAAGTTTCTTTTTTATATTTTCTTTCACCAAAAAGCTAAAACGTATATATCGTAGAAATTAAATTTAGTATCTCCAATGTGACTATCATTATCATCATTGGCAGTTGCCAGTGATGATAATGATAGTTCAGCCCTCTACAGGACATAAGCGTTATCCCTCTTCCGCCAATTCGCCCCCTCTTGCATGTGCATATGGACCAGATTTTTTATATTAAAAAAAATATGCTTGTGCCAGTCTCATGCAGGACAATTTGATAGCTAGGTACCTATATATTATGGGCGGCGTTGCTATTTTAGGGTTACGGTTTCAAACAACATCAACAACGGTATCTGTTCGTGCTTTCATCGCGCAGCACATTTGTATGAAACCACGAGGCAGCCCTAATTCTAGTTCTTTTTTCGCAGGATATCAATATGCTCTGATGTCAATCAAGACGGCCCTGTCGAATATCCTACGCCGCTACAAGGTGGTTGGAGACATGGAGAACTCCAGGACGCCCAGGATTCGAGTTAAGCTGGACATCATGATGAAAGCAGTTGATGGATATGAAATCGCTTTGGAAAGAAGGCAAAAAGCAGCAGTTTCCTGATGTCTTAGATTGATTCTTGAACTTTTTACCGAAAATATAAATGTACAAAGTTTTTAGACGGATCGTGTACACTCGGCGATTTAGTAAGTAATGAATTAAATTATTTGGGGACTTAAGCAGTATTGTGCCCTAATGATCTTTACTTCGTTTTTTTAACCTTCTATAAGGCTTTAAAAGGCTAAAGCTTGCGTTTCTTTTCTTTTAGTGCATAAATGACCCAATTATGCAATGGTTTTATTTTTTTATGAATATTTACACAAAAATGATAATGGTTTCCTATATTAAACTG
This sequence comes from Hypomecis punctinalis, assembly GCA_949316475.1. Taxonomy (NCBI): domain Eukaryota; kingdom Metazoa; phylum Arthropoda; class Insecta; order Lepidoptera; family Geometridae; genus Hypomecis; species Hypomecis punctinalis. The sequence continues at coordinate 8,805,329 of OX438800.1, forward strand.
CTGACTATCTTCTAAACAATAATTATGGCTAGCTTCATTTATTTTTTTTACCGTTAACCATGGTAAAATTAAATAATATCATTTGAGTGAAAGAGAGAAAAGTCAACTTTGCATTTGTCAAATTAGAAAATTTTTCATAGATTTTCCATACAACGCCAATTTTACCCTGTTTTTTTTTATAAAGTCCAAACAATAAGTATACGGGTTATATAATGTAAGGGTAACCTTTTGGTCATTTTATCAAGAGGCAATGAACAATTTTTATGAAACAGTGTATGCTCTTCGTGACTTTAGGGTTGATTCCGTAGTATCAATTACAAATAGGTACGAGTAATGATGAGTACAATGACCTTTTGTCGGCTGAGTGCAAGACCAGCTTATAGCCCCTAATAATTGTACAACCGAATAATAATATTAATATTTTATTATAAACCTTTTCAATAAGATACCCCAGCCAAACTTATGCTTAATACGAAGATTTTTTTTTTCAACCGGAGTAAGATCATACGGTTGATAAGTCGATATCTTTTATAAGGTGAATTTTTGATGAAACTTTTACCACTGAAAAATAAATACCATCATTTTCATATGAAAATGTATATATGTACCTAAACCAAAGCATTTCAAATTCTATAAAGTAGAATCAAATAGTAGCAGTGAACAGGTACTAATCTACAATTTTATCTCTACTAATTTTAGTGTAAGTAGGTAAATGTTCAACTTATTATTTGTGTGTGTAAGTACTTATTCTCTACAATCGTTTTGTACGAAGTATTTTTCATTTTTGCTTTGTCTTTATATTCCAGTACAAAATTTATCTAATCGCTGTGATTTAGGAAAATTATGTCTAGTTAATAAATTATTAATTTTCAAAACTTGCCTTTTAATCTATTTCCCCCATGGTATTTTTTCTATAGTTTTGACACCACGATAATTTTAAATTTAATGTTATTATGTGTAAACGTATAAAAGTTAATTTTATAATGTAATAATTATCAAGAAATGGTATGGTATAAGAAACTAATTTATCTAACAGGAAATTCCCACAAACATGAAGATTTTTCACCATATATATTTTCATTTATTTCGTAGGTATAATAAATAAATAAATATTTTGGGACATCTTACACACAGCCTCTGACCTCAAACTAAGCAAAGCTTGTGATATGGCTGCCAGAGACTGATATACTACATATACTTATTTTTAAACACATACTTATAGATAAATAAATAAATAACACCTAGACACAGAGCAAACACTTATGTTCATCACATAAATATTTGCTCTGCGTTGGGATCGAACCTACGCCTATTTGATCCAGAAGTTAGGGTCACTAACCACTGAGACACCTAGGCAATAACAGTAATATTTTTATCAGAACAGGAAATAACACAATTTTTGCCATTGTTTAATTTGTCATAATGATTTTAACTGTTGACAATGCCACTATGGAAACTGGCGAGGTTTTCGCACATTTTAATTAAGTAAAGCACATGTGTTACTGACGCTTTATTTTAGTAGAAAACTGCTACTATAGTTTCAATAGCATCTTAGTTCAAATCGATCTTTCTCAAGGTTGGAGTACTGGCACGCGGGCTTGTATCGCATAGCACGACTATTGTGCATCGCATAGTGCTTTACTTAATTAAAATGTTGATAATTAATTTAATGAAAATAAATATTTTGGGACATCTCACACGCGGTTTCTGACCTCAAACTAAGCAAAGCTTGTGATATGGCTACCAGAGACTGATATACTACATATATTTATTTTTAAATACATTCTTATATAGATAGTAATTAAATAACACCCAGACACAGCGCAAACAGTTATGTTCATCACCTAAATATTTGCCCTGGGTGGGGATCGAACCCACGCCTCTTTGATCCAGATGTTAGGGTCACTAAACACTGAGCCACCGAGGCAATCAAATAATACTGTAAATATGCAATTAAAATAATAATTTAACTATATAGATATTTCATTTAGGTAATTCTAATTGATTGGATTTGATTCAGATTACTATTTTAAATATTAATCAACACGGCAAAATATAACAAAAATAATAAATAATCTTTAATAAATATATTAAAGATAGGGAGCTCAACTAGCCCATGCTGGTGTTTATTTGGCTCAACGTTTAAAAATTACCTTCCGAAAAAAATAATGCAATAGGCTTGTTTACTAAAAATATAATTAGTCCGTCAAATAGATTATTATCAAAATAATGTTTGTTTGTTTGTTTATGAGCCTGTCTCGAGATTTCCAGTTTTGTCGGTATTATGCTGATTCCTGCCATTTTGGGTCAAACGTGTTCAGTTCGTCTCGCCATCTAGTAGGGGGTAAAAAAAATAGACACGTATTTTTTACATTACACAGATTTTACACAACAATAGATTTTCAATGCTCGCTCATGCTCCTATTCGGTCAATGATACCATTCCTAAATTACGGCTTTTATTAGGTATTATTTTACCAGAATTCATTGGGGCACCCAAGTTAAGGTAAAATGCATTTTATTCGGTCCTTCGTCCAGCCCGCTCCCGCGACCTTAATGGTGTCATCGTACCATCTTCTCCGGGCTCGTCCATTGTCCCGTGTGTTGTCTCTTTCCAGTAGTTAGATAGGCTGAAGCAATATCTAGATACGATATTTCCTAGAGGCGTACTTAGAATCGACCTAAGATCAAAATGTAGACTAATAGTTGAATTAGATACTTTAGAGCTTGATATTTTTGTACAATATTTATAAGTATACGGTGTTTGTCTAGACGACGCGACAGACCTATTCTAGGATATGAAAAACCAACCTTCTTTGAACATTTGACAGTTTTTTTCTCTTCTCAATGTTCTCAATACTGCTTGATCTTGATACTGACAAAATATAAGTTACTCTATGCTGACAAAGAATATTGATTCAAAGGGAATGTACATGGAATGTATTTAAAAATATTCGAAGATTTTGTCGCATTTGAATCATTGATTTGAATACATTCAATAAATATGTTACAAATTAATTACAAATAACGAATCAACTAATAAAAATATGGATACCAAGGCGGTAAGTAGCTTTTTTATTATTAATTCCTCAAAAAGTAAATATTTAATTAAACTCTCGATGGAATATACGTAAAGGTACTGGTAGGCGCAGCGTAGGACGTGGGTGGACGTCCTACGCAAGGAGGACTGATGACCTCATTAACACTGCAGGATTGCGCTGTATTCAAGTCTCTTTTTACCAGTCATATTTGAGATTGATTGAAGCGGCCTATGCCTAGCAATGAACGTCCTATGACTGGTGAATAGAAGGATGGAATCTGAGTAGAGCCACGGAGTAGAGCCAATATTGAAGCTAGAATATTGGCTCTACTCCGTACTAGTGATGAAACAATATCTGTTATTTCCGTGTTGGTTGGTTAATCTAATTTATTTTGCATTTCCAATATGTGAAGTTTATATCCTATGCTTATAATTATCCAAATTTGCCAGCATGCTGACCCTGACCCTGACTTCTCGTTGTGACAAGAGAACAATGCTTAACAGTCAATAGGTTAAAATTTATTACAATGCAGATAACGAATAAATTCAATGTACGTAACAGCTGTACATAGCATGATGGCCTTGAAAGTTTGCAACCTTTTATTTTAATGAGCAGCATTTCTTCACGGCATAATTGGCATTGTGCATAGTTGGAACTTAGAGCATTAGAATCAATTTTCATGCAAAATTACCTTCGTTTGGAGGTAACAGTTGCCTTTATTGAAATAAGAACTCGTTATTTGCTATTCGTTTGCGGAACAATTGAAAATAACCGCAATATTCTCAAGGAAAAGTTAGAAAATTTCGCTTTTCTTTCCATATTTCTGTAATTTGATCGTACCTAGCTAAAGTATGTTTAACGTCACAACTTAGCCAATTCATTTTCGTGAAAGCTGTTTTGGGAACTAACTGTACAGAAAAACTAAGTTGTGCTTCTTTACGCATATTTTAGGATAAAATGTGTTAAATAAGTACTGTATTGAAATAAACATTATTAAGAGAACCTTTTGTGAAGATTTGGAATCAACATGCAAATTACCATAGCTTCAAATAAATAAGTTTTTTTAATAAGTTGTACAATGGTCAAAAAGTTAGCGTCAAAACTATGCATATATTATTTTACTTCATGTATAAAACTATAATTAAATATATATATGAAAAAAACAGGTTCTAAAATCATTTAGTACCAACTGTTGTAACCAGCAATACCTAAGAATTGATAACACATTAACCTAATCAATTTCCAATAAAAAAATCTGAAGTCTGAAAAATACGAGCGTCACGCAATTTATTACACTAGTATACGAAAAGCATTATTTTTACAGGAAGCCCGTGTCACGAACGCTTTATAATAAATCACTAAGGTAACCTGAAGCTTGCGAGAGTATTGGGCGGAGAGTACAGTATAGGGCGGGCGGGCACGAGACTCAGACGCGCCCGGCATTACGTAGCCTAAATCGCGACGAAACATCGCATCGCCGCGTGTAGAGGTACAAGTTGCAATTCACGAGCGCGTGCGGAATTGTTTGTAGGTAATCGAGAAGCTTTTAAGGTTTGGGGTTATGTGTAAATGTGCGTGTAAATGTATACACAGGTTGTCCTGTAGTGGCTACGTCCTACACTTTTGACAGGTCTAAGATTGTTGACATCCTTTTCTTATATGTATACGGGGGTGAACTGCAAACCGGTGTTGTAAGTCTTGACAGATTAGCTAAGTATAGAATGGTATATACATACCTCCACGTCAACAACCTAATAGAGCAATGATAAAGTGTTCGGGGATTCACCGCTGTGCTTGTTTCTATTGGTCGGCAAACCTGAATACAATAACACAATATTTGGCTATACAGTATTCAACGCCCTGTAAAACATAATTAACATAAGTTTAATTATTTATTATTCTTTCTAGTCGATAGTGTCTAAGTTTGACTCTTAATCTTGATGATTTCGCCACTTTGTTTAATTGTACTCTGTACATGGTTACTAGTAATCAATTAGCATCCTTTTAGGGGATTATTCTGTACATCAAAACTAACAATTTTCGTTCAACGACTTTTATCAAATCTCAAAAATAAACATGCTGTTCCAAAAGTGGTTAGTTTTGATGTACAGAATAAGCCCCTAAAAAGATGCTAATTGATTACCAGTAACCAGAAACCCTGTATGTCCCGAATCCGTCCTTGCTACTTGCTCTTTTTCACTTGTTGTATTGAACTTCAAAATATATTTAATTGCCACATCAATGTATTCCCGCGAATGTATACACACAGTCTCCGCGTTCGTGAATTGCATCCATTGTGGGTAGTTGTGAACGCGATGCCGCCATGATATGAGACATGCGAGGAGCCACGTGTGCTGGCAACGCACTCCATTCAGCCCACACGGAGTTATGACTTCAGCTTGACATGAGAATAAGGTTAGATTATTCTGGAATTACACTTTTTTGTTTAGTTAGTAAATTAAACTAGCAATGAAAATGATATACTAGATATGTAAACAGTGAAGAGGTTACATTTACTAGACATTGATTTGGTGCCATTTAATAAGTTACAGACGGCTTTACACAATAACAAAAATTAAGTGTATTATACTTCAATTTTTCTAATTTGAAAGTTAATGGAATTAGAAAAACACAATCTATAATTTTATATTATTATAGGATGTTTAATTACTCTTCTAGTACCTACTTGTACAATTGTAATTTACTTAGATGGAATGAAACTATCTTTTATGAAAGGTTTGGAGACGGCTCGAGCACAATTCACATTTTGATGTAAATGGAAGACGATGATGAGATACTGCGCATCCTAGGATAAAGCACGAGGTACCTGTGTACACACATGATTAAATAATTAAATGTAAGTAATTATGTAGTTTCTTTGTTTAAGGTCGTCAGCATATTGGAAAGTCATGGAGGGTTTTGACGAGAGCGATGAGCCTTTTATATACAGACTGAATGATAATGGGACTGGACCAAGTTTATTAGTTAAGGTTTGTTTTTGCATGATTTAGAAGTAGATTATTTTTCGTGTTTAACGTACATATACAATTATACATAATTATGCTCTTATATGACATAGAAAATGTTTTCAGGCAGTACAAACTACACCTAACCTAACTATACTTTACTTTTTGACCACAAATTACACTGATGATTTTTAGTTAGACGCACTTAGTTAAATGCACAAAAGTTACAAAACTATAGTAGTAATGACTTAAATATCATCCGCCGTACCACAAAAGATTTAAACACGCTTTAAACATTGTTTAACCGTGCTATTTGTACTGCTAAACAATGTCTAAGGCGTGCGTAAAACTTTTGTGGTAAGACTGCAAATGTTCATTGAGATTCATAAATATTGGGATACATAAGGTAGAATGAAGTCCAACACAAACCTGTATAATAAAAATGCAGGCACATACTTATTACATTAGAAGCTCTTGCATAGTATTACATTTTTAAAGAACTTTTGCGTTTGTTAGTACTCTGCAAACCTTAAAAAATGTGAAATAAGGAAGCATGTTTTACTTTATAAAATAATTGTAACCTTTTCTTATCTCACAAAAGGGAAGTGTAATTATGTTACTAACATGGATTACACAATTATGCCAACAGTAGAGCTCGAGCGCGTAAATTGTCCTTTTGCCGTCGACTCTATAGCAGACAAAATGATCGTCTAAACGTATTTTCGTAAATAAAATGTTTTAAAGAAAATAAGTACAAGTATGGTTTTGTTGTACGGAGATTTTCAGTGATATAAACATCTACTCATCATTATGATTAATCTCAGAGTAACCAGAGGGATAAGCGGTCTCACGTCTTTCCTTAATGCACTTAATGCCCTTAAACTTATTTGCCTACAACAAGATAGCGAAAATACACTAAATATTTATTCAAAACATAGATTTGAAGATGGATTTCCGCAAATTAACGCCTGATTCAATCAACTATCACGTCTTTCGCTTCACCGAGATTTTACGATTGCCTATATTATGTCACTTTCAGGTATTTCAGGTCACATTTGACTATACTTAGTGGGACATAACAATCGGCAATTTCATATAAAACACAAGAAATTGTGTGAATTCGTGCATAAACTTAATCTGTAAATATTTAAATACTTGATTAAACCTTTTACCTAGTCTATGATGTCATGAATAAACTAAATAAAGTATCGAAAAGATACCAATTAATAAACATATTGTCTCGCCTGTGTGGTGTGGTTCTGCATTCTAAAGAACATATTTTATCTTTTATGTTCTTTGGCGGTTAGTCATTTCGGTAAATAATGATTATTCGCAAAAAATGGCAACACCGACTTCCACCGTGTAGAGAATTCGAATAGTTTGCACGAATCGATGTGTCACCCGTGTACATTACTGTTGATTTATCAAAAACGGGTCAGCCGATTTAGATAAAATTTAATGCAAGTATATTCTTTCGAACTAAAAAGTTTATTTTTTAATCGGTTCACAATTGACGAAGATATCGATGGACACAAAAAAAATACAAACAGACGAACATAGTACCTCCACCTTTTTCGAAGTCGGTAAAAAATAAGACAAACAAAGACATCGTAAGTAAGTACTATGTCACAATTTACTTATTTACAAAAGGAACTCTAAGTACTTTACTGAAACACAAGTCAACATTCTTGTGACATGGTATCATTATGTCAAAAGGATTCGAATAGCTTGAATACCTAGGCTCTTCCGTAAAGGCTAAGTACTGTTTATAAATTCTAGGAACCGTTGATTACAACCCCATTAACGTGATTGGTCCATTTACATAGCTATTAGGCTTGGGTCATAGAGATATAGAGAGAGATGTTCTCTGTACCCGTCCGAGACACTCATATAAAAATACGAGGTGTCGTTTTGCAAAGTGCACGGACTTGCTGCAGAGATGTATGAGTACGCGCTTAATTATGAGCAAATTTTACTACGAAACTTACTGAGAAAATATTTTAAAAAAATTAGGTGGTACAAAAAAAAAATTCAATGACGCCCGGCAAAGTTTATGAAACAGCTGATTTGTTTCTCGATTTCGTAGTTAGTCTTATGGTTAAAGTTTTGTAATGATAAGCATCCAAAAAGAAATTTTTGCATACCTATTATGTAAAGCAACATCCTAAATGTAGCCGAAAGTTCATCGCAAAATGCATTTTTACGAAACGTAATGTATAGGTACTTATTAGAGAATTCAATGGTAAGTATTTTTATAAGTGATTTGTATTTGTTATCTGACTAATAAATAAGCGTGTAATTATTATTGGCGTTATGTGTAGTTGTCACTGTAGGCAGAGAGTTTCGTGAAAAATCACTTATATCTCCTTCTCTGGTAGATAGAGACCAGCCAGGATAGTATGCGCGCCACGAAATATTTCTTTCGTAGTGTCAGAACGAGAGCGTTAGTGCAAAGTATATATCTGTCACTTTTTCGACGTGTGTCGAAATGAGTATTTTTGTGGCTTTTCGTGGTCGTATGCTTGACTAGCATGTCCCTGTCCCATCTCGCAAGATCTTTGGGTTAGCTCAATACAGGTTCGAGAATATGGTTTTTGCCCTTATTGTCCGTTGACTTGTGGATAATAAATCAATCATAACTTCATAATTATAAGCAAGCTAATATCACAGTAACGATATGACAAATAATGGTTATTGTAATTATAATAAAATTAATAAGCTTATTTACGAACCGACGTTTATGATCAGTATGACCAAGAAATCGAATACCTAGATTGTATCCTACTAGTCAAGAATGCGACAAGAATAGCCACGAAAAGAACTCATTTCGACGTGTGAAAATGTGACAGATATATACTTTGCCATAACGCTGTCTCTTCCTGACACTACGAACGAAATAATTCGTGGCGCGCATACTAGCCCGGCTGAGTAATATACCGTAAGCTTGCTCTTTGCCGGAAAGCCTTTGAACATTGACGTATTATAAGTCTTGAGGAACGGCGATTGCATGGAGAAACGGTTTTCTGTCAGTAGTACCATTGATTAGTTCCATTTGAATGGGTTCTATATAATTTCCCAAACGTCCACAATATGTAAAATTCAGCCTGAAAGAAAACAAACTCTTCATCCTTCATAAAGTCCTCTTCATCGACTTTGCATTTTTATTATGCTCTCTTACATCTTGCACCATCACAAATCAACAATGCACGCCACGTCCCCAGCAACTGAATGGTCCACAATTAAAACAGGGTGCCAGAAGAACAGATTGGACCCCTTTAGTTATGCTTTGTGTACTGCCTCCCTTGGTCTATCCGAGTAGATATTCTCAACAAAGTGTAAATAGAGAATAATAAAAAATAATATTATGCATGTATGTAGACCTCTAAAAATAAATAGAACCAGTTGATGTGTTTATTCCATTCATAAATTAAATATGAATTGAAATAAACAATAATTTATTCATTGATGTGGGTACAGAATTATTCGAGAACATTTATTGTTGTCAAAATTTACAAAATAAAGCTCCAGTGTCATCATGTCATCGCCATCACTGGGCAGGTAATGTTGAATGTGAACCTTTTCTACAGATTTTAAATAGAAGCGGCTGGAAGGAGTTTATCAATTATTATTTTTTAATTGCCCACATGTCAATGATATGTACGGCCATCAATATGTTAATACGTACGTGGAAGTATGCATTTATTTATGTATAGAAGGTAATCAATACAATCAATGCATTACTATTGTGGTTTCAAAGAAATCCAATTAAGTAAATTATCATGATTTCATTAGCTATTGCTGGCAGTGAATCACGCTTTATTTCATTTCGAGCGAACCTAACTTCGAGCTTCGTTGGGTCCACAATATAGTAAAAACCGCGGGTCCAACCTGTTAGCATACAAGACTAGAAGCCTATGCTCCCCAGTGGATAATCAGGAGCTGTGGATAATATTGTCCATATAGGCCTATTAATAAACACGAATGAGACCTAAAAGTGTTTAACTCTCTTAAATTACCCCATTATTCTCCCTCCACTTCGATCCACAGCTAGGCTCCATTTGTGGATCCGCGGATATCTTTTTCTCCTCTTAAATCCACCGTGGATTCATGGATACCCTTTTTTCCACTTAAATCTACATGTGGATTCATGGATACTTCTTTTTCCATCTAAATCCACAGGTGGATTCACGGTTTTTTTTTCTGCTGCGATATCCACCAGGTGGATCCGTGGACAGTTTTATTCCTTTTCTTTGAGAAGCACTTGAGCAAAAATCCTCAACCTGAGCACTTGAGAAAGTCTTGTCGCGGGTGAACGATATTTTTTTATGGAACAACATTTTTTTTTTTCGAGTTTTGACAATAGTCGCAGAACTAAAGTTGTTAGTTTTGATGCATGTACAGAATAAGCCCCTAAAAGATGCTTATTGATTAGAAATAACCCTGTACAGGGTTTATCGTTCACCCGCGACAAGACTTTCTCAAGTGCTCAGGTTGAGGATTTTTGTTCAAGTGCTTCTCAGTGAATAGGAATAAAACTGTCCACGGATCCACCTGGTGGTTATCGCAGCAGAAAAAAAATCCGTGAATCCACCTGTGGATTTAGATGGAAAAAGAAGTATCCATGAATCCATGGTGGATTTCAGAAGAGAAAAAGGTATCCGCGGATCCACAAGTGGAGCCTAGCTGTGGATCCAAGTGGAGGGAGCCTTCCATTTCAGTCGAAAGTTTCATGCGCCTAGGATATAGCGCATTTAATAATGAACCACTTTGATACTAGGTTTGGGTAATACAGGTGTGCGCTGAGCGAGGCTGGCGTATCTACCAAGGGCTGAGTGGCCCCGAGGATAGGTGGAACCTGTGGTGGCGGTCCAGCGCCTTCCCTGCTGGCTGCTACAAGACGCTTGGCGACTCGCAGGTATGTTATATGTACTGTACTGGCCTTATAATAGTCCTACACCATGCAGGCCCAGTGAGGGCTGTTATATCATCGGTGAAAGTTAGATATATCATCGAATTTACTGCTACGAACATAATAAGAAGGTTGCCTTATGATATATTTTTTCACCAATGGTAAGTGAATCCCTAAGTAACTTCCAAAGAACTCTAATGAGGATCCGATCCTGTACTGATGTACCGGGTTTGAAGTAACGCTTGTGAGGCGAGCGTTATTCCACTAGGCTACTACGACTTGACAGCACGACGCAGTCAAGATTCAGGGGTTCAAGGGAAGACATATTCCGACCATACTTCGATTTAAAAATACGAGTACTTAGTCGATGAATCCTATAGGATTGGTTAAGCTCGATTTTTCTCAACTTTGTGGTTCTGATATACCTAAGATTTGCTTGGTTATTTAATACCTCAGGAAAAAAAGAAGTTAACTTTGCACTAAATTTCCGATCCAATTTTTTTATTAGTTTTAGGATCACTTATTTATTTTATTTATTTATTCAATCATGACACAATATATACAATTTGATTTAAATAAGCCCAGCACCTAAAAACCACAGTAGGTTTGTCTAGGTAACTTAAAATACTTATTACTGAACATAAAATCACAAAATGCTGACAGATCCAAGTGGAGCTTCAATCGCCATCTTGAAAAAATGATTTTTGAAACATCACAAACTGTACACATTAAGTCAAAAGTTATGGAGACTATTATTGTAGGGAATAAAATTTCCCATCTTTTGTTGCCAGTAAACTTTTTGGTATATATATAATATATATATATACTAGTTTTTAGCCGCGGCTTCGCCCGCATGATATTTTGATTTTGACACAATATCATTATAATTTATAGCCTATGTGTTATTCTGATATTTAAGCTATATTATTGCAAAGTTTCATCTCAATCCGTTCAGTAGTTTTTGCGTGACAGAGTAACAAACATCCATCCATCCATTCTCACAAACATTCGCGTTCACAATATTAGTAGGATAACCCTAGTTACATACATATACATACACATATTACATACGTACTTATATTGTGTAACCATTAATTATATTATTTATTTTTAGTGTCTCATAAGAATTTATTTAAAAAAACATAGCTAAAATAATGTTGTTAACAAAATAAAATCATCCATCTTGTACATGGTACGTTGATGACTAAAGGAATAAAGCAATTAGGTCTACATATTATGTCACTGTGATCTAATTACTTCTTGCATAATAATGTTTACATGCTATTTGTCAAGTATGTGTTTTATTTGAACCTTTTGAACATTAATCAATAATAAGTATTGAACATAAACGCACGTGCCAGTTATATAATAATAGAGTTACTGATGATAAATAATAGTTAATTATAGAGTCGCTAATACATGAACTATTCATGGCAATTACAACTGATCGCTGCTGTGGCTCGAATGGCACTTTAAATTGTGGGTCCCGGTTGTTCTAACCGTTTTATTATGGCAGACCTTTAAGCGGCTCTAAAATTCTATCACCAGGGCCTAGCCATCCGCTGTCAGGGCCACAGAGAAGTGCGAAAGCGTGCCCGTAATCCAGATACATATCGCAGAGGTGGAAACACCCCAGGTTGTTAGTGGGTATACCGCCGACTAGGGTTGGCGGTGACTCTCACATAACCACCGGTCTCCCCAGGCTGGTGGTAAACATAAAAGATTTTCCTGAGTCAAAAAAAAGGGCATATAGCCATCTTGCCTGTACAAACTTATAAGATTGAACTATGTATTAGTAGGTATATCTTTTTGGGTTTTGGGCATTTAGCTTTTCTTTTTTCAATCTAGCTGATAAATTACCTAATTTCATTCATGATACTTCGATGTATCTAGGTACAATATTAGCTGTCAGAAAGAAAATAGAATCAAAGAGCAAACGAACACAGACCGCACATTAATATTGTAGCGTGTATGTAGTCATTATTTTTACATCTAGACCACAGGTAGAGCTCATTTCCCCAAATATACTATTTTGAGTCTTAATGATAGTTTAACGATTTGATTTCAGTTCATGAACCACATACCCAAAGGAGGGTCGATTTGTAGGAAGGACAACCTCTCCAGACTTCTACGGTGTATGAAGAGGATATACGGATCTATTTATGATTTCAGGTATTTTGTCTACTAGTTAGAGATTAAATAAGTTATTTATGCTATGCATGCTTAAAGATTTCATGTTATTTTGCATTATGGAGCATAGGCATGTGGTCCAATTGTGAAATACTCAAGTGGCAAACCTCATTGCTACTTAACAGATTAGAGCTAATTTATTTTTTAACGTCATCAATTCAAACCGTTAGCGGCTTTTGTTTTTTTTTACACAAAGATTTGATAGTCATCCTGCACCTTACATGTGATGTTTATATCCTGCTCTTTATTTACCTGATATGCGACCATCTGTTCTGTAGAAGCTTTTATTGTCATATTGATTTATTAGTTTACATTAGTGTATAAGCTAATTCCCTGTAATAAGTTGAAGAAATACCTCAAGAGTGGTGTATAACATTAACAATCAAATTATCGATAAATTCATGATCTAAATGTGTTGAAATATACGGTAATAAAATCTCGTAGGCGGAAGGACCTAACAAATTGCAACACAATTATGTAAAACGTTAATAAAATATGTCAGATCACGATAAATATGACAGTAATTAAGTAAATAACATAGGAACTGTATCGAACTACCAATTAAACAAATGATTTCTACTCAATATGGAGATGATTATATGTGGACAAAGAAACGGTAGTTAAAGTCGAACTTCTACGGATAAATACCTCAATAATTGTATTTTTTTGCAATCGACATGATTTATTTACGTTCATAACTGGATTAACTGGTATGAAGAGCTAGACTAGCTAGCTTTTATTATACCTTTTTATCACTGGCAGTACTTTCATCCCACAATATTACAGTTCTTTTACGCAAACGACTGTCATTACGACGCAATGCTAGAAGTTATCCCTTTGTGAAAAAATTACCTATTAGAAAATGAAAATTTTTACATAGTTATGTTCTAGCTCATTATTTATTTATTTTTTCATGTTTAATAAATTAGGTGGGCATAGCGAAAAAATCACGTTTTTGAGAAACTTACAATTATAGGTAAGACTACGCATACATATAGGTAAGTACATCATGTTACGATCATCAGAATTTAAATTGAGTAGGTGTTATTGATTTTTTAAATGAGATTTACGAGTGCAAATATAATCATTAAAATAAAAAAATATATATATGTTTAGTATAAGTTCATTTAATTTAATTTGACAAATCACACTAATATAGCATGTAATAAAATAAATGTTCAGTACAAATCTAAATTTTAATTAGAATAGTTACAGTACGGCGTCAACAGAGTCGACCTACTCCATTGAATCACGATGTATTGCACGGTAAGACTAAATAAAGCTGGAGCGACGACGCAAGTCATTCATAAAATGCCTCCAGCCCCTGATTGATTTCTAATTGTGACGTCGGGGTTGCTATATTCAGTGTAATTCACCACCGAAATAGATGAAACCTTCAGCTTTTGTGCAATCCCTGCGAGCATGCAGATTGAAAACATTAGTTCGGAAATGGATTAGTTTTTACTTCGCTATCGCAGCTATATACAATTATACTTCATACGACTTATGTTTACTAAAGGATATTTTAAATGCATCAGTTCAAATTGTAACTGTATGAATGTACTCGTATGTGCTAACTGTTTACAACTACGGAAATGAGCAATGCAATGGCTGAGCGTTTAACGTAAACCACTTTTTATCCCGGAAAACAAACAACATATTATTATTTCTGCTAGAAATTATAAAGATAGTTTAAGTATATATATATAGGAACTAGATGTATATAGGTACATTTGACAACTAGTATTAAGTAGTGTTTATTTATTACAATTAACATATCAAATTGATTAAATATAATTCTTTGACATTTTAATTTTACAACGCTACAGGATGATGGACCTAGTAGTGATGTAAATGTATATTATACTCGTATTTTTTATCAATGTATGAAACTATTGAATGCACCTATTTTTATTGTGGAAAACTAACATTGATGTGTAAAATGTTTTATGAATAAATGAATATGAATATGAATATTTAAAACGACCTTATTGATATTTTTTATTCTTTTGTTCCCATTGGTCTCACTGATACGATTGATTAATATAAATAAGTATACCATACACACATAGTAATATAAGGAAGTATACCTGAGTAAATGGAGTAAATGTACTATGCCTTGGATATCATGTAGCGCTGCGACTTTTCATAGATTTCTATAATTATAAAATGAATGAATGTAAATTTTAATGACGACATCGATGAGTTCGTCGTGCCAATCGCGAAATCTGAGGTCATACAGTCGCGTGTTGGAACTGTACGTTAAATATTATCATAATTATTTGATCATGGCTTCCTTGACTATAATGGGGGTCGGGTATTAAAACGATGAAATATTTTGCACTTCTACCTGTAATGAAAATTATTAATACTGCGGTTCCAGGTTGGTGCAACAAGTAGGTACCTACAGTGTACCTACTTGCTTAACGTTGCTTAATTTTTCTTTTCGTATTTTTCGACGTCAAGTTATTTATAGGTATTGTGTATTTTCTATACTTGGTGTACTTTGGAAATGAAACGTAAAATAAGACACAGTTTGATTTATATTCAATGGTAAGTATGAGTACTCTTCTCAATACAAATAACAGAAAAACGCGTTATAATTGAAGGAGGGTCAAAGTTAATTTAATTTAACCGAGGAGTTTGGTTAATAAGTTCTACGGATTGACTGCATATGCATTAACAATAGTACTCTAGGATGTATTTCGTCGCTTTGGTGGTGAAAAGAGGTCAACCCACATTTTTAGTAAAATTAGTTACATAGATAATTACCAATTATTATATTTAAAAGGGGATTCAATAAGCCTATTTTCATTATACGACTCAATTTTCATTAAAATCGGACCAATGGTTCAGAAGATATTATAAAATATATATATACCAACTTTTACAACTCGAACTCGAGTTGTACTCGTCGCTATGACCAAGACGGCTCGTATATTGAGTTCGTTCATTAAAAAAACGATTAATAAATAGGTACCTAAGTAACTGAGTTGCTACTAATCACTAACAGAGTTGCTAACTAACCTTATCTTGCGTTAACAACGCCTTTCCGGTTTCGAGCTTTTCTAATTTTAGTTCCACGTTCGTGTACACACTTTCGTTTTAATTAAATCGCAATCTGCAGCACATACCCGCAGGAAATACCAACTAAATATAAATACGCTGTTTACAAAATGATGTTATAAATCTTAGGAACAAAATATAACTGTTTATTCATTTTTTAATGACCGCTTTTTCCGGAAACAATTTCGTAGTCACGATAATAAACAAAACGAGTATAAACGCAATGAAAATGGTCATTAAAACCACCGTTTTTACTTTAAATCAATAAAAATACACGAACAATAAGAAGTGGATCACGCAAATTACTATTTTGAATCTAGGTAGGTAATACATTTTAATTTCTTACTTAAACCGGGATTTGAATAAAATTTAACGTCGTCATTAAGGTTCTTTGCTTTGAGATTATTCATAATTCAACCTTGTTGTAGATACGCATAATTCATCAGTTGCATCTTTTTTTGAGTACCTACTGCTTTAAACAATCGTGAAACATCACTGTTCTTTTGAAATTATAAGAGAGAGTATTTAAAAACATTTAGTCCGACAACGGGAAAGTGTTTTGTTAATAAGCTGCTTAAATTAAATAATTAAAATTAAATTTGAACTCTGCACTCTCTAAAACAGCTGATGATTTTTTACATTGCTTTCAACTAGTTATATTTCATAACCAAATTAATTCATATTTCACAAACAATTATTGTTTATTTTTTATGGTTTGTAACATTGTTTTAAAGTTTCTACTTTATTTCATTCTTTTAACTTTGTGTTTTAAACTGATAAAGTTTACTCTTTACACGTTTACGTTTTATATTTCATCTTTTAAGTAGGCAACTATACATCTTTGATTTTGCATTTCATAACCATTGAAACAAAAATGCTCCGGTCTAGGTACGCCATATATTTTAGGCATTCACCTATTGTCGTATGAATGAAAATTATTAGAATACGAATTACGATACAAAAGTTGCACAACATGTCTCGTAGTTTCGATATTTTATTACCCAGTGAAGTCTGTCGACTCACATAAGGTTGGTGCACCCCAGCCCCACGTATTGTCTCTACACACCCAAACTGTCAATTGTCAAAGTTTCCCTTTAACAAAATATAAATGGTTTCCAAATTTTCTTACACGCACACAGGAACTATGTAAGGCAGCATTGATCAATAACTTCACCGGCAGGCAATGTCAAAACCAAGTTTTGTTTCCGTCGTAGAAAAGTAACGGACTTTGCAAATAAATTGTACTTCTACGTGTACCGTTTAACATGTAACTCTATGTTACCTACAAGTTTGTCGATAGTTGAGATACAATGATGGGACATAGAGTCCGTTAGCTTTAGTTATTCCGCGACAGAATCGAAACAAAAAAAATTCTTAAGACATTTTAACACGCTTTTATTAGTTTCACCTGTAGGTATGTTTGCTTGCTCGTAACCAATTCGAGCTCGATTTTGACCTACTTTGAGCGATCAGATTTTCTTTAAACTTTGCACACCTATCAAAAAATCAAATCAAAAAATCAAAAATCATTTATTTCGACCAATCATTGAGTCATAATTCAGCATACAAAAACAAATCATTTAAAAGATGTCAGACATAATCAAATAAAAATTACAGAATTACAATATAGACAAACACTTTTGAAAAATTTTACACATCTTAAAATATGCCTCTCGACATATCCTTGTTAGTCAATACATGAACCATCAGACAATGGTTCATGTATTGACAGTCAAAGCGATCCGCAATTACGCTTAGGACTCTGTTGGGGCTGGCCCGGACCCTTCGCGCCAAGGATGTACACCTCTTACGCATCGTCGTGTAAAAGCAATCTACACGCCCTTCAGCAAACATCCCTGACGCACTACAACATCGAGGCAGCCCCATCAGAATCCTAAACGCATTATTGTACTGGACACGAAGAGCGCCGTACTGTTTCTGCGTGAACGACACCCACAGGCCGCAAATATAGAATGACGTGCAAAATGCTCGAAACAGCGTAATTTTGACGTCCCTCGAACACCGCGCAAACCTGCGGGCTATCATATTGGCTCTGACAGATAACGCTCTCCGCTCCCTCTCGATATCCGCATCGTCTCGCAGATCAGAGGTCACCACATGCCCCAGATACCGGAACTGCTGAACTCTGTTTAGTTCTATCCCGTTTAGTCTTATAGGCGGAACAGTATCAGGGCACCTGCCACCTCTGGCCCGAAAGACCATGCATTCACTTTTCTTTGCATTGTATAGCAAACCGTGACTAAGTGAATATCTTTCACAAATACTCAAAAGCCTAGACAACCCACAGACCGACGCGCTCAGCAGCACCATGTCGTCCGCATAGCTGATATTATTGACACAGGTCCCGTCAATATGGCAGCCGACACGGGTGCTGCTGAGCTCCTCGATTAGGGCATTCACGTACAGGTTGAAGAGCTTGGGTGAAGTCAACCCCCCCTGCCTTACCCCGCACTCCAACCTATACGGCTCCGATAAAGCTGTAGACCACCGAACAACGTTGACCTGGTTCAAGTACCAGTACTTGAAAATTTCCACTAGTTCTGAAGGCATCAAAGACCGATGACAATGCATTTATAAAAAAAAACTCCTAGGCGTGTTTTTTTATATTTTTTTTTAAAACTATATTTATATTATATAATAGCTAAAATATAATTTTGTAAACTTTGAGCTGAAATAACAATTCTTACTAATCATTTTCACTTTGATAGTTTCCTCTTTCAGACATTTTTTTTCAATTCCGTGTTAACTTCAAATTAGGAACTACAGCAAACGTCTGTCTGTCATGGAAAGACACCTGCAGCATTCCAATTATCATGCAAATGCAACCAGCAATAAAAATGGTTAGGTTAAAAACAGGGTCTTGAATTTTATGGGTTGGCTTTCTTTTATTTTTAACTGACCGAAGCGAAAATCTGCGCTTTAACTTGACGATTTTGTTTTTGATTTTTAGTTTAAAGAGTATACCGGATGTTGATTTTCCTCTACAAGTTGCATTTCTCAGCGTATCTCGACAAATCTCGATACACAAGTTTTATCAGAACTCTTAACTGTTTTAACCGTTTAGCCATGTCAGAGGAATTCAGGCGGCCTGACACCAGGGCGATCCACCCGACCTATACGAACTTACTTACTTTTATCAGAAATTCAGAACTGCACCAAGTCGCTAAGTTAATAATAATTTATAATTTGTGCTAAGTGAAAAAAATATTTAATGTAAAAAATTAAAAAAAAAACTTAAGCCATTTTAAAAAAAGTAAAAAGGGTTCAAAACCTTAGAGGGGTAGTAAAGTTTTACACGTTAATTGAAACTACAACTGTATCCGTACGGCTCTATAAATTTTTGTACAGCGCCCCTGGCGGAGACGAGGAAAAACTAACCAAAATGTATGGAGCCACACGCGAACGCAAAAGTTTAAGTAAACTACGCAAAACCTAAGGGCTCAGGTCATTTTATTTACATGACTACACTATTTATGTCTCTGCATACTATGGACAGGTACGTATATAGTACCTAGATACCTACGTCGTATCAAGAGCTTCTCAGTTTAATGAACAACTATGCGTATATGACAAATCAAACAACTTGGCGGCTGTGATGTTAGCTACAAGCTGCGGATAACCCAATTCTGACTGAAGCTCACTTAACAGCTGCAAGGATATTGCTGTGATATTGTAACTAATATCTCAGCCGCTAAGTTGTGTGATTTAGCCTGTACCAAAGCTGCATTAGTAGACTGTCGTGTACCGCGGGCCACGAGTCAATCGCCCACGTCATCGGTTATTTGAATGAAACCACGCGCTCTGTCGCGTGTCGCACGGCATTACCTACATTAGGTATTTTTACAGCCATACTGCACTGTAACACAGTTTCAGAGCTTTTGCAAGCATATTATTTTTATTTTACTCATTGGATATCAAAATCAGGTACGCTATCAATCTCAGACGAAATAAAAAAATCAGAACAGAATTTTGTGTACAAACTAGTGAGGCCGGCAAAACTACTCCTCGCCGTGTACAGACACAATAACACACACAAACACGTACAAGGAAACTACGCCTTGGCTCGTCAGTCGAACTATACTGACGCACTCACCACATGTATAAAAAACCGGCCTTACTTGGCTGTTCGCGACGTTCTGTGTTGATATTTTTATTTGGCTATCTTGGAAGAGTTATCCTCGGGAATAGAATTCTACGCGCGCACCCCTCTGTCATGGTATGAGAACTATAATTCTTACACGTTTATAAAAACCACTTACCAATCGATATTTCAACAGTCATCTGATTGAATCCGCTGCGCGAAGTGCTCATTGAAAAAATGCCAGCTTGTGCAGTTAGAACGTGTGAAAATAAATCTTATACCTCAAATTTACAAAAAGATGGTGTAACGTTTCACATGTAAGTATTTTTTTGTTTCATTGAAGCTTATTTTTATATAAAAACTTAAAATAGTTCACTCGGACCGGCATCGAATATATCGATTCAGTAATGGAGTCTCCGCCAAAGATCGAGAATCATATCCTCCCATGTTTATGCAACATTCAGCCATATGTCCATACCTTACAATCTATTATTGTCTATTGTGGAGAAGAATTCAGTACGCGTACCCCTCTGCCACGGTATAAGAAAACGTGTGCCTACACGTAAAAGAGACACCGGACATTTTATTACACAATTTTAGACTTAAGCGTTCAAGCAATTAAGGCGAAAATGGATTATCAGCATCTGGGTGCATTGTTCTCGCTCGCTCCGCTCCATAAACCCGTCACCCGTTAACGTTTCGACTTTACCCTGATATGTTTAAGGTCGAAATTTCAGTGAACACCTCCTCCCCCGTGCCTCACGTAAAGCTGACAGAATGTAGTGAGTGCGAATGGTAGAGCGTTACTAGTCCGGAGTTAAAACGTCCCTGTTGGCTATCAATATAAGAATTCGGTAGCGGTACTTGAACGCACTAACTGCTTCGATTACAAATGACATATGTTGACCGTTTATTACCAGAGTTATTACCAATCTTACTACCAGTAGTAAGAACGGTAAACGAATTACCGTTCACACTACTGCAGTTGAAAGTTGTTAGAACAGAAATAAAAAAATACCCGTGCTACTACCGTGAAACTGCCGTAGTACTGCGGGAGAGAATGTTACCGTGGATCTACTGGTAGTGCAATATCCACCATGTTTTGTTTGTTTTCGCTATTTTAGTTTTACGGTAGAGTACCACAGATACGAATAATTTTTATTGCTGTTCTAACAACTGTCGTGAGTCGCCAAGAGAGTAATGATCGAGATTCTACAGTTACGGAGATCCATTTTTAAGTTTGACAGCTGTCACTTTGACACTTGTCATACAACTCTAGCATAAATTCTATAATATGATAGCTGTCACTTTGACATCTGTCATATTTGACCCAAACTTTGACCTGAAAAAAACGACTACTAGACTGCTCGGCAGTACTACGGGAGAAAAATGTTACCCGTGGTACTACTGGTATTACAATGTCCGTCATATTTTGTTTATTTTTTTATTTTAGTTTTACGGAAGAGTATCACTTAGGTCGTTTTTTATTGCTGTTCTAACAAATTTCAACTACAGTAGTAATAACGGTAATAAGGGAGTAAGAATGATAGTAACACTGGTAAAAAACGGTGTTGACAACGCCAACACATTTAACTTGGCCTTATAGATTCATATCTCAAATAAAATTAGATCACTTCTTGAAACTAACTTCTTACAACTAAAATTCTAAACCCAGAGAAAATTCGAAAACGATAATGTGGCTTTACAAATGATTAGTTTTACTACATAACTAAATTAGAGCAAAATTTTCTATTTCACTGTAGTTAAAGTTAGTATCGATATCACCTATTTCTAAAAAAAACATTCATTGTTAATGGTTTTTGAAATATTAGATTCTTAATCGCTGCTCTATAAAGAACTAGGATACTGAAAATATAGGAATTTGCACATGCATATACATTTCAGTGTGTGCGAACTATAAAGAATGGCTTTATCCGAATGAAGCGTGTAATCACGGTAATGCTATCATATGTTAGGTCATAATGGCATCTATCAAACTATAATCTAGCCTGACGACTCGCTAAGGAAAAATACCAACCATCGGAACTATCTTAGACATTTATAGAAATAAATCAAATAACACGCAAAACTAAGCATTAAGGAACTCAAAAAAACAGTTAAAATATGCAGTTGTACACAATGATACACCATAAATTCACAATCACAAATTGAACTTGGTTTTCAAACAGTATTTTAAAGCTCAAAATATTTGCATAACAGAATGCATAGTTTACGAGTTAACTTAAAGCAGTTTTCACAAAAGGACAAGAATAACTGCAACTAGCATCGGAAGGTGAAAGTTCAGGGAGATATTAGATAGGGAAATATTTAATTGAGCATCTGAAAATGTTATTGCGCAATTGCGCATTTTCTTTTGCAAGTGATAATACTCGCTAAAAATAATTTTATCAGCAATGTTACTTAATAAAAATAATGTTTTTTATAATCATGTGAGCAGTAGGTTCCAGTTGACGTGAAAATGAACGTTGAAAGGTTGTCGCGTGGCTACCTAGGCCAGTTTTCTAAGAATGACTAGTCTGAGTTTGGTATGCATAATAACTTTCTATATATTATCTCAAAGAATCAATAACTTTTTTTTGAGGGCAAGTGTTTTTATTAACTACTACTAAATACAAGACCTACAAAATCTAAAACTTAATAAACTTAATATCTAAAACTACACAAACTACTACATAACAAGCAATTGGATTATCCAGAGACCCTTGAAGGTCTAAAGATAATCCAAATGCTCAAACCCACTGCCAGTTGACAGCGTGCCCAGCATGCTGGCAGCATTGCCACGCTGAATGGCAATGTTTATGCGTTGAGCCAAATAAACACAAGCATTTTGGCCATGCGTCGCGTCCACCTGACGCTCAGAAAGACTTTCTCAAACTCAATAATCAATACCTTGAATTACGCGATCTAAATTTAACATGACATAAAAAATTGAAACATACATTGATATATAATCATACATCCTACTAATATTATAAACGTGAAAGTTTGTGAGGATGGATGGATGGATGGATGGATGTATGTTACTCTTTCACGTAAAAACTACTGAACGGATTGTGATGAAACTTTGCAATAATATAGCTTATATATCAGAATAACACATAGGCTATAAATTATAATGATATATTGGGTATGCGGGCGAAGCCGCGGGTAAAAACTAGTTGATATATAATCAACTAGTATGATAAATAATCTATTAATCCTTGTTATGCCCATCAAAATTGTATTTTCTTGAAAATATCTAGAATAAAGGACATCGCGCATAAATGTATTTTTTTAAATTTATTTTCTTATGTATTCGTTTAATATTGATTTCGTGTTTGAATACATCCTGCCTGATTTTTAAACGGTTATTACTAAACTGTACGACAATTGGTTTTTTGATGCGCAATTAAATATCATACTATTAGAAATTATCGTTTTGAATATTAATGCAGAGCAATTACCTCGGAGCGGTACGGGAGCATCGCGTGACCAAATCGTAAAGAAAAAGGAATCAATGTTTTGTTTTTGGAGGGGTATTAACATTCATTGCTGGAAGACGGGAAACACCCCTCCTTTTTCAGCTTTAGGGCGCCATTATACTGAATCAGTTCGAATTTTAAACTGGTAGGTACAAATAACGTAATGCAGTAACATTTGAATTTGATTATTTTTATGAAAATACGTAAAATTAGATTTCTATCCAGGGAATGCAAGTTTTGTTTCATTTTGGGGCGTCCAGTCTTTGAATAAAATCTTTGACCGGTGAACCCTGACAGGTCTAAGTGGAAACACATTGTCCAAAATAGAATCAAATTGCTCCAACATAGATAAGACCTTCAGACATGAAAAACACGACTTAAAAAGAGGATTTGAAATTTGGAGAGTCCAATTTATCTGATAAATGATTCGCTTAACTTTTAGTCAAAATATTTTCTCATGTTGATTCACTATTTTGTAGCTTGTTTTTTACGATTTTCCCTTCTTTAACCTTAGTGTGAGCGTGCGTTAAGTCACATTGCATTTGTGTGAGGGAAAAGCGTAGTAAAATGGTTTATTGTTAGACGAGAATAAAAAAAGAATACTCGATTTTATAGCATACAATAATTTTCCGTCATACCTACGAATTACGATAGCTAAGACAGGAATAGCATGATAAAAGAGGCTTTTGTTTTATGGCATCACTGGTAAGCCCCATTTGCCATCTATAGACAAATTAAGAACGCGGAGTCAAACTGTATTTTAGTATCTTTTAAGTTTTAACACTGAGCTGTTAGATATTTTGTGCCGAACTTTTACTCTGTGAATTGCTCTATGATCATAAAACTATTAGGAAGTTGACTTTATGTACAAAAATGTACGTGCTAAAAGTTATTATTTTGAGTTAAATATATAATTAAATCAAAAATGAATTAACTGAGTCAAAAATTGATTTCAAACAAGTTTTGTTTTACTTTCCTATAGTACGTAGTATTATTCTATTCTTTTATTTGCCTATAGTTAGATTTGCTGAATCGACGGAAAATTCCGAAATGGTTCCGTGGTTTTAATGTAAACAAACCAATTCAATTTTCCATTTGTGTAGTGACTGCTTATACAGGAAGATTTATTCCAAGCAGGATTATGCAAATTAGTTATGATTCGACCTCTTTATCCTTTATGGGATACTTTTTTAAAAGACGAATCAGAAATCAGGTCATTTTTTATGCGTGATACATTAAAGATTGTTATCAATGAGGAAAAAATAAACCAAAACGCACAATAGTTGTTTTCCTTGGAATATGCGAGGTGTATGACACACCTGAGCCGTGAGATGAATCAGTGACAATTTGAAGACAGAATATATTTTAATTCATTGCATTCAGTATACTCTACTCTCTACCAGCCTTTTTAATAGTCTACTACAGGACGTAGTACTACCCACGAAGGGTGATTGGGCCATATCTACGAGTACCACGCTGGCCCAATGCAGGTTGGTGGATTCACATACGCCATCAAATTTCTTCTACGGACACATGCAGGTTTCCTCACGATTTGTAATTTCCTTCAACGAAAAGCCAGTGGTGTGAAAATCCGTACGTAAATTACAAAGAACTCATTGGTACGGGACCGGATTTGAACCCACGACCTCGCGATTGATAGCTGGGTGTCACTGCCACTGGACCACCACGGTTTCGGTATATATAATGTATATTAGATAGCGGTTTCGATCAAAAACTCATTATTTGGATGTGTGATTTATTTTACTCATCACATGGTATATAGTCAATCAATTAATTGTTAATTGTGGTGGCTTTGTAAAAAAATATATGGAAAAAAGAAAAAATATATGCCTACGGTTTTTGTTCAACAGTAGGGTAGGTAAGTGTATAGTCCAGTTCAGTTACAAGTATATAATATAGCCCATCGTCATAATACTACACCGTGTGCAATACTTCCTCGAAAAAATAATCCTTGCTAATCCGTGAGTTTTAATTAAGTAAAGCACAGGTGTTAGCAGGACTAGCACGCGGGCTCGTCTCGCATAGCACGTGCTACATATATGCGAGACGAGCCCGCGTGTTAGTACTCCAACCTTGAAAAAGATCGCCAAACGCGATTGAAACTATAGTAGCAGTTTTCTACTGAAATAAAGCGTGAGTAATTCCTGTGCTTAGCTTACCTTAGCTTAATTAAAACGTGCGAAAACCACGCTAGTTTCCATAGTGTATACTGTGAGTCTTTATGGTAGTAGCAGCGTTTACAAGTAAATTCTTATCGTCAATCGGTGCCGGCGTAAGTTTACGGGCTTGGTCGTTTTGCGATACGAGTGCGCTTATGGCATTTACATCGCTCGTTTTCTGCACGATATTGTGATAGATGGAAGTTTCTGTATTGTCCATAAAATGAGTTATAACCGTATTCCGCCGGCACTATAGTTCGGTTTGCTGTGTACGGAGTTGTTCAATGGGCAATGGGGAAAAGTTAGTTTTACGCAGCTTTGGCTCGGGTGGCAGGAACAGCAATTTGTGAACTGAAATCGAATATTTAGTTGCTCTATATTTCTTGTTTATGATATGGTGGTAGTATTGATTTTTATTGACGGGATGAAATTTATTCAGAACACGTTATTTAAGAGTGAAAAATATGACAGTATGAAATAAACTAGCAAGAGAAAACTTTACGTTTTGCAAAGATTCAATAGCAAATTCTAAAAATCCTCAGCTAGCCAGTTTTAGATCTATTTTTACTCTTTCTTGTTACCATAACTAAATAATTTTAAGATTTTTCTCTATTTAAACACTAACCAGAACTGAAGGTTAAAATTGAATAGTTAATTGTAGGTATTGCATTTTCGCGACGTTTATATTAGCTCAAGTATTGCGAGAGTCGTCGTACTTTCGTCTATGTTTTCAAAGACATAAAGCTATCCTACGCGTATAGTCCGTTTCACCTATTTTATGCTAATAAAATCTTTTATATTTTCATTTTCAACTAATTACTTTATTGAGGTGTAGAACATTTACCTATCAAAGTTCATAGAACTGTTTTCTTACAGTAAAATATTGCTTCAATAACTAAGAGTTCCTTCCTAATTACTTTTCCAGCCCGCCCTGCTACCACCTACCTCTAGAATATGCAAAGCTGGTCTCAGAATGTTCGCGGTTGCGGCGCGATGAAGGCACCACGGGATCCAACGTGGTTTGGATCCACAAGCCCGTGGCACAGAGCCAAGGAAGAGGGATCTTTTTATTTAGGGTAAGTTTTGTATTTAAATAATCTTTTAATTAAAATTTTCACTCTAATACTACTACTGTTTGATATTTGAAACTTTAACATGGAAGATAAATCTGGCGCGCTCGTTGAAGATAGAAGAAATTTGATGGCGTATGTGTATTCGCACTGAGCCAGGTTGGTGGGTATGGCCCTTATATCACCTTTCGTATAGGCCTACTGCCTTGCAGTGGACTATCAAAAGGCTGGTACAGTGCAGTACTTCGGCAATGATTCATTGATTAATATTATGGCTAGGGATTAGAAAAGGTTTGAAAAAAGTTCTAGTTATAATTTTCTCAAAGGTTCCTTAGGAACTTTTGTAATGTTCCTTATTTTTTACATAGGTACCGATTTAGTGCCTTACAGAGTTGTAATTGTAGAGTTGTGTTTGTATTGACAGGCGTTTTTTATTTGGAATATATTAGCTTAACATCTGCAAGAAACCACTGAAGGTACGATTGCGTATACTGAGCGCCACACAAATTGAAAGATGGGAAGTTAGCCGCAGATGACACTTCGCCGTGATTCGCTAATTATTGCGCATGTGTGCACAATTACTATACAAATGGCGAAGTAGTGAGCTCGGGCGTAGGGAGCGCGCGGGAGGCATGAGGTTGGCGGGCGGGTGTGCTCCGGCGTTGCGTCTCTCTGCCTTCCGCGCGTACTCATATTTCGGCTGTTGCGCAGAACGCTGCGCATAACTTCCCATCTTTCAATTTGTGTGGCGCTCAGTATAGCCGATTGTACTCAGTAGCAGCAGACTACAGTTACGTCAGGCGATACGTACTTAAACCGACGTAGCGCCAAACGACGCGTCGCTACCTATAGGATATATTTTAAACGAATACATAGGCACATGTAGAGTCGCGTTGACGCTACATTCGTTGCTGGTGCTTGCAGTAAGCTACATAATTATCTAATATATTGACTCTAAACACAGAATTTCTTGAAATTCCTACAACTTTGACAATAGACAATCATTTATTGGTTATTGGACGAAATCAAAAGACGGGACAAAAGATATAAATTGATATAAAAATTAACTTGATATAGGTCGAATCAAATATCTTGGGCAGATGGCTTGGCTTGGTGATGTTACTCGTAACAAGCTGCGGAAAAACGCTTGTAGCTAACATCACTGCCGCAAAGATGTTTCATTCGGTCTATACCACGTCTGTACAGTTAGATATAGTTTCGTCATAATTTGGTCCCACTTCACTTTGTTTTCCAAACGTTGCAGAGTATATGTGAGATGAGTTGCGGCACGGCGGCGGTGGTGCAGCGGTACATCGAGCGGCCACTGCTCATCGCTGGGTACAAGTTCGACCTCCGTCTGTACGTGTGCGTGCCCGGGTTTAGGCCACTCACTGCCTACATGTACGCTGAAGGACTCGCTAGATTTGGTACGTCTAAATATCAGTGCACACGAGCCACAGACACACCCACAAAGCGCCAGTTCCGATTAACATTTATGCAAAACTTTATGAAAAACGTCGATGTCAGCATTTTGAGGCCGCGTTTTTTGACTGTAGTGTGGAGCTTGTATGAAGTCAGTTTATAAACGAATCAACCAGCATTAGCGCGGTGGTGCAGGGATACATCGATGGGCCATTGCTAATCGCTGGTTTCAAGTTCGACCTCCGTCTGTAAATACGTGTGCGTGCCCGGTTTTAGGTCATTTACCGCTTACATGTATTGATACAATTAAATGACAATGATTAACAATCAAAAAGTACGTTATAGTATACACACGGGCCAAAAACGCTAAGACTATGTGTGTTTAACACGTTAAAACATTGGTCACTTCCAGGGAATGCAATCTCGGTTGATATTTTAATCCTGGTATTGGCGGGATTGACCAACTTAATTATATATGTATTGTATTACCGGGATCTCGGTCGGTATGATGTATTTAAAAAAAAATCATAAGAAATATTTAATTTAAATCTTTTAGTTACGGTAAATTATGTAAGAGTAATTATAGAAGCGGTAGCAATGCAAATTTTATTATATTCTCTAAACATATTCTCAATTTTTCTCAAAATCTTTGTATCAATTTCGTATTTAACATATCATAAATTCGTGTGCACATCTAAGCGTTATGTTGCATTAATGATAGTTTTTCACCGATTTTCTACATTTAGTCATATACACTATACATTCATTAAAGTTCAATATCGTAGGCAACTGTACGTAGCAGCTGCAGCAGCAGACAATAGTGTCATCACGAAGACAAACGTTGCTATAACTTACGCGTCAGCAGTCGTAGTTTTACTGTAGTCTGCTGCTGCCGTGTGAAGTTGGCTAATTAATCGTACCTTAAGACTCAAAATCGTGCATAGATTAATTAATACACATGTGTACACACAAAAATCTTTCATATTTAATAGGATCATTATGATGATTCAAAACATTAATTATATTAGAGTGTAGTTCAGTAGCTAATCCAAAGGCCAGTATTTGGTCTGGAATGCAAATAAATAGGCGTTCTAGTTTATAATTGATACACGATTTTTAAGGTTCATTGGGTCCCAGTAGCTTAATAAATAACTAGAGTCTAGTGGCGTACATTTTTTCAGTACAATATTCATACTATAGTGTGTGTTTCACATACAACGTAAGAGCATAATTAAATGTGCTAAATCTGAACGAAATAACCTTTCAAGCACCATTGTAGCAGCTCTAATACACTAGATTCTGCGCGAATTGGCTATATTATGCGTAATATTCGATTTTCGGTAATCCCGTCAATCACCGGGATCCCGGTCAAATTTCGACCGAGAATCAATCCCGGTAATAGCAGCCGGGATCCCGGTATTTCGGGATCCGAGTATCCCGGTATTGCATTCCCTAGTCACATCTACGCAACGACTTATTTACAACGAATTAGCGCACTAATTTACGCATTCAGTCAGAGGCAGATTTTTTTTTTATTCCGTATAGGTTTGCGTTTGACTACAAACTGCCAGTTTATGTAGCAGCATAAAACGAGAGTAGCATTATTGCGGTGGTGCAACAGTATAAGTTCAACCTCCGTTTGAAGGTATGTGCATGTGCTTGACTTCAGGCTACTTACAGCTTACATACGAGTACTCGTACTCGTATGTACTAGCTAGTTCTTCGGCGTACATGTTCTATGAAGAACTAGCTAGATTTGGTCCGTGCATTTATCTATCACGGTACACAAACCATAAACGCCTACATCAGCCACAGAGCACCGCTTCTGACTAGTGACTTTGTATGAAAAATGTTGTTGGTAGCGTTTTGTGGCTGTGGCGTGGAGCTCGTATGCTATCAGCCTATAAACGAATAAAGCGCATTAGCATGGTGGTGCAGTGGCACATTAAATAACCGTTGCTTATCGCCGGGTCTTCTTGTCATGTCACCAGTTCAAGAGGTCTTCAGGCGGTTTAAATACTCTAATACCAGGGCTAGCCACCCGGCCTATACGACCTTACTTAATTTACCAGTTCAAGGTGGATCAGACATCTGATCACCGGGTACAGGTACGCTTTTACGTGTTTATTTAGGCCATTGACTGCTATCATATATTATTATGCTGAAACAGTAACTTGATTTGGTATGTTAATTTATTTACAAAATGAGTTGTAATAATATATTGCGTTTGTAGTGCAACGGTACATCGAGCAATCGCTGCTCTGTACCAATATGTTCGTAAATGGAGATGTATTATGTTTTTTTTTACGATAAGCAACGAAAAGAGCTGTACCGTTCGCCTAATGTTACACATGAACATGATAGGTGCAACCCAGAATTTTTAACAATGCACAGAAGTCTTGGGCTCGTCATTCTGAATTTTAAAACTTTTTTGGAGTAAAGTTATAGAAATTTTATTGTGTTCAATGATTTATGATATTCTTATTCGTATATTTCAGGTACTGACAAATACACGTTATCGGATATCCACAACCCGTACCGGCATTTGACCAACTCTTCTCTCAACAAAAGTGGGCCTCGATACGCTGAATGTAAGGACCGAATAGGCAGTGGTACGTTCTGGCAGAGTTATCAATTTCCAAGGAAAATAATTACTACTCTTACATTAGAGTTATACCTGCAATAATATGCTTTTAGGAAATCTTGTTTGAATATAACAATGGGAAAATAGCTCACGTGACATTTTTAGTCATAACACTATGTGTAGGGGCCCGCAGTGCTGTACGAGAGTCGAGATATTCATAAGTCTACGTGCTTGCATAAATAATCTTGATAAAGGCTGCCGAATGGAAATAAAACTTTACTTGCTTCTTTTGACTTTAAAATTTAACGTTAGTTCATTTTTATGATGAAATTTGCGAAACCCATGTTAGTTTTTTCTGCAGTAACATTTGTGTTCATTAATTTATCCATTGCCTCGTTATTATATTAGGACGACAAATATTTTAGTGCTGGAGAGTGATGCACTTATTTTATCCCGGAAATATACAGTTCTCTGAATTTCCCAACGTCGAAGCCGAATTGCAGCATTGTTTATGCGAAACAATTGCGGTTTTCCCTATAGCACGGAATTGTTTTATTTCGCTTCCTTAAAAATCTTGTCACGTCCGTTTAGCGTCATTCAAGTGTAAAATTCAACTTAAAAAAAACATAGCATGTGACTTTTTTGACCTTTTTAAGATCAAAGACTCATATAAGGTAGGACATGACAAGCATCACTGCAATTAATTAACTTAGTACAAATATGTAACCAGAGATAGAGGCTACATGCATTCTATGTAGGTACCTACGAGTGTATTTGTTTATAGTCTCATACGGCTAAAATTATTTTTGTGTATGATTTTATTACAGGGTGCAAGTGGACGCTGAAGCAAGTTCGGCGAGCGTTGCTAGGGAGGTGGGGTGCGGCAGAATGGCTCGTATGGCAACGTATTAGAGCTATAGTTACACTGACGTTACTGGCGCAAGCGGCCGGCACTCCGCCTGCGAGGAACTGCTTCGAGTTCTATGGGTTTGATGTGCTGCTCGATGATTCGTTGAAGCCTTGGCTTATAGAGGTAATACCATGGTTGAAATAACTACTTACTTATTTCACTGCTACTGTAGTTCCAAAGATAGACTAGGCCTAAAATTTGGCCTGACACTGAAACATATCAGTCGTCACAATGCTGCGCTATATTTCCCCATTTAGCAGAGCAAAAAAACTTCAGACCAGCGCGCAGCGGCTGCAGCAACGGCAGTAGCCGCTGACAGCTTGATTACCTTAAGTAATGATGATGATGAATTTGCATAGTTTATGAAAACTCTTAGCTAAAGAAAAGAAGCTCAGATAAGCTGCTAAAGAGAACTTGATAAATGGCCATCTATGTGAACTGTATGGTAGCAAAGGTTTGGGCTAAAATCACCTCTAAGAACTAAATAGTGTACCGCCTCGGTTTGGCCATTTAGTAGACCTCGAAAAAGATGGCACGACAAACGTGACTTGTTTAGAGCGTTGCCAATGCCCAATTTCCTAATTACCCAAAAACCGAAGTCAAATTCGACAAATCGGGGACAAAACTTATCCCACTTTTTATGACTGAAACAAGCAATTTTATGAATATTTTATGTACAGTTTGCATTTCTTGTCGCCAAAATCGCAGTCCTACAGTCATAGGGAGCGTCCCAGCACGAACTATGAATGTACATTTCCATTTTTTTGTTGTTTTTCGTTGGTTTCGTTGTTTTTTTTACTGGATTTTTATTCGTTTTCCGTGCATGTTTCCCACATACAATCAATCCCCACACCAATCCCCAATGGAGGTGGAATTCCCCGCAACTTGGGGAAATCCCACAAATCGGCAACCCTGATTATTTAATGGAAACTGGTACACTATTACGGCACACAATCGCCAAAACTTTAAAAACGGGGGGTGGTCCCCCAACAGCATGCCAACAACAACATAAAAGCATTGTGTGACGTATGTTCCAGGTGAACCTTTCCCCAGCGCTGGGCGCGAACTGCGAAGCGGATATCCTGGTGAAGCAGCCGATGCTGCACGAGCTGTTCGACCTGCTGGGGCTACCTATGAAGCATACCGGCCTCGCGCTGCTGCAGGGTCCGCCTTCCACGCCACTGCCTAACACGTATGTCATCTTATGAGTTATTCATAAACATATATCTATACCGTTGTAGCTAGTGGTAGCCATTTGCATTTCCTTGGGCGGGACATAATTATATTGTGACGCAGTAAGCCGCGTGGAAATGACGGCAAGTTGTTTACACCTAAGTGCGAGATTTATGGTTTTATGACTCGAGCGGGGTCAGTCTTTGTCTGCCGTCTATTGTTTAGTTTTTTTGTTGGGTGTTTACGTATTTGAAAACAATAGGGAATTCTTGAACTTTCAAGTTGTTTACTAGTTAACACAATAGCGTTTATTAAGATCGAGTTATGTTGCGAATTATCTCGTAGATTCGAGACTGTAGGAAATAACGGATATAAAAACGCCGGCCGACCCTTGGGGATCAGTTATTCGTTTACCGTCGAAGCAAAAACATCTCAAGTTGTGTTCAAGTGCAGTACCAGTGATTGTGAAGTAACTAGTTTGTGTAAAAATCAGTGCCAGTGTGAAGCGTTTGTGCGTATCGTGATTTTGTGCAATAAAGTGCATAGTGAATAATCGGCGGTTTAACTGATTATCCAAGAACCTATCTCGTAACAATATAATATAGATCCGACAGCAGCTGATAAGCTGAAAAGTTCTACTTTGGAAGTTATGTATGGGAGGAAGTTGACGTAGAATGCAATAGAAACAAAATAGCATCTGTAGTAGTAACTTGAAAGAGTTTGATAGCATGAGATGCCTGTGCGTCAATTCCTTTATGCGCGTTTGTATACAAATGTCAGCTGACATGTGTATGCAGCTTTTTTATTTATAAATACATTATTTAAGTCTGTCGGGTTCCAACAGCAAATTGAAAAAGAATATCGTCATGTACCTTGATAGACCTTCTGATAAGGAGCAGTGAGGATGTTGTTGGGACGTGGTTGGTAAAATGGCGGAATACGGTAGGTCTTCGTTTTCGTTAGTTTTCACGACGATCACTCAGGCTATGCATCTCTATTCAGTTCAATGAGTTCGATGCATTACGAGTAAATTTAGTGAAAATAGTAGTAGATTTAATTATTTTGCTTTATTATTGACTGACTGAATTTAATATATTTTCTTATTTTTCTTCCATGTATTTGATTCATTGTGATGTGGTATACATTTGTAACTTTACGTGGTTTTGTTTTTTTGCAAGCCAAACAGGTAGAATAATACTTACCATCTTGTATTATTTCTCAAACACGACATAAATATAAATGACTATGCTTTCAAATCCAGATACAGCTCAGAAGATGAGAACGGTCCCCCTCGGTCGGCGTCCAGCGCGAGCTCGGCGTCGTCCCGGCGCGGGCCGCGGCTACGTCGGCGACGCGCACTGCCCATCAACTGCATCAATCTACACCCACCCATGCCTGACAAGTACATTGTAAGTTGGCTAACGTTTCTCTACTAAAAATAGTCAACATCTCTTATGACTCGACAGTAAGTTGGCTGGACCCCCGTGGCGCATATGGCCCAATTGCTTAATAAGGTGATACCATCATCACTAGAGTGTGTTTTCCTTCCTTCTAATATTGTTCTGCGAATCTGACTATTCTCAACAAAATATGGAGATTTAGTGAGGTTAGCCAAGAGGAGGATAGGACTCGCTAATTTGAACCAAACTTAAATCTGTTGAGGTGAAGAATCACTTGTAACTTTGGTAAGGTTACAATTTATCCTCTAGGCTAATTGAAGCGTGCTGTAGTAGGTTACTCGGCAGTAACCAGTAACTAAACATAAACCTATTTTGGAAGGGCGATTGACGAGCATATCCACTAAGTTTCTCAAGTTGCTAGTTGGTGAATTCACATACGTCATTGAATTCTTCCTCTGAACATAATTATGCAGTATTCCTTACAAAAATTATTTCTTGTACTGAAAAGTCAGGGGTATGAAAATAATGTAAATTCCAATGAACTCAATTAGCATGAAACTGGATTATTACGAAAATAAAGTTATGGAATAAAATATATATAAGCTGTAAAGTATAGAGTTCGAGATGCCGAAGCAAAAGCTATTACGATAATACGAAAGTGGCACTGAAATGGTATTAGGTACTGGGAATAAATTGGACGATTTCGATTAAACTGCCAAACTTATTGCTTTTGCGTCGCTATGGAGCGACCTTGTTCTAAGTCTGTGTCGTGTAACATGAACTTTGCATTGTAACCATCTGCAAAAATAGGCCAAATGAGTAAACATTTCCAAAGATTTTATTTATTGTTGTATGAGTACACAAAATACATTTTTATTGGTTAGATAGCTTTCATGAAAATGATGTCTACATTTAACATTTAATTGAGCGCTGCAAATAGTATAGAATTTTTTTAATCCTAAGAAGTTTTCTGTATAAAAAAATGTGATACTTATAATATGTATTGAGATGAGCCTGAGCAGTATACTTAGTGAGTACGTCATTCCATAGCTAGGTTATAATTAAAAACACCATGAATTTAATGAAACAAACTTATGATGATGTTTTGTTCTTTCAGGACATGGCAGAAAAAAATAAAGAGATAAATAATGGGCGACAAAAACCTAGCAGTGAAGGTTCCATAGACACGTCTGACGTTCAGGTTTGTATAGTTTATGCCAAGTTTGTAAATTCATAGGCTAATTTACTAGCTCTCTATCAAATGAAAGTAGTGGTGATGGTCTTATAATGACGATCGAAGGCTAGTTTTATCGACATTGCTGTAAAGTAGTATACAAGTCTTTTCTACGTGAACACAGATTGGATATTTGGTAAATGCTACATATATTTATTAGAGTAAGTAGACAATTCAATTGTGATTACTCACGATAATGTCAAGGGCTTCTAAAAACTCTACTCTTGATACTGATTGGTTATTAAACTGTCCCATGCTCATTAACATTTTAATACCATAAATAAAATTTGTATAATTAGCTCCTTCTTATATTTGTTGCTATCACGATCGAGTTCTTACTGGCTGGCTACGTTTTACTTCCCGTCGCCCTCGCCATAAAAAACCACTGTAACGATTAGGGAATACGGGGGCAGAATCGTCCCAGTATGGAACTCGAAGACCATCGCCACCACATTTATGTAATAAAGACGATAAGCCGTCTAATTTATAGAAACTAGAACTTAACAAGCCCAAGGCCTCCGTACCAGAATCTAAAATTAGTAATCTACTAGCTTTTACCCGCGGCTTCGCCCGCGATATAATTTAATTTATGTTTATCTTGTCAAAAAAATATGGTAACTAATACAGTAAGTGCGCGACAAAATATTAGCCCCAATTCAATGTGAAACGGTACACAAATATTGTAGCAAATAATCATTTTAAACCCAAAAAACAGCCAATCTCAACTAATTTGTTTCGTCATCGTTATCATTCGCAGCTTTCTTTGACCCACTGTTGGGTATAGGCCTCTCTCTTGCAGTGCCATCTGCCTCGGCTCTTTGCCGGTCGTGACCAGGCTCGACCGGCGGTATTGATGATATCGCCGAGATAGTCGACCCACCTTGCTGCCGCGCCGCACATAGCTGAGCGCTCTCACCTATTCAAGTACCCTAGTTGACCAGCTTGGTCACCACCGTCTTTCTTGGTCAAGAAGCGCTGGTCGAATTAGTTGCCACGCCATTGTGAACGATGTCATACGCAGGGCTTTTGCGACCGCCAATATCGCAGCCGTACTCTAACCGAATGGGTTTGCGCGTGGTGATGGCAAAAGGCCTGACGGTATGAAGCTGGTCCCATGGAAGTGTAGACGGCCCTTAGTATGGGACGCGACTTGCGTCAATACTTTGGAGCCGTCAGCGGAGCAGCACAAACCTCGGCTAACCTCGGCAGTGGTTACATATTTGAGCCGTTTGAAATTGAGACATTGTGCGCGTGTTGGCCGGGAGCTCATCTTGTTTGCAAAAGTCTTTCTGAGCGTCTCGTGAACCCGCCGCGTGACCAAACTGCTGGTGTTTATTTGGCTCAACGTATAAGCAGCATTGCCAAGCTGATTGGCAATGCTGCCAGCATGTTGGGCACGCTGCTAACTGGCAGTGGGCTTGAGCATTTAGAATATCTTTAGACCTTCAAGGGTCTGTGGATGATCCAATTGCTTGTTATGTAGTAGTAGTTTATGAAGTTTTACATTATAAGTCTGTATTTAGTGGTAGTTAATCACTTAAGCACTTGCTCTGTAAAAAAATCAAGTACCTTGCATCTTGTTGTCACTGTTCAGACCTATTCCGATATCAAAATACCTTATACTTATAAATGCTTCTGTTGGTTAAGATAAGGTTAGAGTGTACCCGCCCATAGGTTTCCGCCTTGTCGTGGCAGGAGAACTTAGTAGCCGAGGCCTATGGGCGGCTCGGGAATCCCAGGTAGAGTCGCTTCTCTGGGTTTTTTCTGAGACAGCTGAGAAGGCGGCGCTCGAGGTCTCCCGATTCTTTTTGGTTGCGTGCCTCATGAGGAGTGCCGCAACTGAGCCGAGCTGCACTTTTATTACTGTTCAATCCTAACCAACCCAACAGAAATTTATGTTCGTGTCAAGGTCACAACTCAGAATCAAGGTTAATAACCTTAGTGTCAAGATATTCATACTCATGCCATACTACTTTTAAAAATCAATTCGATCCGTTTCTTCGTATATTAGCATGGATTCTCTACCATAAAGGTAGAATAAAGAAATATGTTTAACCTCTAATGGTGGTATATTTGAAAATATTTTTAATGTCAGACGAAATGACGGCCCAGTATTAAACGTCATTGTAATATGTAGCATGGCAAAGGGAAAACTATTTTGTCCAATTTTAATGTCAGTTATCATTGTCAATTCATACTTTATTTCCTCTTCGAGGAGCTATAATGGTGGAAAGACAATTTTTCCTTTTGCTATGCTAAGCGAGACATTTATAAAAGTCTGCAGTCAATGTATGTCACCTGTCATCTAATTACGTTTTGTGAATCCATGTTAGGCTCAATCAACCCAATTATGAATGCGCCGTCGTAAATTTAATAGCAACGTAAAAAGTGTTCTCTCTATCGAATTCCGAAGGTGAAAAAGAAACAGAAATAGTCTAATTAACTGTTATAATTACGATGGTGTATTCAAAATTGGTCCTTTTAGCGTCGTTGTGATAGGTGACAGTTTTGCTAACGCAAGATTTTGTCCTATCCAACGGGAATTATGCAATTTTCGGCATAAAATGTAGCCTATGTCCTTTCTCAGGCTCTAGACTATCTGTGTACCAAATTTCATTGAGATCGGTTCATTAGTTTTGGCGTGAAAGCGCGACAGACAGATAGACAGAGTTACTTTCGCATTTATAATATTAAAATAGTAAGGATAATATATTATCAGTATGATGATATCCAAGGACTGCTCGTCGATTGATTTGACAGATATTCGATCGACAGTTGTTTATTTTGACATTCTTGCAGCGCACGCTCAGTAGCTCGCAGATGGCAGAATTTTCCTACTTACTCAACATTTATCGTTATATTTTGGACAATTCACAAAATATCTTTATAAATTGTAGCCTATGTGTTATTCTGATGTATAAGCTATATTACTACAAAGTTTCATCTCAATCCGTTCAGTAGTTTTTGCGTGAAAGAGTAACAAACATCCATACATCCATCCATCCATCCATCCATCCATCCATCCATCCATCCTCACAAACTTTCGCGTTTATAATATTAGTAGGATTGTCGATGAACATACCGTAAAACAAATTGAAATCGCAATAGCCTGAAAACTGCAAAGTGGTTGTATCATTGTGCCTTCTTAGTGCCTACCCTTATTGTTATAGCATTATTATATCAAAAATAAAATTTAGTACGAGTATGTAAGTTTCATGAACTCTATTAGAGTTACTGTTGACCAATCAAATGTTTGTAGAGAGTTCGCCGATGACGATTATTTCTTTAGGTAGACTCGTGATATTAGTATCGCTGAAATCTTATTGTTGACCAATCAAGTGATTCATGTACACCTGTTTTCTGTAAAGGTATAAATTAATGACATCCATTTGTACTAATAATAACGTGCCTAATTATGAATTAGTCATATTGAGATAGAATAGACACCACGGAAATTGTAGTGGGTTAGGTAAGGCCTTGACGTCAGATTGCGTGTTTGCAGACGGAACCTATCCCAACTGGAAGGCTAAGTAGCATTTGATGCTCAGTTTTTATGGCAAATTGGAAACACAAACCATAATTTTCGAGGAAAATTCTACTATTGACGGGTACCGGTTATTTTCGTTTTTTATGCCCACCGCGTCATTGCGGATCTTCGATTTTGCAAGGTCAGGGATGGTTGTACTGTGGTTAGGTAGGTCAGGTTGTTCTACCCTGAGGAATAGAAAGTCAGGAAATAAAAAATTTATTGCATGTTTTTTGATCCGGTGTTTTAAATCTATTGATTTGTCCCGTGGCTTCACCCGCCCGGTCCTCACTAAATAGTATAAAGCAAAGTCGCTTCCCGCTGTCTGTCTATCCCTATGTATGCTTTACGAGTATATCTTTAAAACTACGCAACAGATTTAGATGCGGTTTTTTTTTAGATAAAGTGATTTAAGAGAAAAGTTTATATGTATAATACACCTGTGCGAAGCCGGGGCGGGTCGCTAGTACTAAAATAAAGCCTAAGTCAGTACACGACTTACTTTTAATGATAGACCGCGATAGTTGCAATTTGACAAGATGTTAATATTCTTTCTTAAATTATATAATCACGACGTACTGCTGACCTTGTGAATTTAAAAAAACTATGGTTTCTGGTCCGGTACAGTCAACGTCAAGTCAAGGGGCCACGCCGCCCGCGGACGGAGCAGACGAGACATGGCGCGGCGGATACTCGAGCGCAGCGTCGCGGCGACGTATGATGACAGCCAGCACGTGGGGCAACGGCGTGCGCTGGAGCCGCGCCGTGGGCCGCGTGGGCCACTGGGTGCGGATATACCCGCATACACTGCCCAAGGACGATGAGGTATATATTGTAGCCTTCAAATTAGTAACTAGTTCCCTTTCTCCTAAAATTAAGTGGAACCACGACGCCCGGGGATGGGCAGACGAGACGTAGCGTGGTAGGTACTCGAGCACAGTGTCGCGGCATCGCATGATGACGGCCGGCACGTAGGGGAACTGCGTGTGCAGGAGCGCGCCATGGGCCCCGTGGGCCACTCGGTGCGGATATACCCGCATACATTGCCCAAGGACGATAAGGTAGATATTGTAGTATTCGAATTAGTAACTAGTTCCCTTCGACTGAAATTAAGTGGGGCCACGACACGATTCATTTCGGAGAGTGTACATCTGAGCTACACGACCTTATCTTACCATCCCTTTTTTAGTACAGGACAAGTAGAAGGACGCCTCATTACTACTCCTACACTGTCGATTTTCCATCGATACGTACAAAGCGGTTTGACTCAACATTTCTGATTCGTACCGCCAGGGAATGGAACAGTCTTCCTGCTTTCCTGTTTCCTAAGAGATATAATCTAAAGCTTTTCAAGATCAGAGTGAATAGGTATCTTCTAAGTCTAAGTGCTTCATAATCCACCACAACGTCGCTTACCATCAGGCGAGTTATTGGTCAAGCGCGGACTTATTCGCGTTAAAAAAAATGTTCAATTGCAATGGATGCCCGCTCCTGTCCTTGTCAGGTCGTGTTACGGTGCACCATCAATTAGGAAAATTATGAGTTACGACTAGTACGCCTAGCACTTTTATGTACTCCGAAAATGTCGAGTAACGATAGCAAAATGAATGATGGTTGGATGTTAATAAATTATCGTAATTTATATCAAATGGTTGGTTAATTTGCACCATTCACTTTGCTATCGAATACGTAGCGAAAACTTTTTGATTATGCTAGGCCCAGGCCCGGTATGGGGTGACGTGAATACTTTATAATTTTCTTTCGTGTTCTTTCAGATGCCAATGGAAGATGTCAGAGAGAGCGTGGCCCAAGTGTCGAAACTGGTTCGCGCCGCGCGTGAGGTCTCGCGCGAGTGCGGACGTGATTTACAAGCGCCTCGCGATTCAGCTCGAGACGCCTGTTTCGAGGCCGCACTCCGCAAGAAATTCGACTGGCCTCAGTTTGAAGTGTGGCTACCACCCTTTTAATGTGTTCAATTATATTATAGTAATACCCAGTCAAGATATTGCTGCCCGCGAAAAGCTTTACTGACATTATAAATACGAAAGTGTGTTTGTTGGTTTGTTACTATTTCACGCCGCAACAGAGCAACAAATAGACTGTATATTTGGCATGGATATAGTTCAAAGGTTGAAAAGCAAAGCAGCGGGAAAAAAACTAGTTTGATACAGTAATACCACTAATGCTTTACACTCAGTCTTATAAGAAAATTATGGTATGGTTCGGTGATCGAATGTGTCTTTTGTATGTTATGCGATGTCTCCGCCATCCGTGAACCGATGTGCGTGATTCTTTATCTATTAAGTTAAGGATGTCTTCTAGTTAAATGGTCTCATAAAAATTACAATAACCTCGAATCAATACTATTTTTCTAATAATATGAAATAAGATTCAAGGACAAGTGGTATTACATATATGTAATTGTATAGGTATGTCGTGGGCACCAAGGTATTGACTGTATTGTAATATAATTTTTACGAGTTGATAGACTAACAAACGACTCTTTTTATTATATGTAAAGACTTTTAGCCACAAAACTAAATTAAGCACAACATTTTGGTACGGATTACTGAGGGCGTGGGCGACGCGTGAGAAAAGCGTGGCTCAGATTAGATGACAAGAAATGTGAGTCACAGGAGGTTTTAAAAAATTTACTTTTAAAATCATAGAATATTTTTGACAAAATACCCAAAACAATCTACATTACTATAAAATTAAAAAAAAACTACAGGACGCACTCCGAGAGTGCCGGCAGAAGTGAAAACTTGAATGTATAAAGTACTATAATTTATGTTGTAAAATACAATATCACACACGCACACTCGCGCAAGTGCCCTGCGCCGTCTTACTAATTTTCGATCAGGTCACTTGTCCTGACGCGAGTTGACATTTTTTACTCATCCCAAAAAGTGCACGACGCCGCTAAAGAAGTTTTCACTTCAAAGATATTCTATGACTTATGTTTTAAACCTTAAGTCGCCAAACTGACGAAAACTATCTCTTACATAAATAGCAATAAAAATTGAATAAAAAACTTACTGAGGTTGCAATATTTCTTCTGTACATAACAATTTACACGCACACAACGTGAGCCATTCTTGTTTGTAATATCACTCGCATATAACGTCAAGAATATTCATAAATATTGATTATATAACTAAGATATTTTGTTTACTTTTAAGAATGTGGACCGTAGAAAAATAATGTGGACTGTGTGATAAGAAATATAACGCATTGGGTTCGTTTGTTGTGTCTATCAATTTAAAACAATGAAGTAAGGTTATATAATCGTATAAATTTAAGATAAGTACTCGATAAAAACTTTTAGTTACTTTTAATGTCTTTTAGCTAAATAAATGCTTGCTCAATTTACGAACATTTTTTCCTTTTACTATAACGTCAAGAACTTTATTTTTTCATTCTCATAACTCACACATTCATAATTTACGTACAGAAATTTTATCGTCGTAAAATCGACGAACTAAAGATTGTCAGTAAAACTGTTTTCTATATTATAGTAGCTGACCCGGCCACGCGTTGCTGTGGCTAAATAAATTAAAATTGCGACTATAATTTGAGATTTAAACTATCCTATCTCTCAAGCTGGATCGAACTGCACATGGTGTGCGAATTTTATTATAATCGGTTAAGTGGTTTAGGAGTCCATTGAGGACAAACATTGTGACACGAGATTTATATATATTAAGATAGGGTTGATAGCTGACGCCGAGGCTAATTTGACCCACAAGTAATACTAGTAACTATTAATCAAAATAGCAATAAAAAATTTGAAAAAACAAAATGTTCAAACAAACTTAAATGAAACTAAACAATAAGTAAAGCAATAGGCATCATCCTTCCTACTATATAATATTATAAACGCGAAAGTTTGTGAGGATGGATGGATGGATGGATGGATGGATGGATGTACGGATGTTTGTTACTCTTTCACGCAAAAACTACTGAACGGATTGAGATGAAACTTTGCAATAATATAGCTTATACATCAGAATAACACATAGGCTACAATTTATAAAGATATTTTGTGAATTGTCCAAAATATAACGATAAATGTTGAGTAAGTAGGAAAATTCTGCCATCTGCGAGCTACTCTAGCGTGCACTGCAAGAATGTCAAAATAAACAACTGTCGATCGAATATCTGTCAAATCAATCGATGAGCAGTCCTTGGATATCATCATACTGATAATGTATTATCCTTACTATATACTATTACCATATATTTAATATTATAAATCATTCAAGTATAATACACGAGAACTGAAGATTGTTGTCTATGACGACGTCAGCCAACTGCCGGCGTACGCCGGCGAAGCGCGCCGAGCCGCCGACCGGCCTTAGTCGCGATTAAACAATATGGTTGAATATATCAGACGTCAAAATATTATTGAAAAAATTAAAAATGAGTAAATGTGTATTCAAAACCTTTTAATCCTGTTCCCAATTTCTTCATAAAGCTTCTGGAATTTATTTCCACAAGTAAATACGGTTTACACTATTCGTATTAATTGAAACTATCACATATAATATCATGATTTTAAAAGTAAATAATTTTACAGTTGGTGATGCCAGGTGAAACATGATTTTGTTTCCCCATAATTATGGGAGATTTCGACTAATCGATAATTACTTTTTTGATACTATAGGATATCCGCAGACGAAATACGTAAAGATAACGATAAATAATGGATAAAAGCCATTAGAATATTACGAAAAGAAACTGACTGGATAATAATAGTAAATAGTGAAATAGTAAAATTACAAAATAACAATATAAGTTCAATAAATACTAAAAATACAAGAGTACAAAGATAATAACAACTCCGGTACCTAAATTAATGGGCGACATTAACGTCTACGGCGATTTTAAATAATACTAATAATCATTACTATTTTTATAATTATTGATAGTTATGAATCAAGCAGCAGAATCAGGCTTAAATAGGTTACGTTTTGTAATTATTAGTTTAATCAAATAGCTCGACGGCAACAGGTATATACTGGTATGTCCGGAGATTGAAGTATAGGTATAGTATAACATATTGGCTACAATTTTCAAAGAAGTTTGACGTGATACCGAGATACTGAAAAAGCGCGCGCTGCGTGGTATAGGTATGTATGAGTGACACAGACTGCACGCGAGCACGGCTCGCGTGGTGGCTCGCGTGGTCACGGGGTGCGTGGTAACTAGTGGTAAGAGCTTGCGAACTCGGGCGCGGGTGGCGGTGTGGCTATGCTAGCTGTTAGTCTGCT
The DNA here is from genome assembly GCA_949316475.1 of Hypomecis punctinalis. Taxonomy (NCBI): domain Eukaryota; kingdom Metazoa; phylum Arthropoda; class Insecta; order Lepidoptera; family Geometridae; genus Hypomecis; species Hypomecis punctinalis. Next base: position 8,849,856 of record OX438800.1, read on the forward strand.
ATATATATAATTGTTTATTGTTTATTATAATTGTTTACTTCAACGGTTCCGGAATAAAAAAAACATCACTGCAATTTTCAAAACAATATATTGTAGATTCTTCATGCAATGCTTTCAAATTTTCTTAAGGAATATCCTGTCGTACAATATGACACGTTTTTGATAATTAAGTATTATTATGGCGATAATTATTTTAATTATCAAGAACGAATAAATATTGATCGGATAAATGAATAAAATATTCTTTGTTTTATAACTTTATTCATAATTACATCATATTACATTTGATTTTGATTAATGACTCAAATTCATAATGTTATTACTAAAATGTTGATTATTAAAAATATCGGTTTGTATCACTGACATTGAGAAGATATCGTAACATTTTGGGGAAATTTCCATTTAATGAACTGGCACCCTAAGTAGGTATTATCCGACTAAATTTATAAATGTTCCTATCTCTGTCTTTTTCAACGTCTTACCGTACTTTAGCAACTAGTGTAACAGGGATAGAGATATGATTCTTTGATTACCTACCAACGATATTCGGGCGGTTAATGTGTCGCCATGCCTAGCAACGCAGTTGTTTGAGTCTGCTTATCTAGACATTAAACATCATTGTTATAAATGCGAAAGTAACTCTGTCTGTCTATCGCGCTTTCACGCCAAAACTAATAAACCGATCTCAATGAAATTTGGTACACAGATAGTCTAGGGCCTGAGAAAGGACATAGGCTACATTTTATCCCGAAAATTGCATAATTCCCGTAGGATAGGACAAAATCTTGCGTGAGCGAAACTGTCACCTATCACAACGACTAAAAGGCCCAATTTTGAAGACACTATCGTAATTATAACAGATAATTAGACTATTTCTGTTTCTTTTTCACTTTCGGCATTCGATAGAGAGAACACTTTTTACGTTGCTATTAAATTTACGATGGCGCGTTCATAATTGGATTGATTGGGCCTAACATGGATTCACAAAACTTAATTAGATGACAGGTGACATACATTGACTGCAGACTTTTATAAATGTCTCGCTTAGCATAGCAAAGGGACAAATTGTCTTTCCACCATTATAGCTCCTCGAAGAGGAAATAAAGTATGAATTGACAATGACAACTGACATTAAAATTGGACAAAATAGGTTTCCCTTTGCCATGCTACATATAACAATGACGTTTAATACTGGGCCGTCATTTCGTCTGACTTTAAAAATATTTTTAAATATACCACCATTAGAGGTTAAACATATTTCTTTATTCTACCTTTATGGTACAGAATCCATGCGACTTGATTTTTAAAAGTAGTATGGCATGAGTATGAATATCTTGACACTAAGGTTATTAACCTTGATTCTGAGTTGTGACATAAAGTTACTCTCTGGTTGTGACCTTGACACGAACATAAATTTCTGTTGGTTTGGTTAGGATTGAACAGTGATAAAAGTGCAGCCCGGCTCAGTTGCGGCACTCCTCATGAGGCACGCAACTTGCCGGCCAGCCTCTCAGCTGCTATATTTCAAAACCCCAGAAAAGCGGCCCAACCTCGAGTGCAAACTTCTAAACTGCCTAGGGGGAAAAGACCAAAAAGAATCGGGAGACCTCGAACGCCGCCTTCTCAGCTGTCTCAGAAAAAACCCAGAGAAGCGGCCCTACCTGGGATTCCGGCGCCGCCCATAAGCCTCGGCTACTAAGTTCTCCTGCCACGACAAGGCGGGAACCTATGGGCGGGTACACTCTAACCTTATCTTAATCAACAGAAGCATTTATAAATATAAGGTATTTTGATATCGGGTTAGGTTTGAACAGTGACAACAAGATGCAAGGTACTTGATTTTTTTATAGAGCAAGTGCCTTTATTAATTACCACTAAATACAAGACTTATAATGTAAAACTTCATAAACTACTACTACATAACAAGCAATTGGATCATCCACAGACCCTTGAAGGTCTAAAGATATTCTAAATGCTCAAGCCCACTGCCAGTTAGCAGCGTGTCCAACATGCTGGCAGCATTGCTAATCAGCTTGGCAATGCTGCTTATACGTTGAGCCAAATAAACACCAGCATTTTGGTCACGCGGCGGGTACACCAGACGCTCACAAAGACTTTTGAAAACAAGATGAGCTCCCGGCCAACACGCGCACAATGTCTCAATTTCAAACGGCTCAAATATGTAACCACTGCCGAGGTTAGCATATTTGCGCCGTTTGTGCTGCTCCGCTGACGGCGCCAAAGTATCTACGCAAGTCGCGTCCCATACTAAGGGCCGTCTACACTTCCATGGGACCAGCTTCATACCGTCAGGCCTTTTACCATCACCACGCGCAAACCCATTCGGTTCGAGTACGGCTGCGATATTGGCGGTCGCAAAAGCCCTGCGTATGACATCGTTCACAATGGCGTGGCAACCAATTCGACCAGCGCTTCTTGACCAAGAAAGACGGTGGTCAACTAGGGTACTTGAATAGGTGAGAGCGCTCAGCTATGTGCGGCGCGGCAGCAAGGTGGATTGACTATCTCGACGATATCATCAATACCGCCGATCGACCCTGGTCACGACCGGCAAAGAGCCGAAGCAGATGGCACTGCAAGAGAGAAGCCTATAGCCAACAGTGGGTCAAAGAAAGCTACGGATGATAACGATGACGAAACAAATTAATTGAGATTGGCTGTTTTTATTGTTATTGTTTTTGTTGTATTTATACCTATCGCGGGCGAAGCCGCGGGTAAAAGCTAGTACTTTATAAAAATTCATTAATCACGTTTTGACATTAGCCTAATCAAAATATGTTTTGACTAATGTCAATATAGCTCGAGTCGCTGTTCAGATACAGGTTGCTCCAAAATGTTGTTTTAGAAAATTGTACATATCTATACCTGAGATCTATGATAAGTAAATAATTTTATTTATTAAATTCTAAACAAGTCGAAGGCTTTAAAATAGAAGGCCAAATAAGTGATTTCATGTAATGTCGGCATCAGCTCTCCATTCTCTATAATAATACTACTGTCTACTTACTTAAGCTAAAACTATTCTAGTTGTGCGAACGCAGTTGATCCATTCCACAGTTAAACTACTACAAAATAACAAATTCTAATTAGTGTCAAGTTAGCCTTTGTAGTCAATAAAATACGTATGTACGAGTAGTAAGTCGTTAACCAAGATAGAAACGCACTCTACCGTGTTTTTGGCTTAGGTTACAGTGAAAGGAATTTAGTTTAATAAGGTTCTAATAGCCAATTTATTTTTATCAAAACAAGATAATGTTCAGAAAAGCAGAGGGTGGCAAAGAGTATTATAACAACAGTTTCCGGGTTACCTACTTTATTATTTATTGTTGGACATACTTAATTATCTAATTAAGTCATGCGGACTTCATTTTAATTGTACCGACATCAAGCAACAAGGAATTATATAGGTAATGAAGTATTTTTAGACAAAAATATTCGTTGAAAACTAAATTCGTAGCTACTATTGATTGGCGTAGCTATCCGTTAGGTGCACGCTACGACCGCTACGAGTGCTACGCTCGTAGCAGCAATCGAGCTCAAAAACAATCTATTCTAATAAGATGAATAATGTTATCGAAAAGGTTCAGCCGTTTGATTAATTTAGTCCAATTTGTAGAATTTTGGTATGAGCCGGGTTTTATAAGCTTTTGTATAAGCGAGCGAGCCGACTAAAGCGAAGATTGTACTAAATGTACAGGCTAGTGGCGCTTTTGTTTACAATTGTAAATAATGTGCAGCATTTGATTCTTGTGATCTAGGTGCACCCGATCAAGGCGAACAAAAAAACACAGTTGTACATACTTTTATCGAAACCATTCAAGCCATTTTCAACCCCCTGTAACTTCATCCTACTAATATTATAAACGCGAAAGTTTGTGAGGATGGATGGATGGATGGATGGATGGATGGATGGATGGATGGACGTATGGATGTTTGTTACTCTTTCACGCAAAAACTACTGAACGGATTGAGATGAAACTTTGCAATAATATAGCTTATACATCAGAATAACACATAGGCTACAATTTATAAAGATATTTTGTGAATTGTCCAAAATATAACAATAAATGTTGAGGAAGTAGGAAAATTCTGCCATCTGCGAGCTACTCTAGCGTGCGCTGCAAGAATGTCAAAATAAAAAACTGTCGATCGAATATCTGTCAAATCAATCGATGAGCAGTCCTTGGATATCATCATACTGATAATATATTATGTACCTATATATACCTATATTTATCATTTTTTACTAATATAAATGCGAAAGTAACTCTGTCTGTCTGTCTATCTGTCTGTCTGTCGCGCTTTCACGCCAAAACTAATGAACCGATCTTTATGAAATTTGGTACACAGATAGTCTAGAGCCTGAGAAAGGACATAGGCTACATTTTATCCCGAAAATTGCATAATTCCCGTAGGATAGGACAAAATCTTGCGTTAGCGAAACTGTTACTTATCACAACGACGCTAAAAGGCCCAATTTTGAAGACACCATCGTAATTATAACAGTTAATTAGACTATTTCTGTTTTTTTTTCACTCTAGGCATTCGATAGAGAGAACATTTTTTACGCTGCTATTAAATTTACGATGGCGTGTTCATAATTGGGTTGATTGGGCCTAACATGGATTCACAAAACGTAATTAGATGACAGGTGACATACATTGACTGCAGACTTTTATAAATGTCTCGCTTAGCATAGCAAAGGGACAAATTGTCTTTCCACCATTATAGCTCCTCGAAGTGGAAATAAAGTATGAATTGACAATGACAACAGACATTAAAATTGGACATAATAGGTTTCCCTTTGCCATGCTACATATTATAATGACGTTTAATACTGGGCCGTCATTTCGTCTGACATTAAAAATACGTTTAAATATACCACCATTGGAGGTTAAACTTATTTCTTTATTCTACCTTTATGGTACAGAATCTATGCTAATATACAAAGAAACGGATCGACTTGATTTTTAAAAGTAGTATGACATGAGTATGAATATCTTGGCACTAAGGTTATTAACCTTGATTCTGAGTTGTGACCTTGACACGAACATAAATTTCTGTTGGTTTGGTTAGGATTGAACAGTGATAAAAGTGCAGCCCGGCTCAGTTGCGGCACTCCTCATGAGGCACGCAACTTGCCGGCCAGCCTCTCAGCTGCTATATTTAAAAACCCCAGAAAAGCGGCCCAACCTCGAGTGCAAACTTCTAAACTGCCTAGGGGGAAAAGACCAAAAAGAATCGGGAGACCTCGAGCGCCGCCTTCTCAGCTGTCTCAGAAAAAACCCAGAGAAGCGGCTCTACCTGGGATTCCCGCGCCGCCCATAAGCCTCGGCTACTAAGTTCTCCTGCCACGACAAGGCGGGAACCTATGGGCGGGTACACTCTAACCTTATCTTAATCAACAGAAGCATTTATAAGTATAAGGTATTTTGATATCGGGTTAGGTTTGAACAGTGACAACAAGGTGCAAGGTACTTGATTTTTTTATAGAGCAAGTGCCTTTATTAACTACCACTAAATACAAGATTTATAATTGGATCATCCACAGACCCTTGAAGGTCTAAAGATATTCTAAATGCTCAAGCCCACTGCCAGTTAGCAGCGTGCCCAACATGCTGGCAACATTGCCATTGCTTATACGTAGCTTGGCAATGCTGCTTATACGTTGAGCCAAATAAACACCAGCATTTTGGTCACGCGGCGGGTACACCAGACGCTCACAAAGACTTTTGAAAACAAGATGAGCTCCCGGCCAACACGCGCACAATGTCTCAATTTCAAACGGCTCAAATATGTAACCACTGCCGAGGTTAGCATATTTCCGCCGTTTGTGCTGCTCCGCTGACGGCGCCAAAGTATCGACGCAAGTCGCGTCCCATACTAAGGGCCGTCTACACTTCCATGGGACCAGCTTCATACCGTCAGGCCTTTTGCCATCACCACGCGCAAACACATTCGGTTCGAGTACGGCTGCGATATTGACGGTCGCAAAAGCCCTGCGTATGACATCGTTCACAATGGCGTGGCAACCAATTCGACCAGCGCTTCTTGACCAAGAAAGACGGTGGTGACCAAGCTGGTCAACTAGGGTACTTGAATAGGTGAGAGCGCTCAGCTATGTGCGGCGCAGCAGCGAGGTGGGTCGACTATCTCAACGATATCATCAATACCGCCGGTCGAGCCTGGTCACGACCGGCAAAGAGCCGAGGCAGATGGCACTGCAAGAGAGAGGCCTATACCCAACAGTGGGTCAAAAAAAGCTGCGGATGATAACGATGACGAAACAAATTAGTTGAGATTGGCTGTTTTTTGGGTTTGAAATGATCATTTGCTACAATATTTGTGTACCGTTTCACATTGAATTGGGGCTAATATTTTGTGGCGCACTTACTGTTTTAGTTACTATATTTTTTGACAAGATAAACATAAATTAAATTATATCGCGGGCGACGCCGCGGGTAAAAGCTAGTTTTGGATAAAGATATGTTTGATTTTTTTCACAGTCAAGAGAATTATGTATTTTATTTCTATGTATTATATTTCAACCAAATCGAACCAGAAGCTTAAGAATTGTTATTACTAGTCAAAGTTATTTGATTGATTTAGTCACTGACATACTCATTCACTTACTTAACGATCATCATAATTCTAAGGTACTTATAGCAATATTCAGCAAACAAGGTTATAATTTTGAATGTCGACTTGCGATGTGCACTGCCATGCATCCAGATTAGTACTTTTATCATGAACACTTACAATCTAATAACTTAATGTGTTATTTTTTAAGGAAAGACAGCATTCATATTTAAAATACAATCACAAAGTAAAATAACAATCACAATGTTTATTACCAAAGAGGGTTATTATTAACTGTGTTAAGTTAATATTTGAGATTCGATTGACATATCGTCGGTGATACTTCAATACCGCTTATGAGCACTTTGTAAATACCTCGTAGCTAAATTTTCAATTTTTTTCCGGAGGAAGATAAAACTTTTGATTTCATTTTGATTCCTTCCTCAATGGATTCATTAGTTTCTCAATTATTTTTTTGACTGAAGTCTTGTGTGACATCTTTGTAAAATAATGCACAGAGATGTCACAAAAGAGTTCAGTCAAAAAACATTCAGAAACTTGGAAATATACAGTTTGTTTTCCCTCTCGTAAAATTTTCAAAATGTAGATACGCTGTATTTACAAAGTGCTCATAAGCGGTATTGAAGTATCACCGACGATACATCAGACTCCAATTGTTTCATTCAACCTACATTAACAACTTCTGGAGTAAAAGGTATTCAATGATAGGTAATTAAGTACCCAAAATTACTCCTAATTAAATAATTTTCTTCACTTATTAATGACAAAACGAAAATGAAAAAGAATAAGGAAATTATACCACTACACAGGCTTTTCTAAAAAAGCAAGCTAATTAGCATTAGACGGTGTATAATTATCAAATTAGGTTGCGTAGGTGCTCATTCAATTAAGCTTTAAGCATTAAGAACCCGAATTAATATCATATTCCAAGCCCAAATTAAGCATTCTGTGAAAAATAAATGCGTAGCCACAATGATACGTAGCTATCTCTGATAGGCACAAGCTACGACCGCTACGAGTGCTACGCCGGTAGCCACAGTCGCACTAAATAATATTGTCTTGATAAAATGAATAATGTTAACAAAACGGTCCAGCCCTTTGACTCATTCAATGCTGTTTGTAAAGTGTTGGTGTGGGCTGGATTTTACAAGCTTTTAGATAAACGACCAAGTCGATTGAAACGCATATCGCATCAGATTTATAGACTCTTGGTACTGTTGTATACTGTGGTGTATAACGTGCAGCATTTGATATTTACTGTGCAAGTAAGATTTTCAACTATACAGGATTATTTCTAATCAATTAGCTTCCTTTCAGGGGCTTGTTCTGTACATCAAAACTAACAACTTTTGTTCTGCGACTTTTGTCAAAACCAAAAAAAAAAAATCAGCTGTTCCATGCATTTTGTCGCGGGTGAACGATATTTTTCTATGGAACACCTTTTTTTTAGTTTTGACAAAAGTCGCAGAACAAAAGTTGTTAGTTTTGATGTACTGAATAAGCCCCTAAAAGGATGCTAATTGATTATAAATCCCTGTCTACGTATGAGGTAGCCATGGATAGTTTGCATGTCATTGTTGAGTTTTTCAGTGGAATACGTTCGAAGATATAAATAATAGTCCATTTTCTCGTGGATTTCTTTGAAACAATTGAACTTATGATCAAAGCTTTTAAATATTTTTAGCACCGACACGATATGGACAAGCTATTAGACTGCCTTGTCATCGAAATACCTCAAATGAATATGTTTGCAAAGGTCTTAAATATGCTGCTTCAACGCCGGAGACTAGACAAAATACAAGAAGTATTAAAAGGTAAGTACTGTACACTCACGGGTACGGTGGGTGGTAATAAACGCAAAGTTATTTCTTCTGGTATATTTCCAGGTCCAATTTTTGCTGCCTCAAATAAACACTATGAAGATATTCTTAAAAAGAACTACCTAGAAATGAATCGACTTTTCAAATTCTTGATTATTGGAGTCACAGTTTGTGGAGTCTTTTGGTCTAGTTCTTTCTTCGTGAAGAGGTACAATGATAAAAATGAGATTGTCAGTTCTTACATGCCTTTTGAAACTGACTCGTGGCCTAAGTAAGTACGAGTACGAGTTAAACGTTAAAGCGTGGTTCCAACGGAAACATGTTATTCACAATGGTTGACACCATGTCCCAGAAATTTCAAATGTAGGCGAACATTACTTAGAGATGTTTTTATCCGTTTCCGCCGTGTGAAACATTCCTGCTCAACAAATTGCAACGTCCACTACGTTGCACTGTGTTGAGCACGAATCTTTCTCAAATAACATAGCTGTTGGCAAAAATAGTGGAACCGTGCCTTTATACAAAAACTGAAAATGTGGTAGAGGCGCTGCAGTTTGTGGGTGGCTGTCAGAAGTAACAATAAAAAATGTATCGATCTTTAGAGGTTGAGCTATCAATGGATGTATTACAGCTGATACGATGATGTTGATAGAGGTAGTATGCACTGTATTCTAATCCTAAAACATTTTAAGGTGATAAGTACCTAGACAAAATTAAAAAAAAAACATTGCCTCAAAAACAAGTTATGGCAATGAGCTTCGTATCTCCAAACTAAGCATAAATTGTATTTTGGAGATTTTTTTGCTTCCTTTACAGCAAGTACCATTTTCCGTTTAGGACTATTTTGTGAATTGACCTAAAAAACCGGACAAGTGCGAGTCAGGCTCGCACACCGAGGGTTCCGTACAAATCTAGAAAATTTCACATAATTGAGAAATAAGTTGTAAATCTCTATACTTCCATCTACAAAAAAGTTTTTTTATTTCAGTTTTCTCGTCATACATCGAAAATTACTGAAAATGTTAAAATAATTAAAAATCTGTTTCAGCATGTGCTAATGAAGCTCTTTTATATGATAACTCACATGATACGATTTACTCACTTTGAATTTTGAACCAATATTTTGTGAATTTTAAGGCCCTATTTTTTGTTATGATTTTATTTTAAGTGCTTTCCACACTAGATTTTTATCTCAAAGAGTATCTTTTTTTCAATTCTTATCACAAAGACAGCCCTATTTTTTGTGATTTAAATAAAAATATAATTTAAATAAAAAAGTTTTCAGATTTATTCCTAAATGTGTACTCTAAGATAATGCTTCTCGCCAAATTTCATAGTTCTATGTCAACGGAAAGTACGGTTTTGATTTTTGCGAGTGTCGAAATATGCGTTTTTTTACGATATAAACGGCTCTAACTTTTTTAAACGATAACTGAGAAGTTTTTCTTTTACACAACTGCAAAAGATCATAGATATACGTATACAGTTTAAATTTCAACTCGAAATCTTTACGCATTTCCAGGATAAATGGTCTTGACATACACACAGACGGACAGACGGACAGACAGACAGACGGACAGACGGGCAACAAAGTGATCCTATAAGGGTTCCGTTTTTTCCTTTTGAGGTACGGAACCCTAAAAATCACTAAAGTTCCAAAAAAAACCTTAATAAGAATTGTATGTACTGTTTCAGTTTTGCCTTCTCTGTCTTCTTGGAAACAGGATCCGTGTTGTGGACAGGATATGGGCACATAGGTCTCGATTTACTGATTGCAGCTTACTACGCTCATGCTCAAACGCAGTTGAAAATTGTAAAACATCAATTGCAGTATCTTTGTGTCGAAAATAAAGATAATCGCTCCAGGATCATTTTTGAGTACAAAGATTACACGGATGAAAGTATCTGTAAAAAGTTTAAAGAAATCGTGAAGCGGTATGAAACTCTCGTTTGGTAAGTGACTGTACCTAAAGCTATCGGATACACTTCGGTGAGTGCGCCCAGGAGTTGCACAATCTGGTCCCACCTGCCCCTTTCTTCTATCGTACGGCTAGACAGACTCGACCAAAGAGCCACTCTTTTATGGTGGACATCCTACGCGATAGAACCAAGTGTTTTGAGTCCACATTCCTCATACGAACTGCTAGAATGTGGAACGCTTTGCCTGAGTCTGTCTTTCCGCTAAAGTACAATGTAGGTGTCTTCAAATCTCGAGTAAATAGGTATCTTCTAGGTAAGCGTGCTACATCCTAGACCGCAAATCTGCTTAACATCAGGCAGTGTGTAGTCAAACGCAAACCTATGAAATAAAAAAAGAAGCTTCGATTTTTAGGTATAACTCTTATTCAGAATTCGTTCAGTGAATTTTTTTTTTGCTATCTAACCATTAAACTAGTGAATGCGTCTAAGATTTAAAGAGAAATTCGGGAAAGGGATTCATTATATCAAAATAAAAAATAGTACTGCGCCGCACAGGGGTATGAGTCGGTTGTATGACTTCAAGAGTTTGAAAAACACCTTATTGTTACGGGCATGCGCTTAGCACCAGATAAAAGTTTGGCTATCTAAGATAGCATAAAAATTCAATAGCACTTAATGTCTACTAACTTTAAGCAGCAATAAACTCTCCAGTATTTAACTATACACCTATTTAATCTTTATACGTTTCAGGTACAAAAATGAAGTCGACACTGCCTTTAACTTTCCTTTGACATTTCAGTTTTTGTCTACAGGATCTGTTCTATGCCTCGTGATTTTTCGGATGACTATCGTAAGTATAGATAACGATTATTAGTAAATTTCAAGATAACGAAACTAGCCAAGACATCTTTTTTTCTTCAGAAACGAAATCGACTTATTTATTATTAGTATACATATACTTGATAAAATTAAAATTAATTAATCTAATAATTGATACTACTTTTTTTTTTCTGTAAGTCCGTTTGCCAGTTGGCAAAGGCTTAAAACTTAAAGGCTTTATTATTATTATACATATACTTAACTCCACTCCGCTAAAAAAACAACAATACAATTTCGACTAGCACACAACAAACACAAGTTATTTTTATTGTATTTTTCAGCTCACAGTGACGTCTTTTCCATTTGCTTTCTTGGCTCTACTGTTCTGCATTCTCCTTGTTCAAGTATTCTTGTACTGCTATTACGGGAACCTGGTTGAATTCGAGGTACACACAATGTCTTCTAAAATTTAATACCTATATTAATTCTGTACTGCATTGCATATATGCAAGGGTGTAGTGGAGCAAAAATGTTGGTAGCATACATTATCTAGTAATGCAGTCTCGTTAGCAGGCGTGTAGGGATCCACCCATTACAGATCGTGATTTAACAATTTCAATATTTGTGATTGTCTGCGTGACGCCCGTTAAAATGTGACATTCGATTACAGTCAAACCTGGATAAGAGAGAGTTGAAGGAACCGTCATCTCATTCTCGCTTATAGAGGTTTTTCACTTATCCAGTTTCAGAAGTGGCTTCTCTCTCTTATAGAGGTTAAAAATACTTCTAATTTGTACGTAGCTATATCTACATGCGTGCAGAATGATAAATATGTTTATAAGTACATACATATTTTCATGTGTTTTTTATTTTATACCTTTTTTAGAGTCGTTCAGTAAATGAAAGCCTGTATAAGTGTGACTGGTTGTCACTGTCACCATCTTTTCGCCGTCTGATGCTGATCGCCATGTGTCGCTGGGGGCGCCCCATCCTGCCCAGGGTCTGTGGCATTATAACGCTCTCCCTCAGCACTTTTATGCAGGTTAGGCTTTTGAATCATCGTCTAGTGAGCATAGTAACATAGTCAGCATAATAAGAAAACTTATACAGATAAAAGAAAACTGCAAGCCGCTCCGAAACAATCTTATTGGGAATCTAAGTACCTATAGGAGAAGGAGGAGAAGCCAGTGGACATAACATGGCTCAGAAAAAGAAAAAAATAATCCTAATTAAAACAAAAACAAATCAAAATTATAAGTAAATACGGTTAAACTTACCTATTAATTTATTCACGTATTTGCTTATAATTACGATAAATACTCACGCTAGTTACAATGAAATCAAAATTATTTTATTTTCAGACACATTTTTATGCATAAACTAAACATTAAAATTATTGTAGTACAAATGGATTATTACATTCATATTCTTTTTTATTTCAGATTGTCAAATCGTCGTACACACTTTACACGGTCCTTGTGGTTACTGCACAGCCCACGAGACAAATTGAATTCTAAAACAACAAAAAATTTGCACAAAAATGTAGTCCTAGATAGTAGTTAGTAAATAATATCTATCTCTACATATAGACTTTATTACATTAGACATTTTCCACTGTACAATTACTGAGTAGTAAATCAAATAAATTATTATATGAATATTTTTTTAAATACAAGCTTTTGAGATCCTAGATATCATATAGCAGCAGAATGCCAGCCAAGGCAAGTAAAACGAGCCCAAACACGACGGATCTATCTTGATTAGTACAGGAGTTCCTATGGCCACCTTCCACCTCCATCATCAGATCTGCCCCAGGGTACCATAATATTGTATTGTCACGCAATATACATATGCGAGACATATAATACACATAAGAAGACCCTTATCAGCCAAGGGTATGGAGTGGGGTCGGGGTCGCGCATCCTTACCATCCATGAAGCTCAAGGTCTGACGGACGACTCTGTCATCGCCATTAAAATCAAGGCCAAGATTAGATTGCACGAAAGCGTTTCGCACGCGGTCGTCGCAGTTTCACGCCATACCAGGCCCTTCACATACTTTGCCGACAACGAGGAAGACGCCATCAGCCGCTTCGTGCGGCGTGCGACGACTGCGTCACCTAAGGTCATCGTAGATTATAATTTAAAAATGGCCATTAGAGAGCGAGACGCGGCGGTGGTGGAGGCCCTGAGTGGTATAAGTAGTCTTTTTAAAAAAAAAAAATATCTTAACTTTAGAAATTTATTTAGGTTTAGATTTATTTTAGTGTAGAGTCCTTTAGTTAAGCCTTAGTTATAGAAATATTGTTTAAATCAATAAAAAGGTAATGTATAATCTTAAAGAGCACAGGCCCCGGTGTCTTTGGAGTATAACGTGCAATATGTGAACGAGTAAAATTGTTTCATTCACAAGCTTCTGCACAATAACAGAACTCCACCATGTTTAACATTATTTTCATTTGCATTATGTAAAAAAAAATGTGCGCTCAAAAGCTACTTTGATACGCAATATGAGTCATTAATATTTGAAATTCTGAAACATTCTGATTGAAAAGTTTTCAATTTTATAAAGCTCCGCGTGTATTGTGAATACTCGAACTGTGTACTTACTACAATACATTTAAGAAGCAGTATAATTGTTTTACTTTTATTTTTTCAGCTTACTGCGCGCTATCCAACTTAAACAAAAATCTTGAGATTTTAAATTCTATGTATTAAATGGCGTACAAAATATTGTATATCAAAGAGTAAGGGAGATATTTTTTCATGTAGATAGAGCTAACATTCCTGCCGACTCAATGTGTAAAAAAAATAAAATACTTATTAGGCCTTCGATACAAAAAAGGATTATAGGTATTAGATAAGTTAAACTTATGGTACCTATATGTGTATATTTTAATATTAATATAATAGCTTAGGATCAGCATGAAGGCGTACAAGAAGAGGAGCCTATGCATAGCAGTGGGCGATAACAGGCTGACGATAATTAAAAAATATATATTTACATAAAGATAAGATACACAAGTACATGAGAAGTTTTATTAAGAGAAAACTTATGTTTATACATAGTTTTATACAATGCTAAATAAACAGCGATTTCCGCACTAGGCTGGGCCTGTATCGCGGGAAACCTGATACGATTTAAAATGTACGTAATATTTACATTTAATGAATTTAACACCATTAGAATTTGAAAATAAAAAATAAACATTACAAAAAACAAATGATAAATCTAAGCATAACATATTAGTTTACTACTCTCTGAAAAACCAAAAATTATATACATAATTATGTGCAACGTAGTTTCAATTTATGTATGTAATATTTTTTTTTAATGTTTATTCCTATTTGGTATCAAGATTAAGACAATATCTTTAGTAAGTTTTCCGTCTCCCTGTGATCCAAAGTCGACAAAAACCTAAAAACTGTCCTTTTGGCTTCGTAGATTGACTTATTCTTCAAGCTGCAGTATCTATCAATGACATTATATGTATGAGAACTGATGAAAAGGCCAAACCGACGCGCGAAACTAGTTTTTTTCTTGAGGAAAGGGTAATGATAATGAGGGTAATAATGATGATTATGATGATATGCGTACAACATTATTTTTCTACATTCTTGCGTAAGCACATAAATATTAATTTAATCAGTACAACGCCTAAATGACAGAAAAATTATACTATTCTTATGTGCAATAATATCGTCATATCATCCTACTAATATTATAAACGCGAAAGTTTGTGAGGATGGATGGATGGAAGTTTGTTACTTTTTCGCGCAAAAACTACCGGCCGGATTGAGATGAAACTTTGCAATAATATAGCTTATATCTTAATCAGAATAACACATGGGTATAAATTATTATGATATATTGCGTATGCGGGCGAAGCCGCGGGTAAAAACTAGTTATACATAAGAATATCATCTATTTTTACTGTTTATGTGTCTCATGGATATATGTTAACATGAACAGTTAGGCATAGTTATGCCATTTTTTATTTAAAAGCTGATTAAAGCGAGTTAGTTCTTGAGTTGCGTTCTTAACTTTATTATACTTTATTAAAAAAAACTGTAGTGTTAGAATAAATGTAGAATAATTAAGTTCGCAGACGTATTTTTGTATTTGATTTACTGCGTTTAGTAAAAATCAACAAAACATTGCACACGTACAGAGCAGAACATGTTTGATTTTATAACAAGAACTCAATACAAAGCTTTTGTTATAAAATTGCCGAGGCTTTTTGACCGACGAAACGGAGGAGGTACTCAATTCGACACGTAATTTTTTTTAAATTTGTAACCACCTTCGAGCAAATATCTATAGAGTCACAATAGTGCAAATAAGGTGTCCGAGCCAAAACACTGCCCAAGCTACCAAGTGGGCAGGCTTTTTAGTTAGTCATAAGGCGATTGCTAGCCGACTACAACGCCGCGCGATGCCAAAGTGCTCGGTTGCAAGCACTAATTCGGTGATATAACGTCGAGATTCGAGAACTCGGCTCTATGTGAATTATCCTACTAATATTATAAACGCGAAAGTTTGTGAGGATGGATGTATGGATGTTTGTTACTCCTTCACGCTAAAACTACTGAACGGATTGAGATGAAACTTTGCAATAATATAGTTTTGGATACTTGAACCGATTTTATTTCAAAAATAAAACACCGAATCACTTCTGAGAATTATAATTCAACAAAAATAATCAAAAGTTAAACAATCGGACAGCGATTCGACACAATTTAACGAAAGAGAAATGAAATATCGGACGATGTTTCCACGACGGTGGCTCGAGGCAAAGTGTTGGCGCGGCGTTTGCGCACCGCCTTTTATATCATTCGCCGGCTGGTTCTCGTCTACTTTCCAACAATAGCTTATATATCAGAATAACACATAGGCTATAAATTACAATGATTTTCCGTCAAAAATCAAAATATCATGCGGGCGAAGCCGCGGGTAAAAACTAGTTTAATATAAATATCCAAGTCGGTATGTATGACGGCGCTCAGACATTTTCACTACTTTTACTTAGGGACTGTAGCTCTGTAAATATTTGCTCGAAGGTAACCACGCATACCATTTTACGTAGTCGTCCGATTTCAATAATTCTTTTATTCGATTTCAATAACTATTTTTATTGGAAAGAGTATACTCCAAAGTCGGTCCCATTTAAATATTATCCAAATCGGCTGAGCCATTTTTGATAAATCAACAATAATGTGAAATTGCTAAATCGATCCGTGCGTACTATTCGCGAATTCTGTACCTACACGGTTGAAGTCGGTCATGCTATTTTTTGCGAAAAAGAATTATGGTAAAGTACAATGATTTTTTGAAGTAGCAACGGCGCACATTAAGATAAGATAAGATAACGTTTATTTTGCTCAAAAAGTTACAGGTTTGGAGTTAGTAAATCTTGATGATGCTTAAAGTAATGTTAGTAGGTAGGTACTTAGATTAAATTTACAAACTTCCAGAGTGGAACCCTAAATCTCACACTAGGGTGGTCCTGTGTCGTGAGATTTAGTCTCTTCCGCTTTTAGATAAGACATCTCATAATTATTACCTAATGTAATGAAAAGAGTGACTTAACAATGAGTTCTTAGTAATTTACTTAAATAAAAGTACAAGTAATTTCCATTTTTTCGATTGCGTAATGTTTGTGTGTAGCGTGCATGTTGGTGTGTGAGTGGGTGTATGTTGCGAGCAAAGAAACATTGCAAAGAATAACGTGCAACTGAACCATTAAATATATTCACAGGTATGAAAGGCTCTTCAAAGTTTACAATAGATACGTAGTAGAAAAATATTTTTTAAAGAAAGAAACATTTAAATTATCTTTACTATATTTGATTGACTCCACCTTTCCAAACATAGACTCGTACTCTAGCGTTCTGAAAATGGTTTTCATTTGATATTTATTAAAACAAAGTACTTCGCTAAATATGTTATTTGAAATACATATTTCAATTAACTAAGTTTACTTTTGAAACGTAAGTTAGATTCACAAAGCGTTGTTTGAGGTGTACCGCCCCGGGCGAGGCAGCCTGGCTAACGAAAACTACTCGAGGTCCTATCAGGTTCAGAATGTATTAATAATAAAATTAGGGTAGCAAACCTATATAAATAGTGAATCAGCCGCGGGATGTGAGGTCAAGTGGAATAGTTTTTGGTAGGCAATTATCTTTGGCATGGAAAGTTTTTGTTTCATAGCATATTTTTTATTAGCTCAACTAATAAACGTTTCTGATTCGTACAGCTAGAGATAGATAGATAGATAAACTCTTTATTGCACGCCAAGAAATAAACAGTATAACAATGGGCGGCCTTATCGCTGATAGCGATCTCTGGCAGGCAACCTTAGGATGGAGAGGACAGAAAGCGTATAAATAATGGACGGGGTGCGCATTAGTTAAAAATACAATTTAGATTATGCAACATAAACATACATACTAATAAAATTGATATTAATACTTAAAATACCTAAAAATAAAGAAAAAACCACATAAAAAATTATAAAAGAAACCTATGACAGATAATAAACTAATCCTACTAATATTATAAATCCGAAAAGTTTTGTTGTTTTTAAACTTTCGCGATTTGAACACATAATTATTATATACTACGGGACTAATCGCGCACTAAAATTACGAGATAAATAAATACCTCCTCATCCCGACGTTTCGGCCGAGTTGCATCGACCGTGGTCTACGTAGTATATACGTAATAATTATCCGAAAAGTTTGTTGGTTTATTCCTCTTTCATGCAGCAACAGATCGACGGATTGGTTTGATTTTTGGCATGGATATAGTTCAAGAGCCGGAAAGTGACATAGGCTATTTTTTATCCCGAAAATATAAAAGGTTCCTGTGGGATACCACTAAAGTCAAAATACCACGCGGGCGGAGCCACGGGCAAAAGCTAGAACATAATAAATTACAATATACTAAAACAACATAAATAACAACAACAACAGTTACATAGTTAAAGAATTGACAATTTCTGCAAGAGACTGGCGAACTCAGGCAAACTGGTGGTCAAGCGCGGATTTATGCATGATAAAGAAAAACTACTTACTAATTTTTAAATAAGCCCATCTATGAGTATGAAAAGAAATGAGATTAAGCTTAGTATACCATTTGCTACTGCTTAAAGTTATGACAAGCGTGTTACATAATTTATCAGTAACTCCGACATTAGCTCAAGAAAAATAGTAAAGAATTAATTATATATCTCAAGACATACTTACTGTATTCAGGGTTATTTCTAATCAATTAGCATCCTTCTAGGGGCTTATTCTGTACATAAAAACTAACAACTTTTGTTCTACGACTTTCGTCAAAACTCAAAAAAAAACTCAGCTGTTCCATACATTTTGTCGCGGATGAACTAATTTTTTTATGGAACAACAAAAATTTTTTTTTGAGTTTCGACGAAAATTGTGGAACAAAAGTTGTTAGTTTTGATGTACAGAATAAGCCCCTAGAAGGATGCTAATTAAACGAACTTTCGTAACTTAAACGAAAAAAACCGTACGAATTAGTTTAAAATTTAATTAAGAGCTAACTCGTAGTTAAAGTGCTAGTGCCGCGTATACAGAAACACAATATCGTAGTGTCTTGGCATCAGTAGAGTAATAGGAAAAGTGTTGATGGATACATTCTTAGTTACTTACGTAGCAAATTTAATTAGATTTAAATTACTTACTAGCCCATGGCTAGATTGTAATTTTTTTAAGAATACTCCTCGGCAATTCTTAAATTAACAAATACATATGTTTATATGTAAATAGAATCGTGTTACAGTACCTAGAACAGCAGACTTTTACATTAAAAAAACAAAACAAAAACTAAGACACATGTATGGACAAGTGATGGAATTTGCAAGCATTCCTCCTGTTCTTTTAGCACGAAAAAAGGCAAAACCAATAGTCATAGCGAACCGATTTAAGGTTCATGGTTAGTCTTCCCTTGGACTACGCTCTAAGCTCTTAATTCCTACGAAATCGATACCAAAATAAACGCTCCCAGCAGCATAGTGCCGTTATTAAGCGTATTGGTACCGATTGCAAAGTACGCAGTTGACTGATAAACACAAACTGGGAAACTCAAATGTTTGCGAAATGCTCTCATTAGCGAAATGGGCGCTAAAATGCATCACTAGCCGTATCGCTGGCCTCTCACGTGTACCTATGTGTATCTCCTCTATGCAGTGTTGTTGGCATGGGTAGATATACTCTTTGTATAGTATCTCTACTGTTATAGTGGCTTCGTGTAGCCGTTGTCGCCTAATGACAGAACGCTCGCCTTACAAGCATAAGGTGGGGATCAAACCCGGTCCCACGTTATTTTATTTGGATTTTATGTATACGTATTTATATACACCACTGACTTTTTCTTGAGGAAACACATCGCGAATCAACCTGCATACGTTCGTAGAAGAAATTCGTTGAAGTAGTACATGTGTATCTACCAAACCATACTGGACCAGTGTGGTGGACATGGTCCAATTGCCATTTCTATAACAGCCTGTTAAGCAGTGGACTATTAAAATAATCATGACGACGTCGTTATGTAAAACTTGCCTACCAATAAATAATAATCGGTCAAGTGCGTGTCGGACTCGCGCACGAAGATTTCCGTACCGAATGGAAGCCCCCCTTAATATACTGGGTGTTTCCCATTGGTCAGATTGATGGTCAGACTAGTCTAGCCAACGGGAATATTTTTTCCCGATGTTCAGATTGATTTGACAGATACAAAAGACATACAAAAAAGTACAATGAGAGTAAAAATGGTTTTGCATTTTATTATGTTACAAAAGTGAACATGGTCAAATGGTATGGTTTGCGTATTCATTATGAATTCGTCTCTCAATATATTCATCTTTGGCCGCTTATATGTTATTTTAGGAAAATCATTATTCGGTAAAATTTTCAGTAAGTTGATTATTTTGGATCCTATTCTTGTCATTTTTTTATTTAGCTCTTTATGCCAACTTTACTAGACTATATTTGCTTAAAATCGGACTTCTCCAGCCATTGCCTTTGAAAATATTTTTTTATTTTTTTGTATATTGGCCGAATCAGGAGCATCTGTAATTATAATATATTTTGCCAACATGTGGCGGTAGTAATGTAAGGTAAACTAGATAACTAAATTAATAATATAAATCGATCACTATTTAATAAAAATTAAATAGTGGGTTAAATATTGCCTGTCAAATTAATAGAAGCTATATTTCATAATATAAAATTTAACCGATTTCCTACACAAAAAAACATCAATTACATAAGTTAGGCCTGTTAATAAGACAATTCATAAGACTCATCTCAATACTCACGTACACTAATTTAGCTCCATTAAAATCATACACCGGGATAATTCGTACCTGTTCTAAATACCTGCCCACACCGGCTCCAGGCTTGTTTAATTAGGCGTGAACAAATACGTGCGCTGCGCAAATGGCCCCCGGACTCCTTCCTTTGTCCTTTTGATGAATTTCACAACTTTCTTGCCCCAAACGACTTTGAAACCGCAAGAGAAACGGTTTAATTTTAATAATTTAGCGTAAAGGGTGCGTCTTTATTCGTTAGCGGTACGTTACATTGTATAAAACGTAATTGTACCCTCTTGTGTGGAGTAGGGAGGTAATTTGAACGCGCATTACAAATGAAATGCATTTTCATCAAATCCATAAAAGTATATATCATTAAAGAGTCTCTCTAATTTATCCTATCCTACTAATATTATAAACGCGAAAGTTTGTGAGGATGGGTGGATGGATGGATAGATGGATGTGTTACTCTTTCACGCAAAAACTACTGAACGGATTTAGATGAAACTTTGCAATAATATAGCTTATATATCAGAATAACACATAGGCTATAAATTATAATGATATTGCGTCAAAAATTAAAATACTACTAGTGTACAATATGTAGCTTAACTTTGATTTTATGTATGTAGTATTTTTTCGAAACTTTCAAATCCATAAAAGTATATATCATTAAAGAGTCTCTCTAATTTATGTACAATACGTAGCTTAATTTAGATTTTATGTATGTAGTATTTTTTCGAAATTTTAAGCTGAAAAGAAAATGTACAATCACAAATGTGAGTCTTTTCTAATTATTAGATTATTATTTATATCTTAGATTGTTAGGAAAAAATGATTGCATCAAAACTTGTTGAGTGCTAGTGCACACTACAATAGAAACCACATTGCACAGTTGCTATGAAGATTTGATCCTCTATTGTATGAATAATTATTTGTAAGCTATACTTTTAGTTCAATTAAGTGAAAATATAATGACATTTTTTAAGCGGTTTAAGAATTTGGTTTAGGTAAAAACAATTTGCGTAAATTGAAGACTGAAATAACGATGTCTCTGAATCACTCAAATCAATATAGTTAATATTTACTTTCATACGGAATGTAACATATATATACTTGCCCGAATCTCTCACGAAGCCTAGCCATAGACGAGCGAAATAAAATATTCTATTAGCCAAATCCGTTACCTCATAATTCACTCAGAGCATCGCGAACCGCGGACGTGGCAGGTGGTCTTAATAAATACGAAAATGGCCTATAGCTCTCTTAGTAATAAATTCAAGAGGCAATCAACGCCACTGCGGCTGCTAAAAATATTAATAGCTGAGAAATAATTATGTATTCATGACTTTCAGTGGCTGGGATGAGATGGAAGAAGGGGTAAACTAAATCCGCGGGGATTGGGACGTCCGGCCGGTCAGCCTCCCTCCCATTTCTGGTGGGATTATGCGAATTAATAATATTGACTTGCTGCTTTTGCTGGGCTTCTGGTGCCCGCTGATTTACCTTTTTGTTTGTTTTTGCTATCGCGATTTGTATTTAAAAGCTGATATGAATACTTTGTCGATATTTTATAAATTGTGGTTTGGTAGACAATCTACAAAATAAATAAATAAATATTGGGGGACATCTCACACACGGTCTCTGACCCCAAACTAAGCAAAGCTTGTGATATGGCTGCCAGAGACTGATATACTACATATACATATTTTAAATACATACTTATATAGATAGTACCTAAATAACACCCAGACACAGAGCAAACACCTATGTTCATCACAAAAATGCTTGCCCTGGTGGGAATCGAACCCACGCCTCTTTGATCCAGAAGTCAGGGTCACTAACCACTGAGCCACCGAGGCAGTCTAAAATATGTAATACTTCTTTCTTTTACCATTTGAAACTTAGTTATAGGCCGAATCCGACAACTTGTATGATCTATTTACTAATTCAAAGCCTATACCTATTTGCTTACTATTTTAATTTCGCGGCCATAGCGAATGCACATAGCTTACTTAAACATAGCTTCAAAAATTGGAAAGTGCGTCGAGAATCGAACGCAGGATCTGTCGATTTCGATTGATATTTTTTGAATAAAAGTTGGGTTTGAGGTCTTTGTCCATCGAAGGTAACTCGAAATCTATTAGACACAAATTTTTGAAAATTCAGTTTCAAAAAGTATGTTTCACATTGAAAAGTTATGCAAGCCACCCCAGCGCAACGCGCGTGTACTCGTTTGAATCGGCGACATCGCCGCCTGTATTGGAAACAAAACAAGTCCAAATCAGCGAGCGTTTTGAAGTCATCAATCAGTCGTTAATCCAGCGATGCAATATCCATAATAATATGTCGCGTGGCGCCCCGCGCGGTTACTCGGCCAATCCCAGGGCAAGTTACCCGTAGAGGCCCTGTATATACGCGAACGCATGGTATAAAATTCGCACTTAGTTGAATTACTTAGGTACTTTAACAATATTGTAGAAAAGTTACTAACGCATTTGCATTTTGAATTCCGCTAGTTTGATTTTCATTTCGTGAATACCGTTTTTCACCAAATATTATTATTATATAATTATATCATTGACATAATTATATAATAATATTTGGTGAAAAATGGTATTCACGAAATGAAAATCAAACTAGCGGAATCCAAAATGCGCTGGAATTTTTAAACCTTTAAAATGAATCTTTGATTTATCTGATATTGACGTAGTTTTAAAAACATATTTTTGTCATGAAATTAACTTTAGGTCGCGGCATATAAGTTTAGCGCTGAGCGAAGTGTAGAGGGGAAGGCTGCGCATGGGTTGAACGTCTCAGCGCTACGCTTACGTGCCGCTACCTGTACTTACTAATTATCGCAGATTTATTAGTACCTGGTATTCATGGAGTTTTTGGACTAAGACGGATAAATATATGTTAGATAATATAATCTTTTATTGGACCACGCAATGCTTCCATGGATAAAAAGGATCAGTTGTAAAGTCGATGATCTTCGAAAAATCAGGTCCCTTGACTATTAACCTTATAACGGAGAGAGGATATGACATTTAAAGTAGGTGATCCTTCTTACGACTTTCCTACCCATAGGCACCACGCGCCTCGCAACATGCGTCACAAGAAATGCTATAGGCATGTATCCGGCCGTGATCGGGTCGGGTGGTCGGCGCGCGACCGGCAGGCGGTAATTCTGGCAGAGCGAGCCGACGACAATGCCGCAATCGGACCACCAATCTGCATAATGGATTGCTCGCCCGAACGCGTCGTCCGGTCGTGCCGGTCATTCAATTGTCGCGGTCGCCGATGTGTCGCACCGTTATTATGGAATACGGAATTAATAATTTCACTGCTCACAGATTGGGCTTAGGTTTTTTCGACGCTTATAAGTCTTATCTCTACTCTCGCTGTTGTGTGGTGGAAACAAATCGGAATACCTAATACGAACTACTTCGCAAGAAATAAATGATTATGAATAAAAAAAAATATTCTTAAAAGGGCTTAGCAGGCTAAGGAAGGACGTGTGGCCCCTGTGAGGAATAGTTTTATTGGTGAATGTCAATTATTTGTCCCCTCATAACTAGGAATCACCCCAACTTTCAGCTCTCTATCTTGAACTGTCACAGAGATACTGTCAAAAATGTATTTTTGAAACATTTTTTCAAACTCGTGTATCTCCTTAACCATAGCAGCTAAAGCAAACAAAATCACAGCTACGTAGTTTGAGTGGAAGTATATCCTATAATTTTATTGATATTTTATACGTGACAAATAAAATAAATAAATGTCAATTTGATTAATTGAGATACACGAGTTTGAAAAAGAAATGTTTCAAAAATACATTTTGACAGTATCTCTGTGACAGTTCAAGATAGAGAGCTTCCTAGAGAGTGATTCCTAGTTATGAGGGGACAAACAATTGACAATCACCAATAAAACTATTCCTCACGGGGGCCACACGTCCTTCCTTAGCCTGCTAAGCCCTTTGTTTACCGGCAAGCGCAGCGTAGGACGACAACCAACACGGTGGACAAATGATCTCATTAGGACGGCAGAATCGAGCTGGGCGCAAGCCGTTTCGAAGCGCGTCTTATCTTAATATATATAAATCTCGTGTCACAATGTAACCACTTAACCGATTATAATAAAATTCGCACACCATGTGCAGTTCGATCCAACTTGAGAGATAGGATAGTTTAAATCTCAAATTATAGTCGCAATTTTAATTTATTTAACCACAGCAACGCGTGGCCGGGTCAGCTAGTTGATTTATAGGGAAGACCCACGTCCATCAATGGCTAGGGCTCAAAGAGTTCTGAATAGGTATATCACGTTCCGTCTGTATCTTAATTTAATAGTAAGTATAGTAAACGAATAAAAATCAAGCTGAGAAATAATATGACACTCAATCTCTCAACACAATTAGGTAAGTATTATTATAATTATCTTCTTTGGTATTACCATAATAAAGATTTGTTGCAATTTTCGACACGATTCGCTTCTTCCTTCATGATGCGGACCGCTAGGGATTGGAATGCCTTACCTCTGTCACTATTTCCTAACAAATACAATTTGGAATTTATGTACGGAATTTCACACTACTGGCTTCTCTCGTCCGTAGAAGAAATTCAATGGTGTATGTGAATCCACCAACCCGCACTGGGCCAGCGTAGTGGATATGGCCCAATCACCCTTCTGGGGGTAGGCCTACGTACTGCAGTGGACTATTAAAAAGGCTGGTACAGTAGCACTATTATAAATAAAAATAAAAAAATCGTACGTAAATATATGTTTGGTGACTATGGTGTGTAGTTTTTAGACTTTCGCGATTTGAACACATTATTATTATATACTACGGGACTAATAGCGCACTAAAATTACGAGATTTACCGTAACCGTCTACCCGTGACCACGGTCGATGCAACTCGGTCAAAACGTCGGAACGACGAGGTATTTATTAATATCGTAATTTAAGTGCGCGATTAACCCGTAGTATATTGTAATAATATGGTGTGTAATTAAGTAAACCAACAGCTCTACATATTTATCAGTTTCATTTTAGAAGGATGAAAGACAACTGGGAAAATCACAATGCGTATCTTTTACGTAGGTAGTTTAAAAGTATTTATGCCGAGTAACCGACTTTCGACTTTATCACTCATTCTGTAAAACGTATAATCCTGAACCAACATTCCGTTAAATAACTATATACATACTTATAACACCGTTATGTAGAGAAAATTACGCGAGTTAGACCATACTCATAGTTTTGAATTTGAAACGCTGTGACAGTTGCGGCGGCGATGGTACAAACACGGGCGGGCCCGCGGGACTTCTTTGCATGTTTAACAAGCTGTTTTGTCAAATTCTAATCGTTAATTCAACAAACGAGCCTCACAGGACACTTGGAAATTGATGGTTTGTTCCATGACAGTCATAGATACAAACTTGGATTGAGGCAGTTTAAACATTAATTGTAAAATAAAATCTTCGTAGAGCGTTTTAATCTAGTTGCTACGAAATCTGGGAAAAACGGAGGTAGGTTTAGGCTTCACTACATAGTACAGGGTGTCTCAAAAGAAATTTCATATTTAGTGGATTGATTAAAAAAAAAGGAAGCGGTATATAGAAAAAATGTTTATTTATTGTTAAAATACACTTTTTGGGAATTCATTTCTTAAAAATAATATCGTCTAAATGTAAACCCTCACGTTGTTGGCACTCATTTAATCGAACAGTAAAATTACTTATGACTGCTCGACAGGTGGAGTGAGGGATGGCTGCCATTTCGTGACGGATATTTTCTTTCAAATGCGCCAGTGAAGTTGGTTTATTGGCGTAAACTTTAGATTTAAGATAACCCCATAGGAAAAAGTCCATATGGGTTAAATCTGGGCTACGTGGAGGCCAATTTATGTCACCTCTCCGGGAGATCAATTTTCCTGAGAAAATTTCACGAACACGTGGCAGAGATATATTGGACGTGTGTTTTGTGTGTAATTCTTGCACCAATTGAATTTTGTAGGGGTGCAGCTTTAGATTTTTGTGCATAATGCGATGTAATGATGATCTACGAGTATGCACATTTAAAGCACTCGCGCGCTTCCGAATTGAAAGGCTCGGGTCGTCACGTACAGATTGATTAACACTCTCCACGTTTTCTACCGTTCTTGATGACCTAGGTCGCCCGGATTTTGATTTATCCAGCGTTGATTCAGTCTCTTCAAACTTTTTAACCCAATGTCGAATGAGAGGAAGGCTTGGCGCATCATTTAAGTGGCGAAAACCTCGAATACTGCAGAATTTTCTACGTAATCACCGTTCTTGTAAAACTCTCGCACGCACAACGCGCGGTCTGCTCCCGAGAAACGCTCCATAGCGACTGAATCCCCAAGAGCCAAGCTACCAATTGACATAACCCCCGCACCCCTCAAGTACGCAGCGTTCACGCAGTAAGCTAAACAAATATAAAATTTCTTTTGAGACACCCTGTATAAAACAAAGTCGCTGTCGCTGTCTGTCCGTCCCTATGTATGCTTAAATCTTCAAAACTACGCAATGGATTTTGAAGCGCTTTTTTTTAAAAGATAGAGTGATTCAAGAGGAAGGTTTATATGTATGATACATGCATAATATTGTTGAGAAACACTGATAAATTTACAGGTTTCTAATGTGATGTCGTAAATAAACACATTTTTTTGCGCTTACATTGCAAACGCTGACTGAACCCTACGAGATAAATCGAAATAATGTACAACGGTATTATACACCTTAAAAAAGGTCAACAAAAAAGTCCGCGATGGCATATGTCTATCTCTTAAGGATAACTTACAATAACCATTTTTTATCCTTTACATTTTACGGGAAAAAAATTCTTATTTAGGAAGTTATTTTAAGCAATACAGCATTAATCCTTATGCAATTAAGTAACTTAAATAAATTTTCCGTTCAATATAGATCAATATGGCCCTTTACAGCATGTAATTTAAATGAATATTTCCGAAGATATTACAGATTTAAAATGCAGGGACATAGCGGTGTGGCGGGCGGTACCGGCCCGGCGCCGCCGGCGCGTGCCTGTATTATATGTATAGCTATAGTGCATCGAAGGCCGCGCTTCTCCCTGTTCTGTATATTTGTAGCACTTTATGATTAGCAGTTGATGGGACGTGTTTATCAGAGCTCTCTAGCGAGAAAAATAATGATTAGTAAAAACGTTATTTTCGGCGCGACAATTCGTACTTATAAGTACGTTACACTAAATGAAAAAAATATATAAAAAAAATATATTATCACTCTCTCACCTTCCTGACATAACAGACAGCTGCTGCAGCTAAAGCGGAAAACCTCAAACGGCACAAATATGGGTCCTTGGACAGGATGTACCATTTTGAGTCGTTTGGGGTTGAGACTTCAGGTCCGTGGGGGCCGGATGCTCATATTTTATACAATGATCTGGCCAGACGTTTGGTAGAGGTGACACGTGACCAGAATGCTGGCATGTATTTTGCCCAAAAGCTGAGTATTGCTATTCAGCGAGGCAATAATGCTGCCAGCATTCTGGCCGCATGTTACCCTCTGCCGAGGGACTTTTAGACAAGGTTTTATTTTATTTTATGTTTCTTTTTTTTCAGTAAAAATACTATTTTCCATTTCTTTTTAGTTCAAGTAGGTAAGTTTAGTCATAGTGGAAATCGATATTTGTTTTGTTTTCTGTGTAAATACCTATTATATGTAATATATTATAGTGATTTATTTTTTAAGATGTATTTAAAATATGTATATGTAGTATATCAGTCTCTGACAGCCATATCACAAGCTTTGCTTAGTTTGGGGTTAGAGACCGTGTGTGAGATGTCCCCTAATATTTATTATTTATTTATTTATTTTACATATAATAAGTAAGTACCTACTTATTAGGTTAAGTAGGTTAGGTTAGATAGGATTAGCTTAAAACCATATATTTCGGTATTTCTTCTATTAAGACTTTGGTTTGAATTTAGATTTAAGGCATATGCAATTTAAGGTTAGCGCAAGTATTTTTAATTATCGAAATTGTAGTTAAGTTAAGAAAATAACTGAATGGAATAGGGATTTTCGTTGTTGATAATATAATTTTATTGATGTTTATTTTTGGTTTTAGTCGAAAGAATAGTACCCAAGTACCTAAAATATTATCAACTGCAGCACTTACTAATAATTTGTGCAATTTGTTCTGAATCATACTTAGGTATAATTTTAAGGTGTATTTCTAAGTATTAAATTTTTCATGTGTGGAAGACGTCGTCGTTCGAACATAAGTCGTCAGTGAACGCCAGTAGGGCACGGTCAGCAAGAGCTGAGGAATCATCAACGGAGCGTGAGGCTCGCCTCAGCCATCTCCGGGATAGATATAGAGTTCAGAGAGCCAGAGAATCTTCTGCTGATCGTCAGGCTCAACTCCGCCAAAATAGGGATAGACATCGAATATAGAGAGCGAGAGAATCGTCCGCACAGACACATAGCAACGTCGAACAAAACGGACAACCGAACAGCCACAGATGGATAAATAAAGATAATTGCGATCCTTTGATTCCTTACAACTTTACAAGGACGATCGTATAGTATCAATAGGTACCATGTCAGTAGTATGTGAACATTGCTTGGTATTGAAATTCAAGGACGAATCGAAAGGCATGTGTTGTTTACAAGGAAAAGTAAAATTAGAAGAAATTCTTCCTCCACCCGAACCACTTCGCTCCCTCCTTGCAGGTAGATCATCCGAAATCGAAACAATTCATGCTTCAAGATGTATCAGCATTGCACCCGTGCGAAGCAGGGGCGGGTCGCTAGTACTACATAAGAGATACTCTTTTGACTTCACTTTGACCTACACTTCATCATCATCAGTCTAAGATAAAATCCGCAGCTAGGCATTGGTTTCCCATTTTTTATTCAATTTTCCATTATTTCATGGTAATCTTTATATTATACTAGCGACCCGCCCCGGCTTCGCACAGGTGTATTATACATATTACAAACCTCCCTCTTGAATCACTCTATCTATTTAAAACAAACTACATTTAAATCCGGTGCGTAGTTTTAAAGATATAAGCATACATAGGGTCAGACAGCGGGAAGCGACTTTGTTTTATACTATGTAGTGATAGTGATATGTTTCATGGTAACCTACTCGTACCCCAAATCAAACGCATTTAATCTTACGCAATTCTATGAGCCCTTCGCACACGATGCGTAGGCGTAGTCGTATCGTAATACGCGCGCAAGACGAGAGCAATACGAGCGCGTACATGTACAAACAAGTCCGCACACGGAGCGGTGCCTCCTACGATACGACTACGCTACGCCTCGTGTGCGGACTTGATTGCACGATAAGCTTACGATACGACTACGCCAACGCGTCGTGTGCAAAGGGGGGTAAGTAGGTATATTAGCTCTCCGAATAGTATAGACCTCGCGGCACTGAATCTTCAGAAGCCTAAATCTTGACTCGTTCTTTACCAATTTGGTTCGTACTCGCAATTCTAATTAGAATTTAGTTTTAGGTACTAAATGATCTTGCCAAATATTATCGAAATCGACCGATTAAGAGCGCGACAGCAAATTTCTCCCCTTTTGAGGGAAATACCTCAATCAAAAATAGCCAACGACAAAAAATCCATTAATATATAGAACCTCCGTACCAAGTTTCGTTGAGATTTGTTAAAAAGTGCAACCTATAGAGGGAAATCTACAACCGGATAGCTACCTTTCGAATTCGCTCTTTCAACATAATTATATGTTTCTATTACTTTTTACAAACTCAAAGATTTTCATAAACATAAAATGTGAAATGTGTTTGCTTGATGAAAAATATCTTCAAATTACCCCTCAACCAGTTATCTGATAAATAATTACCTTTATTTTTACATTAAAGTTAATCGTAGGGGCATAGTGGGTAGTTGCAGGTCTCACGTCGCCGCGGGAGGCGCGCCACAAGATGTACGACTCAATAATGCGGCCTAATCTAAGCCTGGCTTTCCGCAGACTACGAGATTTACTGCACTGATATTATACGAGCTGGGGCATTATTTATACGTGACATTTATGTTTGTTAAACTAGATACTGATATGTTTTTGGTTAGAAAAAGTTTTCTAAAGACATGGAAATATTTCTTGATATACAGACAATATACCAATGTTGATTTTAGTTGATTTTAAACATCTACAGAATACTACAGATATAGCTAAACTTGTAAATAATCCACCAACCCGCACTGGGACAGCATGGTGGATATGGCCCAATCACCCTTCGTGGGTAGGCCTACGTCCTGCAGTGGACTATTAAAAAGGCTGGTACAGTACCTAGTTATTTTTTTATACCAGACGCAGAAATTTGTTTTAATAATGGTATTTTTAGATGGGAGAGTGTCTTCCTGAGCTTTGCCCTAGCACGTCATGTATTTTTCTTACTCACGTCACACTTATATCTAAAACAATTTAACACGTAATTTGTTTTAAATTCAGATATAACTATCAATATTTTTTTGCAAAAAATAGCATGACCGACTTCACCCGTGTACAGAATTCGCGAATATTTCGCACGGATCCATGTAGTATTTTTCACATCATTGTTGATTAATAAAAAATGGCTCAGCCGATTTCGGTAAAATTTTATTGGGACCAATTTCGTTTTTTTATAGAAAATAATTATTGAAATCGGAGTACTATGAAAAAAATTTTGCGTCAAATACTTCAAAAAAATAAAAGTGAACCTCCTCCGGTGGTTCGTCGGTCAAAAATAAGGGATTTTAGCAAGTCAAGAAAAAACAGCTGTTAAAGTTCTAGTCAGCTGAAACGGAAACCATTCTGAAACTAATAGGTATAATTAAGTCAGGCTATGGAAATATGGCTAACTGAAAAACCAACAGATTAAATTTCAAAATTAAATATTGATACTCGCATAACAGTGACTGGTAGTTAAACCTATGTTTATAAATGATTATTTTCAATTAAGAAAAGCAAAAAATAAATATCAATAAGAAATTGTTGTAAAGTTACAAAATAACGCGTTATATTTTAGCAGTACATTTCAACTCTAAAAGAACCAACGTTTCGTGAACATTTATTATTAGTTCGTGAACAGTTATTATTTAGTGCCGAGTTTGGCTCTTAGAAACAACTAATCTAGCCATTTCAGTTACGGCAGTGCAGTAATTGGAATCCAGAACTGGGCAGTCATTCTCGCATGAAGCGAGTTCAATGGAAAAACACAATAGGGCCGCACAATAGGGCCATTCGCCGGTCTTAAACGATCGCAGCCAAATGGAAATTTAGTCGCGGAACTATCGCTGTGGCGCTTTTTTGTCAGTGATTGGGCTATTTAGGGGTTATTGTTAGTGTTATGCCGATGGCATGAAGTGATATGACTCTGGAGCGGAGTGATATGAAATTCATAGAGTAAGGGATTACGACATACTACTTACATATTGTGACTTGGAAGAGAGATACGTGCCCAAAATCCTACTAATATTATAAACGCGAAAGTTTGTGAGGATGGATGTATGGATGTTTGTTACTCTTTCACGCAAAAACTACTGAACGGATTGAGATGAAACTTTGCAATAATATGGCTTATAAATCAGAATAACATATAGGCTATAAATTATAATGATATTGCGTCAAAAATCAAAATATCATGCGGGCGAAGCCGCGGGTAAAAACTAGTCTATAATATGTATATAGAGTTAGGTGGTGTGAAATTCCGTACATAAATTCCAAAGAACTCATTGGCACAGGAACGAGGATTTGAACCCACGACCTCACGATTGTAAGGCTGGTGTCACTATCTCTAGACCACCACGGCTCACTGGCTTTTCGGTGAAGGAAAACATCGTGAGGCAACCTGCATACGTCCGTAGAAGAAATTCGATGGCGTATGTGAATCCACCAACCCGCACTGGGCCAGCGTGGTGGATATGGCCCAATCACCCTTCGTTGGTAGGCCTACGTCCTGCAGTGGACTATTCAACAAAGGCTGGTACAGTACTGTACAGAGTTAGGTAGGTAAAGTTTTATTTTTAATTGACGAGATGTAACTTTTCGAGTACCAACTATAAATAAAATGCCCTACTATTGAACTTAGTTATTCTTTGAACTCCTGATCTGGCAATTCTAAAGCAATCTCGCTAACTTACTATCATCACAACTTTTGGTACACCTGAGCGTAAATATTTACCAATGTAAAAAATAAAATAATTATAAATTAGATTTTATTTAAATATGTATTCATGTAAAAGAAAACATATCGATCCGTCGTCGCTTCGTTGCTGCGAGTCAAGAGTAAAAATAATCGGCCAAGTGCGAGTCGGGTTCTCGCACCAAGGGTTCCGTACCGTACGGAAGCCCCCCTTAATATATTTTATTTTAATACTATTATTTTTGAAGGAACATACAACTTAATATTCTGTGAATATTTCAAGCATCTTCCTGTTACCGTTTTTAAAATATCGAGCAAAAAAATCACGTTACTTGTATGATACTTGTTTCTTGTACAGTTATATTATTTTAACTGAATAATTTATTTTTAAAGTGCATATTTAATCAAATGTTCTGTGAATATTTCAAGTATCTACCTGTCGCCGTTATTAACACAGAAAGAAAAACGGCTAAAAATTAAGATTTGTTGTATGGGACTCTCCCTTTGATATTTTTTTACTATTTTTAGTATTTGTTGTTACAGCGGCAACAGAAATACATCATCTGTGAACATCTAGCTATCACGGTTCATGAGATACAGCCTGGCGACAGACAGACATACAGACGGACGGACAACAGAGTCTTAGTAATAGGGCCCCGTTTTTACTTTTTGAGTACGGAACCTTAAAAAGAGGATTTATAAGAATAATTTTTCTAAGATAAAAAAACGGGCACGAATAAATAAATAAATAAATATTTTGGGACATCTAACACACGGCCTCTGACCCCAAACTAAGCAAAGCTTATTAGCTGTAATATGGCTGCCAGAGACTGATATACTACAAATACTTATTTTTAAATACATACTTATATAGATAGTAACTAAATAACACCCAGACACAGAGCAAACACTTATGTTCATCACATAAATATTTGCCCTGGGTGGGGATCGAACACACGGCTCTTTGATCCAGAAGTTAGGGTCACTAACCACTGAGCCACCGAGGCAGTCAACTGACAACGAATGTGACAAATTAACGCTGTACAAAACAATCCGGTTTCTCTATAGCAAGTCTTGAAGGCAGAAACCCTATCACGCGTCTAATGGAGACATAATGGTCACTCCGGCTTGCATTTCACAATGCATACGGAGCGGGCAATCAACATGGACATATTGAAACACCAGCCGCAGGTGTATTGCTATAATGGACTTTCTTGCTGTAGGCTATGAAACGAATGATACTGCACTGTATATTATTTGTAGGCGTAATTTTGACAAATTCCTGAGGGAGGTGGTCAATTTGTTTTTGTTATCTTCTTTGATAGTTATTTTTTTGCAAAAAAATAGCACGACCGACTTCACCCATGTACAGAATTCGCGAATATTCTGCACGGATCGATGTAGCATTTTTCACATTCTTGTTGATTTATCAAAAATGGCTCAGCCGATTTCGATAAAATTAAAAAAGGGACCAATTTCGAAGTATACTGTTTCCGATAAAAAAAAGAATAATTGAAATCGGACTACTAAAAAAAAGTTATGCGTGGTTACACATAAACATATAATATATATACGCGTCGAATTGAGTACCGTCTCCGGTTCGCCGGTCAAAAAATAAATTAAATTTGCGAGCAAAACTGCGTTGAAATAAATCATCACCATCATTGTCAGCCGTGAAACGTCGACTACTGAACATAGGCCCACCATGGTTTCCTCTTATCTTCGATCTATTGATTTTATATAATATCTGTAATACACAAACCGATTTGCTACTTGAGCAGAGCAGACCGCTACGACCGCTACAAGTGCTACGTAGCTACGCGTAGCTGCTACTACTGTCGTCAAAAGCTCTTATTTATGTAAATAATTATTAAACCTATAAATTTTAAAATTGTTAATTTAAAATTGCGAATGCTATACCAAATTTCTGTGACAATAGTTAGGAAGTCCTTAGACCTAACATGTCGAATTGACTGGGTTAAGAATTAAGATTATGATGTATTTTTGTGTGTTCTATG
The DNA here is from genome assembly GCA_949316475.1 of Hypomecis punctinalis. Classification (NCBI taxonomy): domain Eukaryota; kingdom Metazoa; phylum Arthropoda; class Insecta; order Lepidoptera; family Geometridae; genus Hypomecis; species Hypomecis punctinalis. Next base: position 8,884,563 of record OX438800.1, read on the forward strand.
GCATTATCAAAACAGGAAATCTTAATAACAAATTCGAAAGAAAATTCTATAGAACTTTATTACTCGTTATCTGCCAAAGCCACCACGACCCAAGTTTCATATTTGAGGATCGTTCTTACCTGTTTTTGGTACATCTATAAAAAACTTTCAGCTTTTATAAAATTACGATAGTCTGCCAGTCGCGGGCTCTTGGTCTATAATGGCTACGAGCGCAAAGTCTTCATAAAATAATTTACCAGGTTTTACACGATAAATTCAAAACACAAAATGAAACACGTTATCCATTATCGAAATATTTAACGACAGCTAGAATATGGAACGAGGCTTACAAGCGAAGCGAGAAAATTATACTAGATTTTAAAATATTTACCTAGAAAGTGCTTTACGAAATCTAGGATTAAAAATAATCCTTTGAAAGGTACTTATGATTTGGTTGGCTTGCGAATATTTCTAAGTAATAGTTCATAAATAATTGTAAAAAGCGTTTTTTTTTATTATACTCTATATTGCTTTTACTGTTATTATTATCAAAAAGGAACACTCGAAATACTTTAAACTCCTCACTCTTTTTGAATTATCTTTTAATTTTCGTTCTTGCTAAACAATGAATTATCTAAACAAAATTATGACCGACAGGAATCAAACAGAGCATATTACATATAGCGTATTCACATTTGTTGTTTTTAAACTTTTTGGCGATTTGAACACATTATTATTATATACTACGGGACTAATCGCGCACTAAAATTACGAAATAAATAAACAACCTCATCATCCCGACGTTTCGGCCGAGTTGCATCGACCGTGGTCAGTCTACCCGTGACCGTGACGTAATGATGAGGTATTTATTTATCTCGTAATTTGAGTGCGCGATTAGTTCCGTAGTATATAGTAATAATATTCACATTTATTGCAATTTTCCTGTATCGAAGATTTTATAGGTACCTATTACTTACAAACTTTATGACAAGGAGGTGATGATGAGATCTGCAAATCCGTTATTTACTGCATGTATACACACTGATTAATAATGACTGTCAAAGCCATATACATAAATAAAATAATGAATTCAACATTTTAGGATTCAGCATGCTACAAATTCAATATTTTTACCATTTTCCAAAAAGGAGGGATTACTATGATCGTCTGTATGTATTTTTTGTCAATGTTCATCGACATTTTCGCCAATTGATAACCGATTAAAAAAATCTTTTTTAGTTCAAAAGAGTACACTTCCAAGGCCGTTATTAAAAAATCAACTAAAATATACATGAATGTCACATCGATTCGTGCAAATTATTCGAATTCTGTACATGGTGGAAGTCGGTGTTGGGATTTTGGCGAAAAATAATTATAGGATTCAACATGCTGCAAATTCAACATTTTAAGAATTCAACTTTTTGTACCTAAAGGAATAGGACGACAAAAGCTGACAAAACCAATCAAAACAAAGTAACAAATCAGAAACGTGCAACAAAATTGAATAACCGCGTCTACCTAGAGCTGCATGGCTATTAAATCTCGTTCTCATCACGCCCAAATTTTATGTGACGTCATATTAAAACGTACCAATTGCAAACCTTTTACGACTCTGTTGAAATTTAAAACGTTTCAGGTTTCCAGCAACCTCCTAAATGGTTTATGCGCGTTTTTATTGGCCATGTCGTCGCCTAGTCTTTATTGCGCACGGAATTATAATGTAGCTACATTTATTTTGTAAATCGAGTTATAAAATAGGAGGTTATTAAAAAGGTTCGAGGGTTTGTGAAAAGAAAATAAAATGTCGCGTCGTTATTACAGCGTAAAATAAGGTTTTTACCTGATATGTGGAAAAATATGTAAGCCTTTTCTTTTCTTTTCTTGGCGTCGCGTTATTAGTCTGGTATTCTTAGGATTGAGGATCGTGTCTCCCGTCTTCGACCCCTTAATGCGCTCTGAGTTTCTTTATAAAGAAAAACAATCAAGTGCAGTGTTGTTTGTAAAGTACGATGTAATAATTATGGAACCTTATCACAACCTATATGTATACCATTTGGTGCTTTGTGACATCACTAATTGTGTTCAATGTACGTGTATCACACTCGCTTATACCAAACCTAAAACTTCTTAGAGAATTTCCTAATTCTCCTAATTTAAAACTTCTTAGAGAGGGGGCATATCAACAAGTACTAAAAGAATTAGTGTGAAACAATGTTGTTTAGGGCTTAGTGAATTTTGACATACGTACTTTTTTGTATTCTGTTTTATAAAATTTAAAAAACTGTAAATAAAACACTAACACTGCCAAAAATATGTCTAAAATGAGTCATTTTAGGGTTCCGTACCTCAAACGGAAAATACGGAACCCTTAAATAGGATCACTTTGTTGTCCGTCTGTCCGTCTGTGTGTATGTCAAGACTCTTTATCTCGGGAACGCGTAAAGATATTGAGTTGAAATTTAAATTATACACGTATATCTATGGGTTCTTGCAGTTGTGTTAAAGAAAAACTTCTCAGTTATAGTTTAAAAAAGTTAGAGCCGTTTATGTCGTAAAAATATATGCCGCATATTTCGCACTCACAAAAATCAAAACCTACAGGGTACTTCCCGTTGACAAAGAACTATGAAATTTGGCGAGAAGCATTGTCTCAGAGTACACATATAGAAATAAATCTGAAAACTATACATTTTTATTTAAATCACAAATAATAGGGCCTCATAATTCACAAAAATATGGGTTCAAAATTCAAAGTGAGCAAATCGTATCATCGAGTATCATATAAAAGAACTTCATTAGCACATGCTAAAACCGGTTTTTAATTATTTTAACAACGTGTTTGTACGGAACCCTCGATATGCGCGTATCTAGAGACAAGAATTATAGTTAAATACTATCTAAATTATGTACTTAAATGTTTCTATGAGTCGTAGAAATGAAAGCTTCTTTACTTTTACTTTTTACGTATGTTTACCTCAAAATATTATAGGTGTGTTTTTAGGAAAATTAGGCAAAACTTTAATAAAAGGCTGTATTCTTAAAAGACGTAACTTACATGTTAAATATTTGTATGGAAATTTGGCTTTAAATAGGGCAGCCGTTGGCCAGGATTTGATTTCCTGGAGAGCCTGAAAGCCATAGAATACGGCAAATGCCGTATCAGGAACATCACTGGTCTGAAGAAGAAATTCCTTGGCATATTATGTGTGATTACAACCTGCAACTGGATTTAGCCTGCAATAGCCTGGTAAATAATATTATTACTACAATAGATTTTATATAGTTCTCATAACTTAGATAAATAGTAACATAAACAACATAAATATAAAAAGATTATTCAAAATAAGAATATTGTCCGTTTTGACCGATCGTCCTTCGAAGGCAGGTCTCGCTCCCCAGACCTCTGTGAACAAAAGGCTCAGAGGCTCGACATCGATACCATTATCTCAGCTGATCTGACTCGGTTAACCATAAAAAGAGCTTTTTAACCTTCGCATTAAATTATCACCTTGATCCACGTAACTCAAATACAGCTTTGTAAAACGTACTGCCATTAGCTCCAAAGATTTACTCGGGATGATCCAAGTTTCGGAGCAATTAGAACCACTGAATCATTTAGTAGCCAAGGCTTAGTTAAGCTCTCAGAGTTACCTTTCGACTTGTCTACATAAGTAATACGCCTTTGAATTTTGTAGAGTGCTTTAGTACGTACCTATATTTCAGTTGAGTGTTTTATCGTTTGCTCTTTTTTTAACAACTAACTGAGAATGAGAAGAAGATAGTTTTAGACGTATCTATGTACTTATTACGTTATTACATAACATGTACAAAACACGTATGTTTTATGTACGTAGACATGAAGAGGCCAGACTTTTTGACCACTTTGCATTCTTTGGTTAGCTATCGGACCGACCGACAGATCGCGAACTTCCAGGACAACAGATTTTTAGCTCATGAATAGTTCGATAGCAAAAGAGATTAGTGTGTCGAATCCAAGTAATGTACTCGTAATGTACTGAGAACATTCAACGTAGATATACGACCTTCCGAGACCTTTGTGATAGTTGATATTTAAATACGTCATCATAGCCATCGGATGTACATACGATCACAGCTATTCGAAGTAACATTTTCGTCTACGAGATATTAAACAGATAAACATTTTTATTGGTAATTTAGATTAAGAAATAACATGTCATAAAATATAAAAAATCCATCAATTGAATTTCAATACAACAGTATCACATTCAATGTTACAAAATTACATTAAATTAAACAAACTTGAGTGAAACTAAATTAAAATGAAATTAATTAAAATAGATATGAAAATAAATATTAAAAATTTGTAATAAATTAAATAAGAAATTAATTAATTAAAATGTCATCATGTGTCACTACATCGCAAGATTTCTGCCGTTATTATATACGAGTATGTAGCACTTTTTTCAGTTTTAAAGAATATATGCTATAACTAAGCGATACTATGGTTATGATTCCACCACGAATATGTTATAACGTTATGTGGTAGGTCTCGGTGGTTTTGTCTGTCTAGAAATTTTAGCGGCTTACCTATCAGCTTTAAAAAAACCTGGCCTATGTATATGTTAGATAACATAAGTTCGCGACTGAGTCCGCAGCCGGCAGTAAGTAACGATACGAGAGGGCAATCTGTTCTCTACAAATAGAGTTTTTGTGTCACCGCAGGCCGCGGCTGCTCGCTAAACGGTCGACTCGATTGCTCCAAGCCCCTTCCGTTCTCACGACGACCTCGTCTGGGCCTACTGTTGGAACTAGAAGCATTCCCACAGTTTTAATGTCTTGTAAAATCTAGCAAGTGAATAAAATGTATTTACGAAATCGATCCTTCTATTTTCGACAAGATCTAGAATAGATATTTTTCACGATTTCGGAGTTGGCTCTTCGGCAACAGTTGTTCATAAATGATGAGTATTTCATAGAGTACATATTATTATGTAATATATCTGAAAGTCATTGTACATTGTAAAACAATGTTTTGTAAATCTGGCATCTTGTATACAGAATTATCTGTTTACCCTGTACTATGCCCGAAGGGTGTGATTAAGATTATCATTATGAACAACTTCTGCAATGAGGCCAACCCGGATTTCGAGAAAAATAAATCAGGTGTTACATACATAATTACTACTAAAAATCGACAAAAAGTATGAAACAGCTGATTTTTAGGGCTTCGTACCTCAAAAGGAAAAAACGGAACCCTTATAGGATCACTTTGTTGTACGTCTGTCCGTCTGTCCGTATGTCAAGACTCTTTATCTCGGGAACGCGTAAAGATATAGAGGTGAAATTTAAACTGTATACGTATATCTATGGTCTCTTGCAGTTGTGTAAAAAAAATCTTCTCAGTTATCGTCTAAAATTTTGCTTAACGTTTAAAAACCGGGGTGTCATTGCCTGAATCACTCACTCACTGATTCATAAATAATAATCCTAACCCATTTCCAGATGACCTAAAATTTGTTATTTGGATTCAAGGTACCACGCATATACAAAGGAAAAAATCTAAAACTTCAAACTTTTACATCATTCATCCCCTAGTTTATAGGGTTGGGGGACCCTATAAACTAGGGGATGAATGATGATGAAAATTTGTAGAAGTCTCAAACAAGCATTGTTTGAGACTTCTACAAATTTTCATGCTAGAAGTCTAAAAATAGACCCCTTGTCATAAATGGTAAACTTAATATAATATAAATAATAAAATATGTACTCGTATTTCATGGTTTTTGATAAATCACCCTCAACCCCTAAAATTGGGGGATGGAAATTTGTATGTGACTTTCGAAACTTTTGTGACGCTAGAAGTCTAAAAATGGATATGTATATATACTCGTATATTGAATTAAATGGATATGTATTGTAACAATAAAACACGATTTCAGGATTCTTAATACCTAAACCCTTAAAATTGGGGGATAAAAATTGGTATGAGATTTGCCCAAATTTTGAAGCTAGAGATCTGAAAATTGATAGAACAGCCATCAAGTCACATTAAATTGACTAAGATGTAGAGTTTGTGAAGAAAGGACTTGTAGAATTAGCCGTGTAGAGTTAGAAGCTTCGCTCTATGTATGATGAATGTACATGAGATCTCGGCTACATTTCACGTGAAAATGTTGTAATTGGATATTGTTCCTACGCCATCTTCCTACTATAAATTGAATCGAGTTTTCTAGAAGGAAAACTTGTAGTAGCAGCGCAATAGTTTTCCCGCAGGAACTTTTCAATCGGCAGATAAGAGGCTTGCGGGGACGTCTCTCGATATTTATTTACAGCTTTTGCTTTGTTCACAATAAATTGCGTTTGTTCATTATTTATTCAATTGTTCAGTGTTGCCGTATTAAAGCACATAATGAGCTTACCTATTTTTGCGGTGTTATTGAAAACGCTTTCAGTAAATCGATAAAGGTTGCTGTTTGAAAAGTCTGCGAACTTTTCATTTGTTTATTTTGTGGGAGTTTGTTCATTATTTTCTTAGCTTTGAGCATAACTAATTTAATAAGTTAAGCACTATACAAAGTAATATTAGTATACAAGGTGATACTTAGGTATGTAAGTAAGAAACTATTATAAACTCATTTTAAAAGTGTTTGTTTGTCCAAACTTCATCTATATCATAAACACTGCTATAATTGTTCATTATTTTTTTTTAACATGCCTGTCCCTATCTGCATAAATATAGATATTATGAAGAAACTAATTAACTGATCGAAGCGGAGAGAAGGTCTTCAAACGGTGATTTTGCTTTCGCCTGGTCGTTTAGTAACTATTTAAATCTTAACAATATTTGAAACCAAATTGGTCAAGAACGAGTCGAGACTTATGAAGATTCAGTTAAAGGGATATGCCGCGAGGTCTACTGTTTGGAGGACTACTAGTATAAAATCATTTTTCATACCACCTGCTCGAAAATGACCCATTGTTATGTCGTAGAATCTCAACGTAAAACGAGTCATTTTATCTTAACACAATCTCGAGGGCTATGGCAGGTCAATAATGTTGTAAGAAACTCCCTAGGGGGTAAAATTATTTAAATTTGGAACGTCTAATTCGTATGAAAATGTCTCAATTTAGAACATTTAAGGACATCGTAAAGAGGTTTCATTTTGCAAAATCGAATATAACCTCATTTAACCTCACCACATATTATAGCACAGCAACTGGCATTGTAAGGAGGTTCTAATCGACTTCACAGAATAAAACCTCTTTGGTGCCCGCATCAGTTCGATTTTATAGAATAAAACCTCTTTGCAATGCCCGTGCTAGGCTATGATAATCGAGCTGGCCAATCTGGCCATGGTCTTATTTTTTCCATGTAGTGTAGTAACACTGGGAATGAATCGTATTTACATTCTCTGTTTTAGTATAAATTGTGTGCGATTCTATGAAAATTCGTAGGTACATTCTAATTTGTGTAACACTTAGTGAATTTTTGACGTAAGTAGTACTCATATTCATGGAGTTATATTTTCTCGCAGGATGTATGAAAAGTAGAGTATGAACCACTAGAACCAAGTTTGTCTTTGTCTTGGGCGACTTGAACCCCTCGCTTCACTCAGGACTCTAAATAATTCCCTCGCTTTGCTCGGGAATTAATTTAATACACCCTCGCTGCGCTCGGGAGTTAACAGACACCACTTGGTTCTCTTGGTACATAATCTACTATTGCTATGGCTTTATATTATTGAACTGATATTTTGTATTTTTACAAGCTTTTATTTACTTTCACCTGTCCCGTTGTCTGTCTGTAGTTAAATCTTGCAAGTTAAATTTAATCGACTTCCCGGTTTCCGATTGAGCGAAATTTTGTATACATGTGTAAATTGCGTGACGATGCAATAGTATGATGACATGGTGCTGATCTGATCTGATGATAGAGCTGGAAGGTGGCCAAAGGAACTTTGCAATGAAACGACACAACCTCATCGAGTTTTGGCTCATTTGAATCGTCTTGACGAGTAGTCTGTTTTTCAATGGTAACCAGGGTCTGATGATGGAGCAGGCAGGTGGTCCTAGGAACTCTGTAACGAAACGACGCAAACCCATCGAGTTTCGGCTCGTTTACTTGTTCAGTAACTTCAAGTACCTACTTGTTCAGTAAGAACTTGTTTTTTAAAAAAGGTTTTTTTTTTAATTATTCTTGTTATATTTCTGTATTTTGTGTACTGTTTCGTAATTTTTTATTTAGGATGATTTTGTAGCTCAGCTGGTTCGTCATACGTATTGGCGTAGCTGTTAGTGTGGCGACCAAAAAATGAAATGAACTATTACTTCGTAAAATTTAAAATACGCCATCACCTAAGTACATAGTTGTCAGCAAACAGCCGTCAGCTTCAGCTGTCAGATTCCGCAGTACCTACTTACTAAATTGCATTTTACATTCTCAAACCCTCTTTCCCAGCCGTTTCGCGTAACACATTGCACTATTATTATATTCCCCCTAGTGCGGTCTGAGTGTGATCAGTCAACGTCTCGGTCCATTGTTATCGTAGGAAAAGACTGGTGCTAGCGGACTTCGGAGTTTTATAGAACGGCAACACTTCAGCACTGGGAAGCTGCGACGGTTCTTTTTGTGGGTAATGTAAAGACTGACCGATTACCCCACTTTATAGGAAAAATTTAGAGGAAAAGAGCTGTGAAAAGAAGTTAAAATATTTTTACTGTTTTTTTTTTTATTTTGTTGAAGAAAGTCAGTGATGACTGAGTGCTGTTCTAGAAATATTTTAAAATATGTCTTACTCATCATTATGACAAGTTTTACTATCAGTAGGTAATCTCAGAGTCTGGGGATCTAATTTGGCGGAAAAACCCAAAGCGTCACTTTAGCCTATAATATTTTGTGAAACTTGTATTTTTGACCGACAAACCAACCGGAGCAGGTACTCAATTCGACGCGTATATTTTTTGTTACATATGTATAACCACGCATAACTTTTTTCATAGTAGTCCGATTTTGATAATCTCTTTTTTTTTATTGAAAAGAGTATTTTTCGAAATTGGTCCCATTTAAATATCGAAATCGGCTGAGCCATTTTTAATAAATCAACAATAATGTGAAAAATGCTACATCGATCTGTGCGAAATATTTAATAATAAAGCAGCCAAAAGGTCGAGAATTCAGGTATTAATATTCAAATATGTAATATTTCATTGTATTAGTAGTTAAGTATGACACAAGTAAATAAAAGCTATGTTAGTAAAACCTAACTCGTTACTTAGTAGGTAATAAAATAAAATATGTGGATTGCAACCTATTTTATATGGTTTTGATTTATGCTGTCCCTACCATACAATATTAAGGTAGGTACTATGTGTCGAACATTTTATAGAAGTGACGCAAAAGTAGCCTGCTAATTAGATCTTTTAGTAGAATTAAGCAATAGCTAGAGACTATGTTTGATGTTAAACAATTTTCAAAATTCTAATCGTAATAAAACGCACCTACTTTATTTTAATATAACTTGTGAAAATTTCTTCATTTCGGGAAAATGCATGAATGTTGCTTTGAGCGCTATCTGTCCGCTACTAGTTGAACTAAGAACCGAGGCTTCGTCAGGTAAATCAGTTTGGTGGCTGCGTGCGATAGGTAGCGCTACCTACATGTTTTACTAACCCATGGGGATAAAATTATAGGTAATTGCTACGTTATTGGAAGTAACTTTTTGATAAAAAAAAATGTATATTGTCTAAAATATATTACGCGAAATGATAAAAATTGAATAGGTTTTTGACTTTTTGAAATATCCGAGCTTTATTTAAGAATATTGTTCACGTCTACCTAGCTACTTTTGCCTAGTCTGCTAGTAGGTACATGTAGTTACTACCTTAAACATACTTAGTATGTATTCCTGAAAAATAAAATTGCTATTTATAATATCACCGCTATTTCAATTACAATTCACTAGCAATCTACATTACTACCAACATGAAAAACAACTGGTATGGGATAGTCAACAATTAAATAAAGGTCTTCAGAAAATCCAAAGCTCAAACCCACTGCCCTGCAACTAAAATATTTTATTCCTAACAATCCAAATATTTTTTCTTCACAATATCCGGATGGCCACAAAAAGTCTACACAAGCAAAAAAGTTTTTATTTAAACCCCTCGAGCTGATTCTAAAGTACTTACAAGCTCTCACTCCAGTGGCAAAATTGTTAAAGTTTGAAGCAAAAATCTTCCCCAAATAATATTATAAGGATACTTTACGATGCTATTACCTCAAGAACAGGGCTGATATAACAATTACCGAGTTCTATTCAATCTGTAACTTGGCTCCTATTAAAAGTTTTCTTTGGAGTTTAATAATTGCTTAAAACAATAGTATTGTGGTGGTAATGCCGGATTATTGTACCTAATTATAAGCAATGTTAGCACGATCTTATGGAAGATTATTTTATTTTAAGGAATGATTCTGATAATATAAAGAGAATTAACTTACGTAAACTTAAAATTTATCCTCACTAGCTGATATTATGAATCCTTTGTATGAAGGCTGGTTTGTTTGTTATACACTCTTTCACGCAAGAACCAATAGTTGGATAAACTTGACTTTTTGTATAGATGTAGTCGTGGTTAGTGATTAAAAGTCGAAGTCTCATAAGTTATTTCTTATCCGGAAATAATTAAAGGATCCTGTAGGAAACCGCGGATATATGGTAGTAGAAACTAGTTTTGCTAATCAAAGTAAAGTTTGTAAGTATTTTGCAGCCGCGCATTGGGTTGTTCTGTTACTTATATTAAATTTAATTTCTACTGTACGTACTTGGTGCACTGTGGGCTTTTTAAGAAGATCTATTTTCAGCAGTCGAAAATATGTGACCGTTTCCACCAATACTACGCTAGGTGGCTGTGCGAGGAAGATGCGCTACGAAGATGCGCCGCCGCAAAGTAGCTGTGCGAGAAAGATACGCATCTCGAGCTATGCTATGTATCGATAGTAGGGAAACGGCGGGGCTCGCGATGGCCCATAGCAGGCATCTATAGCACGCATCCATAGCACGCATCCACAGCACACATCCATAGCACGCATCCTTCCACATAAAAAACATATCTTAGTTGAATCCGTTCCCACCAGCGCTAAGCTATGAGCACCAATGAAAATGATTGGCGGATATCAAACGCATCCATAGCATCGTAGCACAGTACATCTCTGGTGGAAAAGCACTCTATTAGACGTCTTATTTCACACTTGAAATGAGAGTAGGTATTACAACCGGTGCGCGGGTAGTAAACGAATCTTTGTAGATTCACAGTTACATCTACCAAAATAAGCACACAGCCTATAAATAGAATTCACTCCTTTCACAATCCCAATAAAATAACAAAAAGACTTTTTGTAGATTGGAAGTTACACAATAAAAGCGGGATGTCCCGCCCATCCCGACTATGCGTCAGGCGGATGACAAATGACATCCATTCACGGAGCCGTCCCAAGAATGTCACGACGCATACATCTGCTGACCCGCGGTTGCTGTCTAGACATTGTTTATCTAGGCGACTGTAGTAGTTAAATAGATAGAGCACACAATCATAGTTTTCCAGTGCAGTCTAATAAACACTGATATGTCCTATATATCAGTGTTTATTAGAGTGGTGGACAAGATGGACCGACAATCTGATTTGGAGCGCAGGAGCACGCTGGATGCACAATGCTTCCAGTTTATCTTGCTGGAAATACATTTAGGTCTCTATGTACCTCTCTCCTATGTGACTTCCTATAGCAGACGTGATGATGGAATGAGATTCCAGTAGCTTGTAAAAAAACAATGTCCAGAGATTTCGTTGTTTGTCATGACTCATTACTATCCGGTTCAATGAAGCTTATCAATAAATCGCTCAGAATATTCATAATTGAGCCTGTATAGTTTTTACTCGAAAAGTAAAATAAATGTCTTATTATTATTGGAAAATCCCCTAATACTTTTGCGCTGTTTTTCTATCGAGGATCTAATGTTTACATAACTAATTGCTAGAACGGAGAACCGAGAAAATTTTAACAAAGGATGTTTTGAATGTTATGATGTTCTTAATGGAGTTTTTGATCTGATGATGCAATTCACGTGTTTCTTTTTAAGAAGAACGTTAAGAATAAGGCCTAAACTCTACCAAAGCAGTGCGGAGCCGAGATATGCAAAGATGCAGGCCATGAATCCACTACATACAAGTAATTTGGCATATTTGGTTAGTGAGAAACGAAACACGGCCGTGACCGACCGCAATTTTTCTTTTGTTTCTTTCTAGACAAATATAAGTAGCTTTTATGAACTGGACATACGGATTACAACAGTCTGCCAGCCGCTTCGCTTCGCGTTGGTGGAGTCTGGATCATTGTGGGTAGAAGGATATGAAATCAAAATTATTTATAAACTTCTGACGTTAATTTAGGACAAGCACTCATTAGCAATTTTGTAATGCTAGAGTGGATGTAATATTAGAGTAATTTGGGTTAATGCTAAGCTCTGTAATAGCATGTATTCACTGCGACGATGTACGTTTGTTGTTTATTTTTGATGCTTTTAATAATAAAAATTGAAAAAATCTTAACCACTTGTACTAAACTAGATCAGTGGTTTAATAATTTGAAAATAGTGATCTGAATAAAATGATCTGAATCCGTAAAGTAAAAGAAAAAATAATAATTTTTGAAATCCCCAAAAAATAGAGCAATAACACAAATTTCAAAGTCGTTTAAAAAGGCCGTGTTTGTCTAGTGACAAGACAAAACAATTTATTAATTTAAACTTTGGTGCTACAGATACCGGCAAACAAACTTACGCGTTTTTGCTTAGTCGTGCAAAAAGAAGTACCTATGGTGGGGAATATGTTTGCTCATGTGCCTATTGCTAAGAACTGTTCTGCAAATGACGTGATTGTGCAAGCTAGATATTTGCTAAGCAAATAGGTATAATTCTAAGAAACGACAAGAGTACGCCATGTATTAAGTTTTTGAACCGCGTGTGTAGAATATGCTTAACTTATTATTATCTCTGTCTATAAAAGTTTTTGTCCTAATCTATATTGCTGTATAAAGTAACCACAATTTACAAATATGTGCTTTAACTGAATGTACATCTTTGTAAGTTATTTGTACAAAGCGTTTTCCTGCATAAAGTACATACTCGTATCTTTTGACTATAATATATGTTGGAAAGTATCTAATCATAGATGAAGGATTGGTCTTCGCTCCGCGGAGCGAACTGAATCCTTCATCTATGTACCTATATAATATACATTTTTTGACTTGATTAGTAAAAGTTGTTCTTAATGATTGATGAGTAGGTATCAAGTAATCATCAATACATAGCCGTGGTGGTTTAGAGGTAGTGACACCCGCCTTACAATCGTGAGGTCGTGGGTTCAAATCCCCGGTCCCGTACCAATGAGTTCTTTGGAATTTATGTACGGAATTTCACACCACCGGCTTTTCGGTGAAGGAAAACATCGTGAGGCAACCTGCATACGTCCGTAGAAGAAATTCGATGGCGTATGTGAATCCACCAACCCGCACTGGGCCAGCGTGGAGGATATGGCCCAATCACCCTTCGTGGGTAGGCCTACGTCCTGCAGTGGACTATTAAAAGGCTGATTCAGTACAGTACAGTACTCGTATGTCAAGTTATACCTATTATTCATTATAAAAAGGTTCGTATGAGTTTTAGACGCCATTTTACAGGTGATCATGGCTTCAAAATCAAATATAGTGCTCTTCTTCTCCCCTAATCTCATCGCTTTCTACTTAAGGGATTTTATATATCTTTCTTCATTTCTAGTCAAGTCATGACTTTAAATCAACCTTAGGCCTAGGTAGGTATATGTACATATTTCTCTTTTTGTATCATCAATAGTCAGGTCAGAGCGAGTCATTTATCACAGGCCGCGGAAGTATGACATATCCCAATTACCCTTCACCCCCCACCGTCCGTCAGACGATTCCGGCCGTCGACGAAACGATGAGCACTATCTTGAGATAGCTATTTGTATCTCCGGATCTCGAACAATTTGTGCTGTTGACACTGTGACAGGGAAGCAAAGGCGGATAGATTGGCTCTCCTATCTGATGCTGGTAGATCCGATATCAATCAATGATGATCACTGCAATATGAGTTATACAATACTTCAGCTATCGTACAATCTTTGATTTTCAAATATAAGCCACAAAATCCTTCTAATTTTAAACTATCCAACTCAATTATGAATGTTTCTAAGTAATTTTTTAAATAAATTAATTTATATCACAAAGTTTCAGCTTTTAGCAGCAGTTGCAAGATACTTATTTAATTTTTCAAAATTTCAAACGGGTGTTCCCACCAAACGCCAAGCATCCCAGCTGACTGACCCCGGGGTAGGTATTCTTGTACACCACCATGACAACGTAATACCAAAAAATCAGCTTTTAGAAAGTAGTTACATTGTTTGCGCTTACTTTTTAATTCTACGCTTGCAGGCTATGTGATCTAGATTTATTATATATTTTCTAACTTTTCGTTCAAACTCTATACTCGATAGAACCTGTAATGAAGAAAAAAACGTCAAGCGCTGTTATAGTTAACCCACCCACATCTTTTTTATTACAGTAGTTCAGGTAATAAATCTATTAACAGCAATCAGGCGTAATAAAAGGACCACGTGTGATGATGTAATCGACCTATTTCTCGTAAACACCCACGGGCTGCCCACTTAAACAAAAGACGAACATCTGATGACCTTTCGCAATCGACAAGTCTACAGATTTGTTAACAAGAATTGAAAAGATTGACAGTTTTCTTCTGAGAATTCTTACTATAGCTATAAATTGGGAAGGGAGTTTGTTGGTGTGTTTGTTCATTTTTGCCCAACAACCGACCGACGGATCGTCTTAATATTTTGCATGGATAAGTATAGTTAAAATGTCGATGTACGGCTCATAGGGATAGGGTATGTTTTTTTCTATATATCGTGCGAGTGAAGCAGCGAGCAAAAGCTAGTAGCACTATAAAAACTTTACTGAAGACTTCACAGAAATACTTCGGTATTTTTCATGATATGATTATACCTACCGATTTTTAACAAATAAATGGTGATAGATTAACTGACTTCAGGAATTCATGGCGAGGGCCGCATAGAAGCCTACCCTTTCCTTTTCCTACTTGAAATTATCGTTTATGAACGTTGAAACTACCGAATGAAAAGTTCACTGACTTACTCACAGTTATGAAAATAAGATACAAAATTTACTAAAAACTCTAAAAAGTGATCATAATCTGTAGAGATTATATTGCAAAAAAATATTAACAGCCGAAAAGCGTGGGTCGTTAGACATAGAAGCCTCAAGCTGAAGTGTATACTGCCTTGTATTATTTTTTTTGTACCTTGTATCATTGAAGTATGTAGATAATCTAAAAATCCATGTAATACCGAATAACCAATCTGACAAAACACGCAGGCAAGACAATTACATGCCGGTCCGTCGATAGTCTGTCACGGCAGCTGCGTACAGCGCCACATCAAAAGTGTATGTGTTTACACATATCGTAAAAAGAACATTAGCCTGTCCCGAATTACACCGCCATTCGATCACAGGAAAAATTCCACGAACACCATTTTTATGTTCAGGCAAGTCCATGAGGCGCGCCATACGGCAACGATGCGCGGAACATTTTCACAAAATGTGTTGATGGATGGATGTGATTTAAATGGTCTGCAGTGATCGGATATTTACAGACATCACCCTTATCTTGAATTATAAAGAAATAATCTTTGATTCCCCCGTTTGTTTATTTATTGACTCATTGAAAAATCTTTTATTGATACCACAGGCTTAGGGAGGAGCGGTGATCATGTGGGAGTCCCCGGTATAATAGCTATAAACCACTACCACTACCACTACCCGGTACATCCACTATAAATCTGGGACGTTTCCACTCTATGCGATCAACGAGATAGATATGCGAGGAAAGTAGCCTTACTCTTTTGGTGAATTATCGCTATACTACATACTTACAGTCTTACAGTTACTTCTGTCGATGTATGACCACCATTTCTTGATAAGTAGCCATAAAAATATCATAACATACGAGTATCATTAATTGTTATCAGATTTTGTTCAATTACGAGTACCTACCTACTATAATGGTTTGCTGTGCTTATTGCGCGCGTTCTTTAAACATGCATCCAAATCACGGATTAGCTGACCAAATAAATTATTTCGTGGAGATGCTGACTATGGTAAATGTACTGCAGATCATTCAAATATTCCCCTTAAACAACAACTAAGATGTATCAGGTTAGCGTAGATTAAAATAATTTCTTTGATATGAATAAATTAACATTCATTCGTACATCGTTAAAGTTACATAAACCATCGTTAAACTCGACAAAAGTCTCAATCGAGTTTAAAGAAGTTCGTATGACTAAATTTAGCGCGCCCTTCAACTTAGTTAACGAGCAAAGTTTAGAAATGATGATCTATTTAGTTGCTACTAAGTTAAGTAACACCACGCCTTACAATCGTGAGGTCGTGGGTTCGAATCCCCGGTCCCGTACCAATGAGTTCTTTGGAATTTATGTACGGAATTTCACACCACAGGCTTTTCGGTGAAGGAAAACATCGTGAGGCAACCTGCATACGTCCTTAGAAGAAATTCGATGGCGTATGTGAATCCACCAACCCGCACTGGGCCCGCGTGGTGGATATGGCCCAATCACCCTTCGTGGGTAGGCCTACGTCCTGCAGTGGACTACTAAAAAGGCTGGTACAGTACAGTACAGTAAGTTAAGTAAATTAGGTATCTCTTGAGTCTGCGTGCGTGGTGTTTTCGACCCAGTGTCTTCGCTTACCTATCATCAGGCATGATCCGCGTGATGATGGTATAAAGCGGACTTATTATTTTGTGTTAACGAAATACCCTTAACCACCTGACGTCGGTTTCAGAGACTCCGGCAGTTTTGTTTTCCAAATTATTCCGTTACTATGCACGTGACAACTGTGATTCCAGGTACTTTTTTATCCCCCAAAATTAGGTATTATCTATGCACTCGATAGCCCCAAATGCGAACGCAATTAAAAATTGCGATCAATTATATCTTGCGTGCGGTCCGTGAGGCCGACGTCAGGTGGTTAATATTTTTTTTAACATAATAAACATTGAATACTTAGACAGGGAGAAGTGATATCTTCGAAAAATTTTACTGCCACTTTGGAGAACGCCTTTAAGCTCCTGGAATGGGAATGATTCGGCATCAACATCAATGGCGAATACATCCACTCACCTTCGATTTGCTGACGATATCGTGGTCATGGAGAAGTCGATGGAACAGCTCAGCACGATGCTCGAAGACAAGACAAAGGTCATGTGTAATGCCCATGTTGTACCCACCCCAATATCTGTCGGGAGCTCGGTTCTTGAAAATGTTGACTCGTACGTCTATCTAAGACAAGTAGTCCAGTTAGGTAGGTCCGATTTTAACAAAGAGGTAAACCGCCGAATCCATCTCGGCTGGCTTTTAGTCCGACATACCTCAAGTAGTCTCTCAAGTCGAGAGTTTTCGACAGTTGTGTGTCATCAGTGATGACATATGGAACTGAAACGTGGTCTTTTACTGTGGGTCTTATGAATAAGCTCAAGGTAGCCCAACGCGCTATGGATAGGGCTGTGCTTGGAGTCTCGTTGCGAGATCGAATCAGGAATAAGGAGATCAGCAGACTAACCAAAGTTACCATCATAGCCCAGAGGATTAGTAAGTTGAAATGGCAGTAGGCAGGGCACATAGTTCGGAGAACTGATGGCCAATGGGTCAGTAAATTTCTCGAATGGAGACCACGTACCGGCAAGCGCAGCGTAGGACGTCCACCAACTAGGTGGACCGACGATATAATTAAAACCGCAAGAACGCGCTGGATGCAGGCTGCTTCCAACCGGGCTTATTGGAAATCCATAGGGGAGGCTTATGTTCAGCAATGGACGTGCTACGGCTGATAATGATGATGATGATGATTGATGACTTTATGAGCTAAAACTCAATACTATATGACCTCAAAATAACGTTTACCATCAGAGGCGAAGTCTTTTCGATCCTACGAGTAAGTCGTGCATTTACCTAAAGTTATTACAACCGTCCGATGCGTAAACATGCAAAAAGTTACACGCATCAATATCACAAAAAAACATGAGACAAAAAGGAGTTCACAAAGTAGCATCTTCTTAAAAGTTAAATAAATAAACAACATCACCTACAAATTCATCCAACGATGCTATATTCCCAACAATCGATAAACATGTAATAGAGGTACACTTATTTCCGCTAAGTTAGAGGACACTGGCATCCGGTTGCCAAGAAGTCAAGAGCTCTCGCAGATAAGGGCTATTCGGGTGTAAAATTTCAACTTCAGTATACCGGACGACTTTCAACATTTTTCTTGGAACTTCACAGGGTATTGACTATTGAGCACTAACGATGTCGTTACAGATGCCATAATGGTTGAATGGAGTATCGAATAGCTTATTCTATTTCTATGGCCTTGAACTAGAAGTTTTACTGTGTCATAGATTTGCAGCGGCAGAGGAATCGCAGGATATTGAAATGATGCTTTGCTTGAACAGACTTTGCTACACTAAATAATTGTAGGTAGGTACATTGTTGACGGTCAGCTGCACAGCTACATTACTAAACTTAAGCTAATAATTACTTAACAAGTATAAGTAGCAGGATACGAATCGCTTTAGTGTGCGATTTAAAATGCGTGTGCTGATACTTCGGTGTCTTCAAGTTCTACAATTTCTAAATAATACATCATAGCTATTTTATTTGTCTATTTAATACAAAATAAAATTGCTTTTGTTTACACCTGCTTAGTTTTTCCAGACTGCGCAATGGATTTTGATGGTATTTTTTGCTAAGTTATAGGAAATTGTTCTGGAACATTTGACGATATCACAAAATGCGTGTGAAGTCAGGGCGGAGAGCTACTATACTACTAGATGCTTGTTTACAAGCGGTCACTGCACGTTTGTAGCTAAAATAATGATGAGAACTATCACAGACGACTATGAATCTGTTTTCCATTATTCTGAGCTATGTAGTATCATAAAAGTTCATTCGAGTTGACAATTGCTGTCATGATGGGCACGGCAAGTGTGGGCCACTTCTGCATTACAATTAATTCAGTGGTATTAATACAATTAAAATAATTTAAAATACAATTTTTGTTATTTTTACATTTATAATGTAGTAGTATGTATTTGTAGTATCTATATTGTTTTTATTTAGGGAATTATTTTTATAAAAATATATATATTCACTGGCAACTATGTATAAAACGGCTATACATAGATTCAACAGCCACAGGTTTATTGTGAACACTAAGATTTACGATAAGCTGATCCACTTCGGCGAATGTTCGCACATAGTACGAACATAATGACAGAGGTACACACGGTAACATAAACTACGAGTATGGTCACACTGTTTCACAGTATCAAATCTTAAACCATGAAAAGGATGATATTTTATCTTATTAACCGACGAAACGGAGGAGGTTTACAAGTCGACGCGTATTTTTTAGATGTGTGACCACGCATAACTTTTATAGAGTGGTTCAACTTTGTTTTTTTTTGTTTGGATTTTGTTTACTTTAAAGGCTTTATTAAAATGTTATCAAAATCTAAGCCATTTTTGATAAATCAACAATAGTGTGAAAATCACTACATCGATCCGAACTATTCGAATTCTGTACACGGTTGACGTAATTATGGTAAAGCACACATTGCTAGACAGAGTGATAGCATGGACAAAAACGTTACCAATGGTGGTCGCATAAAAACATGCCAATTCGATGGGTGCCAAGCGTGGGACACGGTAATTAAATACCATTACCGTGCGAGGGGCATCCACCAGCTTCAACTTGGACGAGATTAGCACATGACCGAGATGAATGGCATACAAGAAGAGAGGTACGAGTATTATACTCGATTATAAGCTGAATATGATGATGATAAAAACACACAGAAAACTAACGTTACAAACAAAGCCCAGCTTATAGGCAAATTGAACTTGCAGTGGAAAAATAGCGTAGTGCGCTGCGGAGGTTTGATAACCGATGAAGTCGAAGATTATCGAGTGTAGTCCACATAGCAAGCGCAGCGTAGAACGTCCACCCACGACACCGAGAGATGATCTCATTAAGGCCGCAGGATCACGCAGCGTGATTCACGCTGGGTACAAGCCATTTCCAACTTTCCATGCCGATCTCCAATATAAAAAAAAACATCGTATTGTACAAATCCATCTGTACATAGCTGTCCACATGTAGCTACTTATATGTATTTCTCATGTAACAAACTATGTCTCCCACTAGGTAGGTACATTTAATTGTTAAAATTTAATATTTTGAGCAACTCAACTAGAGTTATGGAAAATAGCCTCACTGAGCTAGAAAAATGTAGGTAATAGATGTGAGATATGATAAATTTTACCTTTATTGAAGTACTACCACAATGAGAAGAAAATTCACACGCTTTGGTAATAATGGGACGGGCCCTGGACGTCGGATGAACAGGAGGCGAGTCACAGAGAACAAGAAACGATGGAACCTTTCTTTCCTACGCCGAATCCAGGCTGGAATAGATTAAATTAGGAATAAGTTTCTTAATTTTAGTATCTTAAAAAAATCAGGAAGAGATATTAGGATGTCAGGAAGTATATGTACGTTTCAAAGGCAACTTGCACAATATGTATGGTATTTTAAAGTCTGACGAGTTGCTGGCTGAGAATTGCTAGCGTTTATTAGCAAGAAATCAGCATTTGGTGGACTTAGTTATGTACGGTACAAGTCCAGTAATCTTTATTGAGAAGAACTGTAAAGAGTAGTAATTTGCCTTGCTATTTTGTTATAAAGATGACAATACCTAATATCATTTTAGCCAATTTTAAGGAGTTTTGCCGCTGTCGCCAGGTTAGAAGCTGTCCTGCAATCTCTGGGATCTTTTATATGGAGTTGAAGACTTTTCGGAGGCTGGGAGAATGTCAAAGACTTGAAAGAGTATCCTGAAACGAACATCGAATAATTAGATTGGAATGTTTAGGTTACATACGCAAAGAATCGTAGTCCAATTGCAATACTTTACTTACCATTCAACTTTAAATACTGCATATTTGTTTAGCAGTAATCTTGTATTAATATTTATAGGTATTTCGAGCTATTTTATCCCATTATTTTACTAGGATTTAATATTTACACTTCATAATAACAATCATCGCAAAGCCGGGCCAAAAATCAATATTGCCAGCGCGTGATTTTAAAAAAAGAAACAGTAGTGGTGTAATATTATTGTACGGTAATATTTGTTCAAGGAGAAAAGCGTTAAAACAATGGCATAAGATTGATATATGTTGTCATCGGATTAGATGACTATTATTCTAGCTACATTGTGTAAAGAAAATAGTTTAAATCGTATTAGTAGAAATAACAGAGAATGAATCTGTACAAGTAACGGAATATTTAATTTAATTTTATGGGTGGCAACATTGTAATAAACTACCAGTGACGTCACTGACATAAAGCGAATATGCTCCATAATGCAAGAATTGCAAATATTTGCTTTATTAGCGTTAAGATCCAAATTGAGGGTATGCTGGTTATCAACGTTAGTTGCCTTATGCGTTCTTTTGCGGGTATTGCATATTATTGCGTTGTTGGGCTTATGTTCGGAATGGGTGTTTTTAGCTTTAATGGCATTATGTGCTATGTGGTGATTATTTGCAATATTGGCCTTTTTAGCAGAAACCGTGTTATTGCATATTGTTGTGTTAGTGCGCCGATTGCAGTTAAAGCAATCGTATAAAAACTAGTTTAGTATATAAGGGCGCGGGGGACCAGCTCCGGGATAGTAAACGTCGGGCTTTCGAGGAGGTCGTACCTCTGAAGGATTTAATAAATAGTCAACGTCGGGAATTCGAGGAGGCCGTACCTCTGATGGATACAAAACACAGTTTAATTCGGGAAATTGAGGAGGCCATATTGTTTTTTACGTATATAATAAATAGTGCACGTCGGGAATTCGAGGAGATCGTACCTCTGATAGATATAATTACACAGTTTAATTCGGAGGCCATTTCTCTGATGGATTATCGGGAGTTTTATTTCGCGTTTCCAAATCTTCGTTGGAATTATCGGAAAAGTGAAAAATAGTGACATCGGCTTTGTGATAGTGTAATTCAGTGCGGATCGTTTTATATAAGTGAAATTATAATGAAATGTAGTGCAAATTTAAGGAGAAACTTGCGGATTGATTTTGTTCGATTTGCATAAACGTTTGGTAAGCCAGATTGGCACAGCTAAGTGCAACCTGAAGACGGTTCGATGCAGCGCTGGACTTCGAAGCTAAGGAACAGACATATTTCCAGCGTGCCGCTGAACTACTTTTGAAGGGAAAGCTAAAGCTTAAAGGACGAGAGCCATAGGATGGAACATTGTCATTTGGTGAGGCAATTCCGATTTATTTGTGGGAGATTGATTTGTAAAAGTATACGACTTTTAAACATTTACAAAATACCTACATTATTTATTTTGAGTCTGGCGTGTACCCTTAGTTGGACCTTAAAAATACTTGATTTATTTCAAAGAATCTTTTGATTGGATACCCTCAATCTCTTACGCACAATCTTACTTTTTATTTCTATTGTTGATTTGTTATTTGTGTGCTTGCTTGTTCTTACTGTGCCCATTTGCAGGTTTGGACTTTCTTATATGAAATATATTATGTTTATCTTTACTCAAACAGATTATACTAAACATCTTATTTTTAATATTGCGGTGTCTAACATTCGTTTGATTACTGCGCTGCGATTATAGCGTATACCAAAGTTCAAAGGAACCTTGAAGTTCTATGATTGTACTTACATTTACTTATCTTGATGATATTTGTTTACGTGAAATACACGCATTTGAAATATATGTTTTAATCTTGGAAAATTCATACGTATCTCTAGCGTACTCATAGCGTTTAGTGTACTCAAATTCATAGTACCAATATTTGGAGATTTACTAAAGTGTATTAATCTTTAACTGGGATTGTCCCATGTTTACGATCATATTTGTGTAACATGTTTTATATGAATGATTTTAATGTTCAGAACTAACAACTATACATTATTATAGTGCATTTTCTAAATATTGTAATATTTAGAGTACTCAAGTTAGTAGTACAGACATAATTACATCATGTAAGGAATCTGAAGGTTCCTATCAAAGGATAGTTAATACTTTGGAAATTCACAGGGGTTTTTAGAATTGACTTTGCTTTAATACAGATATTTCATCATTCAATTTTAGCTATTTTACTCACAAGAGTTGAGTGGCGTCAGGGCTGAGGTTTTTAGCTGTAAATGCCTCTAAAACAGACCATCGATCTGGGGACTAGTAGCCTCTCGTCCGAATGGCGGGTGAACCATTCCACTTAACAGAGATGTTCAATTTACTGACTATGAACCAAATGCTTGATGCTGTTACTGAGTTTAACTTATTAATAAGTAAAGTCTTACTACAAGCAGAGAACTATAAATATGATCACACTTTGACTGTCCTTGATGAGCATTCCGATTCTAGAGTGGGAGAATCTAAATTGTACTATCATTTATATTTAACTAAGTTTTGGATATTCTTTGATGTAATTCCTTTAATGTTAAGACGGTTATACCTGAGACGTAGGTTCTCTTAGCTAGCTGTGAAAATATAGGTAGGGTAATAATAGCCCAGGTAGGTAGGTAACTTCCATAGGGTCTAGGGGATTCTCTTGGTTCCATTCTTTGGGACTTAGGGAAACCCCACAGTGAACTTTTAGATCGGATCCCTCATATATCACCATATGAGGTTAATTTTGTGGGAATGGAGGAACCTGGGTTCCTCCATTAGGGGCTTCGGACACCGTAACCGAAGATTGGGACAATTTGCAAAAAAGACAGTCTAGCCCCTTTTTGTGAAGACATATGACAGACAGACAGCATTGACAAAAGTAGTATAGCCCTTCTGGCTGTTCTCATAACAACAATACGGAGGACTCCTGCCCAAGTCAGGTCAGACGAGGGAGACTATTTGGCGCGGTGGAGGGGCGCCTTACCTATGCCGTGATATCTGTTGTTATGCTATAATATTTAGAATATTTTTCCATTTAAAGTTATAATTCCCAAGGTTTCTATCAATTTTATTAATCCTGAGGAAAGTGATTTCATAACTGTCTCTTGAACCATTTGAAGCAAAGTTTATTCATCATCTTAATAATTGTATTCTATCCTTTAGGAATTAGTATTATGTTCTTTTGATAGCTCTAAGGAAATTGTGTAGAATGGGAATTGTAGTATAAATCTTGACTCTTTAGGTTTACGGTCCCCAAGTAGTCAATATGAGTATGAGTTTTATAATGCGTTAGAAATATCCTAGCTGTAGGTCATCATGTAGTGAGTATTAGAATTTTAGGTTGTTTAAATATCGGTTAGGTAGTTTCCAAAATCACCATAATCTGGGTTTTGCGGATCACAACGTTGGGTTCACACTCAACGATCATTGGCCATATTTAGTTAATAATTAGTTCATAGTTTAAATTTAAGTAAGAATAACTTTAGTCAGCATGGTAGGTAGGTCGTGGTTAGACGGTAACATAAAATAAAAAAATAATTGGGGTATACATGCATATATCTATGGGGATATATTTTTTAATATGGGGGGGATTTTTACAGTATGATGCGCATGCAGGTTTGTAGTCTTTATTCTGTGACAGTGATAGCTTAAATATATGCCACTATTGCACGTGGATAGGTACATACCAGTAACATTGCTTTTCAATCAATTTCCAAAAAAAAAAGATTCTCATTTCGTTCTGCTTATTTACTTTTTGTTCCGACATTACCTAACTGCTCTGCTATTTCTGAGCCGATTCTTGTACTTACTCTTTCACTGTGTACATCAATGTCACGATAGTCTCATAAAAATTAAATTTACATTGGTTAATAGTACATTATGATATAAGTGCGCTAAGTTGAAAATAGCTGTAACTTTCAAAGCACACGTATGTCATACGACGTTTTATAAGATATTTGCGAGGACAATAAAAAACTCTGACTGTCTTAAACGAATAAAACTTTAATTACTTGTTAAAGCAGTCATAGAAATTTGAACAATATTTAAAAGTGATTGTTACGTTGCCAGTTGGCATTTTTAATGTTGTCAAGTTATTATTATTATATAGTTACAATTTCCCCAGTCTCTCTCTCACTCTCTTGAGTGAAAGTACGAGTAAATTCATCACTACTTGACGACTTTTCAAGTAAAAACAATACAACGAAAAGAAAAAGCGCGCGGAATAATTTTTATCTCCCAAAGTTAATTTTGTTCATAAAATATTGACCACTTTTCTGACATAAAAACTCTTTGATAAGATTTTTCATTTTTAGACGGAACATCTTAAAAAACCGTGCATGTTACTTTATTAAAAAAAAAAAACTCGTGCGTTTTACATTACAATAACGCACAAGTGCGTAATGAAATATATTACGATATTGAAATTGGTGTAATTACAGCCACTTTACGAGCAAATATGTTTTAAATAGTTTTAAAGTAGTTTCATAAAATTGATTAAAATCGCAGCGCTCCCAAAAACTTAATAGCAAAAGTCATTAAAAGTTATTAAGGTAAATTAGTTTAGTCAGGGAGAATCGCGACATTTCTTTTGGCCAACCCAACTTCAGTTACTTGAGTTGGACGACTGTTGAAACGGATACGTTCGTACAAGAGCAGCGACTCAACAAAGGCACGGATTAACTACCAATTACACCTCTCAGGCGGGCTTTGTAACGCGTCTGTTGACTTCTGCGCTCTAGCGTGTCTAGAATTTTGTTATTTACTTTCTGCGGTGGTTTCGACACATCATCTTGGCATTTTTTCTCTTTCCATATTGATGTTTCGACACTATGTGTTGGCAATTCTTCATATGACAGCGAAGCTCGTCTTGACTATTTCGCAAATTTTCAATTCTTTTGAATTTAAAAAAAAATAGTAGTTACATACATAATGAAATCGTCGTGAAAATCAGATATACCACCATACTTATTATCTTGTTTTCTACATCGTTATTTTGAAAAAAAGTAAGTAAGAGTGATGACCAAACATAACAATGAGCCAGAAACCGTGTGTAAGATGTACTTACATTAAAAAATAAGACGCGAAGAAGTTCTTGGAACTTCACAAATGCTGCCTAATGCGGTCGAAACTATACGTGAGTTAGAAATAGTACAGTTTAATAAAATATTTGATATTATGATAAAACTTAGAAACAAAACATAGCTTATTCTAAATCATGACGTTTTTCAATCTGAAGCTTTAAGTGTGTTTTTTTCCTGTTGCGGGAGAAAATTGCATAAAACTCGCGCAGGCTTTCTACAAAATAAAACCTTTACAATAAAAAGTGCACACCAGAGTGAGACAAAGAGGAATTACAACATGCAGCAGCTTTCTCATTGCGAGCTAATCCAAGCCTGGCCGTAAGCCCCGCGACCGCCGGCAAACGTACTCGTGTGGGGAAATAAAACTACAAGAAATGCACTTTCCTCCAAATACTATACAGGGTTATTTCTAATCAATTAGCATCCTTTTAGGGGCTTGTTCTGCGACTTTTGTCAAAACTAATAATTAGCTGTTCCATACATTTTGGCGCGGGTGATCGATATTTTTCTATGGAACGAAAAATTTTTTTGAGTTTTGACAATAGTCGTAGAACAAAAGTTGTTAGGTTTGATGCACAGAATAAGCCCCTAAAATGATGCTAATTGATTAGAAATAACCCTGTATTTATATAAGTAAGACTGATAGCCTTATAGGTCGTACGAAGGCTTATTTGCATATTTCGATAGAGCTGTAGTCTGTGAGTTAGAGCATTAAAGTCATATTTGCCTACTAACAAACAAAACACAACTAGAGCCGCTTCCAATGGATCTCATGGCCGATCTATCGAGGAGGCCTATGTCCAGCAGTGAACGTCCTATGTCTGATGGATGGATGTAATCAGAACACAATAATGAGTGGAGCAGAGCTATGTTGGGCTGTCAATTATTTCATGAATAAAACAATCATCGTTGTAGTCATACTACATCCATTATTGAACATAGGCCTCACCTATAAATTTCTAATGAGGCCGATTGGAATCGGTTTCTGGAAACTAAGTTAAGTCATCCGAGTAAAGTGCGTGCCACCAAAGATGAGACTTGACGAGCGTCAGTGGTGGGGGATTTTGCGCAGGTACAGTCGTGTACATACTAATTATCCAGAATTTGTAAATCTATTAAACGTTTTATAAATTTTTAAATATTATTATTAAATACTACGGGACTAATCGTGCACTAACATTACGAGATAAATAAATACCTCCTCATCCCGACGTTTCGGCCGAGGTGCATCGACCGTGGTCATGGGTCTACCCGGGTTTGAGTCTACCCGTGACCACGGTCGATGCAACTCGGCCGAAACGTCGGGATGAGGAGGTATTTATTTATCTCGTAATTTTAGTGCGCGATTAGTCCCGTGGTATTCAATAATAATGTGTTCAAATTGCGAAAGTTTAAAAAAATTTTAATAGTTTGTATATCTATTATCCAGAACTAGTATATTTATTGCAAACCAAAGTGGTTTCTCAAGTCTCATCTTTAGTGGCACGTAGTATACGGCGTGTGGGTCTCTTAACAGTCCTCATAGAAACAGAGCAAACACCGATGTTTGGTTGACCACAATTCTCTAATATTAGTTCGAAGTGCTCCAGGATATCGCCTAGAACCCAGAACTGTTTAGGAACCTGTTGCAGCAGCACACACACAGACTGCAGACCTGTAATTGCAAATGACGAGCACTGCAAGTCCACGTATTTCCGTATTATTGCCTACGGATACAGGGTATGAGGCTACGTCTAGTTATTCAGTACTACAGCAAACATCTTCGTTGGCTTTAATCCAGGGGTCCGGGTTGCAGACTTAAAACTATACTGGAAGCGACAGTTTTATCTCAATTCTTTGTTTTAACCGATTTCCAAAAGGAGGAGATTCTATGTTCGTCTGTATGTATGTTTTTGTGTATGTTCATCGATATTATCGCCAAATGTGAGCCGATTTTTTTTTAGTTCGAAAGGGTATACTCCCGAATTAGTCCCGTTTAAATTTAAGGGAAATCGGTTGAGCCGTTTTTGAAAAATCAACTATAGGTAAATGAAAAATTTGTATTCATCGATTCGAGCGAACTATTAGATTTTTGTACACGATGGAAGTCGGTTTTACCATTTTTTGAGACAAATAATTATTATTTAAGAAATCGAATTAAACTGTTGTCTTGTATGTTATTATGTGTGTTATGTAAAATGTGTATTCCTTTTTTGACCGACGAACCTACCGGAGCAGGTACTCAATTCGACGCGTATATAGGTATTTTTATGTATTACCACGCATAACTTTTATCATAGTTGTCTGATTTTAATAATTGTTTTTTTATTGGAACGAATATAACGAAATTTTATCGAAATCGGCTGAGCTATTTTTGATAAATCAACAATAATGTGGAAAATGTTACATCGATTTGTGCGAAATATTCGCGAATTCTGTACACGGGTGAAGTAGGTTACGCTATTTTTGCAACAAATACCTATAATTATTATGATCTTGTACAAACGTTAGTCATGGTCGTGGGAGTTGAAACCATGTCGAACATTTCAGACTCCGATTCCCTCTTTCTGTCGTAACAATACATTTTATTACATACAACTAAATATGTCGTTTTCGTTATAATCATAATTAGGTAGTCGACTATAGGACATTAAGCATTTTTCAGTTGAAAGCGACTTGCTTTTACCGCGACCCACCATTTGATCAAATAATAAAATTTTCAAACCCTGATGAACGCGAAAATTGTTTTGTACCAGAATTTCTACGAAACGAAATTGAATTTACAGTAGAAATAGATCGATTCTAGTCTTTCATAGTCAGTGTAGTATGGCTCTCTTGCAATTAGTTTCTGCTCAAAGCACGTCCGCCGCAGACCGAGTCTATGATTCGAGCTAAACCAACGGAAAACAGATTTCCGGTATAAGCAATAAGCATTCTAAGGTCTTCGTAACTTCGATATGGAGTGAAACAGCACACTTTGAAAAGTAACGTTTGATATCTGTACCGGCTTTTTTAATAGTCCACTGCTGAGCATAGGCCTACCCACAAAGGATAATTGAGCGATATCTTTCACGCAGGCATAGTGTGGGTTGATGAATTCATATACGCCATCGAATTTCTTCTACGGACGAATGCAATTTACCTCACGATGTTTTCGTACACTGAAAAGATAGTGGTGTAAAAATTCCGATCATAAGTTCTAAAGAGCTCATTGATATACGACCAGGATTTGAACCCACGAGCTCACGACTGTAAGGCCTAGCTAGACCTAGACCTAGCTTCTTTAATACCTACGTACGTAACGTTCGATATCAGTATTTAATTATTAAAATGTTATCTCATGCCAATTTCCTTTTGGAGCAATTAAATTTCCAATTAATCTGATATTCGGAATTTATGGGATAGGAGTAAAATAGGGACTTGGAATTTTACAGACTTACTTCACCGCACCCACGCCACGCCATGCCGCCGCGCCGTCGAGCAGATTGTGTAGGATTTTCCGTAATTTTATTGAATATTGACCGAGAATCGAAGGTCACAGAACATCAAATTGAGTCTATAATCTGTATGTACTTATGATTGTATTTATTGATTTTGCTCGAAGATAGGTACCTACTTAACTTTAAAATAATTGATGTGATCGCCTGATTATTAATATTATTATATTTTGTAAGTAGGTACCTATGTTATTGTGGGCGATTTAGTTACGAACATACTCAAATACTGGGGTCCAAAAATCACGATTTTTTACATGTGAATATTTATATAGTCCAAATAAACCAGCGCTGCATGCGAGTCTCTTCCAATCCTCTTCTTACTTCTATCTTTCTTTTATTCATTCAAAACAAGGAAAGGGGAGACTTGTGTCCAGCAACATAAATCATCAAAGTGATCATCATGAGTGAAAATATAATTACCTATATTTTACGCAAAAATTGGCAAAACCGACTTCTATCGTGTACAAAATTCGAATAGTTCACCCGAATTGATCAAACATTTGTTGATTTCTCAAAAACGGCTCAGCCGAATTCGATAATGTTTAAATGGGACTAGCACGATCGTGTACAAAATTCGAATAGTATGCTCGAATTGATCAAACATTATTGTTGAATTTTCAAAAACGGCTCAGGCGATTTCGATGAAATTTAAATGAGACTATTTCAAGAGTTACCCTTTCGAACTAAAAAGATTTTTTTTTATTCGGTTCACAATTGGGGAAAATATCGATGAACAATTGAACATACACAAAAAAAAAATACATACAGACGAACATAGATCCTCCTCTTTTTTGGAAGTCGGTTAAAAAACAACTTTTCGTACCTATCAGATTAATTTTACCTTTACCTACGTTAATTATATGAGTGGCGTTTTTAGCTCTGTGTAGTAGGAACCATTGAATTCTCCGGGATAATAATAATTATTTGCCGAAAATGGGACAACCGATTCAACCGTGGACGGAATTGAAATATTTCTAACGAATCAATGTACAATAATTGATGTAGTATTTTTCACATTATTGTTGATTTTTCAAAAATTACTTGAAAGATTTAGATAATATTTAAACGGCACCACCTCGGAAGTATTATCTACCTAGCAAAAAAAGAATCATCAAGATCGGTTCATAAATAAAATAATTGGCGGAGTAATCGCGTAACATACAGACAAAACAAAATCAATCAGTTGAATTTAGAACCTCCTTTTTCGAATTCGGTTAAAATTATGCATAATTGAAAAATCTGGTAACCCCTCAGAAGTATCTTATTGATAAAATGAGTTCGTATAGCTTGACCTCTGAAATATGATCTATCAAACAAATCGTCTAATTTGGCGGAGTAATCGCGTAACAAACCTACATACAAACAAAAAACACATATACATTATACAGTCGCATTGAGAGCTTCCTTTTTTGAAGTCGGTTAAAAAGTACTTGCGGTACCTATTTTTTTAATCCTTTAAGAATTATTTCTCTAGAATAGAATAGATAACAAATTCTCGTTAATGGTAAGAAGTTCTAATAATTTCACATTAAGTGACTGACTGGTTTAAAGCAGTTCTCACAAATGGCGCTTCCAACAATGTAGTAGTTGGTAAAAATGATAAACACTTTCACTAATTCGGCGCCTTTGCAGAGAGCGTTTTAGCTTAATTGGACAAAGCATCTGGGCCGGAATCCCAGAGGATTCAGGTTCAAATCCTGCGATCGCGTCAATTTTTGAAATGTTTATCACAAAAAGAAAGTTTAGAATAGATAACACTTTATTGTACACAGTAAATATAACACGAACAGTAATAAAATATATCCTTATTAGTGTAACTCAAGGCGGGTTTTTCGCTGGAAGCGATCTCTTCCAGGCAACCCACATATCTGTAAGTGCAGATCTCAATCAAATCAACTGAGCCGAGGACGCTTTAAGAAATTACGAAAATAACACTACAAATCTCTCGCATTCACAATATAATTTTGAAGTGAATCAATACTTTTTCCATTTCTGATCACTTATATCTCTTTCGAAGTTGCGTGTACCAGAAGTATTCTGGCAAATTACCACATATTTACCTTTGTGCTATGTATTCAGGCGGCGGCTGAGTCGAACCTCTCGTGATTTCTCTGGAGATGGCTTGAATAGCGGTCGCTGGGCCACTGTGCCGACTTCACGAACTTAGTGTGGAGATGGACTTTTTACTTCTGAAAACCAAAAAGGTAGCACTTCTGCAAAAGTAGAGTTAAATGAATAAATCGGGTAACCTCCCCGACCAGATATATTGATATAATTTCGTATATCTCGAACAGCTAGCCATGTCAGAGTTTTTATGCTGCCTGAAGGCGTTTGCCATGGCTAAATGGTTAAAACAACCGAGACCCACAATTTAACGTGTCATCCGTGACACGGCAGAGTTCAGTTAAATAAATGCTACATCTGAAGACTGACTGTGCCGTACGTTGCTTGGCTTCGGCACGGTAATGATATTATAACAGTATTGTGACTCGGCTCTGTCCTTGAAATATGTACCTACAGCGCCACGTGGCCACGGAAAACGTATCACGCGCTAGGGCTGCCCCTTCTGTATTTTAATTTTATAAACTTACTCTTTACTACTTACATTTCTGTCTAGTTTATATCTATCATGATGTAAAATTATATATTTATTACAAAAAAGAACTTAGTTGTGAATGAAAAAGGAAGCGTTCAATAAAAAATCATATTGTGTTTTTTGATATTTTTAGGGTTCCGTAGTAAAACGAGGAACCCTAAAAACGTAAATTGCACGCTTACTAGTTACAAATCCACACTACGATCACTGCTTAGATTAGAACCATCTCGAACATGCTATTTTTCGAACAATCATCCCGTCAACTTTCTTAGTAAAACCTAAATTAGTTTGGGAGCTACGAGTACATACCTACAGTTGTAAATTAAAATTGAAATAACTCTATACTTGTATTGAGATCTAAAAACTGTCTTTTAATTCAGAACACTGTAAATTAAATTTTTATCATAAAGTAGGTTAATAATAAGCTTTTTGGTAGTTAAATAAAATATGTGGTAAATTTTAAAGGCGCCATCGTAATTTTAATAGCAATTTAGAATATTCCTGTTTGTTTTTCACTATATGCATTTGATAGAGAGAACAATATTTTACGTTGCTATTAAAATGACGATGGCGTCTTTAAAATTGAGCCTATTATATTAATACGTTCCTATGACTTGAAACTGTAGAGCGTTCTCCATACTTTGATATCCGAAGCCACCAAGACTCCGATTTCTTTGGAAAGCCTCGTATTAGGGGAACTTCTAACAGGCAGTTAATTTCAGAGCAATTTTAGGAAATTTCATTACATTAATGAAGTGAACTGCGTTTATCTGGCCCATGGATGGGTTTCCATTCATTTGAGAGTACTTACCCGGAAAATACGGACTTGACTTTTGTACGCATTTAACTTAATTATCTGCTTATCGGTTTACTTTTATAGCCTGTGAGTACCTTTGAAAGTAATTTGTATAGGTTGTGATGGAGAGGACCAGACAATTCATGGATTTAGAAGATAGTTATAACTTGCTGACAAGCTAGATTCCTTTTGTTGTCATTTTTTGCGTTCGAGATAAAATCTTTTGTTCATAGTTTTAGACGCTTAATTATATACTTGCATTAGGTTTTTCAACGATGGATTTATTCTAAAATACCATTGTACACATCATTATGACCAACTTTTACTATAGACAGCCTCGATATGGTGAAAAAAAATCTCAGTTCAATACAAAAAGTTCATCGACTGTCGACAAAATGTACAGAACAGCAATTTTTTCCTGACTTGGGTTGGTCCAAGCCCCAAGGCCTTACAAACCACAACGCTTCTCCTTGTTGCAATCTAGCCTAGCGTCTTTGCAACTAGGTACCTAGTGGGGTTTAGTTTTATTTATCCTCATACTAATTATTTTAAATTACTGTAGAATAGAATATCATAAGCCGTATCAGGACGTACCATTATGTTCTTTCTGCATTGTTAGAATTTTGAATTATGTACGAAACAAAAAAGCCGTGGTGGTCAAGAGGTAGTGACACCCGCCTTACAATCGTGAGGTCGTGGTTTCGAATCCCCGGTCCCGTACCAATTAGTTCTTTGGAATTTATGTACGGAATTTCACACCACAGCCTTTTCGGTGAAGGAAAACATCGTGAGGCAACCTGCATACGTCCGTAGAAGAAATTCGATGGCGTATGTGAATCCACCAACCCGCACTGGGCCCGCGTGGTGGATATGGCCCAATCACCCTTCGTGGGTAGGCCTACGTCCTGCAGTGGACTACTAAAAAAGGGTGATACAGTACAGTACAGTACGAAACAAAACTAGATTGAATCCTAATTCGAATGTGTACCTAATTGTGATCATGGGAGTATCGGAGATAAGAATTATAGAAAACCTATAATTATTATAATAAAACCCGGCACATCTCTATTATTCGATTTGCACATCTATGACTTTATCTCTATCAGTTCTTATTCATATTTAGCAGCATTGTTTGTTCAACAACATAGTTAGGCAGTTTCATTTCCACATAGGCGGTGTTTAACCAACACATTTAATTGGCTAATTGAGCTAGCTTTGACTGAACCTGTTATTATCCACTCTGTGATTTTAGTTGATATATGCCTGGAGTGAATATGAAAATGAAATACATTCATATTCACTCTACTACTAGAGTCCAAAATGAAATACATTCATATTCACTCTACTACTAGAGTGAATATGAATGTATTTCATTTTGGAACTAATCAACCTATCGTACTTAGAATTTTTTTGTTTATTACATCAAATTGACGTCAAACCTGGTTTTAATCTGTTTTTATGTTGCCCTAGTACCTTAGAGTAAAAATACAGTAGGTAGGTAAATATATAGCAATATATAGGGTTATTGGTGATCAATTAGCATCCTTTTAGGGGCTTATTCTGTACATCAAAACTAACAACTTTTGTTCTGCGTCTTATGTCAAAACTAAAAAAACAGCTGTTCCATACATTTTGTCGAAGGTGAACGATATTTTTCTATGGAACAGCATTTTTATGAGATTTGATAAAATCATTGATCAAAAGTTGTTAGTTTGATGTACAGAATAAGCCCCTAAAAGGATGCTAATTGATTACCAATAACCCTGTATAGCGTAGATTTAGTTTTATAGTAATGAAAAAAAAATGAAAGTACTGCGCTATGTTAGCTAAAAGCTAGCGCAAATGCTAAGTAGGAAGGTCAAGATATAGCAGTATAATATACAGACTAGCTAGTAGGTAAGTTATTTAGTAATTAAATCTTTTAATAAAGGACAAGTGTAAGTCGTAGGCTGTCGCTATGTAACCTGAAATTGACTACTTTTCTACTTAAATGTACAGATAAAAAAGTGAATCGCGGGGCGAATCGCCCAAGACTCTTTTTGAAGGTCCGTGTTGTCCTTACAGTCGTGAGGTCGTGGGTTCGAATCCCCGGTCCCGTACCAATGAGTTCTTTGGAATTTATGTACGGAATTTCACACCACAGGCTTTTCGGTGAAGGAAAACATCGTGAGGCAACCTGCATACGTCCGTAGAAGAAATTCGATGGTGTATATGAATCCACCGAACCGCACTGGGCCCGCGTGGTGGATATGGCCCAATCACCCTTTGTGGGTATTGGGGCCTACGTCCTGCAGTGTACTACTAAAAAGGCTGGTACAGTACAGATCATACATTAGAGGTGCTCCCATTTAAATGCTTTCGAAATCGGCTGAGTCGTTTTTGAAAAATCAGCAACAATGTAATAGTACGTTTATCCTCCGTGGCACTACTGCTTGGCTCAACTAGTAGAGCGAAGGGAAATTTTACATGACTACATCGATGATACCATTAATACGTGCGAACTATTTAAATCCAATACACGGTCGGTTGTGCCATTTTTGACAATAAATAATTATGCTTAAACAAAAATAAATCTACTCTCAAACAAAGCAATAAAACAACTGCTGTAAATCCTGACAAATACCCAAAAAGCCACATTACCGATAAATCCCAGGTAAATAATTACTTTTTCTTGTCTCGGGTACACGCAAGCAACCTCTGATTCGGACACAATTGGATTCGTCTCTTGAATACTTTATAAAGGGACCTACGCAGTAATGAATGAGGTAGGACAACAATTAAATCCAAATGATAATTTATCGAGCACTTAAATTGTTTGTGATTGGAAAATACTGAAGATAGGTACTTCAAACGCTAATAGGGTAGTGGTTTGATATGTTGAAAATGATAGTTCTAGTGAAATATTTAATTTGATAGATTTATGGTAGTAGACAGACGAAAGTTTCCGGTAGTTGGATCACTGGGTTAGAATACTGAAATAACAATGGGCAAGATACAAAGTAATGACAGAATTATGAAATCTATGACACAAATCCTGCGGGAAAAAATATGAATGTTAGAAGAACTGGTAATAACTATAGCGTAATTATAGTGAGCTCGTAATATGGCGTACACATTCCCTATAAAGGTTGTGTATTAATGTGTATGTACTTAGAGTAATATTTTTGTATCCAAGTTACGGCGCACCTCACGGAGCTAAGCTACTAATAAAGTCCAACAGTACGGCTTCCATCCAAATGGTGGACAGGAGATCCGATAAATACCGCCAAAATATACTGGATACGATACACTTTACGATACTATAAGTATTAGATACCTTACTAACAACCGAAAACTTACATACGCATCAGTATCATACAGTACGAGTAAAGTTGTTATTTCGATATTTTCGCACATCAATTTCAAATAGGTACTATAATTCCTTAGGAACGCATAAATAACATTAAGTAAACGAATAACGTAGACAATATCAGAATTATGGATAATTGACGCAGTATTTCGAGTTTGACACTCAGAAATTTCAAAATGCGTATTAGCGTCTACATACTCGTATGCGTAATGCGGTTGGGAAATCACTGCAAACTTTATAAAGTACGCATGCAGAAGCTACTAAAACTGTTAAAGTAGCCAAACTCTGTGGCACTGGCAATAAGACCCGAGACAGGCTTTTTACAGTTATGTTTTAGTATATGTTGAAATGAAATATTTTTTAGAGTTTTTGGAGGTGTTAAATATTCTTTACCTAAAATATTATGAACATAATATATGAACAATAATTAATTTATAACATTTTTATTCCGAACAGAAAGTGTGTTTGATAGTTTATTGGTTTGTTTCTTACTCTTTTGCTATGCAACGGATAACGGATAGAACGGAACAACAAATCGATTTGGCCCGGACATCATTCAAAGATTGTAGTGTCTACTTTTAATCCAGTAAAAGTTTAATCTGATACTGATCCGGATCCTGTGGAGAGCCATGGATAAAGCTAGAATCTTAATATTTTTTAGCTTCAGTCAGGATTGGATATTGCGCAGCTTGTAACTTCACATCCACCGAATTGTAGGCATGATTCAGCCTATACCACTAGAGCGCACAGTGGATAATTATTATAAATTGCTTGTCCAATAAGAGGCTGTAAAACCGTAAATATTCAACAGGCATCGGGAAGTCGAAGCGTAAAGTTTTAATACGTTAATCCTGCGCCCAGCTGGGCGGGCGGAATCGACAAAATATCGATTGTGGCGTGTTGTGATTGTAAAAATTGTGCTAAGAACTAATTAAAAGTTTTATTACGTTATTCGCAACTTTGCGTACCGCTTCCGCGTTGCCCTGAAGGGGTTTGTTTTTTATGTGACACAATAAATTACTTTAATATTTTAATGTGTAATGAATGAGAAATAAAATGGCAAATATTGAGGTAATAGAAAAATAAACCAAAATCATTTATTTCGACCAATCATTGAGTCATAATTCAGCATACAAAAACAAATGCATACATACAGACATAATGAAATAAAAATTACATAATTACAATAAGACAAATTTTTTTTTTCACATTTGAAAAATTTTACACATCTAAAAATATGCCTCTCGACATGTCCTTGTTAGTCAATACATGAACCATCAGACAATGGTTCATGTATTGACAGTCAAAGCGATTCGCAAATACGCTTAGGACTCTGCTGGAAAAACAACAATGTTGGAAATATAAAAAATATCCAATAAATATGTACCTATAATAAAACCCATGAAGGACGCGGTCGATCTAATAACAATAGGTACTACTGGTGCTGCTGCTAATACTTAAATTACAACTTTTAAGTTACTCAGTAAAGGTTCTGATGGTTTTATCGTGTTAACTAAGAAAACCTTAATAGATAGGTATGTATCTACTTAATTATGTTTAAATGTAGTAACTGCAATAAAACTCAAAAGCATATCCTAAAGAACAACATCACTAAGACTTAAGTACAAAATAAACAGTACAAAAATCAATCCGGTAACTGCATGTTTAACCTAATACTATGTAGTCGTATCAAACATAGAGAGATCTAAGTCGACTTAAGCCTCTCCTCGACAACGTTGCGTGAAAAATATGTTATAATGCATTTTACCTCGCATTTCCGCCTATCAAAATATGAGTTCCGTTCACAAATAGTTATTTACGCCCTACGATTTCATACCCGACCCTTCACACTACTGTATATTATGAATAAGTAATACCTGTTCTGTAAGATACACGTATAAGTTAACTATAGATATTCATGTCAAGGGTCTCTTCCCTTCAGCCGTTATTTCAGCCGCTCCCAACTTTGGGCCCGCAAAGGTTTTCTTCTCGACCTATGTTAATTCAAGCTAACAATTACAGGTTTCGAGCAGTCACATCTCTTTTTGAATCAATAAGAGACGATCTTCAAAAGACGATTTATAACGGTATTATTAAAAGGTAAGTTGTGGTGCCACTCTGGTGCACAGAGTCCGGGCCAGCTCAAACAGTGTCCTGGAAATGATCGCGGCGAGACTAGACTGTCCCTTCCTTCGGCACTGTTGCAGAAGGCATGTGCCGGTGCCAATGCCGGAGAGAATGTTCTAGGAATCGCATTCTTAAGCAATTTGATGGAGATGTGTAGTTTGTATTAATTGTTGTTATTATTTTGATGTATTAATTTAATCACATTATTTTATTAGTTAGACTAACATTATATCATGATTAATTATTTTTGTTCCAATTTTACCTTTTTATAATTTAAATGTAATTGTACAATTTTATTTCATTTTCATCATTTTGTTTTGACTATAGCATTACATATTGACGACCATTGTTGAAATACTAGTGAATTATTGTTTTATATGGGTATATTTGCCTGAAATAAATAAATTGTGAATTTGAATTTTGAAAAGTTTCGAAAGCTCGAATAACAGTTTTTTTACAGCCATATCGATGAAAGTTCATTATTTAACAAATGGTCCAGAATAGCTTCAATGAAAGTTGCTTGAGAATAAATTATAATAATAAAAAGTTCTGTTTTTTTATTATATTTACGATTCAATGTTTCAGATGAAAAAATTTACTTACTAATTTGTTTGTTACTGTTTCCAAATCTAGTTTAACACAAATAAAAAAAAATGCATTATATTTTGTTATTTTTTACTAAGCAAACACACAGCAGCAGTACACAGTAATAGTTTGGCTTTACATAGATATAATCTACTCTCATTTTGTAAATAAGGACAACTTCAAATAAGCGCGTCGACTCTATAAAATGTCCTTAGAATCGTGGCAAAACGTCATGCAGTGATCCTTACGCACACTGTCCAGTGTAACCAAAATAGCTCCCATTATTGTAACTAAATCTATTTTCCAACCGCATACTTTGATCGAGTCAATGCGGCATTCATTACTCGCTGTGTAACTGTCCCGGCAAAAAATCCATTAAGTGCATATCTCCAATACGTGACCCGCAATAAAAAAACGTTGACTACGGCTGCGTTATTCAGTGATATTGCTCGTGAAATTGGGGGAGCGTGCGTTGATGACACATCATTCACATAACGTAGGCGCTACTTGCTCTTGCAAACTATTTTATAGGTTGATTACATACTGCTTAAACTGTTTAAAAATATTTTTAACTGACTCCAAAAAAGAAGGAGGTTCTATGTTCGTGTTCTCTTTTGTGCATGTTCATTGATAATTTCGCCAAATGTGAACCGAATCGAAGAATTCTTTTTACGAGTATTTCGAAAGGGTATCCCGAGATGGTCCTATTTATTTTATACAGAAATCGTGTTTTAAAAAAAATCAACAATATTGTAAGCAATTCGAGCGAAATATTCAAATTTTGTACTCGATGGAAGGCGGTTTTGACATTTTTTATGAAAAATAATCATGTCTCTTTCTTAAATCAAATAAATTGTGACTTTGCAGTAGCCTATATATTTGAATTATCTCTAGACCATTAGTTGGAGGTCTTTAGAAGATTTAATTGTCTTTTATTAAAATAGATAGACAATCAATTAAATTGTGGATGCTGTTATTAAAATCAATATTTTTTACGGGTATCGCAAATTTTGTTCTTTTAAAATAAAATATACATATAACCCTATTTAAATAGCTGACATAGACAAATCCATTAATTTCATCTGTTTATTGGGTCTAGTTATTATATTCATATATCAATGAAGGCAAAAATTTGTTGAGTGAAGACCACCAACCGGCAAGCGCAGTATAGAACGTCAACATACAAGATGGACTGATGTTTTCAAGACCACGAATCACATTGAATGCAAGCGACTGCCAACCGGTCTTATTTGAAATCTTCATTATCTTCAATATGTTTATCTATCAATAAAAATAATGCCAAGTCGGAGTCTATCATTCTTTCATCTACAAGCTCCTAAACTGGTTACCGTTGTTCCATTCAAAAAGGTAACGATAGAGAAATAAAAATACATCCATGAAATAAACAGAATAAACAATAAGCATCGACTGTCACAATAGCTGATACTATAGTCTCCTTCTACCTCAGGAAAAATTGACGTTTTTGGTCAACTTTGCACTAAATTGCCGATCCAAGTTTTTTTTTAATGAGGTTTAGGATGACTTACTGAGCATAAAATCACAAAATGCGTACAAATCCGAGGGCTGATCTAAACTAATTTTTAAAAATGGAATGATGCGTTTTATTTATTATAATATTTCAAGATTTATCGGTCGCGATAGAATACCGGTTCATTAAATGGGCCATAAATCGTAAACGGTAAGTTTAACAAAAAAGTTTACAAGAAACAAAAGATGCAAAATTTTATTTCGTACAATAATGATCTGATAACTTTTGCCCTTAAGTGCATAGTTTCGATATATCGGCCAAAACGTTTTTTTCAAGATGGCGCTTAAAGCTCCACCTGGATTTGTCAGCATTTTATGATTTTACGCTCAGTAAGTGATACTAAACCTTATTAAAAAAATTGGATCGGAAATTAAGTGCAAAGATAAATTCTATTTTTCCTGAGGTATTGGCTTTGTAACATTATTCAATGCTTTAATATTCCTTCAATAGCGTGCGCTGAGAGAAACCATTTTCAAGAAACGCGTTTGTGTCACAAGAAACCGACTATGCACAAAGGTTTCTGCTTACGGTGTGTCGATAATCATTTTGCACTGAACACAGCACAGCTGCACTCTAGATGCGTTTGGCGGGCTGGGATTTCTATACAACTGTCTGAAAAGGTGATTATATTATTAGGAATATAATAAATTGTCGTAGCTTTTTTTAGGGCGAATACGTCGCGGTACATACCACCACCTCGCTTAAAATAGGTCCTATATACTTATGCTTGGCGATGAAGACGAAGATTTCGTCGATTCCGAGTTGCAATTTTGTATGGAACAGCTTATTTTTTTTTTCATTCCGGGTTGGCCCCATTGTAAAATATGTTCAATATTATAATTATGGTCTGAATATGAGAATGTATTTAATGTCGGCGTCAGCTCTCCACACAATATAAGGGAAAG
The DNA here is from genome assembly GCA_949316475.1 of Hypomecis punctinalis. Lineage (NCBI taxonomy): Eukaryota > Metazoa > Arthropoda > Insecta > Lepidoptera > Geometridae > Hypomecis > Hypomecis punctinalis. The sequence continues at coordinate 8,926,157 of OX438800.1, forward strand.
CAAAAAATCCACATTAATATTTAGGTCGAATCAAAGTTAATGGCGTCTATAATATATAAACTATAACCCATTTGTGATTAGCCAATCTATTTGTAAGTATAGATGCTATCCCTATCCTATTTTATCCTTTATCCTTATTCTGTACATCAAAACTAACAACTTTTGTTCTGCGACTTATGTTCCAACTCATAAAAAAAACTATTGGTGTTTCATAGAAAAATATCGTTCACCCGCGACCAAATGTATGGAACAGCTGATTTTTTTTTGAGTTTTGACAAAAGTCGCAGAACAAAAGATGTTAGATTTACAGAATAAGCCCTTAAAAGGATGCTAATTTATTAGAAATAACCTTGTATAAGCGTGTGTTTTTGCTTTTATTCTCTTCATGTTTGTGTAATGTGATACAAAGGAAAAGATATCGTTTAGCCAAGATTTCTTTTATGTATCGCCAAAATGTAGAAGATACAATTATTAAAAACTTTCTTTTTGTGATAAAAATTTAAAAAATTTAAGCGTTCGCAGGATTTGAACCTGCATCTCTCTGGGATTCCGGCCCAAATGCTTTGTCCAAATTAAGCTAAAACGCGGTCTGCGAAAACGTCGAATCAGTGAAAATGTTTTATCATTTTTACCAACTACTACATTGTTGGAAGCGCCATCTGTGAGAACTGCTTTAAAACCAGTTAGTCATTTAATATGAAATTATTAGAACTTCTTACCATTAACGAGAAATAGCGCATTACTTAATCAATGAAATGATTTTTATCGTGCTTCACACACTAGGTGAATAGAAACTTTCTTTTTGGGATAAACATTTAACACAATTATTATCAACAGTAAACTTGCGAGGTTGTAAACATAAAAAACAATAAGACATAGTCAACGTAAAAATATAGATTGGACAAAGACGAGCTCGACAAAGGCGACCTAATGCGGTCGAAACTGTTGTAGTACAACCGACGTAGGTAGGTACTGACTAAAAAAATCGTAATTTTAAAAATGTATAAAAACATCGTCAGATTCCGTAATGCACATAAACGTTTCATTTTTATGCTCTGTCTAAGAAAACACGTTTTATTTTTGCTTTTTGTTGACCGACGAACCACCGGAGGAGGTATACAATTCGACGCGAATATTTTTTTTTTAATTATAATAATTATAACCGCGCATAATTATTTTAATAGTAGTCCGATTTCAAAAAATCTTTTTTTATTGGAAAGAATATACTTTGAAATTGGTCCCATTTAAATTTTATCGAAATCGGCTGAGCCGTTTTTGATAAATTATCAATAATATGAAAAATGCTACATCGATCCATGCGAAATATTCGCGAATTCTGTACACGGGTGAAGTCGGTCATGCTAATATTTGCAAAAAATTATCGTGAATTTACGTGTACTACCTAAATGTTATTCTACGCAATGTATTTAAACAATCACAATGATTTTAATATTTTCCTCCTTAAAACTCAAGATAGAGCCATAAAGCCGCGGATTCACACATTCGCGGGTAATATTAACCTCACGATTTGTTGACGTTACAATACGGTCTATTTAAATAACAGCTGCTATTAACTTGTCAACATAATAAATATAACAGTAACGAAATGTGACTCGAACCGTGGATGCAAGAAATTGCCGAATTCCGGGGGAAATGCGAACAGCGGGCTTATTTAGATGTTTGAAGTAGAACAACATAATATTATGTCTACTACAATGACACTTACACGATATATTAACACATACGCTATACAAGTTGTATACTGACATACCTAATAGACTTGTATTGTATGTGCAAATTTTACATATACGGATTGTTGCTAAGTGCAGGAATTTGAAAAGGTGTTTAAAATCATCGTTATAAACAATTTTTACTAAAAGAACAACCACACAATCGCAAAAAAACAGCTAGGTTTTTTTAGGCAACTTGTTGAAGGTTGATGAACTTTTTCTTTGGAAAACGAAATTGCTCACTATAAATGCCACAACTGACTTCAATTGTATACAGTTCAAATAGTTCACACGAATCGATGTATTGAACTTTTTTTTACATTATTGTAAATTTACGAAAACGACCCAACCGATTTCGACAAAACTTAAATGAGACCACTGCTGAAGTATACCAAACATACTAAAGTCATCAAAATGGGTTCATAATCGGCGGCGCAATCATGTGAGAATCTCTTCTTTGAAATCAGTTAAAAACTATCCATAAAAAAATCATTGACTCTCCAGAAAATGTACGAGTATAAGAGCTGTTGTTTTACGAAATTTTGGGTTGATCCCTTCATGATTTAAAGTTGGTCAAATGAGAATCTAGAAAAAAGACATATTTAACTAATTTTCATGGTTAATTTCGCAAGTGAAAACTATAATGGACTTGACAAGTTCACTTTTACAGAACTAATTAGGAAACTTTAACTCAGTTTACTCTAATATAAATGACGGATGGTGGGTTGCAGAAAAAAGGTACATGCCACATACCTAAAAAAATGATGGATAAGTACCCATATCACGACCCCACAAGAAAAAACTCTCGGAATTTATTGTTCGTTGCTTCGATTAAACAAACATTTCCATGTACTTATTAATACAATACCGTAAACAAAACAAGAAAACATTTCATTTAAAGTTACATCTGGCAGCCGCAGGGGAGGCTGAACGTTCAACAAATGGAATTATAAGCCCCTCTTAACCGCCCCACCTTCACTTAACTTAGCCGCAAGCCGCAATACATCATCTAGAAAGAAATGTGTTGGTGAAAGCCTGCGAATAGAAAAATAACAATTCATAATGTGAATAAAATTAATTTGTGCCTCTGGTATGTATTCGGCTTGACGACGACCAAAGATATTTTTTGATTGATCAGCTGGACAAAATGAATGGATTTATTTTCATCACAGTGATTCCAGAAGGATAATGTGGTCGATCGAGAAAGGAAAGAAAGAGATCCAATGATATAATATGGCATGAGCAGCGGTGTAATAGGGCCATTTACATTAGGACATGAGCGTCGGCGATGTTTTCCGGCAAGTCATTAAGAAGGTTAGAGAAAGTGATATTGGACAGCGACGAGCCTTGGGCTACCCCAATCGCCGTCTCTAGCGGCTTTGACCCCACTTTATTCCATCTCCCACAACAATCTGGACTCGTCCAGTCATCTGGTCCGTAATAATTTTGAACACAAAAACGTAGCTATTCATTTCGCCCTGGTCTCCTTTTCCCTTATATAGCGTCCTTCCTTCTTTACAGCACTTATTAATGAGGCAAGCTAGAGTTCGCGATACCAGTTCCGCCACGGCGTGCAGTAACTCTACCGAAATTTCATAAATATCTTTCGAGTTTTCTCTCTAGTTGTAATAGCTCTGTGGTTTTCATAGTAAAGCAAGTTATGACAGCCTTACTTAAAGTTATTAGATTTTATGTTCAGTATCTTTTGTTTAACATTATTTCTTAAAAGATTTAAAAAAAAATTATAGCCTCAATCCATAAACATTTTTTTAAAGTACGTCTGGCGTAAAACAACAGCGATGGAGGACCATACGTAAACAACGATAGTTTAGATAGAGTTTTGGTTTTATGAATAATTTTATAAGTTCTGAATCAATTTTGTATTAAATTCGTACTTACCACATAGGTCTTACATGAATCAAAAGCTATGTACTGATAATAGCCTCTAATTCATCATCATTTTCATCATCATTTCAGCCATAGGACGTCCACTGCTGGACATAGGCCTCCCCTAATGATTTCCAATAAGACCGGTTGATAGCGGCTTGCATCCAGCGCGATCCTGCGGTCCTAATAAGGTCATCCGTCCACCTCGTGGGTGGACGACCTACACTGCGCTTGCCGGTACGTGGTCTCCACTCGAGAACTTTTCGACCCCATCGGTCATCAGTTCTCCGCGCTATGTGCCCTGCCCATTGCCACTTCAACTTGCCAATCCGCTGGGCTATGTCGTTAACCTTGGTTCTTCTACGGATCTCCTCATTCCTGATTCGATCTCGCAGAGAAACTCCGAGCATAGCCCTCTCCATGGCTCGTTGGGCTACTTGGAGCTTACTAATAAGGCCCATAGTGAGAGACCACGTTTCTGTGCCATAAGTCATCACTGGCAACACACACTGGTCGAAAACTTTCGACTTGAGGCACTGAGGTATGTCGGACGAGAAGACGTTACGCAATTTTCCAAACGCTGTCCAACCGAGTTGGATTCGGCGATTGGCCTCTTTCTTGAAGTCGGACCTACCTAACTGCCTCTAATTGGCTTCAAAATATTTCGATGGAAAACATTATCGTGAAGAACCAGAAGAAAGAAAGGACGTATCGAGTGGAGCAGTATAAAATACAAGAACAAAACATAACCGGACTAATTTTCTAGATGAGCAACTGCATTTTACTAGTCTGCAGCAGTATTTAGAACACGTAGGCACCATACTCTATCAAGCAATTCTTAATCGTCTGATCAATAATGAACAGATACTGAGTTCATCCGGAGCAGATGATCCGGTTCCGGACTCCTCAGAGCCACGTCCGGTTTTTAACCGGTGTTTTCTTTTCTTTTTTTCTTTAAATCGCTTTCAATCTTGGTTCAAAAGCGTTATATTCCCTAGAGTTGTGTTTTGCCTGGAATCAATTTATAAGTGGTATGACTATACAATGTGTTTGTGTCAGAGCCTCTATGGCAAATTTTGAACAACTTTTACTATGAGACCAACTCTGAAAACGTAAAAAAAACTGCTGTTCTATACGATTTTTATAAGACTTTCGACAAAAAGTATGGAATAGCTGTTTTTTTTTGCGTTTTCAGATTGATCCCACAGTAAAAGTTATTCAAAATTTGCCATATCTGTCACCGCCCGGTAGACAAACACATTGTATACTTACCACCAGTGTCATTATGAAAAAACATTGGGCTGGCGTATATCCACTTTCGAATTGTCGTAATAGGGCCAATTTGAAAAAACGGTGCCGTATACGCTCGCCAAAATCGCAGATCCTAGGGAAGAGGCGTCCCTCAGTAGGTGCTACGACAGCCTGAAATTGTCGAATTTTAATTAAAGTCTGCCGTATTTTCAAAAATAACACAAACACAGCTAGGATTGCCTGATATTAATATACGGCATAACTTATTATGCCGTACGGCAAAACTTATTATGCCGTACGGCAATTGCTGCAACAATAATAACACTGCTTAACATTTAATTTTTAACCGGCGAACCGGAGGAGGTACCTACTCAATTCGACGCGTATATATATTTTTGGTTTTCTGTCAGTAGTACCATTGATTTATGTGTAACCACGCATAACTTTTTTCATAGTAGTCCGATTTGGATAATTCTTTTTTTGTGAAAAAGTATAATTGAATATATAATTGGAAATTGGTTCCATTTTAATTCTATCGAAATCGGCTGAGCCATTTTTGATAAATCAACAATAATGTGAAAAAAGGCTACATCGATCCGTGCGAAATATTCGCGAATTCTGTACACGGATGAAGACGGTCATGTTATTTTTTGCAAAAAATAATTATTCCTTGTTTACTTAAAATTATTGTCACTTTGCAACGTCATTGTCCAGCTATAAAGCCCCCTTCTCTACATCTACAAAATCTGCTATCACAGAAATGTATACCAAAAAAGACATTTTGAACAGTTTTTCTTAACGAACATCTCAGCCAGCTCAGCCTACCGTATTATTTTCATACGCATCTGTTCTGACGATTATCAAACATTATTTTCGTCACTTTTGAAAATATTCTTGTAGCCAATTTGCACCTGAACATCATGGAAAAGATCTTCTGAACATTTCTAGCTAAGTGCTCATTGTCATCATTACGAGTAACTTAAATCGATCAAACCATCATCTCAAGAGCGCAGAACAGTGTACCAAAATAAATTGATTGATTTATTCATAGACATGTGACAGTAAGACTGAACACCGAACTTACCGCCAGAATAATAGATGCGATCAATTAGATGCCACCAGCGCCAAAGTTCGACATCCCGACTCCCTCTCGAACTTATGTAATTGCAATACCTTTCTGAGTTCCATTATCGTTAGTCATTACGCATTCGAGCGGGCAGACGCGCTGTTCTAGGGTGCCTAATCTTTACGGTATTGCTCAGTCTTGAATTCGAAATCTAATCTAAGTAAAGCATACTTAGGTGATTTAAAAATCCAAGTAAATAGGCGTCTTTTTTTTTAGGTATGTATAAAAACACTTTCAACATCTCAGCAATACTATATCTAGGTACTGTAAAAGGCTTGCCCTATAGTTTTCCAATATACCGATTGGAGGCGTCTTACATCTAGTATACGGTGAGTTTCTCGAGACGATTGCTAATGTTCTAGGATGTCATTGCTCTCGTCTTTATCATACTTTCACTATGGGACCGATCCTAAAAGATCAAGATAATATCAGCTGTTCTAAATAATTTATTGAGAGTCAGGCGAAATTTAGTCATAAAGATGAGTACGATGATATCTTTACATCGGCCAGGGATACGTTACGTCTAGGAGCGACTTTTTGACATTTCGTTTCTCCATCTTGTATATAGATTACTATTAGTTATCAGTTCTGCCTCCTAGTCCCTTAACGATGAGCTGCTGCCTCATGCTAATTCTGTGAGCTCAGCGTTTGTATAATTCTAGACACATCTTATTTCTACCAATCTTGTCTCGTTGAATCATTAGCATTTTTGCTAAATTGCAAAGTGTGTTGGCGTTATGAAAGGCTTGTTAACCCAAAATTTAATCAATTTCGTGAGTTATAAGGACGTGGAATATCTATATTAAGTACGAGATGCGTGGGAACGTGAGTGTATACACGGCCTTAGCAATTAGGTAACAAAACCATCCCGAGTTTATGCTTATGTCGATTAACGCATAAATTATTCAGTTACAACTATTGCTATTGTGAGTAATCCGACTTTGAAATGTAGTTAACATTTCGCTGCCTGTCGAAGTTTGAGAAATGACTTCGAAAATTAAAGTCGTAAGTTGTAGGTACCTGTATTAGCCTTTTTAATAGTCCACTGCAGTAGGTCAAGCATGCGACCACGAAAAGGCACTAAAAGAACTCTTTCCGACGTGTAAAAAACGTGACAGATATTACTTCGCCATAACTCTATCTCGTTCTGACGCGTCAAAAGAAATATTGCGTGCGCATCCTAGCCCGGCAGGACGTAGGTCTATCCACGAAGGGTGATTAGGCCGAATCTGCCACATTGACCTAGTGCGGGTTGGCGAAATTCTTAAAGTTGCATTGTAGTAGCGACGCTCATAATCCAATAAGTTCTTAAGTGAGAGTAATTTTGTTCAAAAGACTTCTGGCGGAGTGACGGATTTCCCCAACAAGCTTATTCGATTGTCGAATAATACATGCTGATTTATTTATCAGTACCATATCAGTACGCTATCGTTAAGATTCTAGACAAACAACACTCATAGACATACCTACTCGTAGCAGGCGTAAAACATCTACATTCTTATATATGTGCTTGAATAAATTACGGAGGACGTTGCCATCTAGGTACAGATTAATAACAATCGGCTTATGGCTAATATTTACACAACATCACATAACATTAATGTGTGTATTATTACGATGACTTGTCAAGAATTTCACATTGTCGTGTTAGATGGAATTGTCCTTGCAATCTAAGACGGAACGTCCTCTTGGCTTAGCTTGCTTTCCACGAAGTACCTACGTTTATGTCAATTTTAATTTTAATATACTTAAAGACAGAGGGAAATTAATTTGAATTCTTATCTAATACTTCGAAATGCACTGCCTATACTTGAAATTATGGTTAAAAATTTAACAATCACTATTCATCTTGCCATCGTTCGCGACGCCTATGTAGTACGTAAGTACCTACATTTTTATTCAAGGCATCGTCTTTTTGTTTCATTAGTCAAAATGCTCTACTCGAATTACTATTGGCCAATAAGCTCCAATTAAGTACGCACTATTAAAATAACGCGTAGAGCGTAGACCTTATTAAAGAAATCTATGAGTTATGCAATATGAAAACCTTAATCGCATGAATTGCAAGCAGAACCTAAGATAAAAGTATAACCTGTGGGTGCTCCCCCCGAGACAGATAGCCTCTCGGCCGCGACATGTTTTATTCATAACCCCACGAGTGCCACTCACTGGGACTTATTTCTTAAACGCCATTCTTTTTGCTTAGTAGACTAATAACTTTTCTGAATTCATGGATTTTATAATTTTATCCCCGAGATTCACTTTAAGTTTTGTTAAGTTTATTCGTATCTCCGAGGAGATCTCTCAGATCTTTTACAACTATTTAGTGTATTATTTTTTTAATTAAGAAACTGTTTTTGCTTTAAAAATGTTTCATAAAATAATTAATGAGTTTTGACACAACACCCAGTTTCGGCATCAGTACTTACTCCTTGCCTGTAGTAAGAGCCTGCTGAAAGGGCACTTCTGGGTTTGTAGATGGTGGGAGATGGGACTATCAACTCAAACGGGCCCGGAGAAGACGACAACCACCACGTGTGTATAGCTTGTCTTGTGTACTTTGTCGTAGAAAGTGGGCTCGAGAAAATCCCAGCACAGTACTGAGAGCTCCAGTGCGTTCTCCTGGAGATCCCAGAACTTCCAAAAGCGTACAAAGACCAGCTATCGAGTGATTTTAGTGTGTAATAACAACATTAATTTTTAATAACATTCATTCATTCATAATTTAAGAGCTCGGCTCTTGTCGGTGGAGCAACTTCCACTTCTCGCGGCCAGTGTTTTCCACCTTCCTGTACGACATGACATCTAACTTCTCCTTAGAGAGGAAGGGGACGACCATGGAGAGCACTCTTATTTCAAATTAAGGGCACAATAACACATTACCCAAAATTTTGAAAAGTTTAAATAATAAATATAAATAAATAAATATATCTTTATTGTACACAGAAACACGTTACAGAAACTACGCAATATACAATATGCTGTACAATGGCGGCCTTATCGCCTTTGGCGATTTCTACCAGGCAACCTTTGGATGGACTGGATTGTTCTAAAAATAGGAGTTTGGTCGGTGGTATATACAATACAGTACATAATTACATTAAAATAAATAGTAGCAATATAGAAAAAAAACCTACAGATACTATAGGTATAAATTAAAAAATGATACATCTTATAAAAATACATAAAAATACTCCAAAGCCCAGATGTATAGTTGTAGTACTTTAAGGGATTCATACAGTGTTTTTTTTCTATCGATACATTATTTTGTAATTGTATTTTGTACCCATAAGAAATTATGATGATGATAAAACATCATTTTTGAACAAGAATGTAACAAGAAGGTCAAGCTATCAGTACATAGTTTAGGTGAATATAGTATACAGAACCAATACTTGGATATTTCAAAGCTAGTGCGTAAATAAATCGCACTCAACACTTTTATTTCTAAGTATTGATTAATATTTATTGTCTTCGGGAGGCAATTCGCATGGGTCGGGGTAAAATACGGCGCGCCGCCATCGTCTTATTTACGGTTAAATAAAATACGATCATTGGATTATTGATAATACCGTATTCTTCCATACAGCTTCTAAAGGTTTTCCTTGTTTTGTTCGGCTGATTATCCTGCTGGATATAGAATTTGGAAAGATTTATTCACTAAACCGTAGCTTGAGAAAAGAAACGCTTAAGTTCCGCTATGTGTAATTATTGATATTTATTATTTTCACACGAGAATGTATAGGTGATTTATTTATTACCTTGTAAAGCTAAAGCTTAACAAAATTTTAAAAATATAAATTGTACCGGAAAATATTTCACGTTTTGTTATTCAAAATACGTTCAATCAATTCAATTCAATTTCAGGGTAACATTTTACACAGAAAATCAATTCTATTTAGTATCTACGAGCTCAAACAGGAGGAGGTGATAGATTCTTGAAATAAGACTTCTACAGATCAAATTATAATCAATAGTCTGCAAATATAGCGAATTCTAGCCAGGTTCCAAATAAAAATCTTGGAATCTCTTATTAGGTAGTAATCTAATTTAGAAAAGCTGTCTCATTAAATTGGTTCATTGCAAACGTTGTGACCTTTTTAGGAATTCAATCCAATTATGTATGTCGTAGGAAGATTTGATATTCCGTTTTTTACCAAAATCCTAGGAATTTTGCAAAAACACGGATAATTAGACATTTAGACCAGAGTAGAACCTTTAAAAATAATAAGGAGTGAAAAAAAATAATAGTAGGATGAAACCCATTAGAAAAGGAGGGGAATATTATAAAAATAAAAGGAAAAATAATTTTGCGGGCGATCTGAGGTCGGGAAGGGGATGGGGGGGGGGGGGGGGTTTAAGTGGGAAAAACGGTTTTTCTCGATTTCCGGCAAAACTAAAAGTCCTATCGAAAAAAGTCAAATGGCAAAGTTGTAGGTAATAAAAAGATCTAAACTTTTGTATTAACACTTTTTTCACATAACCTCAAAAACCGAGTTTTTGGTTTTTTATTTTTATCTCTTACAAAAACAAACTTTTGGCCGATTTCCTTCCCTTCCCCGGCAGACGCATTAAGTATGAAGTGATTTATATACTTAACCCTTTACTTATTCCGACATGTAAAATAACCGTCGTTTAAATATTCTAAAATGAAATACTTACTTACTAAATTAAACATACTTAAACACAAAATACACTTAGCAAGGTATAAAATATTTTAAAATCCTTCATCATGTGGAATTTATTGGCATAGGTTTGAAACAGATGGTTCTGCAAGAAGAGAGCTTACCTAGTAGCGGTACAAATAATAATATGGATGATGATAAAGTTATATGTATTGGCAATAAACAGTTCCCTAATGTTTCACAAACATTTTTTGACAAAATATCTCTATATAATCAACTATTCGTATAATAGTCATGTTTTTGAAAAAAGACACAGAAATGTAGAAGTAGCGCCTATCTAGTAGCCTTCAGTTCGCGTGTTGAATAAAAACCAAAGTTAAAAGGATCATTAATTTAAAAAATACTTTTCAGTTCACAATTTTACACAAGGTAATGATTTTAATAACAATATGGCGTGCTGAGTTACCGCCGTACATCGTTCATTTCATTAGCAAAGCAATTTCCTGAGTCGGTGTTATAGCTAAAGCAATGTATGTAAAAAGAAAGTGCCTCTGACTAAGAAAATACATACCTACTAGAGGAAACTTTATACGACATTGATTTTCTGACTTATAAATGTTTGCTGGTATAATGCAAAGTTATAGGAAGGAAAATTTACTGTGAATATATTTTCATTAGCCACTTATGGTCAGCAAAATAAATATACATGGTTGCTGGTAATCAATTAGCATCCTTTTGTTAGATTATCTGTGTCGTATTTTTATATTATATACTGGCAACTTTGTTTAATCTATCACATTCGGTTTTGATAACATTGTAAAAACCGATTCGTTCGCTCGTTGTCTTGTCCTGTCTCTAATATTTTCAACCACTTAATTATACTTGTATTTATCAAAGTAATCGTGTCCTATAAACTGATAAACTGTGTGTATATTTTGAACAATATAACAGTGCAGTTCATACAATTGTGATTGTTTTATTTTCGTGTACCGTTGTGCTTGGATGGCTGACGCTATCCGGCAGTCAGTCGCTGAACCATTGCATCTACTCTGCTCCCTCTGCTCCCCAATTTAATCAAGAGGTTATGCACCCAGCATTATAGCGCGGATGCACGGATCCAAAGACGGAATCAAAAGGTGCGCGCGCGCGAGGAAGCTCAATATTTTATTGCCTTGTGCTGTTCGCCGCCGCCGCCATTGTCACTACGATGCCTAACGAAAATGCTGCTAGCGGGGCTGGAATCTCATCGCCGCCCTTGCCGCATGCTGCTACAAACACAGTACTGCCTATGAATGTTGGAGTCATCGAGAAACTCGAGGGCGCCGCCAACTATAGTGCGTGGAAATTTTACATCAAGTATGCAATGATTCTATACCAGTTTGGGACCAAATTAATAATTAGTCTGATTCGTTTGACACATACAAGGATCAGCGCGCGCTAGCCAGGATATGTTTGAGTATAAAAAGCTCCCTATATCAATATGTACGGGATGCTACCACTTCAAAAGAGGCATGGCAGAAGCTTGGTGAGATTTTTGAGAATAAAAGCCTTTATAGAAGAGTTTTATTGCTTCGACAGCTTCATAATGTCTATTATACCACATACACGGATATGAGTGAATATATTTCAGCGATTATGAACTTAGTTCAACAACTTGCTGGTATCGGAAAGCCGACTGATGATGAAGAGATTGCACCATTATTGTGGATCGCTTTACCTGATGAATTCGACAACATAGTTTCATCATTGGAAACAGCTTGCCTCTCGACGACACTCAACAGTGAGCTTGTTCGGTCCAGACTTTTGCAAGAGGCACATAGAAAATTTGAATTGAGCAATAACAATGGTAATACTGCATTCATGTCATCAGCCAACAAACTGAAGAAGACGCCTGTCACCTGCACTTACTGTAAGCGACCAAATCACATTCGTTCAAGGTGTTATAAATTAAGAAGAGATAAAAAGAAAGAGAACTCTGAAAACAGCACTCATACGGATAAAGTGTCTGCATTTTTAGCAAGAAATTACAGTGATTTTTGCATTGACTCTGGATCTTCATTTCATTTGTGTAATAATAAGGATCTGATGGTGAATCTTAAAGACTCTAATAGAAAACTTAATATAGCCATAGCAAATGGTGATACATTGTTTAGTAAAGCTCAACGGGACCTTCGCCTAACCTTAAATGGAATGGTAAGAACGTTCAAAAATGTATTTGATGAAATGAAATGAAATGAAATGAAATGAAATGAAATGAAATGAAATGAATGAATTTATTTAATGAATTTATTTATTTGCAAGAATGTAGTACATACAAGGTGTTACAAAAATTGACAAATTCCCTTACATCCTGTCATTTCTGACGAGCAAATGTTTTTATATTAAATTAATATGCGAACAAATTTTCTTAAAGGGCCACAGGCTTTACTATGGCCACAAGCCACAAAAATATGAATAAAAAATGTCATTATATATTAGAATTATTGAAGTCAAAATTATACAATGCAATGTCAAGTAATGTCAAAGTCAATTTTTTAAGATGTCCAAGTTAATTTTAAATATTGTAAGTTAAATTAAATTGCAAACAAATACTCAAAAGCTACCATGGGCATTAAAACGGTTTTCTGTAATTTAGAAACTCTGATACTTCATAAAAACAGTGATCCAACAAGTAGGTCGTTAAAGTTTGTTTAAACTTAAAATATGGTAACTTTTTTATATTTTCAGGCAATTTATTATAAATTTTGATTGCCATACAGTATGCATTACGCAAAGAAAGCTCTAATTTGATCCTTTTCGGCAGTTTTAATTTATCATGTCTGATAGATAAACATTTTTCAAAAAGTTGCCTGTTCCTTACAACAAATAAGCACATTTCTTTAATATACATGCAGGCGAGCGGCAGAACTTTCAATCTTTTAAAGAGTGGCTTACAATGGGCGCGAAAACGAGCTCCGCAAATGGCCCGTATACATTTTTTCTGCACTCGAAAAACTTTCTTAATATCTACAGAATGAACATGAATGAACAGAATGTCCCCGTTTATCAGCCAATCTCATATATGTCACTCAGTTAGTCAATGATGGCTTTCAAGTATATTTTTATTGTAAGAATGGTAAACATATTTGTAGTATAAGTGAATCTTCTGGCAACTATATAGCAAATGCTGTATGTATCAATGGGATTTACAAGCTTAATGAGATAAAGTGTAAGTCTAGTAGGCACACGCATAATAGGATGCACTCTTTGCTCCTTCAATAAAGGCAGGAGTCACCGAGTGCTGCAGTCGCTGCCTCAATTAGTGTCCCACTCGATGTCTGGCACAAGCGATTGGCTCATCTGAGTCTTTCAGGTATGTGTACTGTTAGGAAACGTGCAACGGGAATATTGTCACAGAAACCTGAAGAACAAAGCCTAAGAAATTGCATCGCTTGCCTTGAGAGGAAAAAAACGGCCGAGCCTTTTCCCAAGAATGAAGCGAAGCGTTCTACACAACCGCTGGCCTTAGTACACACCGACGTCGCGGGGCCTATTCAAGAAGCAAGCTGGGGAAATGCGAAGTTCCTTGTCACGTTCACAGATGACTTCACACGCAAAACTTATGGATATTTGATGCGCTGCAAATCCCAGGTACTTAATTGTTTTATTGAATTTAAAACTTTTGTTGAAAAACAATTAGGTTTGCCAGTCAAATGTCTTAGATCTGATAATGGTGGGGAATATTGCAATAAAGGTTTTTCAGATTATTTGAAGAAATATGGCATCCTTCACCAAACCACTGTCCCTTATACACCTTCTCAAAATGGAGTTGCTGAGAGGTTAAATAGAACTTTATTTGAGAAAGCACGGTCCATGTTGCAGCAAGCTAACCTTGGTAAGCGATTTTGGGGGGAAGCAGTAATGACTGCTATCTATTTGAAAAATAGAATTCCCACCACCGCTTTAGCTGGAGGCATTCCTGGGGAAGCTTGGCCTGGGTCTCCAGTAGATCTCAGCCACCTCAGAGTGTTTGGCTGCACGGCTTATGCTCTCATTCCTGATGAAAAACTCTAAAAGCTAGATGCCAAGGTAAAAATGTATATTTTCGAGGGATATTCTAATACAAGTAAAGGGTACAGGTTGGCAGATTCCGATTCTAGAAAAGTTATTTTGTCTAGGAACGTGGCATTTTTAGAGAATTCTTTTTACTACAACAGGACAGCAGAGTTAGAAAATAACGAATGTTGCAATCAAATTATTCAGGATTTATTTAATTCTTATGACAATAATAATGTTGAATTAAATTCCAATAATTATTTTAATATTGACTCTAGTCGTTATATTAATAATTTTAGTGATAATTCAATAGATAATAATTTTACTTTTGACACAAACAATGAAAGCATTGTATTATCATCTAGTAATAATGATAACTTGGTGGTTTCAGATGAGGAGTATTGTTCTGCAAGCACGGATGTTGCCGACCACGCTGAGCAGACTGCTGATGAGCTTGGCGACGGGCCTGTTACCTCATCGAGCGAGTCGTCAGATGGAGAGGGAACTGCTGTGACTCCCGTCACTGTCACTGCATCCGGTCGTCCTATTCGCTTGACACGTAATGTCCCTCCAAAAAGGTGTCAAGATTATGATCTCTCATCCATGTTAGCCCAAGAAAACCCAATGCATGATGAGCCATTAACTTGCCAAGAAGCAATGCACAATGCTGACAAGGAATCGTGGCTCGAAGCCGTAACAAGTAAGTACAATTCGCTAGTCTCTATAAAGTCTGGGAATTAGTAGATCGACCCCGTGACCATAATATTGTTAAATGTAAATGGGTTTATAAAATTAAACACGGTTCGTCCGGGAATATAGATAGATTTAAAGCGAGATTAGTTGCCAGGGGATTTTTTCAAAGGGAAGGCATAGACTATAACGTAATTTTTTCCCCTGTTGTACGTCATACTACCATGCGTATATTGTTCTCATTGGCTAATGAATTAGACCTAGATATGGAGTATTTAGATATTCAGACCGCTTTTCTTAATTCTGAGCTTAACGAAACAATATATATGGAACTTGAGGTTGCTCAAGGGCTTTGTATCAGTGATAAAGTTTGTTTACTCAAAAAGAGTATTTATGGACTAAAACAATTCAGTAGAATGTGGAATAACCAAATTAACAATTTCCTTAATGAGCAGGGCTTCGTACAAAGCAAGTGTGAGCCTTGTGTATATTTTAAAATTAGTGTTACTGATACTGTGATACTCGCATTGTACGTGGACGATTTTTATATTATGTATAATCCTAATAGTAGCATTAAGAAGGATCTATTCCATAACTTAGAAAAACAATTTAGTATTAAGAACCTTGGTACTCTTAAGAATTGTCTGGGTATTTCTGTAATAAGAGACAAATCAAAGGGTACTCTCAAATTATGTCAGTCTCATTATATAATGCAACTACTTATTCGTTTCGGAATGACTGATTGTAAAACAGTGTCTACTCTTATGCCTGTAAACTGTAAGTTAGATATAACGGATAACTCTAGTGATAGTTTACAGGATAATGTATATAAATACAGGCACTTGATAGGCAGTCTCAATTACCTTGCTGTTTGTACACGCCCGGATCTGTCTTTCGGCTGTAGTAGCCTAAGCCAGTTTAATAACTGCTTTAAAAGGAGTCACTGGTTAGCAGCTAAAAGAGTTCTGCGTTACCTAGCAGGTACAATTACTTACTCTTTATGTTTCATAAAAAGTGGCAATTGGAAATTAAATGCTTATGCTGATGCAGATTTTGCTAACTGTTTGATTAGTAGAAAAAGTATTACTGGTTATGTAATAAAATTGGGTAATAACACTGTCAATTGGGAGTCCCGTAAACAAAGATGTGTAGCACTTTCAACCACAGAAAGTGAATATCTTGCAATTGCTGAAGTATGTAAAGATATTTCATTTATTGAAAATTATTTGTCTGATTTATACCTAGAAAAATCGATTGTATAGTTTATAATAACGATAATTAGAGTGCACAAAGATTGTTAGAGGCCAAGGAATACCTACTGTCACAAGAGAACAAAACACATAGATCTAAGGTACCATTATATTAAGGACTTAGTTAAAAATAATGTAATATCTGTGGCATTTTTACCTACTGACAACATGATTGCTGATGTATTAAGAAAGCCTCTTGGCTCTATTAAGCATAACCGATTTTTAAGGGCCATGAATGTTATGTGATGTTTATGTGTACTGTTTTGTTTGCATGTATATTGAGGTCGCATAATTGTGCATGTGTTTATTATAGAGCTGTTGTTAAATAGAGACAGTTGGTAGAGTCCTATGTAGAGTCAATAGATAGAGTTTATCTTGAAATCTAAAAATCCGAAGGGGAAGTGTTAGATTATCTGTGTCGTATTTTTATATTATATACTGGCAACTTTGTTTAATCTATCACATTCGGTTTTGATAACATTGTAAAAACCGATTCGTTCGCTCGTTGTCTCGTCCTGTCTCTAATATTTTCAACCACTTAATTATACTTGTATTTATCAAAGTAATCGTGTCCTATAAACTGATAAACTGTGTATATATTTTGAACAATATAACAGTGCAGTTGTTTTATTTTCGTGTACCGTTGTGCTTGGATAGCTGACGCCTTAGAGAATAAATAGCTAAAGTATAGCGATAATCCGTTTTCGGTCTTTTGGAAATCTGAAAAATAAGAAAACAATCGATATTTTTTTTTTATATTTCAACCCTTTTTTAGGAAAGTTGTTCAGTATTTTGAGTAGGTTTATCTTTTACATATTTTATACTATATTTTTAGAACCCTGTATTTTCAGTCAGTCAGTATTTGGATGTGTAACCGTGGGTAGCATTTTCCAACTGAGCGCTACAGTGGCTCAGATGACACGTTAAATTGTAGGTCCCGTTTAGCCATCTCAGAGGCCATCAGGCGCCCTTCACTTTTTTTAAATTTAATTTTACTCCATTCGATACCAACTAAAATCTTCAAAATCAATTTGCCATTGTAGACGTGATATCGTAACATTACATAATTATGTAGGTACTTTAAGTTAACGCTATACCTAATACTTACGCATTAAAAATATTAGAAAGTATATGTACAAAACACTATAAAATTACCTATTTATAGTAAATTATTATAAGCTTTTAAGTGAACATGTTAACACATTCACTGTATGAATGTCCATTCATTCAGCAGTGAATGTGTTAAAGTCACAAAAATCTGTTACAATATTGTGCAGTAGTTCTATCAAACATTATATCGACTACCGTTGGTCACGTCCCATCTCTAAATCACGCGGCGGGAGTGCGGTGCCTGTGGCGGTGCGCAGGCGGTCCTGCGCGTCCCCGCCTCTCACGTCACCTTCACCCTTGTTTTCTAGTATTGTTTTTATAAGGTCGATCTGCACATTTCGCCATTTTAATACGTAAATTTGAAAAAAATCCCTCGAGAAACGCACTCTCCTAGTACTCAGCTACGACTACAAGCGCTCGCGGCGGGAGCGTCGTTTTGTTCTCACCTGTGCCTACTGTTCCCACTTCATTGTGCGCGCTCTATAGTTATTAATACTCTAAGGCTGACGCTATCCGGCAGTCGGTCGCATCTACTCTGCTCCCTCTGCTCCCCAATTTAATCAAGACCTTTTATGGGCATATTCTGTACATCAAAAAACATCTTTTTTTCTACGATTTCTAAAAATTCGTATTTTTTTTCTTCCAAAATTTAAAAAAAATAATTTAATAGGTCTAAACGAACTCGTAATAGGCTAGTTGACAATTTTTTTTTGATGTCCTCTTGTAAATGCTAACCATAAACAGAGCCGATTGACGAAAACATAAATAAAATCAACTTCATCAACATCTATTTATTTTCTTGTTAGACAAAGAGCGCACAATAGCAGAATATGACGTCACGGCACTTAAGTGTCATACATTCGCCATACTATGTTATTTTATTTTTGTTGTTGTATTTTTGATGTTTATTTATGTTACTTTGTGGGAAAAGGACAAAGCATCCATTCTTAATCCCTACCAAAATCTTTACAAGCTTATATGTCTGAACTGGATTAGCCAATTTTAATTATTTTTACAGTTTACGTATCATAATTAATTGCAGAATTCTCTTATCTAAATACTTTTAATTAATTAAAAACCAGTCAACTACCCTATCAACTCTAAGTAATAAGCGCGCGCGCCGCCACTCGCGAGACTTGGACCTCAGAGGAGATACTGTGTAAATATTAGTTAGGTATTTAAAAAGCAACTAGGTATTTGAACATGTATTATGCCGATTCCACTTTAAAAAATAATGAGAAATTTTTTGAGATTTGGAAAAAGTTGTAGAACAAAAGTTGTTTGTTTTGATGTACAGAATATGCCCTAAAAAAGATGCTAATTGATTACTCATAACATAATAGGCAGTTGGTATGGAAGCGAAATACTTTTTGGGTACTAGGACTAGAAGTCGAACAGAGTTTTAGTTTGGTAAAAAAAAATATTTAACAAGTCGTCGTTATACCGAAAAACATTTCTGGTGACAGATCTGAATCAAAAATCAAATTGAATTCATCCAAAATCGTACATCAAACCAACGTCAGCGGTGTGTTTACCAATTACTGAATAAGTAGTTACGACCCAGTCATCATTCTAAGTTATTTACTCAAATACATTTTTTGTGTAGATAAATATTTTAAAGACTCTTTTGTCAATGACCAACAATGTATTTTTAGAATTAGTTGAGCAGTTAAATCATATCCTCAAATAATAAACGGTCATCAAAGATCACACACGACAGACTGTATCAACACAAGATCAACACCTTGCGAATGAATAAATGTTATGTCAACATTTGAATGGCTGCTTGAAATTCTCACGAACGAATATGTCACCTCCCTAACGAGAAATCGAGAAAGCAAGACAATATTACTACATAGAAACACAATGTATGTAAATGTTCCTAAAATTTTCTAGAGTGAAAACAGTCGTCGATTCACATTCCTCTTAGACAGGTTAAGTTTCTTAAGAGTTTATAAATTATGAAGAAACTGAAAGAACCAACTAAGTTCTCGAGTGGAAACCACGTACCGGCAAGCGCAATATGACCGCAGGATTCCGCTGGATGCAAGCCGTTATCAACCGGTCTTACTGGAGACCAATAGGAGAGGCATATGTCCAGCAGTAGACGTCCTATGGGTAATGGATGGGTGCATAGATGGATGAAAAAAAAAACAATCCTGCAGCGTTTTCCAAACCGAGTTCATCTGACAACAAGATACAATTAAAGATACTTCTGGGCAGTAGGTACATGCAAGTTAGGCATATTATATAGGTAATATACGGCGTGACTAGACTAGACAGAGTATTGCTAATGGATACGTCCATTGGCAATACTCTGATATATGTAGCAGTGCTCGTAGCTATGACCAACTTTTACTATGAAGCCAACTCCGAAATCGCGAGAAAAATCAGCCATTTCATCCAATTTTTCAAAGTTCAACGAAGTTTTTATAAGGAATAGCTGTTTTTATTGCTTTTTCAGGTTTGGTCCCATAGTGAAAGTTGGTTATAATGACGAGCAATACTATATTCTAGAGTATTGCGAATGTATTCGTCATTATGTTGTTATCTTTAAACATATTCTAACCAAATACAACTCTAGAGCATTTAGGTAAGGTTACCTACCCTAAGGTAGACCTTATTTACCCTTTGACCGTTGCTTACCTTTTGATCTACTTATCAACATATTTATAGAATACTTGCTGGTAGAACAATGTTTCCAAACGTAAGGGAAGTCCCTGGATAGGTATAGTGTTGTTTGTGTACTCAGTTTGCCGAAACACCCTTGCTTGATCAATGCATGACTGTGGGTCCCGAAGCTATGTTTTACTATATGTTTCGCTCTGAGTAAGGGTTGTCTGACAAGTTTTGACGACCGCCGAGCGCGCGGATAGGAACACATGGAAGGGCATGATACAAACATTCCAAACTAGACACGACAATGAAGATACCGACTAAGGAGAGAAGAAGGTCGAATCAAACTTCTTGGCGGCTGTGAAGTTTGCAACAAGCTGTGCAAAACCCAATCCTGACTGAAGCTCATATAAAAGCAGCACGAGGATTGGGTATTGCGCAGCTTGTAGGTACCTAACTACAGTCTGACTAACACCGTAAGATCGCACTGCAATAAGCTGTTAGTTTTGATGTACAGAATAAGCCCCTAAAATGATGCTAATTGATTAGAAATAACCCTGTATATACACGTCGAATTGAGTACCTCCTCCGTTTCGTCGGTCGAAAATTGAAAACCTCGCTTGTCAATGTCAATATGACGAGAGGCAAATTTTTTAGTTCGAATTCAGCAGATATCCTTTACTGTTTTCAGAATGTAACGTGGTTTAGTTCACGTCACAGCGTCGTTGTCTTGAAAGCAATGAATAAAACATGAATGGGCATCATCCACACATTCACTTCACACATACGCAGAACTCCCAGCAAGATCCCCTTCTTCCTTCAAAATGTTTTCCCACGGGGTTCATGTTAAATTGGCGGTATGAATCACAATAGGCAAGAATTGGTAGTAAAATGTTTCGGAGCTAATAGATTGTGTTCGGGTTTAGTTTTCGAATATATTTAGAATATTTACCTACAAAGTGTTGTTTTGCATTTTTTTTCATGTTGACATGTGTTTGTGTACCAACAAAAATGTATTTAAGTAAATAAAACCGTATTTCTATCATGTTTAGATCGTGATTTCTCTGCCGTAAAGAGTATGAGTATAGTAGTAGATTTTATATAATGTAGATGGATGTAGTTGGCTTCATTTATTTAAACAAGTCATACTCGTATATGAAACGGCAACGCTACACGCCTGATGGGAACGATACGCGTTTACAAATAATCATGTCCGCAAATACGTTTGAAATTCTGTACTAATTTCAAATTGGACATAGAATTTAATTATTTATACTTATGTAGAAGCGTCACTCAAATCTGCCTAATTGAGGCTTGCATTGCTCCACGGATCTCAATAATCGATCTACTCTACATTATGTACTTTAAATTTCAACATCTAAAATCTGGGAACCTGGGACTTTAACATTTAATGGCTTCTAGGCGCTTCTATTTCTCATCCATTCTTATTAAACCGTAGAAAGATGTGCAGTCCGATATCTGATAAAGATGCTAACGAGCCAAGCCATCAATTCACATTCTGCATTGCATATCTTCGCCGCATTGTGTAGCTCCTGTGTAGCAGGAATAAAAGGCAGAAGTGCCCGTCACATTGTCACAGAGGATGACAAACGCTGCCTTCAGTGACAGTTGCCAACTGATTCGCAACGTTCACAATAAACTTACAGAGGGACGCGGGGAGAGATTAAAAATCGAGCGACTACAGACACAATGAAAATGTTTTTCGCAGGCCCCTTTTAGGCGTGCGCTTTGTTTGTGAAACGAAGTTCGCTGTTTTTTCCCTCTATACGCTTCATCGCGATTCTCTCTTGGGGGAAAATATGCCGTAATGAATACCCCGCTCTGATTTCACTCCCGGGGCGCTGCGCCCGCCGCCGGTTCAGTTGCATGCGACGCGAGCTGCATACTGTTAATTTGGTCAATAACGCGATATGCACGTTTGAATTTCAAATATTTCAAATAAAGCGGAAAGTTCGATTTTGACGGCGAACTGAAAAAAGCACAGCAATTTAATAGAGAGCTAGGCTGGCATTTTGTGGCTTTAAAAATGAACATAATATGTTTCACACACAGATCAGAGAACAATCCTATGTGTGAGACCACACACAACTCTATGTACCTTGATCAGAGAACCTCCTCTTGTTCTCTGATCGAGGGACATAGAATTAGCTTTCTCAAGTGTCTCCGAATACTCCTAGAGTCCACAGATACTTTGCTTGGTCATATGCAAGATGTACTTTTGTTTTACTTAATTAAGGGATCACAAAGAAAGTATTTGCACTGAAGTCAGTCATCGCCATCATGACACATTAGGCGTAATTATGAAGGCGCCATCGTAAATTTAATAGCTACGTAAAAAGTGTTCTCTCTATCGAAAGCCTAAAGTGAAAAAGAAACAGAAATATTCTAAATAGCTATTATAATTACGACGGCGACTTCATAATTGGGCCTAATAAGTACATATCAGCCAAACAACGTCTCCAGCAAGAGATTGACCCTTGTCAATATATTACTGATTAAAATGCCTTAAATCCAGTGAGTTTCCACGGTCATTGATCCACCGCCCGACCGGTCAAAACTGAATGATTCAATATTGAGAAAACAAATTATACGACTGACTCACTCAACTCGCATACGTACTTAGAGTAGAATCCCATCTCACCGGAGACGTCAACTCCTAAATTAAATCATAATGAAATTATAACCACGTGACAAGACGTCAGGCAATAAATTAAGTTTGCTCGTAAGCTCCTGCGGGATTATTTATAGATGTGGCCTAACTTGAACTTCCTCGACTAAATAATTTATAGGTTATAATTTAACACTAGCGTTCTCAAATTGTTGAAGAGGTTTCAACCTCGAGTGGAGTTTACAACTCGTATGTTGGGAGTTATAGTACCGCGTTACCGTACCCAATTGGTGAAAATTGTATGATACTATGCTGTGAACTAATCAAGTTATCATGCAATTAAAGCAAACTGTATGATAACTACTCTTTGAAGGAGGTCACTTAAGTCATTTTTATTTTCCGCTCATTTCAGCCCACTGGATAGCTGAAGTATCCTCCCTCTTTCGACAATTATCCAATTATTTTTTATGTACTTAATGAGGTATACTACAGATGTACTAACTGATGTAACTTCTGAATGTTGCTTCTCTGTATACGTATTTTTTTAATTATTAAGTATCAGGCTATTGTGACCACAAATCAAATGATGTTAAAAGATGGTGTGGTCGACACCAGACCGAAACTACGGGTAATACGGGTATCTTATAAGAGTTATTTTATTTTCTACTTCAGAATGTTTTTAGTTCTTATAAGATTTCCTATCTTTTACAATCGCTTCTCAAATGCAAAATCCTACATTGAATTGTCCTTACAGTCAATATTTTTAGTCCATCTGTATTATTCTGTATACCTACTAATCTCTGTGAAGCCAATGTTTAGATTGTCTCTTGATTAAATATTGCGTTAATGGCGATGGTAAACAATAAGTAAATACCAAAAATCATCCTTGCATTTTAGTACATAATTCCAAATAACGTTCAAACCGCTAATTCGAATATCAGTCAAACGTACACAAGGCATAATCGGATTCGAGGGAATGATGAACTTCGACCGCTAATAGCTCGGGTCAGATTAAAACGTGCGGTTCTCTAGCTCATTGTCATCAATCTAGCGGTTGAACGTTTGTTTAGCTTTGTGAAACTATAACTTCTCTATTTTATTGTGTAAGACCCAGACTCTGCCAAAATAGAAGCGGAGATGTTTAGAACTGGGTAGAGTATTGTAATTCGTAAGTCCACTCGCTAAAGGCTGTGGCTCAGCAAAATACAGGAATTTTTAAACCTGTATAAGAATTGATTATTAATATTATTAATGTTTCTGATATGGGGTTAACTCCGAAACCAAGAAAAGTATTAGCTGTTCCGTACATTTTGTCGAGAGTCGATAGGTAAACATTTTCCATGGAACCGCAATTTTTATTCGCGATTTCGGTGTTGGTCAATTAGTAAATAAAAGTTCATTATGATAAATTCATACACCTGATTAAATCCCTGCACTTTGGGGCGTTTAGGCTGCAGAAAAGAGCTGTAAGGGCCATAAAGAGAGTGCCAGAAGATGAATCGGCCCAGGCAATGTTCCGGACAATGAAAATTCTAACTCTCCCCTCGATGGTTATCTTAGAAGCGGTCCTCTAGGCCAGAGACCACTTGGATGAGTCCGCGTGCCGAGGTGAGCAGCGCTCGCAGCCGCCACGGCCAGCAGGCGTACTGCGCGTGCCCTCCCATCGGCTTGTAAAGACGTCTAACAGCAAGGCAAAATATTGGCTTGTTGAGCAGGCATTCCATAAGACTTTCTACCAAAGATAGAGTGACCTAATTTATATGTTTGTACTTGTATGTAAGTATTCGTAATTAATTTAATTGATATTATTTGATTTATTTATGACACTACACATTGTTATTAATTATTGTTTTTTTATTGTTATTAATTATTTTATTGAATCAATTATTAGTTATTATGTTCTACAATTTAATACATTACTTTTTGTTTGACATGTAACTTATAGTTATGAATGAATAAATGAGTATGAGTATGTCAAACAGCACCATTTTTATGCCATATTTGCTCGATGAGAAAGAAAACAAAATCGTGACCGAGTGGAGTTTTTGTTTTGTTCCTCTCCAAGCAGATATGGGATATATGCATCAATATAGAATTTGGGAAAGAAAAAATGCCAAGTCGGTGGATATATGTGATGGGTTTACGACCTACAACGGTCTGCTCGAGTTCGCACATTTTTGCACCGGGCCCTTCCGCTTTGGTGGACTCTGGGCCTCATTCTGTAAGTTAATAAGCATTGGTTAACTTGGGCTGTTTTTGCACGAAGTGATGAAAGTATCTAACACTTTTTGTCCTCATATAGAAAGCAAAAGGAGTGTCTGTGTTTTATGACGTTCAAAGAAGAAACATTAGTACTTATCGCAATCTTGTTTGCTTATTGATTTTAGTAACTTTGTCTTCCCAAGAAGTTTTGATGGATTACTCACTGAACTAAAACCTAACATGTCTGAAAAATTATCTCCAGAGCAATGAAATAATATTAGAGCTTTCCTATCATATCTTTCTGAGTTCTATCAAGTGTGTTATGGAACTCCAGTAAGTTTTTTGTCATGTAACGATATGTATGTACTATTGGAGTAATTACTCTGTTTTACGTACGCACAGCTAAACATAGGCCTACATAAGAAGGTAAGCCATCTAAGTGCCTACATAGTGTACCATAATGACGCTTACCTCGTTATGCTTTAAGCTATTTTATAATGGTGAATGCTGAAACTTAAGTAAAATATCGAAAATACTATACTTACTTTATCGGCCTTTTAAATGTTTACTGCTCTACATAAGCCAACCCACGAATGACAAATAGACCATATTCACTACGCTCGAGAACTGTTGCGAACGAGAAATCAGGTAATATCGGCACAAAACTACAGAAGAATTGAGAACATCCACCTTAACAGAAAACTTTTTTTTTCAAATCAAATCAAATCAAAACATATTTATTAACATTAAAGAATAACGTTAAATTGTAGGTCCTGGTTGTTTTAACCGTTTAGCCATGTCAGAGGCCTTCAGGCGGCCTAAAAACTCTGACACCAGGGCTAGCCACCCGGCCTATACGAACTTACTTACTTACTTAGCATTAAAGAATGTACTATTACAATGTTGTGCTATTGGGCCCCAAACTAGGCAATGCTTGTATCTTGGGCACCCTGTGGCCGGTTTCCATAGTTCGCTGTCTCGCTGAGCGTTGTACACATTCATTTGCATTCTTTTCAATGCTTACAGCAAAATTTACGATAAAAAGTACAAACTAGTTAATATTCTAATTTTTTATTTCTACTAATTCTTAAATTAATGATTAACAAAACGGGAAAAAAAGGAAAAGCAACGTAGTACATATTTAACTAAAACATTTGTACTGATTTATTTATAATTTAAAATAATTTTTTTTGTTTACCTAATTGTTTTAAAACTATTAAACAATGAAACATGCACAAAATATCTCGACGTTCTAGATTATCCTAATATGTGTATGTGTGTGGGTAACGCTGCAATACACGAGATCTCATGAGATTCAAGGTTTGCAGAGTTACATGTATTCTTTCTTTTCTTTGTAGTACATGCCAAACTCTATTTTATAAGCATGCTGTATTTGCACCATGGACTTGTCATTTTTCTTTTGATGGATATTGGTTTGCACCGAGAAAGTTGGACAGCATAACATGTTCAATTGTTTTGATCACTTAATAATTTTGACTGTATCAACCAGTTTGCAAACCATTAATAAATAAAAATTCAACGAAATTTCGCAAAATTGGCTTTCCAGTGAAGGATAACATTTGAGGTAACGCGCATACGTCCGTAATAGATGAAATTTAATGGTGTACTAATGTGAATTCTCTAGCTCGCACTGGGTCGGCGTGGTGGGGGTATGGCCTAATCACCTTTCGTGAGTAAACCTATGTTCAGCAGTGGACTCTTAAAAAGGCCGGTACAATATAGTATCTTTTCAGAACTCGGTGAGTAAGTAAGGCTTGCCCAGCGGGCTTAGCATATGGACCATAAAATAATTCTATCAACGTGTCATAACGTGACAGAGTTATGATAAAGCATATATATAACGGCGTTAACGCGTGGTGGTCTAGTGGTAATGAGACCCACCTTACAATCGTGAGGTCGTGGGTTCAAACCCCGGTCCCGTACCAATGATTTCCTTGGAATTTATGTACGGAATTTCACACCACTGGCTTTTCGGTGAAGGAAAACATCGTGAGGCAACCTGCATATGTCCGTAGAAGAAATTTGATGGCGTATGTGAATCCACCAACCCGCACTGGGCGAGCGTGGTGGATATGGCCCAATCGCCCTTCGTGGGTAGGCCTACGTCCTGCAGTGGACTAATAAAAAGGCTGGTACAGTACAGTACTGTATATATATAAAAAAAAACATATATCTGTCACCTTTGCACACGTCGGTAAACTCTTGTCGTGGTCTTGTAAGCTAAGCTAGCAGAAGTTGGAGTTTTTAAGCCGCCTGAAGGCCTGTGACTTGGCTAAATGGTTAAAACAACCAAGTCCTACAATATAACGTGTCATCCGAGCCATGGAAGCGGTCAGTTGGAAATGCCACCCGCGGTCACTCATTCGAAGACTGTTCGTGCCGAACGTTGCTTTACTTCGGTGATCGCTGACAAACACGTAGAATAATTATTATAAACTACGGGACTTATCGCCTACTAAAATTACGAGATAAATAAATACCTCCTCATCCCGTCGTTTCGGCCGAGTTGCATCGACCGTGGTCACGGAGTTGACGGAGGTACTGGTCATTGGATCGAGCTCCACGACCCAGAAGTCCTCTCCACGGATCGACACTATTTTTTTTTTAAATCAAAAAACATAATAATTTCAACCGGGAGGATGGATTTAAGTTATCGGCGTCGTGGAATCCTGTTGTCAACAAATGCAAATCGCGTAATGTAGGTAGAAGGACATTGTTAGATACCGTCAGTGTTGTGTGTCGTAGCGACAGTTTTTCAAGTTCAAATTGAATTGGCGGTACCAGCTGTTCTAAATTCCAGTCTACCCGTGACCACGGTCGATGCAACTCGGCCGAAACGTCGGGATGAGGAGGTATTTATATATCTCGTAATTTAGTGCGCGATAAGTCCCGTAGTATATAATAATTATGTGTTCAAATCGCGAAAGTTTAAAAACAACAAACACGTAGAAGTCGGTTGAAAATTGTTAAGGGTATTATACCTTATACGTACCAACATCAGTTTAATATGATGTCAAGGGACATTTTATTTGCGTTGAAAATTGCCAATTTAGCGACGCAATGTGATATTACACTCGCGGAGATGGCATCGAGTGGCGAACACGACACTCGTATAACGAGGCCTCATAGACGTCTTCAGCTTTTCTCGGAGTCATCATCAGCATATCAGCGGTAGCACGTCCTCTGGCAGACATATACAGCCTTACCACAAAAGATTTAAACACAGTTTAACCATGCAATTTCATTTGTTAAACATTGTCTAAAGCGTGCGTAGAACTTTTTGGTAAGATGGATAGGCTCTGCACATTAAGATGAGGTATGTGGCCGAGAAACACGGCACGAAACAAAACGAGTACATACATACTTTTGAATGCGTGATGTCAGAGGACGAATGATATTGATTCAAATTTAAAAAATATCATAGAAGAGGGAAAATTTTGAAAAAATTTATAAGCCGGACAAAATTTTGAAAAGTAGCCGGCTTTATTAAAAAAATAACTTACAAATTTCTCCCCAAAAATAGTTTAATAATTCCAGTGCTCAGAATTATCAGCGACAACACCCCATTACTAAACATAGCCGAAAAAAAATAAATAAAAAATAGCGTGATCACTTTTCTAATTTACAAACCATGAAGTTATTTTTTTTTAATGTGTACATTATGAGTATAATGAATTAATAACTCACTGCCACCCGCAGCTCTGGCGCGATTGTGTCGAGCGCGACCGCGTAAAATTTGACCGAGTGAAGGGGCGCTGTACTCGATTTTTGAAATAATAGTTTATCAATGCGTCACCTTAATTTCCAATTAGACTGAGAGGAAACGGCTTGCATTCAGCGTTTTCCTGCGGTATTGCTAAGATCGTCGGTCCACCTTGCCGGTGGACGTTACACGCTGCTTATCCCTAGTCTCCCCTTTACGTAGTCTCTATTCGTAATTTCAAGGCATGACCTGCTTTTAACCCTGTTAAACTTTTCTATCAGATTTTTGAGAAAGCGTATAGCAAATGATAGTATGGCTAAATTACTATAGTTTAGTTTCTTAATAAAATCAATGCCGCAGAAAAAGTAAAGTATTTTTTCCCAATTTATAATTCAAAAAGGAGAGGTAGCGAAAATACGGCAAACTATTTATAAACGTTTAAACCTACCGTTTTAGCTCCAGGCCTCAAGATCCGTGCCAAGAATGGCTAAATTCCCATTTCACTTCATTTTTACTTTGCATAAATTGGAACTAAGCTATACATACCATAAAGCTAGCTATTTAGAGGTACCTACATAAGCCAAAATCGTTACATAGAAATAATAAGCTTTTAAGCAACTAATTCTGACTCTTATTCATACATTAAACGGCCATGTTTTAGCTAAACTGTGTTTTGCTTAAGTATGTAAATGACAGAAAGATAGGTAGATAGATAGATAGATTAACTCTTTATTGCACACCAAGAAATAAACAAAAAGAAGAAACAAAGATGCATAAACAGTGTAACAATGGGCGGTCTTATCGCTGATAGCGATATCTGCCAGGCAACCTTAAGGTAAAGGCCCAATCAAACATCTTGGCGACTGTGATGTTAGGTGCAAGTGAGATTTAAGCCGGAAACATACTATCGGATGCGGCTGACGGACGCGACTGACAGCCGCGACTTAGCAATGTGCACAGTCTTATAACATCCGGTGTGCCAGATCTCTCTCGGACGTCCGAACGCTCAAGGTCGTCCGAAGGTGACGTCCGCGACTTATGTCCCATAGTGTGCACGGCTCAGTGTACTTTCATAGTCTAGATACGTATCAGTCGCGGCTGTCAGTCGCGGCTGTCAGTCGCGTCCGATTGTATGTTTCCAGCTTTAGTTTGGATTCGGTTATCCGTAGCTAGTAGCTAGCATCGCAGCCGCCAATAACTATGATTCGGCTTATAAAATCTTTATTGATTCACACTAGAATAAAATTTACAACATACAAAGAAACAAAAAACTTACGAGAGTGATACAACTGGAGGCCTTATCACTCTTCCAGGCAACAATGGTTTTTTGAGCCACCATCCAGTCTCAAAATACTTATATAGAGCCATAGTTAAACTGACTTTTCTCCATCAAACCCTGAAGTTGTCAAATAAAAATAAAATACACAATATTCTTAAAACTATACGGTAGGGGATTCGACTAAAACATGTTATCCTGAAAAAACCGTAAGTTATATTGAACGGAATAAAAATTTAAGAATTTAGCAAATTCGACCTTATGAGCCTTGAAAGCGAAATGTTCTACAGTAGAACTACCGGGAAAATTATGTCCCGGTAGTTCTACTAGTAGAACTTACAGGAACGACCCTTCAATAACTCAAAACACAATTCAAAAAACTTCGCTTGACAGAAATTAAATGCGAAGATACCGCTTGATTCATGATTTCTAAGAAAGTTTCTTGCATTTTGGGCACTTTTCTACACGTTTACAATTTTTATCTGTTATTTATGCACATGAATTGAACTATAGCTTTCAGCCATAAAATTTATAATATCAATTAAGATAATATCAATTTTATATTGTTTTTCGAATGCAAAAATCGGGCAAAACCGGGGGCGTATTGGTCTTCACCCGCTCATATGAAAAATTACGCTGATACAAAATACAAATACAAATCATTTATTGGTAATTAATTATTACATGTCAAATTAAAAAATATATTTACACCAGTACAGGTTATTATGTACCAGTTAATCTAAATTCAAAATTAAATAATTACATAATAAATCATCAATGTCATAAAACAATTGTTCGCTAAGCTATGACTTAAGTTTATTTTTAAAAGACACGACGGAAGGTGCTCCACGCACGTCACTAGGTATCCTATTATAGACAGCCGGTCCCCCAATATACACAGATTTCTCAGATCGCGCTAATCTGTGAGTCGGTGTCACTAGTTGGTCGCTTCTGACGTTGCTCCTCAAAGCAAACCTCGAGTATACTATAGCGCCTTAACCCGACCTGTCAGAAATTGTAAATCCATTTGGGAAGGCTATGTTTAGCAGTGACCCACAGCTAGTACGATGATGATCAATGTTCCCATCGAGTAGCACCTGAAATATTTCAACACATTAAATTATCTCTACTTAACTGAACAGCTAAATATTCTCTCCTAAAAAGGGCTATCACCTATTTCAGAATCCCCATTTAGATAAGGTAACCAAACGCTTTACGGTGCTAGTATATAGATTACTTTAGGTACCAACTATATGGGCTAGGTACTCGATATCAAGTAGGTGTCACTCGTCGTTATCAATGCAATAATCCGGCAGATATGGGACACCGCAGATACGGTCAGTCAGCTTCATCTCATTGTCGTATTAGGTATATAATAGGCTGCTGCTTAACTATGCGAAGTGGATTTCAAAGGTGTATAATACATTTGGTCGCGGCTGTACGATTTTTTTTTTAGTTTCGACAAAAGTCGCAGAACTACAGTTGTTAGTTTTGATGTACAGAAAGGATGCTTCCTGAACCAGCCTTTTTAATAGTCCACTGCAGGACGTAGGCCTACCGACGAAGGGTGATTGGGCCATATTCACCACGCTGGCCCAGTGCGGGTTGGTGGATTCACATACGCCATCGAATTTCTCCTACGTTGCCTCACGATGTTTTCCTTCACCGAAAAGCCCGTGGTGTGAAATTCCGGACAAAAATTCCAGGGAATTCATTGGTACGGGACCGGGATTTGAACTCACGACCTCACGATTGTAAGGCGGGTGTCATTACCACTAGACCACCACGGCTTACTTAAAAGGATGCTTATTGATTAGAAATAACTCTTAAGAAAAATGTTTGTTTGTGTCATATGATCGAAACACAGTCAACAATATTTACCTTGATTGTATAAATTTAACTAAATTATGCATACCTACTGAGCTTATAATTAGATTTTTAGGTTAATAAGTAGAACCCTGAATAGGAATTGTACAAAATATTGCAGTTATACTACTGAATTAAATCCATATTATAATTTATGTTGGCAAAGTAATAGCACCTGTCAAATTTTTCTCCAAACCAAATAACATTGAAGTTAAGGTAAGTAGAGCAGAAACGTAATTATATCGTAAGTACACGTAAGTTAGGCAAGTATTTAACATCAGCTGTACAAATTCACTCAATGCCGGTCGCTGTCTATCATTCGGAAGACATTATCGTTCAATATGTACTGTGTTGGCCATTAACCATTAAATATGGATATGTATTGGAGCAATTTAGTATTTATTACGTGAACTCATTCATAGGTATCTTACCAATAGAGAACACAAGAACAGAGCAAGTACATTGTACTTGTGTAACTTTGCCATTTGTATGATTCTACGATACCTACATTTATGTTGATGCTGTTAATGGTCTATGCTGTTAATTATTTACTGATTGGAATTAAATAAATGTACCTACCTAGAGTAGTCAGCTACTTTTTAGAAGACTTTTACCCCGCAGTAGGGCAGTAGTTTAAGCAAGCAAATATGTTACATACCACCTAGGTAGCAGAGAGCGAATGAAAAAAAGGAAACTCGCGTTTACTAGTACTAGGTATTTCATCAAAATCAACAGTGTTTTTCTAGATCTGAATTGAATTAAAGTACGGTTCAACATTTTCCGATTCTTGAACAATTAAAACCCCAGCTCTATACACCTGTAAGGCTGTAATATACCTAATGTGATATTTGTAGCTTGTAATAGGCCGAATCATTCAAATTGGCGGATGTGAAGTTAGCTACAAGCTGCGCAATATCCAATTCTGATTGAAGCTTACATAACGCTGGGCGTTGATTGGGTTTAGCTCATCTTTTATCAAACTTCACATCTGCTGACTTGTATGATTCGCCCTGTAGATAAGTAATCTTCGAATTATTGCATGCGTAGTCGATAAATATGTAAATATACCTAGGTACAGGCCCAATCATATAACTTGGCAGCTGTGATAAGTATTAGAGCTACAAGCTGCGGATAACACAATCCTTATCCTGATCTAAAACTAACTACCATCACAGCCGCCAAGTTGTATGATTCGGTCTTTAATGTACTTACCTACTTAGATAGATTTTATTAAGTTATTTATTTACTCACCTAATTTTTTTGGAGTTAGTTTATAAGTATACAAGTTTTTACCCGCGGCTTCGCCCGCATACGCAATATATCATTATAATTTATAGCCTATGTGTTATTCTGATATATAAGCTATATTATTGCAAAGTTTCATCTCAATCCGTTTTGTAGTTTTTGCGTGAAAGAGTAACAAACATCCATACATCCATCCATCCATCCATCCATCCTTACAAACTTTCACGTTTATAATATTAGTAGGATACTTTCAGTAGTTTCAGTTTAAATTAGAAGTCCAACCTAATAAGAACGTCTGGAACAGAAAAGTTTTACTCGACGTCCGAGTTCAGTAGAGTCATTGCTGCTCTGCTGCTATAACTTTTAAAAATTAATGAAACATCAGAGAAGTAGGTGAGTAATGGACGCGGTTGTACTTCCGAGCGATGCTCAATGGATCGGATGATAACCTCAGAGCATTCACGGAGGGTGCATTACGCACGTGTTGTCAGATTAATTGAATGCCTCCGCCCGCCCGGCGGCGGATCCCCGCGCCGCGCGCCGTCGCGCCGGCCGCGCCAGCTGCAAAAACTATCCAAACAAACGCAGCAGGAATTTGCTCATCCACCGGCAGCCATCGTCCTGATCTCTGCTCCTCTAGTGCACTTGAGATTTTTCCACATCACCGTATTTCCATAGAATGTATCTCGGCGGGTGTGGGGCGCGCGGGGCGGGCGCGGGCGCGCGGCGCGGCGGGTCGCGCGGCCTCTCGCAGTTTAGTACACCGCTCAGCAGGAGTGTCGGACGCCCGGCTTCGCTGTCGGCGACTTTAGTATTCTTCGTTTATTTTCTTTTTCTATTCGTTTGATTTGTCGCTCCTCGGACCTCTCGGCGCTTCGAACATGAAATGTGTCGCCGTCCCTGAGCGAGTTTCGGGTGTTCTTCTCTTTGCCGGTATTTTGTTTTGAGTGTCGCGTTCACGTGCGGAATCGAATTATTACCGGTTCCGGATTTTTAAAGTGTTTATTATACGTTCGCGGCCTTCGTTCACCGCAGGTAGAGCCGGCGGATGGTCGAATGAGTGCGACAGTGCCCGATCACAGTGATAATTGTGAGGAATTCTCGTGGGAACTGCGCTGGTAGTGGCCGCCTGGAGTGTTCGGTGCTCGGGAAAAGTTCGCACGGATTGTTTCCTATAGGAATCTTCTCGGAAACGAGTGCGGAGTGTCGTGCCGGTGTTCTGTGAAGTTTTGCAAGTTCGTAACTTAGACATAACCTCGTTCAAACTGGGCGCGTGTTCTGTGAGCATGCGCACTTGAGTTCCACCGAATTATTAATAAGTGGTCGGCAATTTTATAAACAAACAGTGGCCGTGTGTGTTGTGTGGTCGTGGTGCGGCGATAATAGGAGTCGCACGAGTGTCGCCCGCTGCAGCCGTTGACCGTTGGAATATTTGGATTTTCGAATCGAACAACTCAACGTCTTCCTTCACCTGTGGGATTTCGGTGTTTTTACCTGCGCGCGCACTGGATTTCACAACTCAGGTGAGTTGGTTCACTTTATTCATGTTTACTTACATATTTGAACTATCTACAGCGCCTACATATGTGCCGAATCTATCTAATTAGGTACCTACCTACATAATCCAATCTCTATCTAAGTAGGTAGGTACCTACGTAACTACTAAACTTACCGGTAAGCATACCTAATGTGTAATTACTTGCTACCTACCAGCCTAGACTAGACATTAGGCAGCTGTGGGTGCTTATTTAACTTTGGTAAATGGAGGTCATCTTGAAGTCGTGATTACCTTGTTTACAAATTTTGGGTTTCTAAATTATTACCTGACTAGGTATGTATGTCTAGGTATGGTATACTGAGCGCACCCAGTGCTACGGATAGGTAGAGTAGGTATCAAGAAATAATACCTATCGGTAATATTATAAATGTGAGGTAGAGTTGTTATTTTTTATTAATTTATGGTTTTTTATACTATAAGGTATTCTTACTACGTAGGTATAGGTACCTACGTACCTTCTCGTCTCTTCTTCGAAATTAATACATACTGATGCTTCTAAAGTTGGTATTGGCTTTACAGAAGCTGGGTTAATGAAAGTAACTAAAGTCTAAACTATGTAGGTACCTACCTACTATTGTAACTATAATTTAATCTGTGATCGTAAATAAGCTAATCTGTAACTATAATTTAATCTGTGATAGTAAATAAGCTAAATAGAACCACATTGGAAGTAGGTATACCCTTTCGAATTAAAAAAGAGTTTTTCGATTCGGTTCACAATTCGCGAACATAGAACCTCCTCCGTTTTGGAAGTCGGTTAATACCTAGTAGGTACCTACATAGAATTAGAACTAAATAAAGGTAGGTTAGGTACTAACCAAGTAGCAAGTACCTATGTAGGTAGGTACGTTACTCGTATCGAACTAAGTACCTAAATGCTGACTGATAGACTGCTTGCTAGCTGCCATTTTTTAAAGCCCTAATAATACCTGCGTACCTACCTATTAATCATCTGTAAAACAGGTGTCTTCCAAAAAAACCTCGCAACGCAACGATCCGGGGGATCGTCTGGCTGCGTGCGTCCAAAAACTTATAAAAAACTTTTGTAGGGTTCCGTACCCAAAGGGTAAAAACGGGCCTTATTACTAAGACTCCGCTGTCCGTGGTAGCGTTGAAATTTTAACAAACGACGTAGGTATTTTCTGTTACTATTATAACAACAAATACTAAAAACAGATAAAATAATATTTAAGGGGTGCCTGTACAAGAAACGAGATTTTTTTGCTCGATATTAATAACGGCAACAGAAGACTTGAAATATTCATAAAATATTATTAAATTGTATATTCCCTCCAAAAATAAATAATCAAATTAAAATAAAATATTATTATTATAATAATATACTACGGGACTAATCGCGCACTAAAATTACGAGATAAATAAATACCTCCTGATCCCGACGTTTCGGCCGAGTTGCATCGACCCTGGTCACGGGTAGACTGGTATTTATTTATCTCGTAATTTTAGTGCGCGATTAGTCCCGTAGTATATAATAATAATGCGTTCAAATCGCGAAATTTTAAAAACAAAATAAAATATATTAAGGAGAGGCTTCCTACGGTACGGTACGGAATTCTTCGTGCGCGAGTCTGACTCTCACTTGGCCAATTATTCTGAGGTCTTTAGGTCGGTAGGTAGAGTGACGTCAACGCACGCGCAGGAGCAAGCACGGAACATCCCGTGACCTTGCATCTCTTTCACGCATAAAGGCTTGAAGCGCACTTTACTCTACAGTTGTCGAACGAGCTTTGATGACCTTGAGGTTGGAGTTGAGAATTCATTAAAGTTTTATCCAAATTAATAAAACAGATGCTTACCTAAAAAGTTTGCTTATTTGCCTTCTGACTAAATAGGTAAGTAGGTTTTTATGTATTTGTATAGCTAGGCAACTTTCTTAAAAATTAATTATACCTACTACTACAAAAAAAAAATCGAGTATGTACCTATATGAATTGAATAGAAGTACCTACTAAGCACCGGCATCACTTTCTTAGCCAATATCTTACAATGGAAATTAACGTGGTTTTCACACATTTTATACTATATATAACGGGAATGAACTCACGTGTGGGGATAGTCGTAACGACTATAGTTTCGGTCGCATTCGGCGACCTTTCTCAAGTTGGCGAGTGCTAGCACGCGGAGCCAGTGCATTGCGAGACGGCTCCGCGTGCTAGCACTCGCCAACTTGAGAAAGGTCGCCGAATGCGACCGAAACTATAGTCGTTACGACTATCCCCACACGTGAGTTCATTCCCGTTATATATAGTATAAAATATCTTACAAATCACAATTCGAGAAGAGGATAATACCAAAATATCTAGTAGGTACCTAGGAACTAGAAGTCTGTATAATTACCGATCTAGGAAGCTTTTACTTGACATTCATTCATTCAGTTGCATAAATCAACAGACCCCAGTATATAAGAGTCATACTCTCACTCACAAATCCTTTTAGATATTTTTGTCGCCTTGAAGGCTCGAACTTTTCTATTTATCTACACACCACCTAAGAATCGCAATATCTATCTCTGATAAATATGGAAGGCGGAGGCCATTGACATAAATGTATCGTAGTTAGG
Source organism: Hypomecis punctinalis (assembly GCA_949316475.1). NCBI lineage: Eukaryota > Metazoa > Arthropoda > Insecta > Lepidoptera > Geometridae > Hypomecis > Hypomecis punctinalis. Next base: position 8,963,558 of record OX438800.1, read on the forward strand.
ACCTGGTTAATAAACACTAAACGGACATATGTACTTATTCTAGGGTTTAGTTGTAGTCATCATTATGATCTTATTTTATTTATTTTTTATTAAATAAAAAATAAATAAAAAATTATGATCGATTTTTACTCTAGAATTAACCAAGAAATCAGCTACAAAAAGTTCAAGGATCTTCAACATGCAGAATGAGGGTACCTAGGTGGGATGTTATGTACTTATATAAGTTTTGTGTTTATCTACCTTCTATAATTATGTGTTGAAACACCACGTATTCTAATAGGCAAGGCAAAAATCTAACTTGAAACTAAAAAATATAGATACTTGATTGTACCTATGGGATGAAATTTTCCCATCACCATACTTGTCCAAATATCCATGTTCAGTCCCAGTGATATAATATCTCATTGGCAAAAGCATAAAGCTCTACACTTGAAACTTATGGTGCTCATAATAAAAGACGTGACAGGACTGCGCGGGGCTTGTGACCGGCACGCATTGGAATCCGCTTGGGTTGTGAATGCACCTTGTACGCACCTTCCTATACCCTGTTCACAATAGGGTCTATTGAATGAATAGGTGATTAAAACGCACCGTTCCGATACAAGGCAGATGTTCTATTCAAAATCTAATTTGAAACACACGCTGAGCGACAAAGCTAATTTGAGACAAAACTAAATAGGAATGTACCTACTTCTCACAAATTTTGGGATGAACATTTCCGATCACTACTTGTCCACAGATAAGATATCTCTATGGCAAAAACATAAAGCCCTACACTTGAAACTTATGGAGCTCTTAATAAAAGACGTGACAGGACTGAGCGGGGCTTGTGACCGGCACGCATTGGAATTCGTTTGGTTTGTGAACGCACCTTGTAGGTACTTACGCACCTACCTACCCTGTTCACAATAGGGTCTATTGAATGAATAGGTGATTAGAACCCACCGTTCCGATACGTGGCAGACTTTCAGTTTTTCCTATCGAAAGTTTATATATAAGTATACCTTTATACATCTAGATTAAAAAGTATGCCATATTTTTTGTTGATTTATTATGTTTAATTAGCGGGTAGTTGCTATTCTGTTTGGAAATTATATTTTCATAAAAATGTTAACTGTTATTGCTCTTATAATCTAATAATGTTTAATTTGATAACTTACAACCGTTGAAGCACATTATGTACTATAGTAATTAAGTTCTCACATAAGTGAAATAGCTAATTTCTTGTTGAGAAACAAAATTCTTTAACCAGAAAGTTTCTAGAATTTGGGGTTTTATTTATAAGACTTGTAGAGCTTCTAGCTTACACCTTAAATACTTTTAAAGGAGCAATTCTGGTGGACCTATCTGACTGTCTGTTTGTTTTTACAATATTCGTTTTACATTTATATTATTCTTTATTGGTTTATTTGTATGTTATTTTCGAGAATAATTATTTTTTGCAAAAAATAGCATGACTGACTTCACCCGTGTACAGAATCATTACATAGATAGTATAAAACAAAGTCGCTTTCCGCTGTCTGCCCCCATGTATGCTTATATCTTTAAAACTACGCAACGGATTTTGATGCAGTTTGTTTTAATAGATATAATAATTCAAGAGAAATGTTTATATGTATAATACACCTGTGCGAAGCCGGGGCGCATCGCTAGAACGCAAATATTATGCACGGATCGATGTAACATTTTTTTTTTCATTATTGTTGATTTATCAAAAATCGCTCAGCCGATTTCGATAAAATTTAAATGGGACCAATTTCGAAGTATACTCTTTCCAATAAAAAAAGAATTATTGAAATCGGACTACTATAAAAAAAGTTATGCGTGGTTATACATAAAAATAAATATATATGTAAGTACGCGTCGAATTGTATACCTCCTCCGGTGCGCGGTGGTTCGTCGGTCAAAATGCGTATCGCTAAGTATTTCTTTTTTAATTTTTTGTACTGAGCGAAGTTCAGGTGCTCTTTAAGTCTTTAGCTAGTCCATCATTATATCCGATATTTTTTAATAGATCTCACTATTTAAGGTTATAAAATTGACACTCGGGTGAATTTTAATCATAAAAATGTAATAAGTAATATGTATTCTTTTTCGCATAAATGGCAATACCAATTTTCATCGTGTACAAAATTCGTTCGTGTTAATAGTCCGCTCGAATTAATGTACTTACACAAATTTTCCATAATTGTTGATTTTTCTAAAACGACTTAGCCGATTTTGATAAAATTTAAATGGGACCACCTTGAAAGTATAATAACAATAACTATTTAACCTTTTCGAACTAAAACAGTTTTTCTGATGCGGTTTACAATTGGCGCTAATATCGATGAACATACACAAAAAAAATATATACAGACGAACAAAGAACCTCCTCCGTTTTGGAAGTCGGTTAAAAAGTACGAGAAAGGGACTGTTTTACGCGGCCATACAACGCACCATCTTGATTGCGGAATCTGTAAGGTGTCTAGCTAGGTAGGTACTTACTTACTTACCTATCCCCTTGATTGCCAAACCAAATCACTTAACATGCAGTACCTACTTAACTCCACCGGAGATAGAGTGTAAAGTAGGTAAATACATTACCATAACCAGTCGGAGAATCTCCAAACATGTATTGAGGAACCAACCAACCGAACGGGTTCAAAAATAAACATCTTTCATACCTATTCTTTTAGTTGGATATTTCACAACGCCTGGTTTACGTAGGTAGTAACTATCATCTAAGCTGTAGCCTGGTTAAGTCGCGTTTGCGTCGCTTCATGAGGTCAAATGTCAACTAACCAGCACTAGTACCATTTTCTAAGTGTACTAACTAAGTAAGTATGGTAAATAATAATAATCAAAGCGGAAGTTCGCTGCCGGTTCTACGAGTAGGTATGTAATTGGGTCCATATATGAGGTGTGAATTTTAAAATAGTATTATTATCTTTTTTCGAGTTCAGTTAGATCAATAAAGTCAAGTGCCTTTGTCCTTTTGGCGTATAAATTCATAGGCTGTAAATTTCTCGCATGGAGACTATGCAACTATGCAAGTGTAATGTAGGACGGTAACAATAAAATTACAAGTCTGTCGACTTTTTTCGAGTTCAGTTAGATCAATAAAGTCAAGTGCCTTTGTCCTTTTGGCGTATAAATTCATAGGCTGTAAATTTCTCGCATGGAGACTATGCAACTATGCAAGTGTAATGTAGGACGGTAACAATAAAATTACAAGTCTGTCTAGACTTGACTTGATTAATAGACTCGCCGCACACGTTCGGTTTCTGAATTCATTTTCTGAATCCGGATTACGAAATTGGGAACCTTAAATACTCTGCTTGCATTCCAAGTTTTCAAACCACACACACACGGGTACATGTAGGTCTCCGAATTTGGGATTCCGAAAAACAATATGTGTGGTCATTTTAACATCGCAGAAACTCGAGAAAATATTACATCTTATTATAACGACAATACAAGATGCTTCCGGCCGCAACTCTCCAGGCGTGACATCATACAGCGTAGAAGTCCTTGACTTTGGATTAGTAGGATAAAGTACACAGTTTGAGAACACAGAAACTGCAAGAGGCCACAGACGCCACGTTGTAAAAGAGGCCCAGAAGGGCGGGCAATCAAGCAATTTTTTTCTCAAGATCTCATGGCTCCTCTCTTTCGTGCTTGACATCGTAGTCGCTTGTGTAATTCCACTTTGGGGATCAGTTACAGATAAATTTACGCCACATACTTACCTACTATTGTCATTACAGTTTAATTGGACGCATAAAAGTGCATGCATGCAGTGAATAGCGTATTCTGTACGGTTGTTATTTAAAATTAAATAAATAATAATATAATTTATGTAGTAAAACTATAAAAAAACCGGTCAAGTGCGAGTCAGGCTCGCACATCGAGGGTTCCGTACAAATCCAGAAAATTCCAAAAAATTGGGAAATATGTTGTTAAAAAAAAACTATTTTATAATCATCGACTAAAAAGATTTTTTTTTCTCTTTTCTCGTCATACATCGAAAATTATTTTAACAATGTGTAAACATTGTTTACATTAAAAACCTGTTTTAGCATGTGCTAATGAAGCTCTTTTATATGATACCTTACATGATACGGTTTACGCACTTTGAATTTTGAACCCATATTTTGTGATTCTAGGCCCTATTTTTTTGTGATTTACTAAAATAAAAATGTACAGTTTTCAGATTTATTCCTATATATGTACTCTGAGACAATGCTTCTCGCCAAATTTCATAGTTCTATGTCAACGGGAAGTACCCTGTAGGTTTTGATTTTTGTGTGTCGAAATATGCGGTTTTTTACGACATAAACGGCTCTAACTTTTTTATACGAATACTGAGAAGTTTTTCTTTTACACAACTGCAAGAGACCATAGATATACGTATATAAGTAGTTTAAATTTCAACTCGATATATTTACGCCTTCCCCTGATAAATAGTCTTGACAGACGGGCAACAAAGTGATCCTATAAGGGTTCCGTTTTTACCTTTTGATATACGGAACCTTAAAAATGAATAAAACGGCCAAAAACTATGGCGTGTATTTTACTCCACTAATGTGACAGAATAAATCAGCGCGGTCCCCATCAGAAATCAAGACTAAAATAGTTTTATACCGACATCGAGTAGCAATAAAAATAGTAGTTTCGATAGAGCATGGCATAACAACCGGATCCGGGCGTCGTATCCCACAGACGGATTTATTTCGTGATGTCATCCATCAGTCTGCAAGCTTGTTTAATTAAAAAAATCTGTTTGCATTGCGCGGGATCAACATTCTTTCTCCGAGTTTGAGAGCGTCTTATGATCTTCGCAGAGGTCAACACTTTTTTCTTTAGTTTTAAAGTAAGATTCACATTTAGTGCGGCGCGAGCGCTCGCGCTGCTTCGTTGCGTAGTTACGCCAGAGCATGCTGTTTAAAACCAAACAAAACAATTAAATATGAGAACACATGCAAGCTGCCTTTAAAACAGGACTAAATGTCACCAATTCAAGTGCATGGATTACTATTTATCTTGGGTTCTGTTTATTCTTTTTTGGAGAACTCTAGAACTGTACTGCTTGCAAGTGCACTGTGTAAAACTGCGAAATTCAGTAATGTAAGCCAGTTAAAGAAAAACAACGGGTTGCCCTCCGGGAGTGCCGGCAAAAGTGAAAACTTGAACATATAAAATACTATAATTTATGTAGTAAAAAACAATATCACACACGCACACCCGCGCAAGCGCCCTGCGCCGTCTTACTAATTTTTGATCAGGTCACGTGTCCTGACGCTAGTTTAACATTTTTTATCCCAAAAAATGCACAACGCAGCTAAAGAAGTCTTCACTTCAAAAACGTCTTGACCAAATGCAGTTCCCAGACTCGGAGCAATGTAAATAATCCTTTAACCGTCATGCAACTAAAACCTCTTTCATTTCTCGTTTCCAAAATAAGAAAAAAAAATATCATAAAAAGTTGGTCGTGCGTGGCGCGTGCATTGCAAGTTGCAAGCAGGTAGACGCTTAGGCTTACGCGATCCTTTTTGTGGTCGCAAAGTTTGTCGTTCAATTTTTTTCCTCGAAATTGTTATTATTTTTGGAACGAGCCTCAAGTTATCGCGAGAATCAAATACGTAATAAGAATTTTAGTTTCAAGGTTCAGGTCATTCAACTTTGTAAAAAGTCTGCCTCGTGTAATGTTCTGGTATCGTACACTTTTTAATAACTGAAGCCAACGTAAAAATATGTAAGAATTGTATAAAATGTATGTAAATTGATATAATTAAGTATTTAGAACATCTTATGAGAGCTCAGAACGTTTTACCTTGATCTCCTTTTATCCGTCATTATCCCTTCATAATAGTTTTACTATTTATAAATCGTAAAATTTTAGATGAGAATATTTGCCAATGTCACGGTTAAAGATAAAACTTAACCATAATCATCAATTACTTACCTTCATGACTCTTACTTACGTTCGTTTTCTTCCGAGGCCAAAAAAACTGGTCCACTTTCGTTCTCTTTGAACCACTTTATCTTTCAAATAGTGGGAAGCAATGTTTACCTCTCAGGTTTACTTAGAGTTGTCAGAGTGATTTAAAAATAGATTCTAAAAGATTCTCGTGTAGGAGCCTTTTTTGTTACCTTTTTTGGGTTTGTTACTTAGAAGTGTTATTACGTGACTTGCTCTTTGGTGACTCCAAAATGATATTGTTGCTAATGTTGGTATGGCTCTACATCTACTTTGTGTTGTGTGATGTTAGTTAATGACGTAGATTAGGCGTAATTAACTTTTATACAAGTACAATTGTACATACAACTTTAGCGTATTTTGTATACTTCATGGTTGTTATTTATGTCACAAGTGCCGACAATGTGAGACATCGACTAAAAATACATGTCACAAAAGTTGAGATAAAACTTCTAGTAACCCTACACTTTGGTCTATTAAATCCTAATTCATTAACTAAATTTACTATTGTTTTAATTTAATTTATAATTGCTGCCAATCACGACACAAAACCTGAAATTTTCAGAACATATAACCGAGTTCATATTTCGAATTGAACCTATCGAGCTCGAAATAGGAGACCATAACCACATCTATTTCTATGAATCAGATGAAAATTTGCATCGCAAATGAAGCGAGCCTGGCGCTTTTAATACAAGTATTGTTAAACGTAAAGCAGCCTTATTTAAAGAATCACCTACAGTCTGCATTCCTACATATTGTGCATAGGTCAGGCAAGCATCCCGCCGCGGTCATTGACCTTCGGATCATTTCCGCTCACATAATTGTGTTTCATTCGATTCCTATGTTGAATGAAGTTGTTTGTACTAAACGTAAAGGTTTTATTGTTAATACAATAGATACCTAGAGCTATCTGATAAAAGTCCAGTATGTACGCGCAAATGTTTTTGAGGTACCTACCCAACTAAGTTCTCGACGTGGTTTTGCGCTTTCTTCCGACACCAGAAATATGCGTTTGCGCAGTCGCTTGCGCGAGCTTCAGTTAAGTTAGTTCAAGATATCGATGCATTTTTCTCGAAGCAGAAAAATATTACTCAAAACTGCATGACTTGCTTAGCTGAGATATATAATTATTCTTAAGTATCAAATTCATAAGATAGTTATTAAGTGAATTTATATGAATTATGTGTATAATACATATTTAAGTTAAAAACGTTTGGTCTGCATGTGACTTTGACTGTGATCTTTGACTCTATGTAGTAAATAAAAAAATAAAAAAAAGATTTGCGCGCAATGTTATTTTATCAGTTACTTAACTCTATTCCCAGTCTACCAGAAAATTCAAAGAGTCTTATTCAACTTTTGGTAATATCAATTCGGGAACGTAAAATTACTGACTAAATAATACCAAGGCTTCATGCCTTGAAAAAGGTATTAAGAGATGGATTTGCAAAAAATACACTAGCTACGAATGTCTGCGTTTGAAAATACAGTTCTTCTGACAAGTCTGTGTAAATCGGACACCTTAATTTCCAACAAAGTGCCACCCAATAGTTATCTAACTTCCAAATAGAACTAACTTCTTGCTAATGATCTTGAAAGCTACACGCTCCCGAGACCTTCCTCACAGCTAATAAACTGGAGTGGCCAATAAACTCGGACAATGAACAGGCACTTAGCTTACCTTTCAACCTGTCAGCTGTTTGAGAAGTGATTCTCTACTTATTAATGATTGTTTGAGAATTAATTGTACAGCTGTATGTAATAAGTGCACTGATGAGAAGCATTTTGTCTGTCATTTATTAAGATTTACCAACTTAAACAAGCTTTGCTTTGAGACAACAGTCTAATACGAGTACGTATAGACGTTACAAAATACAAAATCGTTTATTTGTCCAATTAAGTAGCACAATTGATATCTTGGTTCCCTGGCCCTTATGCTAGGTCAAAACCTGTATTATAAGAGCCAGTACCTTCCTACTTACAATGACTGCTGACAAAAAAAAAATCTTAGTTACACAGAATTGTTTACTTAGATCTAAAGTTAGTAGGTTTTTAGTAAGGGAGAGCTGTGTAGATGTAACTACATATTATATACTATTTCTAAGCGAAGCTTTATTCAGTTCTCAAATAAAATATGTTCTAGGCCGCATAATATAGAATCATTGTGGCTTCATATTTTTAATTCGAACGACTAGACTTAGGAATGTAATAAAACTAAAAGTTTTCTACCCAAAATCGTGATTCGTGATTTTTCATTTGTAGCATCAAAAAATAAATTATTTATACCTACAGGTTTTATCTAGTTTAATCCGTCCAAAGAGATCGAATTAGGTGGTACAACCATATTTTGAAATTTATTTTCTTCGAGTCAAAGGTTACCATCCTATTTGGCTCCTACGTCGCACGGATTTCCAAACGAAAATGCACTAGAGACTATATCAATCAAGAATATTTGGTAGCATTATTTGAACTCATACAGTGGGTTACATACTCATAATATTGGGTTATCATTTATAGACAGAAATATACCTATTTATCTACAGATAAATAGGCATATTTCTATATTCTAAATAACTATATTAAAAGGTCAACGTATACTTAGTATTATAATGAGAGATCAAAAGCAACTAGAGAGTATAACGTCCGGTTGCGTAGGATGTAACCCCAACTTGAAGTCAACATACCTTTTCTACAATATTTATAATAAATCGATAGGTACAAAAAATAGAGATAGAATACATAGTTTTGATAAACTTTTATGTGTTCAACCCTAAATTGCCAAATTAAAGGTAATCAGCTTTTTCCATAGATTTTTATTTGTTTACATATCCCAGACGAGTGTCTCTTTTAACACAGGTCCATAAAAAAGTTTACAGTTCCATACTTTTAATACTTTACCGAAGGTCTATACGGCAAAAAAACCTATTTTGTCGAAGGTAAAGATAGAACTTCATCAACTTCGGGAACAGTATATTTTTTTAGGGTGATGATACCCTTAGTATTTGTTGATAATGAGAGTATAACTATCTACCAAGGATTCAAGGAGTAAATGTAATGTAATTATAGTTTTTAAAAAATAGCAGAATAGTTAAGCCTGCGGAGGTTGCAGCCCAAGTTGGAATCAACATACCCACAGCCATCGTATAACTTTATTTATGAATCGATAGGTACTTAGCGGGGGTTGTCAGCGACAGGGTAATTAATTACGGTACGGCCCCCTCTCGTCTGCTGCCCGATTGAGCTAACTAACCGTAGTTTGCTCTTCTATGTTTTGACGTTCGATGACTTCTGAACTGTCTTCGTTGCTAGCTGGTGTAAGCTCAGAACAATAGGTAACTCTTTAGTTATTGTTCTGAGAGTGTAAGTTATCTTCTTTGATAATGATATTGCATTCTACGTCCAATTTTTAACTTTTTGGACTAACGATTAAAATCTAGAGATTCGTTTAGCCAAAGTCATCCTAAGAACTGGAATTGTACCTATATAAATAATTGAAACAGTCAAGTTTCATTTTGAACTTATAATACTCAGGAAAATAGATCTCCTGTTTATTATAGCAATATTATTATAGCAAAAGTACTCAATCCCGAAGAAAAAGTGGGCCTAATCATAACACAAAAAAACAAGCCTTAAAAAGCAATTAGTTAATGACAAAGACACTAAAATAAAATATATTAACTGAACAAACTAGAATTCAGCCATTTATCAGGCTGGTTCTTTTGCATTACTGTCGGAGCACGCGCATGCTGACAGAAATATTGAGACGCTCTGAGAACGAAACATAATATTTAAAGATCTCGCCCACGTTATTATGTAGATGACGCTCGTTGTCTACAATTCGTACTGGGTTGCAGTTGCCACGGCGCATTGTTCCGAGATGTGTGTGGCATCATGACTAGAATGTCGATAACGTGTGCGTTTGTTGTTGTTTTTAGTCCTCTGAAGGGAATAAAAACGTACCCGAATTCTTGAGTGAATTTCAGGTTTTTGAGTCTCATGAAGTAGGTAATATTAGTAGTAGTATCCAAGCTTACCCACAATAAGGGCCATCCAAAACTATAACTTAGCTGTAAACAATAATTTGGTGAATCTAGAGTAAATTGTGGAGAGCCACTTAAATATGTAGTTCCATTTCACTCCTACGAATCTAGAACAGAAGCTCCCAATATCATCCAGATAAGAACTACTTACTCGTTTGCCACTTTTCTCTTTACCCTACTCCAGTTTCCAAGCAAAAATTCCCACTAGCAAGTTCATTGAAAATATGAAGAGCTGAATGAAATTCTACCGTCTCTCTAATTGCTTCCTAGAGTTGGAATAAAAATCTTATCTACTTTAAAGCTTTCCTTACAAATTCGAACAAAAAGACATCTCAGTACCAGGAACGTATGAAGTCGGAAGAGTGCATCTGAATTCCGCAGCTGAAGTAGATACGCGCCTCAAGCGAATCGTACGTAATGCGCCCGATAATATATTCAGATCGCATTTATTCGCGAAGCATAGGCGAGCCTGAAACAAGGTTTTGTTAGTGCCGAGACGATCCCCGTGGGCTAGACTTTTCAAAACGCCTTTGTTGCGAATGAAATCTTTTAGGGAAATGCGGACTGGGGCTTGAGAAAATTGTCGTCTAGGACGAGATTGTGGATACGGCAGCGCTTTGTTGTCCTCTCTGATCTTTCAGACATGTAAATGTATGAAAGATTGCCTTGAGATTTGAACCGACCGTGGTCCCTACCATAGATGAAAGCGAGATTAGAATACGTCACAATATGGCTTTTAATACTTTGATCTTACGTTTTGAAATGTAAAAAATGATTTCGTCTAGTATATTCAATAATTTAATCCCTTCCAATACAGAATTGGGTCAAGTTAATTACTTGCCGACCCTTTGAAATTCATCATAACCTAAATGAAAGGTAAATAAATTGCTATAACATGAGCCTTCAAACACACAGCAAACACGAATGTAATACGCCTTGTATCCTCATTTTCTATGGTACGATATTACCTGTTGCCGGTGATAACTTGGAAATCGGGTTATGGGCGGGATCGTGAGCGTATTACAAGTAAATGTACGAACGTATCTGCGGGGTTAAAAAAGAGAGCCACCGCCGCGTTTTCTGAGTAAGGTTGAACATATTTCGTGTAAAATTTAGTTCCGAAATTTGGCCAACTTATCCTGAGAAATGGTTTGTTCTCTAAGTCTGTATCAGCATATTCTTAAGCTACTACTAAAAACACTCACAAAGTACCTAATTTATGGAACTTTTAGCATATAATTATAAGAATTGTAAAATAGCTTTGTGCACAATACATACCCAATTCTTTCATCGGCGAAATGAAATAATGTTTTTTTTTTGTTCGCACTGGTTTGGAAGACGATTTTGTCTCAGCTAGTTATTTCAGTTGTAGCAATTAGGTATACCGAAAAAACCCTAAAACGCTTAGAGCTGTGTCGATAGCACATTCGTGTTGCTGCAAAATAAACAGCGCGTTTGCAATAACCTGCTCTTTCTTTCCTTCCAATAAGTACATATAATATCAAGTCCCAAACCGGCTAAAGCTTTTAAAGTTTTGCCATTTTCTATTGTAGTTGACGTTTCGTACAGGGTTTGAGTTTGAGATTAAAGTGGGTGCTTTGTTCGGATCGGGTACATGTAGTGAGACTGGAAGCGACCTTGTGGGTCCAAGTTTCGTGACCCGGCTAGACGCTGTGAGGCAAAAAAAACGAAAACCGACCTCGTAGCTCGCGGCGAAGCTAACAGTGGCCGAGATAAGAGTAACTCCAACAACTGAGCATACGAGTATGAGTACGCTAGAATATTCTTCGAGACTATTTTTAAGTGTCTTCCATTTTTTTGCTACGAAGCTTAGAAATAACTGCTTATACAGGGTTATCTGCTTACCCTGTATTAAGCCGAAAAAGGGTGAAAGGTGAAAGAGGGTTAAGAAAATCATCATGAACAACTTTTACTATGGGGTAAAACCAAAATTCGAGAAAAAAAAATTAGAAAAAATGTATGAAAATAAATTTTGTCGATTCCGAGACGCAAATTTTGTATGAAACAGCTAATATTTTTTTTCTCAAATTTTGGGTTGGCCTCATAGTAAAAGTTGTTCATAATGATGGTCTTAATCATCCCCATTCGGCTTAGTACACGGCAAGGAGATAACCCTGTATACAAATCCCACCAAGTCTCACGGAGTCTTTTGCACTTTTCTGCTAGATAGTTGAAGCCTTTGCCGGGGTAATTATGGGGTATAACTTTTACCAGAAAAATATACTACGCTCCTTTTGTCCAAGTCACTTTCTCAGTTTCTTCTATAAGACTTGAAGGTTCAAAACCAAAAATGAATAAGTAAATATGTTTTAAATTATAACAGATCGATTGCCCTTAACCCTTTGAGACTGCTGTTCATAACAAAAGGCAGAAACGCAGGTACCTCTAGGTAGATCCGGAGCACAATCTGACCACAATATAACAAACGCTTCCCCGGAATCTAAACGTAAATTGTCTATAACAAGATCCGGGTCCACAAATATATCCGATACTGTGTTAGCACAGTGATGTCGGTTGTTGACATAGGATCGGTGGATTGTTAAGAAGGTTATCTCTAATTAGGAGGCTCTTAACGTAATCCTTCCCCACTCTGTGTAATAACATCAATATTTGCGAACTATGTTCTTAATAGGATTTTCTTGTCAAGTTTGTTGGCAAACTGAGAAAATACCTCTCACATATCATCCTATTACGAATATCGCTGTTAGATCCGCAATGTTTTTATGGTGTGATTTCTGTTTATTCAGTGCTGTATTTGCGTCTGGAGCTCAGAGCGACGACTCTACGCGAGGCGGAAACGAATTCTCTGGCTGAAATATGTACAGCCTTGGCCAAAAGTATTAGGCACCCTGTATTATATTTCGTATTTTCACTCTATCTTCTAAACTAATTTTTGGCATTTTTAACAAAATTAGGTGTCAATTTAATCACATCAACAGATACGAAAGCTTGTTTACTTGTTAGAGTCCAGAACACAAGTGACCAAACACTATTAGTTACTATCTATATAAGTATAATGTATTTAAAAATAAGTATATATTCAACGAGGCAACGCCGCCAGCATTCTGGCACGTTACCCTCTAGCCCGGGTCTTTTAGATTAGTTTTATTTTTATTTTAGTAATATAAGTTTTAGTGTTAAGTTTTAGTTTTTATTTTAAGTAGGTTAATTTTAATAGTTATAGTATATGTAGTATATCAGTATCTGGCAGCCATATCACAAGCTTTGCTTAGTTTGGGGTCAGAGGCCGTGTCTTAGATGTCCCAAAATATTTATTTAAACATTAACTGATAAGACCGAAAGAAAACCAAATCCTTTGTTTTCGGTCACCAGGTGTTTTTTGACCATAACAAGGAGCCGATTGATATTCTAAGAAGTTATTTATGACCTCGGTAAGTCATTTAAGATAAGCACTCAGTTATTGGTTAGGTAGTAAACATGCATTTTGATTTTTTAAAGGTAATACTTTTGGCCTGTATATGCACCTTTTAGTACAGAAAGTAAAGTCTTTCTATGCAACTTCCTAATAGGTATATCCTATCGCAACGAGCGTGGCATGGCATTGTACATTGTGAAATAATAATTGACCCAATTCTGCATCGTCGCATCGCATTTAAACCCGAAATAAGCTCAACTCTAATCCAAGACCTCAGATTAATAAGTTGTCGTAGTATGACAATGACAAATTAAAGTAAATAATGGCGACCCCATCTCAATTGAGACTGTAAACTCGAAGTTATCATCCGGACAGCTCCCTAAAACGCTTTGCGGAACTCTTAAAACTTTGAACGTTGCCTAATTAACCTTAACATCGGATTCATAGCCAAAGAGCCTAGTTAAAACAGAGAGGAACTTTGCAAGTTATAATTAGCAGACGTTCCATCTTCATACGATTCGAGTTAATTAAGAAAAGTGAGAAAGGTAAATAGATTAAAGTTTGAAGGTTTTGTGCTGTTCGAGGTGTTTTGACTTAAAAGAGTTAGATTTAATTAACGCAGTAAGTTGTTGTAAGTAAGTTGGTTAGGTACACGTGTATCTTTTTAGAAAATAAAATAGTGCGTGGTGTGTCTCCGCGCGGAAAAAGTGAAAATTCGACGCAACAGTGCTTACATGCCCTCTCCATGGTAGCGTTAAACGTTTAACGCAACCTTGTTGGAGTCGCATTAGAAGTTTCACTTTAAACAAATATTGAAGAATGATACAATTCATTGTACAATGTCATTTGGATACAATTCATTGTACAATGTCAAGTGTCAATTGTTTTGAACGCCAAAGTTTCCTATTTGACCAGCACTTCTGGGAGCCCACGATGTCTAAAGAAAAAAAATCGGGCCTCGCAAAATGAAATAAATAAAATTGAGGGGTGGCAGTCAAAAGGTTAATCTTAATCAACTGTAAGAATCAGACGTTTTGTCACGCCTAGCTTGTGCAGACAGTAGGAACATGTACGTTTTACGATGAAATAATGGACATCGACATATTGAAAGAGATAATCCGCTGACTGCGGTTATTAGCATTTTTGCAACGTTATCTCGGTCTCTCGAATCATTGGACAAATTCTAAACAAATCGCCAGCAATAAACATCACATGTGACTTCCAATGATTCGTGAGACAGAGACGACGCTCTACAAATTAAAGATGATTTTCTCTTTCCAAAAGCCGATCTCCATTCTTTATTCGCTGTTACTGTATCTGCCATAATTATGATCTGATCACTACGTAAAAAAACTTACGGCGGAACTTTGCCTGGCTGTGGGATAGTAAGTTCGCATAGGCTGGGTGGCTAGCTCTAGTGTCAGAGTTTTTAAGCTGCCATAAGGCCTCTAATTTGGCTAAACGGTTAAGACAACCGGCACCTACAATTTAACATGACGTCCGGCCACGGCTGTGAGATGGTAAATACGGTAAGTAAGGATAACACAGAGGTATTACAACCAGATGAATAATGTGGTCGATCGAGATAATCCGAAGGAGATGCAGTGATGAGTTAGAAAGAGACATGAAAAATATCTCGATTCAGTGGCTGGTTGCCGCGTTTTTCTCCAGATAGTGTCAAATTCTTGTCAAATTCCAATACATATTTGACAGTTTTGATAACTCTGAGCAAGATTTTCTATAAATTTTTGTGGTTGAGAATGGCCTCAAGTGACAACAGCGCTATCTCTCTGGTTGTATATATACAATAATATGATATGAGTTAACTTAGAACAGCGTTTAGTGTCAGCAGACACCGGTGTCGGATCACTTGCTAACTTATTTACGTCACGGCTGGCTGGAGGAGCCAACTTAGCTCGCTGCCTATTCCCAATTATAACTTCCGTGTTATATGCCATTTTGAACTTTAACGACGGGATAATAAGCGTTATATTATTCATGTATTCCATTAATTCTTTATGATATCAGATTACAATTAGGTATGTAAATATTTTATTTTTTGAAATAACGTGACGACAGAGTTCAAGAAATCGTACCCGTGTGCATATGTTATGTACTTATTTGAACTTAATCTCGTGAAAAATCTATCAAAACCGAATTTGATAACTATTTCCAGGTGATTATTTGACAGACGGTTTTCCATTACATTTATAACAAAGACGAAATACATTATACATACAAATACTGTAGATTACTACGTACTGGTTGTAACTATCTACTAACTAGTTGGACGTAGTTTATAATTAGTAAAAAAAATTACCTACAAAACATTACTCACGATAAACAAAAAGAATTACTTCTAGCAAAACATCTCTTTGGGTAAATTTATGTTTCGGTAATAAATCACTGTCACATAATTTTTCTTCTAGTATGTTAAGGGCCTAGAGTCTCGCGAACTAAATCTAAACATGAACGTAACTAGCAAGTTCATCTGTTACATAAATAAGAAATGTCAAACATGTGTATGCGTCTTAGCTACACGAGCATTATGTGTGTATCTACGGGCTTATAAGATTGCCCTCTACCTAGTATTTTTTTGTCTCTACTAAGCCATAATAAAGTCATTGTATTTATTCGTTGTTATGAACAACTTTTGTCATAGGACCAACCCAGAAATCACGAAAAGTGCGAGTCAGGCTCGCACATCGAGGGTTCCGTACACACACATTGAAAAACCTATTTTAGCATGTTCATAAAGTTCTTTTATATGATACCTTACATGATAAGATTTAGTCACTTTGAATTTTGAACCCACATTTTGTGAATTTTTATTTTTTAGAATTTTTATTTTTTGTGATTGAAATAAAAATGTACAGTTTTCAGATTTATTCCTATATGTGTACTTTGAGACAATGCTTTTCGCCAAATTTCATAGTTCTATGTCAACGGGAAGTACCCTTGTAACACTTTTTTTTGTTGTTCATGTAAAGAAACTTACTTGTCGCATACGGAGTCCTTTGATTGGATCTGCGGACCCATTCACATGGTTTTGTTTTATTCTTCCGCAGTTTGTAAACTGGTTGTTGCATTTAATCCACTAAAACATTCTAAAAAACATTGTTCATCACTGTTTGTACAAATCCATTTATATCGTATTTGGATGGGCTGACACAAGCGGTGACACTTCTCTGACTTTGACGTTCGCGAGTTTTTTTTTATTATGGTGTTGCCCAGTTAAATTGTCTGTGGTCGACCATAAAACGTTATAGGTTATAGGTTTGACGTTTGGCTGGCAGTATGAGGAGAGCTTTTTTGGTTTTACTATGGTTTTGGACCATAAACAAACAGGATCTATTGCCAATTCTATGAAGCCAATGACCTCTGGTTAACCCGGAAAAGCCGCCATTTGAAGTCAATTGCGTGGAAAATGCACTCGACGTCGCATTTTGGTCGCAGAAAGGGCTCGCAGAGAGGTTGGGTGTCTTGTCGCCGTAAGAAGAAAGGTTCTAATACCGGTAAGCGAGTGAGAATTGGAGTGATTGTTCAACCGTGGTTTCTCATCGCAAATGCTGATGACCGATTCTTGTTGTAGGACCTTACTGCCGTGTACGGAGCTGAGGCCGCCATCGCTCAAATCCTCCTGATAAAGCGGTGAGTAGCTTTTTCATTGGTTTGACTATGCGTGCTGCGTGGCCGTGCGTGTTTTCTGGCTTGGTGACTCGTACTAAAAGCGTTTTTTTCTTGGATAGGGAGGTGATTTGACCCGGTGACTTGGTCCGGCAACCGGCGTAGGCACGTGCCGCACTCCTTCTTCGGACGTTCTGACAGTACCGCCAAGACCTGCACGGCAAACCTAAATTACCTACCATCGCCCCTCTGAAGTATGTAGCCTTTTCATATTTTTGGACGAGAATTTTCTGCTCTGCACGCTGCGACTGGGCCGACTTACGAATCGGTGCCTGTTGTTTTTTTTTTTTATCCCTTAACTTCAATCCAAACCAAGGTGTACCTGCAAACTGGGGCTGCCACGCACAACGGTGAAACATCTCAACCTACCCTCAACCTTTAAATCACTCCCCTTCTGGGCTTTTTATGGCATCGCTTTGAAATGTTATAACTGATATAAATTGTCTATCCTGTTTCTGTACCTGGTCTGAAGCTTCAACCATAGTATAAGTGTTTAAGCGATGTGTACTGTGTGTGTCTAAACTTTAGCGAGTCATTCCGAGACTGTAAATTGATTGTACGAGAAAGGATCCTAGGATTCCTTTTCCCGGAATGAGTCTGGTAATGTAATTTAGTATCAACGGAGTAAGTTCATCATCATCATCATATCAGCCATAGAACGTCCACTGCTGGACATAGGCCTCCCCTAATGATTTCCAATAAGACCGGTTGATAGCGGTTTGCATCCAGCGCGATCCTGCGGTCCTAATAAGGTCATCCGTCCACCTTGTGGGTGGACGTCCTACGCTGCGCTTGCCGGTACGTGGTCTCCACTCAAGAACTTTTCGACCCCATCGGTCATCAGTTCTCCGCGCTATGTGCCCTGCCCATTGCCACTTCAACTTGCCAATCCGCTGGGCTATGTCGGTAACCTTGGTTCTTCTACGGATCTCCTCATTCCTGATTCGATCTCGCAGAGAAACTCCGAGCATAGCCCTCTCCATGGCTCTTTGGGCTACTTGGAGCTTACTAATAAGGCCCATAGTGAGAGACCACGTTTCTGTGCCATAAGTCATCACTGGCAACACACACTGGTCGAAAACTTTCGACTTGAGGCACTGAGGTATGTCAGACGAGAAGACGTTACGCAATTTTCCAAACGCTGCCCAACCGAGTTGGATTCGGCGATTGGCCTCTTTCTTGAAGTCGGACCTACCTAACTGGACTACTTGTCCCAGGTAGACGTACGAGTCAACGACTTCAAGAACCGAGTTCCCAACTGAAATAGGGGTGGGTACAACATGAGAATTACACATGACCTTTGTCTTATCCATGTTCATTTTAAGACCCACCTGTTGAGAGACTTGATTAAGGCCTTCGAGCATCGTGCTGAGTTCTTCCATCGACTTTGCCATGACCACGATATCGTCGGCAAATCGAAGGTGAGTGATGTATTCGCCATTGATGTTGATGCCGAGTCCTTTCCATTCCAGGAGCTTAAAGGCGTTCTCCAGAGTAGTAGTAAACAGTTTCGGAGATATTACGTCTCCCTGTCTTACGCCTCTCTTCAAAGGGATCGCCTTGGAGCTATCTTCCTGTACTCGAACCGACATAGTGGCGTTATTATACAAACACTTCAGCACTTCAATGTACCGATAGTCAATACGGCATCGTTGAAGAGACTCAAGCACAGCCCATGTCTCAACCGAATCAAAGGCTTTCTCATAGTCCACAAACGCCAAGCAAAGTGGCAGGTTATACTCCTCGGTCTTCTGAATAACCTGCCGCAGCGTATGTATGTGGTCCATGGTGCCAAAGCCCTTCCGGAAACCGGCTTGTTCGGGAGGCTGGAAGTCATCAAGCCTGCGTTCGAGACGATTCGTAATGACCCTTGAAAACAACTTATAAACATGGCTCAGAAGCGAGATGGGTCTGTAGTTTCTCAATAAAGTGTTGTCACCTTTTTTGAAGAACAACACCACCACGCTTCTGTTCCACGCTTCTGGCGTTATGCCCTCAAGGACGACGGTGTTAAATAGTTTCTGAAGGACTTTTAGTACCGGCGTTCCACCCGCTTTCAGAAGCTCTGAAGTAATTCCGTCGTCACCCGGCGCCTTATTGTTCTTAAGTTGGTTCAGGGCCATCCTAATCTCGTACAGGCTAATGTCCGGGATGTCTTCGGTGAAGTGTCGGGTTAGCTTGGCTCTTGGGTCTTTGGCCGCGCTGTTTACAGGCTTTGCTACCGAGGCGTATAACTGTCCGTAAAACCTTTCGATCTCCTGCAATACCTCTGCCTTGGTTGACGCTATACTGCCATCTTCTCTCTTCAGCTTTGTCAACTGGCTTTGCCCAATAGACAAATGCCTTGCGAACACTTTGGAGCCTTTGTTCCGCTCTATTGTCTCTTTAACATGTTTAGTATTAAAGAGACGAATGTCGCACCGCACCGATTTTGAAATCTGTCTATTGAGCCGCCTGTATGACTTTGCATCATCGGAAGACTGCAGTCTTAGCGAGCGTCGTTCGGCCATGAGATTTAGAGTATGATCGGAGAATTTCTGAGGTCTATCTGAACGGCGGGGTCTAAAGAACTTAGAACCCACCGTTTGGACAGTTTCTACGAGCCCGTTATTGATCTCGTCCACCGACGCAAAGTTATCCAGGCAAGCAAAGCGATTCGAGAGCTCGAGCTGAAAGTTTTCGGGGTTTTGTATGTGGGCACGAGTAGGTCGGAGCGTAGACTTCATCAGGCGGGACCTTTCGAGTTTAACGTTGATATTCAGTTTGCCTCGCACGATTCTGTGATCACTGCCGGTTTTTACCCTGTGGATCACGGAGACGTCGTTAAATATCCGTTTCTCGCTAGTCATGATGAAGTCTATCTCATTTCTGGTGGTACCGTCGGGACTCATCCAGGTCCATTTCCTGCGAGGTGGCTTCTGGAAAAAAGAGTTCATCATGAAGAGTTCCTCTTTCTCCAGAAAGTCTGCCAGCATGTGGCCCCTGGGGTTCCGTTGCCCATATCCAAAATGCCCCACTCTCAACTCATCATCGCTTTTCTTGCCCAACTTCGCGTTGAAGTCTCCCATAACAACCGTGAAGCGGGTCTTAGACGTATGTATGGCCCGACTTACGTCCTCATACATAGCCTCCACTTCATCATCGGGGTGTGACGAGGTCGGTGCGTATACCTGGATGACCTTCAACGAATATCGTTTGGATATTCTGAGTATCAGGTATACAACCCTGCTCGACACACTTTCGATGGTAATGATATTGTTAACGAGAGACCTGTGAACGAGAAAGCCGACACCACCTTGGGACCGTTGGTCACCTTCCCGGTAGTACAGTAGGTTGCCGGATTTCAGGGTTATCGTGTCCTCGCCCTCTCTACGGACTTCAGATAACCCCATAATATCCCATCGCAACCTACCCAACTCTTCTTCCAGTTCCGCAATCTTCTCATCAGTCCTCATAGTGCGCACGTTATATGTTGCCAGGGCCAGTCGTCGTCGGTTGGGGTGGCAGCCGGATCTCTGCCGGGGATTCTTAGCACCCCTTGCTCCGCCGTTACCGTGGTCGCTGCCGGAACCAGGACTAGCGGAGCTGCCGGGGACTGGGGGCCTGGTTCTATTTTGTTCAATCATAAGGGGGGGGGGTTTGCCCATAATTGCCGCGCTGGGCAAGCGTGTTGGCAATCGCAGGGCGTAGCTCTCGCGACGGGGATGCTGCTGCCCATCCCCGCCCTGTTGCACTTGAGCTACGCTGTTCTGGATGGGTATACCGCCAACAGTCGGTTCCGTAGTACCTCAGTCGGCTCTTACGACACCTGGTACAAGAGGGGGGTGCTATTCTACTCTGCCGGCACCCCACGGCTGGAGTAAGTTACTTTACTTTATACCTAATGTAAATATTAATATTTCACCTCGCAGTATTAATATTTAATTTTCTTGTCTGATTGAGTGGTGACAGCGTGTAACTTAAATTAAATCCAATTTAAATCTGGATTTATGCAACTATATTGGTGTTATTTGATATTGTAGTCTGATTGTATTGTGAACGTCTAAGAATTCCTCTTCTAGGAAAACCATTTTGAGGAGATTACCCTGTATAGATATCTGATTAATTTGTAGCGGCTTGTGCTTAATTGCGTTGTCTTGAATTGTTTTATTACCAGGTTTCTTTCCTCTTCTAGGAAAACCATTTTGATGAGATTACCTTGTATAGATATCTGATTAATTTGTAGCGGCTTGTGCTTAATTACGTTGTCTTGAATTGTTTTATTACCAGGTTTCTTTCCTCTTCTAGGGAAACCATTTTGATGAGATTACCCTGTCTAGATATCTGATTAATTTGTAGCGGCTTGTACTTAATTGCGTTGTCTTGAATAGTTTTATTACAATGTTTCTTTATGAATATTTTCTACAATTTGGTGTATGATAACTTAAAAGTGTTCCGCCGCCTTCTTAGTGTTTTTTTTCCAAATTGCCAGTTCTCGGACCATTTATCAATCGGGCGGCAGTTTAACCTTCTAAATTAGTGTTTTTAACCTTTCCGGAGCCATCGAGGCCGTTTGGTAATTCAATCGTGCCCACTAACATTTTTGTCGCCCATTTATATTTTTTTTGTCGCCCGTTTATTATTTTTTTTTGTTTTCGATGCCAATCGATGGGAAATGATCCGAGCTGTCGAAATATACATTTTGGACTAGATTTTTTTTTACTTTAGAATCGTCTCGACTACAACTTAACTTTTGTTTTTAACTTTTTTTGTAATTTTGATTCTGTTATTGTAAACCGGGAACAAAGCCCATCCGGCTTTCGCTCTCTGAGGCAATCCGACAATTCGCGCCAGGCCTATATTTTTTTTTCTTTCTTCGTGTACTTTTTGCTTGTTTTTGACACTGTCAGAACAAATTGAAAATTTTAATTTATAACCCCCCCCCCCTTACACCCTGTAGGTTTTGATTTTTGTGAGTGTCGAAATATGCGATTTTTAACTCTTACTTTTTAAAGATAACTGAGAAGCTTTTCTTTTTCACAACTGCTAGAGACTATATACGTATACAGTTTAAATTTCAACTCGATATATTTACGCGTTTCCGAGATAAAAGAGTCTTGACATACACACAGACGGACAGACGGACAACAAATAATCCTATAAGGTTTCCGTTTTTTCCGTTTGAGGTACGGAACCCTAAAAATCACTGATTTTATACAAAAAGTTCACTGTCCCCTGATTAACCCTTGCAGCTCTTACAGCACAGATTGACTAGCTAGCAGTTCTTGAGCGACCACCGAAGTGTAACGACCACTATAGACGGTGTTGAAATGTGCGGCCATAGGTGGTATAACTCTACGCTACTTTGATAATGTACCTCGGATGACACGTTCTATAATAGGGTCGGGTTGTTTTAACCGTTTTGTTAAAGCCTTCTAGCGCTTTAAACTCGTATACCAAACCATCCGGCTTAGACGCACGAACTTTATTTTAGGTTTTAAGTATACATAATATTTTAACACTAACATAATGTACGCCCTACTTACCTTTGAATGAGTTAGCTTAGCGTAATTACAATAATTACAGGTGCAGACACTTTTAAATTCAATCGTATAAATAAACAGTTCTTACTTATTTCATAAAGTCACATAATTAAAACTTATTTATTTACATCTAAACTTTAAAAAACATTTCATAAACTATAACTATTAAAATTAACTTACTTAAAATAAAAACTAATACTAAACGCTAAAACTTACATTACTAAAATAAAAATAAAACTAATCTAATAGACCCGGGACAGAGGGTAACGTGGCCTTATTTCATTATTTTTTTTTAATTTTAGACATAAAGAGGTCTCGGGAGTATAACTAGATTCCAACTACAAAGTAAAAGAACAAAAACATTACGACCCATTGTTGTATTACCGCGGACCCCTACAGATTGATATCAACGCATCCATCCACGTGTTCATATACAATCCGTAAAGCTCTTTAACAAGATGTCTTTCAGTAAATAGAGGGGACGGCATGAACCATAGACCGTATCGGTTAATGTCCTACTGACGTATGACCTTCGCCTACCGACCGCACATTTTAATTTCTAAATATAGTAATTGCTCAGAATATTGAAGGACATGTTTTGTGGGAGTTATATGAATGAAGATCATTGTATCTAAATCACTTATTAATGTCGTATGAGTCGGACCATAGAGAGCTTTGACGAATCCGGTAGTGAATCTAATCGATTTATTACCAACGCGTTTAAGAAACGTACAAGGTCTGCAGCGTAGGTAATTAGGTATACCTAGACTTACCTACTACAATTTAAGATGTAGGTAAGTAATTGTTGTTTGTTTTATAATGCAGTTGTCAACGTGAAGCCTAATAAATGAAAAAAAGTATTCTCACTACTAGCTAATAAAACAAAATTAAAAAAAAATACTTTTTAAGGGATTCTGGCGAGGTAAGTAATAAGGTAACAGCGTAACAATTTTGCTAACATCAAGTAGTTTCCATTCAAATTCTGAATTAATAGATGTAGATATAATTTTTGACAATTGTTGTTAGGATTGTATAATTCGATGTGATTTAAAATTACACTTACAGGAACTTTGTTTGAATATGGCATCTCCTGGAATATGTATTATGTAATTTGTATTCTAATTTGAGATAATCCGGGCTACTTTCTGTTCAATAAATATTTCTATCAAGAAAAACTATCTTGTAGTTTTGAACACAAAATATTTAATTGATCGTGTGTTGGCAACATACAAATTGTGCTATTGATTATTTCAAACATGTATATTTCACTGTATTAAAACCAATTTTAAAACTATGAAATGTAAAAAGAATGAACGCTAAGCGAAAACGTCTCGAATTGGAAATAATTTATACGTCTGTATCATTGAAATACACAGGTCTGTCAAATACAACAATTAATTACGGCAAACAATAAAACTATAGAGCGTAGTTTGAATAGTTTCCAATTTGTCTTATTACCTTACTCCTGGGACACTTCGGATCGAACTCTTCGGAGTTAGAAAGTTACAGAGACTCCAATAGGCCGAGTAAATTGACAGTTTGGGTGTATTTAAGGCCTCGATTCCACTGTGAGCGATTAAAGTGTGGCGCGGCGGTCTGCATTCTGCATGCCAAAGTTTTAATAGCACGCTCTCTTGCACCACCCTGTGTAATTCAAGCCACAGACTTTAAAAGATCAGAAAATGTACTCTGATCTGTGATTCAAACGCACGTGCACGTACTGCGCGAGTTAACGCGAATTCACACTTCAGAAAGAACGCAGGCATCAGACCGGCGCCAGTGAGTCCGAGTCCTTAACTCACTTGGACTCTGGTAATGTTCACGCGGAGTCGTATGAAATGATGGACGATGAATGTTTATGATCCGCTTCCGCTGAGGTATCATTACCATGCAAATGGCTGTCTACCCAACTAAGGCAAGGTAAAAAAGGTACCCGCTAAATTATTACATCTAATGTCATTTTGGGTAAATTCACGTTATATTCATGTTTCGTCCCGTGTCTCATTGTCGCCGGGAAAGAACAAAAAAGGCGTAATTTTCATATGTAGGTACTATTCCTGTGTAATATGTTGTCAGTTGTCACTATGACAAGTAACACAAGCGAATAATACGAAGTTGGAGACACAGCTCGACTTTAATACATCCCTTTGTCATGGAAAAACCAGCACAGTACACATACAAATGTATTTTTTGTTCGTATGTGACAATGTGCCCGCCTCAACAAAAACGCGGTATGTAACTCCTAAAATTAGAATTAATTTCCTACGAGGAATCAAATATCATTCAGTGGATTTTTGTGATAACTAGTGCCAGCCGCGAGAAAAAAAAATTGGAAGTCTTCCAAAAATCGATTACATTTACTCCATCGTTAACAGGAAATGATCATATATCTCTGCATTCGGTTCTGTGGTTTATTTTGGACGCGTAAAATATTTAACGTTTTAATTTTTATTTCGGTTTTAAGATGATATAAAAGATGAATGTTACTGCCGAGCTGTAAAGACGCTGAAGGTCTGGTTTACATGACACTAGTTTTTTACGGGGAATTATTTGATTGATTCGCTGAGAATCTCCTCTGGTCAGCTGTTTGCGTACAACAGAATAATTGTTTGATTTATATAGCGTTAAAATGAAAGCTCAAGTGATTTATAATATGAATGATACAAAAACAAATTAAGTACTTAATAATAATAATTTCTAACACTAAGTTCCGAAAACTGTAGAGTTGATTGAACTGTGTCGGATAAGGATATTTTCGAATATTATTATTAACATGATCGCCAAAAAGTGTTCGGTGATAGATACGACACGCATAATATTTATTTTTTGTATGAAATCTCAGATGATTTCACATTTTGTTAAAAAATTTTCCTTAGATATGGGCAGTTTGTTAATTAATAGGTTCATTTGGTACACTATTTTATGTTAGAGATTTTCCTTTCCGAGTTCAACAACTCGGAGAGTTCTTATTCTTATTTGGTGTTGGGGCGATAAGTCTGACTGACTGACGTTCCGCATGGGTTAGTTTGTGCATTTCACGTCTAACATCCTCCTCCAGCGTCTACCCGATCCAGCCCAGCTCCTAGCAGCGGAGGCTGGCATAATCAAGAGTTGTTTAACAGTCAAATTATATATATTTTGGCTGATCACCGCGTGCTTAGTGATATACTCGTAGTAATATTTCTTAACGAAATGAGAAATTTTGCCACCCAACAAATTTTTAGAGAGAACGAAAACATCATTTATCAGCTGACCGTTTAAATTACGTGGGGTTCTTGACATCGAACTAAGCGCAGTGGGCAGACAATGCTCGCTGTCCGTGTTGGTTACTATGAAATATCCGGTCAACCAGTTGTTTACGATTCAATTATAGACTTGCTTCTTTCCGGTTAGATATTCCCAGCCCTGGAGTCATCTACTGTCTTGCGTCATTTTAACATCTCGACACACAAATACCGCGAGGTCGCGAATGGCTTTGTCTATGATTTATTGAGAAGACACTCCTTTGATTGCGTCCACATTGCGTCAGATATACCCAGACTATAATAAAAATAAAAATTTAACCTTATGACTTTGAGTGATCTGTCCTAAATCTGCGCAGCATTAATTCTTCAGCAATACCTATACTCTATAAAATTTAACTTGATCTCTGCGACAGCTGTCAGAAAAATCACGCCAATGAAGTCCCGAATTTCTTAATAGTACAGACATTACCTGTCAATGTCATACTTTATGGGCATGCCGATTAGTGATGGGCGACGAATGATCGTGACCACAGAGTTTTAGATAGAGTTTTATTTAAAATATCGACAGTTTATACTAACGATATTTTAAGTAAAACTTAATTTATCATTAATTTTATTATATATTTTAATATCATAACATTTTTTACATGTATGATTAAATTAAACCCAATTATATGTTACATTAGCATCGATAATAGTGAAAAACGTCGATTAATATTATCGTTACATTATTATGAGTATTTAATTAATATCATAACATTATTTACATGTGTACAATACTTGATCTTAAATAATAGTAAGTAAATAAAATCCAATTTCTCACCTTCAACTACTCATTCGATTTCATTACAACATTGTTTGAAAATCGATTTTTTTCTACCACTATCCCAACTCTAAAAAAGTCAATATTTTATGTCAATGGCACTGTCGCAGAGATCAAGTTAAATTTTATAGAGTATAGTCGTGGTTGAATGTAAATTGTACAGTTCGAACTAAAGAAGGTATCACGTTCCTGATCTCTTATCTATTTCAGTTCTCGCACTATCAGCGACCTAATCCGATGGTGTTTCGAATTATTTATCATATTTGAGACAGCTGTCAACTTGTCAAAGATATCTGAATGTATCGTTATATCGATTCAGCGATAGATCATTCGCGACCGTCCAGCGAATAAATATTTGCCTTTCAAATATTTGTTTCATTCATCAAAGGCCCAAAGAATCCCGATAGGGTTCGATTACGTTCCTATTTAAAGGATGTTTAAAGTGTCTTTTTACCTTTAGCTATCGGAAAATGAGGAAGGCTGGGGGAAAGGAAATATTTTCTTGTTGGTCCCGGAGCGACAACAAACTCAAACTGGTAGTTAGATCAACATTTGTTGGGAAAATACGCAAAAGGTTTCAGTTGGAATAACAACTGGCCCGAAATTCAACCTTTAATGGCTTTTTAATACTGTTGGATTTGAGAGATAGTTTTACTTATTGATTGTGCAGATTTTGGGAATTATTCAATGTTAGTGTTGAATCTACTGACGATAATGTTAATTTTATCAGTGTACCTGTACAATCTGTACATTTCGATGACGGAAATTTCAATTGACATTTTGTCGAAAATGAGTTATGGACGCCACTATACTCAGTTTTTTGCGCTATTTCGAATGGTATTTTTGAAATCTACCTATTTTCAAAAAAACATTCGCTACCTTCTAACTTTTTTGAGCCTAGCACAAAATTTTACTCAAAAAAATGCTTTAAGGAACATATACTTGCTGACTAAATGTGATGAAAATAAACTTTTTCACTATTTGAAATAATAAATAAATAAATATAGGGGACATCTTACACACGGTCTCTGACCCCAAACTAAGCAAAGCTTGTGATATGGCTGCCAGAGACTGATATACTACATATATACATATTTTTAAATAAATACTTATATAGATAGTAACTAAATAACACCCAGACACAGAGCTAACATCTATGTTCATCACACAAAATGCTTGCCCTAGGTGGGGATCGAACCCACGCCTCTTTGACCCAGAAGTCAGGATCACTAACCACTGAGCCACCGAGGCAGTCTAAATAATTATTTTAATTTAATTAACTATTTAAACAAAACCTTTAAATGAATTTTATTTACATCATTTTACTAAAATTGAATAGATAGAGTTCCACTTCATAATCATAGAGCTCCACATTATTTGTTGTTTGTAAAAGCAAATTATAAAATTGAATAGTCATGTTAAAACTGTA
Source organism: Hypomecis punctinalis (assembly GCA_949316475.1). NCBI lineage: Eukaryota > Metazoa > Arthropoda > Insecta > Lepidoptera > Geometridae > Hypomecis > Hypomecis punctinalis. Next base: position 8,991,666 of record OX438800.1, read on the forward strand.
GACCAAGATATCATTCCAAAATAAAATAAAGAAACCGCTTAGAAACAATACAGAAAACATATTTCTACGGGTAATTTCACAAGTTCATTTAAATCAAAACTGGTGTTATAGATAATTTATTTCACGGTTCAATGAGTCGCAAGGTATCAGAAACAATGGGTAACTGTGGCCTTGTTAATGAATCTGAACCAGTCGGCCCTTGTTCATATTGTAATGAGGACTACACAATCTACACATCATCGGCAGTATGGGCACAGAAGAAATATATGTACATAGTCCGTGACCACCTGATATCTTTTGTGTAACATTTTTTCACAAAATCTACTTTTAATGCCAGCTTTTGCAGACGTTAGAACAGATTCCTTCTTTCTTCGGACTTTGTTCTTCATCCAGCTTTTGCAGACGTTAGGAAAGATTTCTTCTTTTTTCGGACTTTGATCCTCATCCAGCTTTTGCAGAAATTAGAACAGATTTCTTCTTTCTTCGGACTTTGTTCCTTATGTAAAATTTGTCTACGTGTTGTTAGATTAGAAGATCTCAGAAAGTCACGGACAATATTATGTGAATTTGCTGATTTTTTCGAAATACTTTTTGTACTTAGGTATGAGACTGTTAGAAAATGGCTAACACTGAGATACCAATATCAATAAAATTGTTTACCGTGGACAGAAAAATATAATAAGCTTCATTTAGGGATAAAATAAAAGAAATCGAATACCCGAGTGGGATTTTTCTAATCTTTTTGACAAAGCGCAAATCGCTACGACTATCAGAGTGCCAGAGTGTAATAATTTTTTTTGATAGAATTGTAATGTACCTAACATTCTCAAAAGAATTAGGTTACAAACTTTTACTTTTACGGCTTTACTAAAAAAAAATAGTATGTTTGAGGATAGATTTGTTTCATCTTTTTAGTCCCAGGAAATCCTATCATAAGCCACATCTGCCGATGAGAAGCGTCGTACAAAGTTTCCTTACTCTTATTAACGTGTAAGGCATGTCTTTGTCTGTGGCGTGGTCGTGGGACCGACACGAATCATCGCCTCATACGATAAGCATTTTCACGATCTGTTTGCTTACTCGTATTTTATTACGCCTCTTTAATTCTGATTGACATTTATGGCAACATTATTTATACAAGCGTACATTTATTATACATAATGAACGTATACGTCTATCACGTACATATTTCATTTACGTAGTTCGAAAAAAAACGCCGCAATACCAGAATTAATGTTGTTCTCATCGTATTGAGTGAAAGAAGTTAGTGTAGCCATGGAAAATTAAGTGTATTATTTGAACTAATGACCGTGTTTGTGCTCTTAAAATTACTTATCGTACCTCAGTAAAATATCTGAATAATAAGCCGAAACTTCACGCTTGCGCTTGATATTTGAACAAACATATCTACAATACTATTGGAGTTTCTGCAAATATGTCTCCAAATGAGGAACGGAAAATTCCACGGAAAATATTTCCCTTTAACTTTATGTACAGTATTAAAATGTGAGCCAGGAGCTTCGCCGTCAGCTTTTAAAAAGTAAGCTACTTACTACCAGGAAGCTAGGAAATCTAGACAGCTAAAAAACCTACTGCCACAGAATAACTCTGCCTTACACGAGCCCGATCCGATGACTTAAAAACTGGTTACATCACAAAATCGAGGCAACATATCACGCATGCAGTAATTGAAGTCCGCTTAGAAATAAATAGCAGATGATGCGATCCGAGCGTGATGTCATCGACCGACCACGGGCCATGGTTACTGGGCTAACCGGGGATATTATGAAGGTTAACCGGTTATTTATCGCCTTGGCAAATTCTTAACAGCAGGAGCAATTTATATGACAAACGCTGGCAATGAATGTTAAAACTTGCGTCTATGGTGGTAGGTTAATATTACTAACGGATTTCCTTCCTGCCGCTGCTATATCAGTGCAAGTTTGACTCCATATGCATTCAATTTCCCAGAAATCGTAAGTTGCATTTTGTTGATGATATTCGGATTGAGATTGATACCATTACACGAATAATGTACAAAAGAAAATCGGCTTTTCGTGTTTTTGAAAATGTAACAGAAGAGATCGCTAAAAACTTTCCGTTTTTTACACGCTTTTATTAGTTTCACCTGTACGTTTGCTTGCTTGCTTGTAACCAACCCCTTCGAGCTCGATTTTGACCTACTTTGAGCGAAAATAAATAAAAATAAATAATTCTTTATTGTTTCACACACATAACAGAAAATTAAAACAATACAATTTTCACTTAACCTAGGTAAAAACAAACGGCGGATAAAAACAAACAGATTTTCTTTAAACTTGGCACACCTATCAAAGGCCGTTGACAATGCATTTATAAAAAAAAAATTATGAATCCTAAGCGTGTTTTTTAGTTTTTTTTTTAAACTATACAAATTTATTTTATTTAGGTCAACTCCCGTCCGTCAAATTGAGATATTATATTTTGTTATATACGAAAAATACACTAAGTATGTATTGTTTATAAATCTATAGAACTTTTAATTTTATGTTAAACTAATACGATTTTCTAAATTTACACCTAGTGATTTGTAATTTCAATAATGTGAATTAGTTGCTCGAAAGGTAAAGAATTTGGCTGATATAAACGGAAGCAATTTATATATAGTAAACTCTAACGACAAATGTTACTTGAAACTTAGGGCGTTTATGGTAGTCGGTTATTACTCGTAAATTGGGGTTTGTTTAGTGGGCGTCGGGGTGAGGGATACTGAAATAGATAAGTGGTTGGTTTTCGAGTCTAAATTTGTGCTAAAGGAAAGATTAACCTTTAAAATACAGGCTTAAAGGTTTAATCAATCATGATTCCCGAGATCGTTTAAGCTCTACATTACGTTTCGTACAAAAGAATTTTAATTCTACAACTTTGAGAGTCCTTTGTCGTTTGTTATATGTATACCTACAAGTCCGACAATGAGTTTTGTCGGAAATTCTGCTATCAAGTACATAGAGTTAACAATGGTTCAGAATTACACTGTGCGACGAAACGCAGATTGCACCGCCATTAGGAAACAAGCTACCAACGTATTTAAAACTAGCTTTAGTACCTACGCAAATTGCGGAATAAAAATGGCACAACCCAACCGACTTCAATCATTACAGTACGTATGGAACAAAATTCGAATTCGAATTAGCGGAATAATGGCGTAACATATTTTCTCGTATATGCAAAAAAACCGGACAAGTGCGAGTCAGGCTTGCACATCGAGGGTTCTGTACAAACACGTTGTTAAAATAATTAAAAACCTGTTTTAGCATGTGCTAATTAGTGTTTTCGGAACCGGTATTCTTTTTGAGAACCGGGAGTTTCGGTACTTTTTTAAAACGGAACCGGGATTTCCCGGTTCTTTCGGTATTTTCGGTTCTTGCTAGTTTTTGTTATAGAAAAGCTTCAAATCGAATGCTTCAAAAGTAAACTAAACTATAGTATTCCAGTAACTTTAATTCGAATTGTTTTCTTCTATTTTCTATTCTCATACCTAGTAGTAGGTAATTATAATTATATATTAATCAGACTATAATCAATCATAGTGTTATTGTTAGGGACTAAAGTAAGTATTTACTGTCAATTAAAGGGTAAAAATAAGGCAGTCATATCAGATTCCTTAACATTTAGAATCTTAAACATTTTTTCACAGAAAACTAAAATTAAACTTTTTTCTATTCTCATAACTAGTAGTAAGTAATTATATATAAATCAGACTATAGTCAATCACAGTGTTATTCTTAGGATCTTAAGCATTTACTGTCAATAAAATGGTAAAAATTAGGCAGTTATTTTAGATTCCTTAAACATTTAGAATTACAACAAAATTAAACTATTTTTTATTCTCATACCTAACCTAGTAGTAAGTAATTAAATATAAATCAGACTATAATCAATCACAGTGTTTTTGTTAGGTTCTTAAGTAAGTGTTTACTGTCAATAAAATGGTAATAGTTAGGCAGTCACCTTAGATCCTTAAACATTTAGAAATATCTCAAACATTTTTCAAAGAAAACAAAATTAAACTTGTTTAAAAAAAAATATTTAAACATAATGTAATATCTCTTTCCGAGTACCTATTCATAAAATATGGCGTAACCAAAGTTTAGCTTTTTAAGAGCTTTTAGCTCTCTCTTCTCTATAATAGGATCTTAAAAACAACAGTGCATCTAGACTTTTGTCACTCAAACGAGATCTTATTTTGTTGCATAGCAAACCTGCTGAAGAGAAAACTCTTTCTGGCTCAACACTGGTTGGCGGAATCGTCAATAGATGGTCATATGCCTGAGACAAGTAACGCCCACGATCTCCTCCATTCTCAAAGAGAGCCATTTCAATCCTAACATTCGTAGAGATCTTCATGAGCAGAAGATCTAACGCGTTTTTCACTAACAGCTTTTGCAAGCTCAGCGTTTAACTCATCGCCTATTGTCAAAGCAACGTTTTGAACTTCAAGCACATCAGAGTCAAATTCACCTTGTGAGGTTTGTAGGGTCAGTTTGAGATTCCGGGGTTCTTGAGGATTTGGTGCGACTTAGTAATGACACTATTGCGTAATGCGTTGCACATTTCATTGCTGCTTGGCCGCGAAAAAACTAATGAATCTTCATCGAATTCATGAATGATTTTTATCGTGCTTCACACACTAGGTGTATAGAAACTTTCTTTTTGTGATAAACATTTCAAAAATTAACGCGTTTGCAGGATTTGAACCTGCATCTCTCTGGGATTCCGGCCCAGATGCTTTTTCCAATTTAAGCTAAAACGCTGTCTGCGAAGGCATCGAATTAGTGAAAGTGTTTATCATTTTTACCAACTACTACATTGTTGGAAGCGCCATCTGTGATTTTTGAAATGTTTATCAGAAAAAGAAAGTTTTTAGGTAGTTATTGGTTATAATAGCGAGCGCACCATTAATTTCGCGCGTTATTTCTTTTAACGCTGAATTATTCACGTTAGTTTTGAATGTTTGAATAGTAGAAAGTGTGGAAAAGTAAAGTAAGAGTAAATAAGTAAATAGTAGTGTGAACTAGTGTGAATTGCGTAATAAAAATAAAATTCCCGAAAGTACCGAAAGAACCGGGAATCAAATTTGATTTCCCGGTTCCATTTTACTGACAAAAGAACCGGGAATTCCCGGTACTTTCGAGACCGGGATTTCCCGGTTCTGAACCCTAGTGCTAATGAAGTTCTTTTATATGATACCTTACATGATACGATTTACTCACTTTGAATTTTAAACCCATATTTTGTGAATTTTGAAGCCCTATTTGTTTGTGATTTAAATAAAAATTTACAGTTTTCAGATTTATTCCTATATGTGTACTCTAAGACAATGCTTCTCGCCAAATTTCATAGTTCTATGTCAACGGGAAGTACCCTGTAGGTTTTGATTTTTGTGAGTGCGAAATATGCGGTTTTTTACGACATAAACGGCTCTAACTTTTTTAAACGACAACTGAGACGTTTTTCTTATATACAACTGCAAGAGACCATAAATATACGTATACAGATTAAATTTCAACTCGATATCTTTACGCGTTCCTGAGATAAAGAGTCTTGACATACACACAGACGGACAGATGGACAACAAAGTGATCCTATAAGGGTTCAGTTTTTTCCGTTTGAGGTACGGAACCCTAAAAACAAGATACTTTAGTGTAGTGTGCACTACTACTTAAGAATCTCGTTTATTGTAATTGTTTGAAAATAATCTAGATAATTAGATACTGTCTGATTTTTAAACTATACGCAAAATAAATTGCTGCATTATAATATTTTTACGCGAAAGAAAAAAGTACTTAACACAGAAACTAACAAAATACTATCGGATTTATAATAATTATAAGTAAGCTTAACATACCTCACGGAGAGCGATGATTTTTTCCATGTTATCTAGACAAAATGCTTGAAAGAATATGGTAGAAAAGAATATAAAAACCATCAATAAAATATGTATCCTGCAAGAATAAGGGACCGATCACCGAAAACCACCCGAGCGACTCGCCCCAACTTTTCCGGGGAATTCGTCCCAGGAATTCTCTGGCAGAATTCCCAGCCTTAACGGCTTTTCAACCAGCCACAGCTGTCTCACTCACACATTTGAAAGTTTGTGTATATATGCATCGAATTTGAGTTTTTAGCCTATTTATTTTTAGGTAAAAATTGAGTTCGTATAAGCCGGGTGGCTAGACCTGGTCTCAAAGTTTTTAAGCCGCCTGAAGACCTCTGACATGTCTAAATGCTTAAAATTACTAGGGCTTACAATTTGACGTGTCATCTTAGCTACAGTAGAGCTCAGTCATAAATACCACCCATGGTCACTCATCCGAAGATGCATGACCGTTCCGAACGTTGCCTAACTTCGGTGCTTGCTGACAAACACCTGACCAAACTACGCTATGAGCGTTATATTTAGGTTATAATGCTACAAAGCGTGTGCAATTGTATGATAAACAAATTCCACATTTAGTGTTTAAAAATCCACATGTGATTTGTTATCTTTATTAGTGTGGGATTGTGAGAGCGAGCTTTGAAATGGCGTATAAAATCCCCCTAACTCTGCGGCCCGACTGAGACGTTACCAGCTCCTAGCTCCTGCCTGATTCGTTAATTGATCCAAATTGACGGCAACTGCCTAACTGCCTTCGTTAAGATGTTGTTCGTAATTTTATTTGGTTCTTTTACTAGTGGCAGCTTAGTGACGCTCTTTGCAGGCTTAGTGTATTTTATCCATTAACCTAGAGATTTTAAACGACTTGCAAAAAGAGGAGTTTTTTGACTCGTCTATGTATTTTTGTCGCATGTTTTTTTTGTTAAGGACATTTGCGAGTTTCTTTTTACAATCTGTAGAAGAAAGTTGTTAAATGGTCGCATAAATATTTATTTTATTTCACTTAGTAGTCTTGAAGCAATTCTAGAAAATAGATGTAACTGCGAAAACTGCTTCTTATATTTTGTCCAAAGTCAATGAAGATTTTGTATGGAACGGCTGATTTGCTTCCGTGATTACGCAAACGATTTCCATAATGATCAGCATATACATTATACACTCTAAAGTGAAAGGAGTTTCAGAGATGTTACAGTTCTGCTAAAAGACGTTGCTTTTTAAAAAGCATCAAAAATGTCTTACCTTACATATTGCAAAAGGTGAATATTCGTCAAAACCCCGAAAACAATTCACGAACCTCGTCACGTCGCAAGAAGGAACACCTATAAGTTCTCATAATTGGCTTTGGCCTCCTAATCTTGACGTTGAGTCTTATTTATTGACCAGAAAAGCAATGCGTGCGTATTTCAGGTAGCTGCTAGAGATTATCTGAAATGAAACTGGCCCATAAAGTTGCAAACACAATTGTTGCCAACTAATTTTAGAATTACGTTGTAGTGCAAAGCTCGAGACTGCAGGAAAATTTGGTGTTTCATCTCGAATAAAGTGTAATATTGTGAAATGAGGTCATTATGTTTGGTTAACTAAGGGTGTGACATGTTTTTCTATGTCCTTTACCTATTCGTGAATGGAATAGAGACTAGGTATTCATAACATAGCCCATTCATTCATAACTTATGTCGCCCTAGTAATGTTAGGGTATTACGGGGAATAAACATTGTCCCGTGTCGTACTACTTAGCAACTATAATAATGGGATAACTTTTATTTCCCATGTATTACTCTATGGTTCAATATTCGGTTTTATGTTGGATATTATTTGTTAGAAACTCAATATTTAATAACAGTGACTGAGACAAAAAATGAGGGCAGAAATTCTATATCACAATAATACCGAGTAAGAGCGGGTCACAATATTTTTCGTCACATATTTTATTCACGGAGAAGATAACACTCGGATACACGAAAGCTGCCAAAGACCTAGATCAGACTAGATACTACGAATCATAATTTATGTATACCCACAGCCTAACCTACTTCATTTATCTCATGTAGTAACTACGGTCTTATCTAGAGTCAGAAACTTTATCTGCTCCTCAAGTGCGTACTTATTCTTGAAACTTTTTCCGTATCAAAGTGTGGGAAAAATGTTCCCAACTCCATTTGTAACTCGCGCTGTAAGTAGGTACATAATAGAATTATTGGTTGTAAATCTGTTTGCGAGGGGCTGTTTTTGTGGTAATTTGTCGACGACGCCGACGGGGAGGTATTTTTTCGAGCCTTACATTTAAAGTAACTTCGGGTATTCCGGTGTTAACTGAAAAGAATTGGTGAGCTTTGTTTTATCGCAACTTTAAATAAATTCTAGAATTTATTGAATGAGCCTGATGTTGCGCCTTTTTTATGCGAGCGCTTATAAAGTGGCTCACGTGCTTTAGATGTAATTTATTAGAGAACGTATACATAACACAAGCAATTGGATAGTAGATAATAATAATTGGCGCCTGCAATAAGAAATGGAAATAAATAAATAAAAAACACCGGTGCTATCACTAAATCCCGATTGCTAAATGACTGTAAAATGCTTTTTGTCGTTTGTATTTTAGATACTTTGTATTTAATTAAACTGCAAAATGCGATCTGAATTACAAATTATTATGATCTGCTCAAGATTAATTTTTCAAATTGTAACTAAAAATTTTAATGACTTGGCAATTTTAAAATTGCATGTACAAATAGGCATTGGTTTGGTCAAATAATAAAATTTTGAATATTTAAATAATTTATTTGAATACTTACATGTTATATCGGTTTAACGTCAACATTGCATAAGTTAAACCGATCACCGTGCTTGTTATTTTGAATATAGATTGTTAAATTTATTTTTTATTTATTCGACGCATATATTTTTTTTATGTATAGAAAGAGTATACTTCGAAATTGGTCCCATTTAAATTTTATCGAAATCGGCTGAGCAATTTTTGATAAATCAATAATAATGAAAAATGCTACATTGATCCGTGCGAAATATTTTTTAATTCTGTACACGGGTGAAGTCGGTCATGCTGTTTTTCGCAAAAAATAATTATCAAAATAAAACATCAAATCATTACATTTTATGTAATGTATATTTTTATTATATCGTGTTTGACTTTAACTAACAAACACTCGACATTTTCGTGTCTTTATCCATCATTACGAACAACTTTTACTACGGGACCAACACCGAAATCACAAAAAACCTGTTCCACACAAAACGTTCACCAAGTCTCGGAAAAAAGTATTAAACGGTTGGTTACATTGCTATTTAGGGGCTGGTCCTATGCTAAAAGTTGTTCATAATTACGAGTGTATACACCTATGAGACTCCCTGCACTTTGTAAATCAACTCCTTGTATAATACTAATAAATTTTTGTTACTTCGATTGCTGTAAAAAGTAAATGTTAACGTCATAAATCAATATAGGGTGTCGTTAAAATTTCTTTTCTAATTATTGAGAAAAATAATTGACGTAACGTCAATAACTTTTTGAATGTCAAAGTTATTAGCGAAGTTTCACTGTCGTCGGTACTCTTACTTTTGTATGCCTTCACTTTGTATTTCCGAGTTCAAATTATTTTATTTTTGTCACAGAGCTATTACAACCAGATAGATAGCGCTGTTGTCGCTTGAGGCAATTCTCCACCACAAAAATGTTTGGAAAATCTTGCCCAAAGCTGTTAAAACTGTCAAATATGAATTGGAATTTGACACTATCGACATAAAAACACGGCAACAGCCACTGAATCGAGATATTTTCATGTCTCTTTCTAACTCATGTCATATTAAATTAATGCATCCCCTTCAGATTTTCTCAATCGACTACATTACCTCTCTGGTTGTAATAGCTCTGTGATTTTTGTCATGTCATCCGCATGAGTGTGAATTTTACATATGTGTATTTGATGACCGAAACAAGTTTGCATGAAACATGTGATAAGTAAATGAATTTAGATATGACCAAATTATAAGATGAAACGAAGAAATGTACCTACTTCTGGTGTACAATGTACAGATAACATATACAATAGGTACAATAGTTAAGATCGGGTATGCAAAATAAAAATGACTCTACTATAACTTTCATATGACTAAGTTTTAGATTTATTAATTTAGCTGTTGAACATAGGCCTACAGTACTCACGAACGGTGATTGGACCATATCGACCGCGCTGGCCCAGTGCGAGTTGGTGGTTCACATACGCCATCGATTTTTTTCTGCGGACGTATACACGTCTCACGATGTTTTCATTCACTGAAAACCAAGTGAGTAAATCCGCACATTCATTGCTTCCAAGAACTCATTGCTGCGAGAACGGGCGGCTCACCCTTGTATGGCAACCGTTCTCTTTCTTGCCTACCACGACGGGTACTTTTTGATAAATAAAACGATTGCGTTTTGTTTCTAACAGCTTTCTCTGGCACCTTAAAATATGTCCCCGCTTGCGCACTCAACTATGCAAATCTGAGAGTAAATAAAGATGAAGCGCGCTTTGTCAAAGGCAAAGCTCATAAAAGTGACCTGACGTAACACAAACTGTGCGTGCCAAAAGCGCAAACTGTGAATAAATGCCGCAGCTTTCACTACCTCGTTCCAAATACAATCTTTCACTATGAAATATGCAAAAGGGCTATAAAAACGGAGTTGTTGCAGCGCTATCGGTAGACCAGAGACACCCGCGGGACACCTATACGGGGATGTAAATTGTAACCATTCCACTACACTACACTGTACTTGTATTACAGAAAATTGAATCTACATTTCGCGATTTAAGAAAAAGATGATAAAGTTTCGGACGGTAAGCGTCCATTGAACGTCTGCGTCGCAGGAGCCGTACGCGCCACAACTATCTATTTTTCGCTCTTGTTCGCGCCGTACACCTCGCATTTTCATGTAATGAACCGTAAAGTTCCCTCGGCACGGACAGGTAAGCGTTCAGCCTAATAGGCTCTCCGTCGTAATAGCGACGCGACCGATATTAATTATTTGTAATTTTATAACTTCGGGCCTCAACCTGAATAGTGCAATACCAATAATACCATAATCACACAGTGCTAACACATCTTTTTCGTTAGTCATCGCTTTCAGCCTATTAAGCAAACTCTGATACTTCACGACCGGTCTATTATTGCAAGAAAATAAACGTGCAAGCCAGCTGATATACTGATAAGCTAAATAAATAAATTGCATTTTTCTTACCTATAACATAAGAAATCAATCTAACATTTACAGCAATTGGTAATCGGCAAGAAAAGGTATGTAAACGTAGTGTAATATAACGCTTAAAGTATCACCTGACCTGTGCGATCGCTTAGCTAACAGAGACAAGCTGACGCCATGGAGTTACGACCTTTTAATGTTACCTGATTTCTCTTTATGAATCAGCAGCAATTTATGAATTGAAAATGAACTAAACAAACTAAAACGTCAATATGAAACTAAACTATAGTTCACATTAGTGAAAAAGCTCTACAGTAGCGCTTTAAAAAGATTCTTTACTGCTCAGCGAGTACATTGTTACCCTATTCCAATGTTACCGTCCTGCGTTGCATTCACTACATTCATATAAACTCACATTGTCTTTATCACATAAAGCCCTAAGCTCTATTTCAATTTAAATAAAGGTTATTTCAGCTCGAACAACTTCAGTTCGTGAATGTTTGCGGGAAACCGCGGCAATTTCACTAACAAATGTGAGGTAACGTATCTCATTCTGTTTTAGTTAACCCATCTCTTAATTATGTTAAAAACAAGGCGAACTTACGCAAGAGAACGGGTAGGGTTTCTGAAGGATTAAACAAAACTAGTGCTCGTAAAAGATACTAAGTCGAAATGCTGGACTACTTTATTACATTAAGTAAATTTTTTCATTTGCTCGCTTCTAATAGTATATTTTTTTTAGTCTCAAAAATAATTACACCCCAAAAATAAATATCTTAGGTGCGGCCTTGAGAATAAGACTAGAAGTGCTATCAAAAATAAAAACAAAATTATAAAAAAACACTTTGATGTTAAGTGACCCATGAGCTTGTTATTTTCGACGACCCAATTTGCCCTTCAAGAGTTTCGTCAAATTAGCAATGTTTTAAGGAATCCAAAAGTTTTGACAGACACATCACGAGGAAAAGAAAATTGTTCTTGGAATGTCTCTTTTTGGCTTTGTAAATTTGGAACGAAAATTCCAATAGGATTGTCTGATGCTAAAACATGGTATCATCTTTTCTAGAAATTCTAATTAAGTACATTTCAAAATCTTATAGATACTTGTTCGATATGAATTGAATAAGAGTAGGTTAGGTAGGTAAACGCCGTCACGTTTTCAATGTATGGCGAATCAAAAGCGTACTTTGTAAGCGTCTTCGATTTTTATCAACTTTCAAGAGAATAATACCGCCAATGTTCGCTGCAGGTCCTGTGTTCACGGCTCCAGTGAGCAATCCTCGGCCGGCATTGTTCGCTTGATGTGAAACAGACGGGAGTGGGTCGGACGCGGTCGCTCTCTCTTATGGAGAATCAATAGCGTAGCGTTGAATACCTTTGTTGTTGCTGTGATAGGCACTTGTATCTGTATTTTATCGGTGTGAGGGATACGCGAGGACTTTACGACGCTGTTAACATGAAGGTTAGTGTCTCTTCAATCTTAGAAACCCTTGTATCCACGATGTAGCGTCGCTACTCTATCGTATATTTTTATCATCATATTCATGATCTGCCTATGTCTGCGATCTGCCTACATGTCATATAATTTATGTATGGCTTTAGAGCTCCCGTTTCTCAGTACAGTCGAGTTATATTTTGATACAAAACCTTTTACCGGTCCATGCCTTGAATCTTGATACACGTCAATTAGTAGCCTTAATTTAGCACACGAAAAGCTTTTATTATTAATGTTTAATGTTTTATTCACTTTGAAAACAAATTGGACACAAATCTGATATTTCCTGTCGACGTTTCTTTAATCATTTCTAAATAGGACATCCTACGGTTTCTTTTCAATTTTAGATGTAGAAATGTAGGTCGCAGTTCCAACTTTCTGTGATATATACAGATCCTGTATCAGGTTCGTTTTTGGGTCATATTTTACACCTACTTAGCTTTTTCTTTTTCCAATTTGAATAAATAAAAAATTATGTTCATGGCCGACAAATTCGTCGCCAGTTTAACTAAATGTCTTGTATCTGTGTCAAATTCATTATTAAAACGAAAATTGTTGGGGAATTTCCTGTTCAAAGGATATTCAACCTTATGATCAACCGGTGACCGTTCAGGCGCTGAACCCAACCTTCATTAAATCAATGATGCATATCAGATATTTGAGTGACGCCCCAATCAGGGTTGTTATAGGATTTCCAAAGCCGTTGAGGGGATGAGACATGCTAATGATCACTCAAGTAGTCAATTGTCAGCTGCTTGCGTTATTTACTTTTCATTTATTTCGAAATATATGAAACAAAGCCGCACCGCAGTATATACTTTAGGAAAGAATTTAAAAGGGAAAATAACAATTGTTACTAATAACAATCTGCCAAAATTAAACACTTAAAAACCGTCTACAGTCTACAGGATTTTTTTTATATTCCTTATACCCTTATTGCATGAATATACCTATGAGATGTGCAGGAATAATAAGCGAAAATTGTTGTTATTTAAGACTGCAGAATCACTATCGCACACAATTTTCTTGCTTTTCTGCACCTTTCACTCAATCAGCCAGTCATAAATTGTTAATAATATGTCAACGTTATAGATATCAGTTACATACAAATATGTATAAGTAAAGTACCTACTCGTATCCTGGCATGAATCCATGAGTAAGCGCCAGACCGCGACAGCCTGCGCGCCGCTTGAGATTGATATTACGTACTCGTATCGTACGCTTACAAAATGTGGCTTGTAGATTAACTGTTTCTGAGATCGAGTTTGCTGAAGATTTTTCTACATAAGCTTAGTTGTTGAATTATAAACTTTCATTTGCAATTGCATTGTTTTGCCTATGCTCATATAGATTATAGGTACACGTTTTTTGTGTTTGATGTCATTGAAATAAATCCACGAGTATGCGCCAGTGCGCGCTACCAAAACAGCTTGCGCCGCCGCTTGAGATTGATATTACGTACTCGTATCGTACGCATACAAAATGTGGCTAGTAGATTAAGTGTTTCTGAGATCACGTTTGCTGAATTTGCTGCATAAACTTGGTTGTAGAATTGTAAACTTTAAAATTGCATTGTTTTGCATAGGCTTTTATAGCTACACGCTTTTTCTTTCTTTTTCGCAGTTTGGCGTCACATGAATCTATGAGTAAACATCAGACCGCGACAGCCTGCGCCGCCGCCTGAGAATGATATTAAAATCGTCTAAAATAAACTGATTTTATAAAACGCCAATATAAAGCCGTGATTTCAACTGAAATTTTACAAAACGATACGCCTACGCGACGATTCGTGTGTGGAACACTATATACTCGTCTCGTACGCGTTGCGTCGTAACGATACGCTTACGATACGACTACGCCTGCGCCTCGTGTGCGAAGGGCCTAACTGTTTCTGAGATTGATTCTGGAATTGCATTGTTTTGCGTAAGACACGCGTTTTTCATTCTTTTTTTGTAGTTTGACGTTTTTCACGTGAATCTATGAGTGACCTCTAGACTGCGCGCCGCTTGTGATTGGTGTACGTACTCGTATATCGTCATTTACAAATTTTGGATTGTAGATTAAGTGTTTCTGAGATCGACTTTGCTGAAGATTTTTCTACATAAGCTTGAGTAATGAATTGTAAATTTTGATATGCCATTGCATTGTTTTGCATAGGCTTTTATAGCCACACCCTTTTTTGAGTTTGGCGTCATTATCATGAATCTATGAGTTAGCGACAGTCTGCGCACCGCTTGAGATTGATATTAATTACCCGTATCGTACGCTTACAAAATGTGGCTTGTAGATTAAGTTTTTCTGAGATCAAGTGTCGTTATTTTTGTAGAGCATGAGTTTAGTTGTTGCTATTGATTTGTGCATTTTATTGCAATGGCATTGGTTACAGGCATGCGGCGCTATTACAAATATTATTTTTTACAGTTTCTGTAATGTTGAATTTAATTATGACGTCATCAAAGGGTACATGAAGGCTAATCAAATCAAAATTCATAAATATTTATCATTCATTAGCAATAATTATGTAAAAATAAAACGTATCTTGATTAGAATATTTTCCTTCACCTTCATTATTTATTTTGAATTTCATTAGGAAAAAAAATCAAACTCAAGTTTCGTAATATGAGGTTTCAATGTGGTTAGTAACGTTTAAATTGCATACACACAATCATTATGCTCTAACAGCTCGAAGGCGATATCACTGATTGGATTCAGGGGAGCAGAAACCATAAAATTGAAATCAATTTCAGTTTAATGGTTATAGGAGTATAAAACACTTTCGTCACCGAAAGTCCCTTTATCTTTATTCGACGATAAGTTTATATTGTTGGTGAAAAGTTAAAGACTTGTGTCCTAGATTTGCTACAGGAGATAGCATTTTTCCGATATCCCTGAACGGAGCTACGAAGAAAAATATCCAAGTATAAGTACTTTTGTTGTGTCTTGACTACACTTCATTATTAACGTAGCGATCTTTAGTATTCTAGTGTATCAGACTTAACAATGGAATTCCTAATACTTACTGGAATTACATATTAAGCGATATAATGTGTCTGGTAGTGAAGGCTACGTATGTACAGAGAAATGGCCTCAGGTTACAATAATGTAATATACAATACTCGTAGCTATAGATCTCAACTCAATTGTTATGTATCTTTAATTGAACAGACGGTATTATTCATAATACATTATTTATTCAACGAAAGGCACCGCTCAGGTGTCAAATCGTAATTCCTCTTCAAATACCAAGAAAATAGCTCTAGAATTCGTATTCAAATCGCAAAGAATTCATTCATGCCTGGCCATATTCATGCCGGCCTTGAACCGTCCGGGAAGCGATAAAAGCTTATCAAATAAAGTTACTTAGCTTCTCGCGATCAATTTACGACTTCTTATGACAGTGTAAGATTTCAATACACCGAACATATTTATCGTCCGCCTTCCCATGCGATCATGATTTGGGATTTGCAAAAATGTACATATGCCACACGATTTCGGACTTTCCCAAATTAGAAAAGAAGCTAAAATTGAGTGGGTCGACCCGGAAAATTCCCGCGTATTTCTACGACTTCGGATCGGTACGATAGTAGCTCTTATGCGGAGGGCGAAAGGTGGAGTATCTCGTACTGCGGTATAATATATTCAGTTCACAAAATGAATTGCGAGTGTTAGTAACTTGGAGTGAGCCTGCGAACATATTCGCTGGGATCTGTTGCGTCGTTCGTTCCCGTATATTGGTTACACGCTTGGGCGACAAAGGATCTTATCCTTAATTGCGTTAAGGTTGTTTTTCATTTGTCAACTTCTGTAGGGATTTTCTCTACAGCGTTTTCCGATCGTTTTATATGTTACTTATTTGTTGATGGTAGCGGCAACGGCGGGATATTAACTCTGTGTTGGTCTTTGTTTAGCACTTAACTAATGACGGTTCCTTGAGACTTATGTAGCTGAAAGATAATCTGGTTAATTTGTTTTCGAGTATTGTTTTTGTTAACTTGCTGTCGGGATAAACGTTTTGTGTTACTGTAACTGGCGGAGCTGGAAAGTTACGCTTTATTTTTAAACGGTCAAAGCCTTCAGGTGCTAAATGTTAGTGTCGATTATGATGTTGCAAACTGTGTCTTAAGTTTGGGTTGTAGAGTTTATTTCAGAGTGCATTCATCTGGAATGCTGGAAGCAATCCTAGGGAAGCACCTCGGTCGGTGTCGTGCAATTAACTTTTTTTCAGGACGGGCGCTCATTCCCATTGTGACGGCTTGGAGAGAGGATAAGATGACTGAAACCTGGGGCACTCAAAAGACATCTTTAAATCTCGGATTTTTTCCTTCGCTGCGTTGACGAAACGTTTTGCAACTGTGATCATTATATTTAAAGATATACCTTTAACAGTATCTGCGTCAGTTGTCTTTATTTCGCGAATATATGTTTGTGCCTACTGGTTATCTTCGTCATCATTTTTCCATCCATACAAAATTATTATTTGTATGAATATGAAAATTATATTTTCGTTATATTTGAGCGTAATGTAAATATGCCAGTTTAGAATACCATTAACGTTTCAATCTAGGATATTGAAAAACTCTGTGCTTAGGTATAGGAAACTACAGCGTGTGTAAAATAGCCATGTAATGTGTAGGTAATTATAATATAATTACCTACACATTACATGGCTATTTTACTACCTTCAAATGCATATATTATATGCATTTGAAGGTACGAAATATTTTCTATATATGTGTTTACTCTATGGTATGGTATCTCATTCGTACCGTCCATCCGATCGCTATAAAATCTAAAAACAATTAGTTTATATAAGTGCAATTTTTAGTTCGCATTTGAACAAAATCGTTCAAAAA
Organism: Hypomecis punctinalis; assembly: GCA_949316475.1. Classification (NCBI taxonomy): domain Eukaryota; kingdom Metazoa; phylum Arthropoda; class Insecta; order Lepidoptera; family Geometridae; genus Hypomecis; species Hypomecis punctinalis. Next base: position 9,009,128 of record OX438800.1, read on the forward strand.
GTTGTGAAGATGTAAAGGCGTAGATATGTGGAGTTCTTCCACTGCGTTCGGCAAATCGGCACCCTCGCTGTCTAATGGAATGTATGAGTGCGTCTTGATGTCGTCCGTAATATTTTCTCCAGTTTTTACGCGAAGATTTGCTGCGGTTTACTCGTCGTGTAAGAGGCCTCCGCAATTTCACAACATTACGGCGGCGATGAGACGGCAAATTGCTCATTTGTCTGAAGCGACACTTGCAAACCGACGCCCTGCCAATGTATTTACATTGGAGGTAGGCAGGAATCAATTTACGAAATTGCTTTTTGCATAGAACGAAATAGGCTAGTACCTATACCATCTACTTCGCTCTAGGTGTCCCCGATGAAGAAGTAAAACAGTTTTGATAAGGTCAAGGTTCAAATCACCGTGGACATTGGAATCAATATCAGATAGTTACAAATATGTGTTGAATGCAAGTTATTACTAATCAGTTCTTTTAAACACGTTCTATAAATACAAATGAAAATCTACGGGTTTCATGTTATGATAATTAATTTATAATAGTCAACATTTTTATGAACTACCGTTTTTAACATCGGTTTCGTTTCGCGTGCAGTGTTCATGTGTGTCTTCGTCTTTATCAATTTTTTTTTTTATAACCAACAACATCTTAGAACACCTTCACAATATTAAAAACAATGATCTTTTCACTCTCTGCGTCAGGTCCTCTTCTCTTCCAGTTGTCTCTACTTACCTATTCAGGCAACAATAAATTGTTGAGTAAACACGATCTACATTTCAAAGAAATTATTCCGTACAAAATGATATCAAAAGAAGACAAACAAGGAACTAACATAATCTCAAATAATATGAAAAATATACCAACAGAGCGGATAACACCTCTTATTTAGTTCCGGTAGTGGCTTTCCTTTGGCTTGGGTATACGTCGCGACCTCTAGCAAATTAATCGGTGCCTGGAGGATTCCTGTTGACCCTTTCTGATTCTCTTGAAATATGGTTGGGTGAGTCGGGATATTTAGTGATGCAGCCATTGTTTACTTTAGTCATGTTGGAGACTATTTTTTGCTTTGTCACTATTGCTTATACCAGATGAAGAATATATATTCTCGTAATACAAATATAAAAGAAAAAAAACTTATATTATTTTGTACGAATAATTTTTTTGTAGCAATTACTTAATATAAAATTCGCAAAAATGTTCAGTAAATGATTATTTTTAGTCCTTGGCAAAAAGAAACAAGAATGTGCCTACTAGGGTAACGAAAATTAATTAGTAATTTCTTCAACCCGAAATAAAGTAAAAACTTACATTTAAATTTGACCTTAAACATCTTACTTATACATATATATATATATATATAATATAACCATTATTTTTGTGATAAACATTTCAAAAATTGACGCGTTGGTAGGATTTGAACCTGCATCCTCTGGGACTCCGGCCCAGATGCTTTGGCCAATTAAGCTAAAACGCTCTCTGCGAAGGTGCCGAATTTTGAATTGAATTTGGAATGTTTATCTTATACTTTTTATCATTTTTACCAACTATTACGTTGTTGGAAGCGCCATTTGTGAGAACTGCTATAGAAAATAAAGTTTCTATACACCTAGTGTGTGAAGCACGATAAAAATAATATAACCTATACAATACATGCACACAAAATACTTTTTTAAACTATCACAAATTTTATCTATATGTATTATAACTTGGGTATCTTTTCCGCGATTTCTTGGAATATAGGGAGCTCACGAAACCAAAAATCGCGGAAAATACCTTATTTACATTATAAACATACTCAAATTACACGTGTAAAATTGTCATATAAAATATGTAAAATATTCCGACAGCAATCTCTAGCGATCAATCTCTCACTATTCCTATTCCCGGACCTTTCGCGCCATTTTTAGCGAATATTCGGGAACCCTCATGTAGAGTGTGGAAAATTTAATTATCGAAGCAGTGGAGTCCTTCATTGTTATTCGGACGGCGTATGTCTGCCGACTGGTGACGTAACGCGGTGAGCGCAGACCGATGACCTCCATGACTAGACTTGGATATAATCACGGGGTATAAGTTACTCGAGTGAGATATTGAGAATAGTCTAATAGTGCTTGTCTACACGAGCGGTGTCGATGTTTTTTTATCATAATCTGATCGTATGTTAAGTACTGTATGTCATAATGAGATGAGAGTAAACTAGTATGGATATGTAATCAAATTTGGAATTTTTGGTGAAAAGAGTGAGAATGTGGCATAGGAGTTGATGAGAGCATACTTAAGAATGAGATGAGATAAAGATGACAGAGACACAGGAGTATGGTGAGATCAGAATGAGGATGGTATGAAAACGAAAGAAGAGAAATTTAAGTAGGAGTATGAAAGGAAAAAATGAGAGGGAAATCAAAGCGAGACTGATAAATAATGCCAGAAAATAATTGGCGCCAGTTTTTATTGATATTAATAGTATCAAAGTAATTATCTTGGGAGTTATAATTGCTGGTTGAATCCACTGCGAGTAAAACCGTGAATCAATCTGCTGATGGATGGATTAGATTTAATTAGAGTAGAAGCGTATTAGGCGGCGCTGACATCATGTTAACAAGTCATTTAAAATCAGTGCTTGTAATAAAAATGTAGTACAATCCATCAGCGGTTTTATTACCTTTGTTCGATAGTAAAGCGCAGCGAACTAAACATAATGCGATTCGGATGAGCGTTGTTGCGGATGACCTTGGGTACTCATTTGGTTGGCCAATACCTTCAAGTATTTGGTAATTATTTGAGTATTCTCTAACTCTAACATTGCGTAAAGGCACTCAAGTCACGGATTGTTATTAAACTATGGGAGTGAAACTGTTAAAATAAAAAAGCTTACCAAAGAGTATTTTAGGCTGATACTTTTCGGTCCATTGTCAGGTTGTCGCTGAATTAGGCTCTACGTACTTATAAGATAATTTTATACAAGACATTATTTTACCGTTCACACATCACATAATTCGTTGGTACATTTTATGGTATTTAGGAAATTACCCTTTTCTGTCTAGTGATACTGAATCTCTGAAATCTCAAAGTTTCCTTACAAGTTTTAAATCCAATGTTACGATAGCCCCTTTTCCTGGACAGGTGCGTTTCAACTTCTGTTACGTAACATTTTTTTCGCTTAAATAAATACTTGTAGATTCGTGTACTGTTTTAATTTTTATTTATTTATCTATTTGTACTTATGAGTAATTTTCAATTAAAATAATATTGTGTAAGTAACTGTTTTAGAACATATTTTGTTCGAACCTTCAACATCGCTCGAGTGCACCTCGTTCACGGCTTCTGTAAAAAATTGATAAACCTCGATATCGGGAAATATTTTTCCAACGTATTTCCCTATAAATACATACCTCTGTAGCTACTTCGATTTCGGCAACAATTTTAATTTTGATAAAATGAGAGTGCGCCAAGCTGAGCATGATTAATGGACTGAGCCCAAATTGTGACCTAACTCCTGCGGCTTCTATCTTAGGGCTCATGCTGGAGTATTTTCTTCGTGATATCTGGGAGGCAGCCGTCTGTAACAATGTGATTACGGAAAGGATATATAGTGCCGTATATGTAGTAGAGCAGAAAGAAAGGCGAATCAATGAAAGCCAAAATAAGGATTTGGTAAAAATAGAGGTTGAGTACTAAATCTGCTAATCCTCAAGTTATTATAATTCATGTACGGACACAAACACTAGATCTATTTATGTAATTAGACCCATTGCTGTCTATAGGTCCCCTCTTTTTCAAAGTTCAAATGTATTTATTTCAATTAAGTACCTAAGATACACTTTTGAAACGTAATGAATGTACAATTTTTAAATCATTACCAAATATCGTGAAAAACAATAATATAACTTTAGATTAAATGAAAGGTCGCGCGAACAATCACCAATCCAAGAATATACACAAAACAAATACAAAAATACAAATAATTTATCATAAAACATTTACATTAAACTTAAAGGTACATTAACAAGTGCACTATACAAAATAAAGGACATGTCCACAAAATGTATGGAGGCTGGTCTAATAATAATCAAAAATTCTAACCACAACACTCGTTACATTTCAAGAAAGTTCATATTATTTTGAGTCTATTACAACAGTTAAAAACAAAAAAGAGCCCAAAAGAAAAAGAGAGAAATGAACAATAACAATAAAACTATAAGTAAAATTATAACCTCATCGAAAAATTACAACACAATGTTGCCATATGAGAGTTATGGAATCTCACCACTCCTACCAGCTGGGTTGGTTGGTCGGTTTACACCACTCAAATAAACTAAAACGAGATTAAATTACATTAGATTTGCTTATTTGGGTCAGAAAAAATATGTCAATTTAAATATATATTTATATATATTTATATTAGATAGTCATAAATTCATTCAGCTCCTGTGCAAGCGTCATCCATTGCCTTCAGACATATTTAGTACACTAAGCAATTTTTGACCAGTCCTGTGAAAATCAGGAAGTAGAATTTCAGCTGAGATGATGATGTTTTAGTACCTAATACAGTTTTGCTTCACGTAACCAAGTATATTGCGAAGGAAATTTATATTCTCGGATAATATCAAATAAATATTTCCACAATTCGATGATCGCAACGAAAATAAGCGTCATATTGGCAAGCTCTTCGTAGATATCGATGTATCTAGCTAGAGATTACGTTAAGTACTACATTTGTAGTTATCTGTGAGTATATGAAAGATGAGTTTTTAGAATTTTTGTTTTGGCACAGCATTGCCAGGTTTGCATTTTCATTTATTTAAGATAGTGGTATATTTTGTTTTTAATCGCGATTGGCAAAAATATATATATTTCTTTCTTCTAGATAGGTTCGCGTTCGCCAAGGAACCACGCCCTGCCTGATCTTAAGCAGATAAGCGTTCTAGGGTCTAGGGCTTTTCCACTAACCTAAAAGGTTCTTGTTTACTTTCAAGACTCTCAGATTCAGACGGAAGATATTCCCAGACAAAGAGACGTCCTTGCTTACTGTTTCAGCATAACCTGTTCGTCTTTGCTTCCAAGAGCTATGTGGGACCCGTTTCTCTAACTAGAATGATCAAACTCCCAAACAAGTCATTAAAACAGCTTACACCACTTTATAATGATGTAGTTTCATACTTCCCGGTTCCAACGAATCCCGGTTAGGATCATGCAGATGTCGGACATTTGTTATTCAAATGCGTACAGACGACGTCTCAAACGCACGAAAAAGCAATGAATATGTAAAAACGATTATGAAAAACTTTTGAATAAATGAGGACTTTTGTTTGTGCCTACTTCTTTTCCCTTTTCATGTTCTGTTTTGACAACTACAAATTGTTAAGACTAGATTTTACTCGCGGCTTCCCACAAGGTTATTTCATTTAATTTTATCCGGGATAAAAAGTAACCTGTGCCACTTTTCCACTTTTAAACTTCATCTATGCAAAAAATCAAGTCCATCCAACGCTCCGTTATTGCGAGAAAGAGAAGCAAACAAACCAACAAACACACTTTCTGTTTAATAATTTATGATTTATAATATTAGTAAGGATAATCCTTATGATGTTCTCAGGTGCTTATACATTCACTATACCTGATGCCAGATTTTTCACTAACCTAAGCGTAGGTACTTGTAAATGCGTCTTTGTTCATAATAAGACGCAATCATCGTAATATAAAATGTAGAACGTCAACTGCTGGACATATTATGTCCCCTATGGATTTCCAATAAGACCAGCTGACTTACACGCAGCATGTTCTTGAAGTCTTGATCAGCGGCCGTATTGTATTGTGTACGCGTTCTGACGATCGGCTTCGCTTTTCCTCCCGCTCGTTCTCGTGGCGCGAGCAGGAGAAAAGGCGAAGCCAAACGTCAGAGCGCGTACACAATATGGGAGCAGATCATCTTGGTCATTGTAACACCTGTGTTTTGCGAAATTAATATTAATTGCATCTTAGAGGCAGACGTTATACGTTGTGCTTGTTAACCGGCACGGGGTCGATGCACAACAACATCCTTTCGGAGGCAATTGTACTTATTTGCAAAAGTAAAAGAGGTTTTGTGAAATTCATCTTTATTAAATATCTCACCTTGATTTAGTCTACAGATCTTTCACAACATCAGATATACATAACTTTTGAGAGTAGATTCCAGTTTAGCTTGGTTTCTAATGGTTTAGGTGCGGGTTTGATCACTTTTTCAAAGCTCAGAGAAAAACTGTGTCTCGCCTCTCCACAAAAAGACACTTAATTATTGGGGGCATTAGCAAAATTTGCAGTAGCTCTGCGCTAAATTGTCAGTCATAGCTATTTGCAGTTATCACCTAGTTAGTGACTATCGACGGTTTGATGGGGTGATAATTTCCCAATTTCAGTTATCTTAACAACCGGCTTGTATACCTATGTGCCACGTCACGATACAGCTAACAATACGGACTCAATTGTTCATCGTAATGTATTTTGATATGGAATCATTCCTGAAACCTCGCTGTGACAGCTTTTCTTGCGGCCTAACAGCTCTCCTGTGCAATTTAAGGGATGGTCACTACCTTGGATGACACGTTACATTGTCGGTGCCGCTTGTGTTATTTGCTTAAATATGGTTCAAGCGTATGAGTCTGAGTCTTGAAGACTAAAACTAGGGTACTTAGCCTATATAGACTAGCTAGGGTTAGTGTCATAGTAAAAATTGTTCATAATGTTGAGTGCAAAGATACCGTGAAGTGTTCACCCTATCATCTGTAATGCCAGACATATAAATACCTACCTACGTATCTATTTAAAGATCTCCTTTAAAGACAAAGCTCTATTACAACAATGCTAACGAAACTCGCTCCTGACACAGTAGGTACTATCTACCTTGATTAGTTTTGTGGTTGACTCTACCTTTGTTTCTGTCTTGCTAACTTTAAACTAAATGGAAACATTAACAACAAGATGAAGTTAACTGAAACCACTTCTTAAATCTAGTTGTGGCACACCGACTGTTAGTAGATTTGGCCGAATATAGTACTATAACTAACTAACTATATTTTTACACTTTGGCCACGGTCAAAAGCTGTGCTAGGTACCTATTTCAGATTTACGTAAGAAATTAACTCTTATAAATTAGATTATGCACTATACGCAATATACACAAAATTGAGACTTAAGGAACTAGCACGGAGATAATGAGAAATGGCTAGGTACATGAGAGGCTTATTTTATGTCCAAATGTAGACGTTATAGCTAAAACAATGATTATGAACTGACAAACAGAGTACTTAGTTTTTTAATTAAGTTTTTAGAACATTAATTTCTCTCGACAAATCATACACCTTAATTCTACATGACTACCTATAATTCTACATACCTTGTAGTCTCAATGCTCTGAACGTCATTAATACGACGCTACATCCGCGTCCCATCCATCCATCAGCCACAGGACGTCCACTGCTGGACATAGGCCTCCCCTATAGATCTCCAATAAGACCGGTTGGTAGCGGCTTGCATCCAGCGCGATCCTGCGTTTTTAATGAGGTCATCCGTCCACCTTGTGAGTGGACGTCCTACGCTGTGCTTGCCGTTGCGTGGTCTCCACTCGAGAACTTTTCGACCCCATCGGTCATCAGTCCTTCGCGCTATGTGCCCTGCCCATTGCCGTTTCAACTTACTCTTAGCTTACTCTTAGCCATTGCCACGAAATGATGATGATGATTTCAACTTACCAATCCGCTGGGCTATGTCGGTAACTTTGGTTCTTCTACGAATCTCCTCATTCCTGATTCGATCTCATCCCGCCCGCAACCGCATGTTCTTAATCGTGGATGTTAAGTCTCATAATCGATTAACTAAAATCGCTTCGCAACGATCATAATAGCCTACAATGATCACCCCTTGTGCTAACAAATACTGCCTACTTCTTTTAAGTTCCGAGGGCCAAGAATTCGATGTTAATGGTAAGCAATCGTGTTTTATTGTCCTCGTAACGCTTGATGGCCATATAAAAGTACTCACCTTCAAGGAAGGGTCTACAGCTTCGCGATAATGCTGTGGGATTCCGTACTTAAGATACCCTGGGGCTAGTCGCTAAAGAATCAAGTTGGGCTTCTTTTATATGGGTGGGTGCTTTACCGTCTGGCTGTGCTTGTAGTGAGGCTATTAAGAGATTTTGGAGCGACGTCACGCCATTTTTGGGTCAACAAGGGATAATTGTGTCAGTCGATATCTCGGAAATTAAACGTGTGTCGTGAGCCGTGTAATTAATTTTTTTGATATAATAATTGAATACTACTGGGCAAAGGTTTCTGAGTTAAAACTATTACAAATTTTTCCTCTACATATACATCTATGTACCAGATGGATCGACGAGAGGTAAGAAAACTCTGCAGACTATTGATAGTGTACCACCTCTATGTTACAAACAATTTACGAATTTCTTTTTGTAGTTATTAGATCTAATACTATCACAAAGTTACTACACTACTACTACATAGAAAGCAATTGGATCATCCACAGACCCTTGAAGGTCTAAAGATAATCCAAGTGCTCAAGCCCACTGCCAGTTGGCAGCGTGCCCAGCATGCTGGCAGCATTGCCACGCTGATTGGCAATGCTTATACGTTGAGCCAAATAAACACCAGCATTTTGGTCACAAAATTAAATGTTAATAAGTGTTATGTGACGATAACTTTGATGACACTATTCTATTTTGCCTTCTAGACAGATTCACGCAATCATAACCTAGTCAATCTTTAAGTATATATAATTCTACTGTACGTGTGTATGTCACTGAACTCCTCCTAAACAACTGGACCGATTTGAATGATTTTTTGTATGCGTTTGGATGGCGCCCTGGATGGTTTATATTCACAAATCAGCCTGGCAGATGGCGCTGCAGCGGGTTCGCTAGTCATAATTGTAATAATTATTATAATAGTCATAATTATAGTTATGACTTTGACACCTTATTTTTAACACGCTTTTATTAGTTTCACCTGTATGTTTGCTTGTAACCAACTCCTTTGAGCTCGATTTTGACCTACTTTGAGCGATCAGATTTTCTTTACACTTTGCACACCTATCAAAGACCGATGACAATGCATTTATAAAAAATAAAAAATGTATGACTCCTAAGCGGATGAGCGGATCAACTCAACTTGGTGGATAGGCTTAGCCGCTTAAGTGGATGAAAGTTCGGGGAAACATCCCAAGAAATCTAGTCAGATTGTACCGAGCGTGCTAGGCACAAACCACGATACCTACATAATAACATTCTATTCGTCGGCACAACCTTACTTAGTCGCTGTTTTCCCAAACGTTTGTCCACACATCCATTCTTTAATAAGCTATTTCTTTTGAGCATGGTTTACCAACAAGTTATAGGAAACTTCTACTGCATTTTGTAGTCGTCTCATCCGAAGTAACATGATTTTCATAAAAGTAACATGATTTTCATAAAATAGAGGTGTTAATCGACGGTGTAATTATAATCTCATCATAATCATTACAATCTAGTGTGTTTAAATTGTAAACTGCAAGCTGTGAGAATTATTCTATGATTATTCACGTCTATGAGATCTTTTAATCTACTCCCACTCGTACATCCACACGCTTGTTTTTTAAAACAAATAATTACCTACGATTAGAATTTTTGGAATATTTTATTGTGCGCTCTTTGCCAAGATGCATATGTATTTTGGGGTCAAGTGTGAATAGTCATGAAAGTAAATAAACCATTCTATTTAATTTCAAAATCGTGTTTGTTAAATTCAGTATTAATTTATGAGCATTAATTTATTTTGACCATTTTTGGCTGTACCAAAAATGGTCATTGTGAATCACTATGAACTATTTTTACTATGAGTTTGGTACATCCGCTGTTCCATACATTTTGTTAATTTATAATTTGATTGTAACATTCATTTTCCTTTATAAATTCTTAAAACGTATGCGTAAAAAGACTAAATCAAGACTTTCTATCGTTTTCTATACTTTGACTACTACTTCATAGATATAGAAGAAATATTTAAACCTATACATATATAAATAAAGCTGTAAGTAGATTAGCACGTCTCCGCCGACTGCTTGAGCTTCACTAATGAGTGTTTCGCCTATGAGTTTTGTTTGACATTCTATTTTAGCCCTAAGGAGGTTACTTTATACAATAACCTACGAAGCGACGTCGGCAAAGTTATTCAATGAAAACTGTTGTTCACACTCGGTTACGTTAGCGAAAACTTCCCGCGTTAGTTTCGGAAATCATGTTGTTTAGAACTCTAAAGCGTTTCGCTATAATTTACAATACACTCCACAATTTTGGCAACTAAATAGATAGTCGGGTTAAATTTGAAACTCAATGAGCTTCTGTCTGTGTCTAAAATGCGATTCAACAGAACGAATTAACTCATCATATTTATTATTATATTATAGTTTCTATACAGGGTTATTTCTACTCAATTAGCATCCTTTTAGGGGCTTATTCTGTACATCAAAGCTAACAACTTTTGTTCTGCGACTTATGTCAAAACTAAAAAAAAAACGGTTTTCTGTCAGTTGTACCATTCAGCTGTTCCTTACATTTGGTCGCAGGTGAACGATATTTTTTACGATATTTTCGTGTTAGTTCTGTGTTGGTTCTGAACGCCGGTTAAAATAATTATACGTTGCATTAAATATTAACCGACTTACCACAAAAGATTTAAACACATTTTAAACACTGTTTAACCGTGCAATTTGTACTGTTAAACATAGTCTAACGCGTGCGTAAAACTTTTGTGGTAAGACGGTGTCAGTTTTAAGTTTTGGTGTGTACAAAACAAAGTTTATAATCAAGATCATTATGAATGTTGATGTCCCTAAGAACACAATTTTTCCTAAGAAACGATGCCGCAAATTTCATGTAAATAACAACTCTCTGATTTTATCAACCTACTCGTACAACCGTTTATTTTCTTATGCACACAGTAGCGTATACTAAGTGCCATTTTTTCTAGGAATAAGCTTTTAAGACAAGCTGTAAATTAATTTAACTATCCATACCTATTGACGCAGCTGCCTTTGAATAAATAAATAAACAAAACGCCCTAGACTTGAGAAAAGCGCAGATATTTTAAAATTAGTCAACTTTTATCCCTAACTTGCCGAAGTTATTCAAGTAACTTAAAAAGTTACGAATTTATGGCTCACAGATCTGGGTAGTTACACAACTTGGAGAAAGTTTAAGTGAGGGTCAAGGGCCGTGAATCCTCAAAACGTTTGGGCCAAGTTATCTTATAGTCGTGCACGGTTATTTTAACGTGAGACTGTGTGAATACATCTGATCCGTATTTTAAGTCTAATTAGAGATGGTTTATCTTCGATCCATTTCTTATAAACTTGACGAGAAAGATCTACCAAAGTTACCCACAGAGCCAAACGAATTGGCAAGTTAAAATGGCGGAAGACAGGGCAACACGGAAGGCCGATGACATCGAAAAGTTCACTAGTGCAGACCAAGTGTCGGCAAGCGTCCTCAAGGTGGACAAATTAACTCACTAAATCCGCAGCATTGAATTGGAAGCAAGCTGCTTCCAACCGGTCTTATAGCAGATAGGGAAGGCCTATATCCGGCAACGGACGCCCTATGACTAAAACGACAACGATGAGTCGGGCAAGTTGCATGCATTCCTCATGGCATACCTAGCTTTACGCCTTCTCGTAGCTTCTCGTAAATAGTTGACGCATCGCTCTCGCACAATTCTGTACTTTGCGTGGCTTGATTTTATTTGGAATTTAATTGCTATAGCTTTCCATTCGTAATACATTTGTATAGTGTGTGTGATGGCACACTGATTTGACTATATGATTAGATTCCATAGGCGGCGTGCCCGATACTTTTTTCACTTTCTTTTCACTATAAGTTTTTCTACAAATTGTTATTCTCCGTCATCATTGTTGATTACTCAGATTGTAAGTGGAAGTATCGAACAAAATCTCTACCAGTGATTAATTCTTCATCTTGATATTTAAAATAATGTTCTAATAAATGATCACAAGCTCAAATCATAGTTAAGTATTGTTGAAGAGTAATACAGCTAAGATTTACCAACAATTCCATATACTCGTGAAGCTTTAGGAGTCAGAACCTCTGTCAGAACGAAAAGTAACGCAGGGAGAACCCCAGTGGGATCTTCACCCTGAAACATAAAATATGTTGGATCTCGTAACCCTGTACCTCAATCAGACTTCCTACCAAACCCGCAGCGAAGTTAACTCTCCAGGCATTCTTGACGCGTCTCAGAGACTATATTTTTTTATTAACCGAAATAAAAAAGCTTTTCTCGTATTTTATGATTATGAATCGCGAAGTAGCCGTGAAGGGCGCAAATGCTTTCATTAGCATGGCACTTCGTAACCCTATTCGTAGGTACTTTCATCAGAGTTTTTTAATTTACCTTTCTTTAATTTACAGCCTTTGTTCTCTACGCCGTGGAATGTATTTTTAACGTTTGTATTCTTTTATGTTTTTGTATGAAATTGCAACTGTTTATTTGAGGATCTGAATGTTGGTCTAAAGCTATGCCGGAATTAATGCTTCATTTTTCTGCTTTGCAGCTTTTATAAATGTGTGAAATGTACTTATTGTGCTGGGAGGGATTAGTATGAGTTTAAATCTAAACGGAAACTACAAAAGTTTCCGTGTGGCTCCATATATGGCTTTAGTTACTATCTATATAAGTATGTATTTAAAAATAAGTATATGTAGTATATCAGTCTCTGGCAGCCATATCACAAGGTTTGCTTAGTTTGGGGTCAGAGGCCTTGTGTAAGATGTCCCAAAATATTTATTAATATTATTATTTCTTATAATAATTATATATTTTTTACACCAGGATATCCATATATTTTTTTATGGAGCCAGTCGGAAACGATAACAGAATAGTTTTAGTTTTGTATACAAACTTATACAAAGGTCCAAGGCCGCAACTAATCGAAGCTGTGACAGAAGAGAGCTGATACCTCTGTTAAGTTAATCTAGAGCGATATAATATGTATAAATAGGTAAATATTTAGTCAGTATAGATGCATACATATATGTATGTATGCATCTATACTGACTAAATATTTACCTAATAATAATTAAATATTTAACTGATAATTTAATGGGCGTGTTATGACACGCCTATTAAAAGGGGCACGTTTTTTAAGTTTTTAATTAGTAGCGCTCTTAGCACAATTTTACTTGGTGTTTGTCAGCGGTCGCCGAAGTTATTGAGCAGCGTTCAGCACGTTCAGTCTTCGGTTGAGGGACCGTGGGTGGCATTTACAACTGAGCCCTACCGTGGCTTGAATGAGACACGTTAAATTGTAGGTCCCGGTAGTTTTAGCCGTTTAACTATGTGCGAGACCTCCAGGCGGCTTAAAAACTCTGAACCAGTATGCTGAGTGTGAGTTTTGTCGTAAACATGACGCGCTCTTCGGCGAGTGTGTAAGCATGTAATTTGTATGAACTTGCTCTCGCACAAAGTGTTTCAAAAACGCGCTGCTAGTGGCGCTGTAAATTTCTTCATACAAATTACATGCTTACGCGCTCGCCGAAGAGCGCGTCATGTTTACGACAACACTCACACTTAGGATACAGGGCTAGCTACCTTGCCTATACGATACTATTTTTTTATTACAAATACTATAGGCGTAGCCCTGCTTTTGAAATATTCGAATCCAGCTTAAAACACTAAGTAGTTGAAGTATAACAATTTGGAAGATACGAGCAGAATCCGGTTAAATAACGATCAGCGAGGGACCAAAGTCTTTACGTAGTTAGGCTAACTAGACTTTAAAAGCTCATACGAGTTTCATAATGGAGCGTTTCGAAATAAAACTTAATGTTATGTTTACGTGGTTTTAAGCTTTTGATCGTGTAAGAAAGTTAGTGTTAGTATAAATACCTAGGTTGAAACCTAAGTACTTATATATTACTGATGTGAAATGGTGGTGTGGTACCTACAGTAGGTAAGGTACAGTAAGGTATTGTTACAGTAGGTGCCTGAGTTCCTGTGTTACTATAAATTGTAATTATATATCCTTTAGTTGACGTAATCTAGACGGCTTATCGTAAAAAAAGACTGAAAGTTTTGTTTATAAACCAGAATCTCATCTGTACAACAAAAAGGAAAATTCGTAAAGATATTCTGTTAATGTTACAAATACATGTGTAACATTTTTAGTAAAATTAGTTACATAGATATTATATTTAAACGGGGATTCAATAAGGCTATTTTCCTTATACGACTCAATTATCATCAAAATCGGACCAATGCAATGGTTTAGAAGATATTATAAAAAAATATTTTGTAGTTGACCCTTGTCCCTTAATTGCTCATTATCTCAAAACTTGATTTTGTGGGTTAGCTCTCTTCACCACCAAAGCCACGATATGTACAATATTGTACAAGCCGATTCAAGCTGTTATTTTGAAAATCTATAGGAGGCATACGGCTGATATTTTCTCTAAATGTGGATGACGCAATTATTTGTAACAGACAATTTTACCAAAGCAGTGTTGATGTCATAGTGTCAGCCTGCCATAAGCATTACAGGATTATGTAATAAACAGATTTTCTACATAACCAATTGCGATATGAAATAAAACCCCACTAATTGGAAAGTCCTCAATTCCGAATCAAAAACATTCCCAATGGTTTACCTATATAAAAAGCCGCGCTATCGGAAAGTTTTTAAATAAATCTGCGAATCCGACAGTGGTCGAACTAATCCTGTGCTCTAACTGTTTTGTTTTCATCCCGGCGCCGAGTGCTGTATCTGTTTTTGTGGATTTAGGGGAATCCACTTACTGGGCTTAAACTTATACTTAGAAATTGACAGTACTGATGTCCTGGAGAACTGAAGCTAATGAATATGTAATTAACGCGACCGCAAATGCAATTTAGAAAAACAAAAGTGTGTTCACACGCAATGTTTAAAAAACCCGGACAAGTGCGAATCAGGCACATAGAGAGTTACGTAAAAACATATTGTTAAAATAGTGTTAGCATGTGCCAATGAAGTTCTTTTATATGATACCTTACATGATACGATTTACTCACTTCGAATTTTGAACCAATATTTTGTGAATTTTGTGGCCCTATTTTTTTGTGATTTAAATAAAAATGTACAGTTTTCAGATTCATTCCTATATGTGTACTCTGAGACAAAAGTTTTTATCCAACTTTCATAGTTCTATGTCAACGAGAAGTACCCTGTAGGTTTTGATTTTTGTGAGTGTCGAAATATGCGGTTTTTTACGACATAAACGGCTCTAACTTTTGTATATGATAACTGAGAAGTTTTTAATCGTATCTATGATCTTGTGTAAAAACACAACTGCAAGAGATCATAGATATACGTTTACAGTTTAAATTTCAACTAGATATCTTTACGCGTTCTCGAGATAAAGAGTCTTGACATACACACAGACGGACAACATTGTGATCCTATAATGGTTCCGTTTTTTCCGTTTGAGGTACGGAACCCTAAAAAAGGAAATATCCACTCCTGATACACCTATTAGTTGTGTTCACGAATAGAATTTTTAAAAAACTTAGCTGTCTAAAATTTTATTAAAATTCCAAATGTCTTTAAATTTTCCTTCTAGCGTCTCGACACTTTGAAGTCGCAAAAATCAGTGTTTTGTCAATCAGCTTCTTGGTCGAGTCAATGAACATTTTGCATAACTAATAGCTGATTTTTTTATGCAATTTTGGTGTTAGTCCCATAGCAAAAAGCTACGCTATGTACCTTTATACGTTGTTGTAAAAAACTGTTTAAAATTATGTACCAAAATCAGTAATCACATGATCACCCACATAGGAAGGTATCAAAAAGAGTCAGAGTTGATGAACTCTAGAGAGCTAGTAATTATATCGCTTTTACGGAAATCACGATTAAATTGAATCGTCCATATCCAATCAAGTTCAGAACCAGTACGTATATACCAATACAGTACGTAGGTACGCAGTTAATTATGAAATAGCCCCGCTTTACGATACGAAAGCTTGTGACAAATAGTACTCGACGACCAATTAGATTAGGTAGCTGTGCTATTGTCTGCCTATTACTTATTAATATCCATCGACTTGGCATTTTTTTGACCAACGAACCACCGGAGGAGGTATACAATTCGACCCGTATATATATATATATTTTTTGTATGTATAACCACGCATAACTTTTTTTATACTAGTCCGATTTCAATAATTCTTTTTTTATTGGAAAGAGTATACTTCGAAATTGGTCCCATGTAAATTTTATCCAAATCGGTTAAGCCATTTTTGATAAATCTACAGTAATGTGAAAAATGCTACATCGATCCGTGCATAATACTCGTATTTGCGTTCTAGTGATGCGCCCCGGCTTCGCACAGATGTATTGTACATATAAACATTTCTCTTGAATTACATCTATTTAAACAAACTGCATCAAAATAATCCGTTGCGTAGTTTTAAAGATATAAGCATACATGGGGACAGACATTGGAAAGCGACTTTGTTTTATACTATGTAATGATTCTGTACACGGGTGAAGTCGGTCATGCTATTTTTTGCAAAAAATAATTATGTTAATATCATACGCTATTGATCTACCTATTGTAATGTTGGTTTCGTCAATTTTCAATGCGCTTGGCCAGTACCTACTAAAGTTGTATTAAAATTATTAGTTAATTATAGTACAAAAAAATATTAGCTTGTATGAACGACACGCTTCGACCATTCGCAATTTAGCCAAAGCGTGATTTTGGTGCACCCACTTAAGTTTAAAATGAACTAAAAATGTAATATACTCTTTGAATTTTTCCTTTTGGCTCTTATTCCAAAAGAACCAAGAAAGCCAAGCGCGTCAAAAAGAACTCATTATTCCTTCTAGCCTAGCCTAGCCTAAAATCTATAGAATGTCAACAATTTATGCATCTTCGTCCCCACCGCAGATTAGATAACAACCCGACCTAACACTGAACAGTAACAATGTTGGCTTTAAGGACACTTCACGAAATAGGTTAGTGGTTGGAGTACAATGGCTAAATGTTAATAAGGTTTAGACTGTAGAGAAACATTGTTAGTGAATGGTCGCCGTAACGGCGTGTGTGCTAAACCTGCGAGTACTACGGCATGGGAACCTCGGCCGTGTTTGAACTAGTTGCTAAACATAGGCTAGTCTAGTGAGTTCACAATTCACTTAAAGCTGAGTGGAAAGCTTTGGTGACAGTTTTTAGAGTTTTTCAGAAAGGGCTTGAAAACCTCTACTTTTCTGGCCTTTTAATAAGCACATTAGTGTACTGCTGGATCTACTGGTCTACCTTCGTAGGTAGATCTAGTGGATACGCAGCATTAAACACTTCATGTTTGTCATGTCTCACGCGCTTGACTTTACGGCGCAGACCGAAACCATCACTGCTTATTGAAGTCTAAACTCTTAGTTATTTTTAGTGGTATTTCAAAGCTACTCTCTTAACTCTAGCACAGTCACAACTTGCATTGTATCTCACATTGGAGAGGTCCAATGTATTTCGGACTCGCAACTCGGGTGTCCGAGCCCTTCCTGGTAAAGCCAAGTGCGTGAGTCATGACAAACATGAAGTGTTTAAGGCTGCGTATCCACCAGAGATGAAATATATTAAATGGCGTGCAAGAAAAAAACATCAATAAATTAATGCTCATAGCAGGTTTTTTTATACCTTTATTTGGAGGTGCAATAGACCACACATTTATTCACCGAAATACCTGGCCGGCTGGGAATCAAACCCACCAACTGTGCTACTGCGCCACTGCGCCGCTAGCAACCTACCAACTGCGCCACATGTATCGCTAAATAGAATTACTTTTCGGTACACCGTGTCATACTTCACACGCATCTTCGCATATCTCATCTACAACAACAAACTAATTATAATAGAAATTGTTCATCATACGAATTTATAATAACTTTATCAGTTATGAAATAATTATGAATATCTGTAGGCACTAGGCAGTATCTATAGGTACGCCTAGGACGCCTAGGTGTCTATTCAATGTTCAGCCGGGCAGTGGGTGTTGCGACGTCATTACGTCTAGGAAATAGGCACTTTTCCCCTCGTTAGTGACTCGTCCCCTAGCACACTACCAAACTAGTAATAAACGCTGCCAACTTTGTAAATTGAACCCTACCACGTCGAAATAAAAGCAAAAAGTAGAAATTTAGTAAAAATTAATAAAGCAGATGAGAGCAGAGCATGTATGTCAATTAATACACCGTTGTATTCTTCTAAAATATGCTATTTAAACCTGTGCAAATAAATATTCTAAAGTTTGTAATTAAGCTTAAATTAAGTTGCAGAGTCATAGTTTTATAACATTTATGATATTTGGGGTTAAAATTAATGCCCAATAGGTAATAGGACTGAGAAAGTAAATATTTGAATTCAATATTGTCTTATTACCTCAGTTAATTTCAAATATCTTTGTTTCAGGTAACTTTGCCAGAGCCATTAATTATTGAAGCCCTACAAAATAGAGCGTACATTTGGAATTTGTATTAATGAGACCAAGAAAGTCCCGTTTAAGTTTTTTGACCGACGAAACGGAGGAGGTAAGTATTCAATTCGAAGCGTATATATTTTTTTTATGTTTAACCCGCATAATTTTTTAACGTAGTAGTCAGATTTCGATAATTTTGTTTGTATTGGAAAGAGTATTCGTCGAAATTGGTTCCATTTAAAATTCGAAAAAAAAATATACCTAAGAGTAGGAAAACAGAGTATGATTGATTATTCACTCACAGTCTGATTGTAACCACATATAACTTTTTACAGAGTGGTCCGATTTTAATAATTCTTTTTTTGTTTGGTAAAATGGTAAATTTTATCGAAATCAGCTGAGCCATTTGTGATAAAGAATAATGTGAAAATTACTATATTGATCCGTGCGAAATATTCAAATTCTGTAAACGGTTGAAGTCAGTTTGCCGTTTTTTGGGAAAAATATATGTTTGAAATATGAAATTTCTTTTTTGGACAGTTGACTTATGAAACTCTTCTAGGATAAACCTTAAAGTTTTAATTCTTTAAAGTTTATTGGTCTGCCTTCTCATTTTATCCTTGACGTATTATTTATAAAAAAATTGTCTTGACATGACTCATTGTCATCATTTTGTATCAATGACTTCATTTGAATGAATCACTTATGTTATTTTTTCTGTATACGTTGTTATTTTTTCTTACTGTAATGTAATACGTATACTCAAA
Organism: Hypomecis punctinalis; assembly: GCA_949316475.1. Taxonomy (NCBI): domain Eukaryota; kingdom Metazoa; phylum Arthropoda; class Insecta; order Lepidoptera; family Geometridae; genus Hypomecis; species Hypomecis punctinalis. The sequence continues at coordinate 9,028,387 of OX438800.1, forward strand.
TTAAAATCCTACTAATATTATAAACGCGAAAGTTTGTGAGGATGGATGGATGGATGGATGGATGGATGGATGGATGTATGTATGGATCACGCAAAAACTACTGAACGGATTGAGATGAAACTTTGCAATAATATAGTTTATATATCAGAATAACACATAGGCTATAAATTATAATGATATATTGCGTATGCGGGCAAAGCCGCGGGTAAAAACTAGTTTACAATAAGTACGAATTCATCAAATTCTTTCATCTTATAAAAAATATCACATTCAATTTCAAAATGCTATCGATTAAAGAATTTTCGAAATCGGCCCAGGGACTATTGCTAACAAAAAAATCTTTCTTTAGTCAGTGTAGATATAAAGTATCTCCTTATTCAGTTGGATAAAAAGTAGCAAAGTAGCTTTTTCCAAAGTCATGAAAAACAAGTTGCCTGCACCTCGTTTTCTCCACATAAATTACTAAACTTAGCTGCAATTACTTTTAATGGAATAGACTGGGTGAACTGAAACTCTACGTGAACTTTTTTTAAAACCAGGCCAAGTTCAAGTTAAGTCGCACTTAACTACTTCAGTTCAGTAAAAAGTAATTTTGATGCGAGAGTCAATTGTTTCGTTTTCAATTACTGAACTAAGTGTTATTTTCAATGAAATAGTAACATTTTATAAATATAATTATTGTTAGCTACTCAACCGTTTAGTCCACTGTACTATGTGCAGGATTTTAAGGGCTATTAAGTTTTAATTGAATAATTAAGCAGAAGAAATTATTTTTATCGTGCTTCACACACTAGGTGTATAGAAACTTTCTTTTTGTGATAAACATTTCAAAAATTTACGCGTTCGCAGGATTTGAACCTGCATCCTGGGACTACGGCCCAGATGCTTTGTCCAATTAAGCTAAAACGCTCTCTGCGAAGGCGCCGAATTAGTGAGTGTTTATCATTTTTACCAACTACTATATTGTTGGAAGCGCCATTTGTGAGAACTGCTATAAACCAGTCAGTCACTTAATGTGAAATTATTAGAACTTCTTACCATTACCGAGAAATGACGCATTGCTTAATCAATGAAATTATTTTTATCGTGCTTCACACACTAGGTGTATAGAAACTTTCTTTTTGTGATAAACATTTCAAAAATTGACGCATTCGCAGGATTTGAACCTGCATCCTCTGGGACTCCGGCCCAGATTTTTAATTAAGCAGGTTGCTGCTTTGGAAAGTGCAGGGATATACTCATCATAGCAAACAACATAATTGTATAGTTAGGCCCTAAATCTCTATCATCAGTTACTCTCCTTTCTAACAACCGGATAAATAAGTGCAAAATCTTACTCTATCTTTTCTAAAACCAACATGTGCCAAATAAACCAATGTTTCTCCAAGACTGTTTCGCTCTCTTGTTCTTAAGTGTAGTAACTAAAAATAAACTTTCGGTCGCTTAAAATAAAGCTCAATTTTATGTTCTGATATGGGACGTTTTTGTACGGAATCCTTTTCTTCTTAATTAATGTTCGGTAGAGCACAAAGCTGCGATTGTATTTTTTGTGCGGCCAGTAGCAGTAATGTACAGACGGCGACAAATTTTGATGACCTACTTTATTAACATGGTGATAATTTAATGGAGGGACGGTTTAATTAATTAAAACATAAAAAATACTAACTAATTTTAGAAAATAAATACTGCTTTCAAGAGCGACAGCACAGTCTTTTCTTAGATAGAATCTTTCGGCTTTCGTGTGGCTTCGTAGGCCTATGTTCTGGACAGTAGACTATTAAAAGGAGTATACAGCGCGGTAAGTAAGTACAGTCTTTGATGAGACTGAGAACAAAAATATTCTGTAATAAAAGGCACGGCGGCGCGCGGCGTATGTATTAAAATAATAAATATGAGAAATATTTGTTAATGAGTGTTGATGGAATCAATTTATAATAAAATTACTTTTTAGTAGGTATGACTTTCTACTACTTACAAAATGTTCCAAACTTCAGCACTTCTGCCCCTTAACTGGATTGTAAATTTTAACACCAGAACACGCTACCTATTGCATAATGACAAAATTATAAAGCTTCTCAGTAACTTCATCCGTCTGTACGTTCATTGCAGGCTTTAATATCTGTAGTATTAATTATAATGGTGCGGACGATTATGAAGCTTAATTGGCGCCTTTGTTCTGCTCCAGAAGGGGAATGGATTTCATCAGTTTTTAAAACCTTTCGAGTGGTGTTAACCGGTTTATAGAGGCGCGGACGACAGCGAAAGTGACTCGTATTTTTGGGTTATTTTCGGCAGCGTTTGAACTTGCTGTCTGGTGTCTTTGGATTATTTGGAAAGTATGAATTCTTTTTCCTTTAATCTCAGGCCAAAAAAGACGTTTTTTTTTGTGAAAACGTAGAACGTTGTTGTTATTTTCTTAATAGTTGATGGGTATTCGGTGCTTGTGTTATTTTTGTTTATTTTTTAGGAGCGAGACCAATAATTAATCCAAGGTCTAAATATTTTTGTTAAAAATTACCAATATTTTGTAAATTTTCATGTTTATTATCTCACCTACTGACATGTTTGTACCTGCAAAGTAAACATAATTGGATGACCACAAATCACTTAAAAACACATAACCCTGTGTAAAATTCAATAAAAAATCACGCACAGTCGACAAAATTAGCATGAATTCATTTGCATAATATCTGAACAAATCTTTACGATGATACAAAAGCGGCCGTGACCGTCAAATTACACAGAGAAAAAATCCGGCTGAGAGCGACCAATTTATTTGTTAAATCGCAAGGGGCAGCATCATCGCGTTTCCATCTGCTAGCCCATTGAAGATTTTGGTTCATTCATGTCGTCGCGTGTGAGATAAATTCGTCGGTTTGACTGTCGACATTCCGTCGACGCGCGTACCATCCCATACTAAACCGGTCAAGCCGAAATTCAAAATGGCGGTGTTGGCGGGAATCATGGAAGAAAGAAAGACAGAGAGGGTGTCCTAGGGTTGAAAATTTGAAGGCGTTATTACCGCAAAAAGACCTCGAAAACGTATAAACTGCTATGTAATCAATGACTTAACTTGACATAAGTGACATTTGAACTACTGATTGATTGTCACATTGACGTTTCTGAGATATGGCTAACATGCGCCAAATCACTTACAGCCGGAGCTTAATTTTGTATGACGGATTATTGAACACCGCATCTGATTTTATCGTATTTATGGCGGGAATACCTACATTAGGTGTTTTACGTTGACATTTCGGGCGACGACGCGCGCGTTCGGATCGTGCGCCTGACCTTCACCTCCATCGGCACAGGTGAACGCGCCGACTGGGCCCGTCGCGTCGAGTATAGTGTTAGGGTTGCCACTTGTACTATTTATTCATTAAATTCAAAAATAGGATAGGGAGATGTGAGTAAATCGCTATTCATATTGAATATAAGATTTTCCTGAAAATACAAAAAAAAAATTATTAAGGCAACCCCAGGGATAGTTTAACCAGAAGCAGCATGGCGAGAAACGACGCGTGTCCACGCGTTTCGTTAATGCTCGGCTGACGCCATGTAATTATTTGGTTTACCAACTTATAGTGATGCCACTTTGATTACTATTGCATCCAGAAATAACTTGTAAAGACTGATTAACTGATTTCCAATGAAATATGTTTTTTAAACTGTAAGTTCGTTTCGTATAGGCTGGGTTGCCCTGGTGTAGGAGTTTATAAGCCGCCGGAAAGCCTCTGACATGGCTAAACGGTTAAAACAACAAGAACCTACAATTTAACGTGTCATCCAAGCCACGTCAGCGCTCAGTTGGAAATGCCAACAAAAACCTAGTGAAACTACGCTATGAGCGCTACTTTTAAACTGTGAAACATAAAAATGACAACTTTGGTGCAGTTAGATTGTACGTTTTCGGATACGGAGGATATTTCTTAAATTGTTATTGAATTGGAGTCAAGACCAATGCAACTTAACTTAGATAGTGATCATTCGTCTGAATACGTTTTTGATTTGACAAGGTTAAAATAAAGCACATGCAATACTTTGACTTTAGACTGACCTAAAATTTCACAGCAATTTTGCAAAATTGACAAATCATGCATGAATAATACATAACATTAAAGTAAAATAGGTCCTTATTTTACCTTGGTAAATAAACGAGGAAAGGAATTATACTTTGAGATCGCAAAATAAATGTAAATTAAAATTCTAATCAGGATTTCAATTATAAATATAGCTCAAATAAAAAACCCACACATACCTACAATATCCCAATCCTTTTCCCACGGCAATACTCTAAACCTTTTAACCTGAAATAGGTAATAACACTCCTTGTTTGGGAGTCATCTAAATATTGATTATGACTTAAGTACTTAAACCGAAAGTAAAATCCATTTAAAATAGACAAATGAATAATTGGTCTGTTTTTAAAAAGTTTGTGTCAATAATAGAAATTGAGAGGGACCCACATGAAGTAGCAAAGACCAAACATGATCTATTTTGAAACGCAACATTTGGTGTGACACGCTCGGTGTAGTTCCACCCTAATTTTAACTAAAATCTTTATGGCCCACTTGACTTCAGACATCACTGCATTCCCGACACTTTATTGTAAAAAATCATCATAAGCCTAAGTAAGTAAGCAAGTTTAAGTGCTTTAAATACTTTAAAGTATTATTATTTTCAAGAGTTTGCTACATATTGCTTGATTTCAAAGATTAATGTGGCCTGGTTTATAATGTGGTCACTTTGAAGTTAGTATTTTGTAATCCTTCAATGAGAGTAACATTAGTTACTATATAGCAAAATTTCGTATCAGTTAGCTTAACTATGTATACCTATAGGTTGGTACGATATGGTTGGATATCTTTATTTGGTCAATTACTTAAGATTTAAGTAAGACCTGTAAAAATTATTTTCAAGCTTAACATTTTCTTACCTCCAACCCCTAGAGACCCTAGCTAGAGGCAACGTCATTCCACTTCTGTTGAATTCAAGCTGAAAGATATAAACTTCTTACATTTTAGCTTAGAATGGTTACGTGCGAAGACTGTAGTAGAGCTTCTAACATTTTAACAATTCACAAGTACATAGAGGTTCCAGGCAGACAAAGGGGATCACTTTACGAAACGACTAAAACGAATTTCCAACTACAATGATATAAAAATTGCAATACATTCTTCGATATCTTTCACCGAGTAGGTTGCAATATAGAGCATATTTATTTTTTGAGGATCAATCGTCAACAGTATTCGTCGCACTATGTAAGTTGAAAATAATGACCTTCTAATCTAAAAGTATGTATCTGAAACTGAAGGGATCCGAGGACGCATTTTCTAAGTTAGCTGCCTAGCTTCAAATCTCAGTAGAAGATCTAACTTGTTTCGAATATTTCCTTTTTTCAAGAATCAGTTCTCGGTTCATCTTTAAAACGCCTGTCGATTTTATCTTTTATCTACCTTGAACCTAAAAAGAAAACTCAATCCTGACACTGTAGAGACTGGGCATAAGTCTTCATCACATATTTCATTCAGACACCAGCAATAAAATCAAGCCGTAAAATTTAATTTAAAATCAATTTCGTACTTTCCCTCTCACGGCTTCATAGACGTAGCACTGTTGAAAACAATCCAGACATCTGAATCTTAATTGGCGTGGACACGATCGGTCAAAAGCGTTCAGCGGAGCGCTCAGCTGGGCGGTTATTGGGTGTGAAGCGAGCGATGACAGTCGCCACTCTACCGTAGAGACGCGACGATTTCTAAATAGGCCCACTGACTGATGTGCGTGTGAGACACTCTTTGAGGCGGGTCAAGTATTTCCTAGGATTTCTGGCTAATTAACCTGTTACGTCTTGTTCTTTTTTCATAGTTCAAACGTGTTTTTTTTATCTCTTATTTAAATTACGTGACGTAATCGTGTCGTAACTTACGTGTGACGTAAATGCATGAGTCATACTAATGCATTTTAATGGAGACGCGAAAATTGCGTCACCTTGTACACTGTATATTTGTCTCTCTTGAAATCGTGATTCCTGGACATTTGAAATTTTGTTTGAGGATTATAGACTTACACAAGCACTCCGTAGTTCACACAAAATATTAACTTCCTTAAAACTAAATCCTAAAATGATGTTGATCGTCATGAGCTACGGGCTCTCATCGAGAGTAGTATTTATGTCAAGAAAACTTATACGAATATAATTTTATGACGTGAATTCCTAAAAACTTTAAAGTCACGACTAAAACCGCAACCGCAGCCAGTTATGCAACGAGTTCAAGACCCAGTCGTGTAAAAATAACGCGTCAAATTTTTTGTGACCCAATTATATGGGAACGGCCTTGTCATCATTAAACAGCTTTAATTGTTATAAATATCAGCAGCGAATACAAACGAGTTCTAAGTGACGACATCGCTGTCAACACTCGCGACGTGGAGCAGATGAAATATTGAAAGCCCGTGTTTTGGCTTGACTAATTGTTTTCTGACACTTTCTGGTTGAGTCGCTTCGTATTAAGTTGTTTTTGGAAAAGATTTGAAAGAATTTATGCTATAGCCATTAACAAAAGTTATTCTATCAAAGTATGTTCGTTGCTTTTCGAGTCGATGTTGCGTGCTAAAGTTCATATTCCGTGTTTTGACCAAAAAGCCTCATCAATGGTGCTCTCTGTGACCTGTATGACGTTAAAGTCCTGTATGACGCAGATACTGAAAACATGTCACATTTGGAGATAGATCAAAAAGCTTCTAAGCTGGCCCGTAATTAAGTTACTGTTTTTTTATAAAAAGACAAGTACACTAGGATAAGACGATAAAAGAAAATGTAATAGAGTACGTCCTCTACCCTCTGCTCCTAGGGATAGGAAGTTCTGTCCTTGCCCTTTATACGTAGGTCTATCTTCAGCAGTGGACTATGCTATGGCCGGCACAGTACAAGTATGTCCTCTACTGAAAAAATGCATCAATGGATGAACTTTGAACGGTGACTGAAAGCTCGCATTCTGTGGTGAATCCACTTGAATCCTTACCAATATCATAAATGCGAAAGTATGTTTGTTGGATTGTTTGTTACTCTTTCACGCAGCAACGGATCAAATCTTGCCTTTTCTTTTTGTATGAATATTGCAATATTTTGAAAGGTTGGAGAGTGCTATAAGCTAACTTTTTTTCCGGGAGCGAGCAAAGCTGCAGGTAAAAGCTAGTAACTAATAATTCAGCCTAATGACCTAAGGATTTAAATATTGGAAATTTTCCTTCAATTTTAAGTAGTTACTGGCCTCATCTATCTTGAAGACATGCCAAGGCTATTTTTTGTTCTTATTGAGTTGAGCCATTAAAAAGTTAGTCATAGCTTCTAATGCGTATTTGTTTATATTAAAACTCGACTATTTCTAAAAATATTATTTTATTTTTAGTAAATTAGGTAATTTACTTTCTTTTTTAACACAGACATGTGCTTCGCGTGCTGCTAAAATAGACGATACAAGATGGTGTCTGTTCATTGCTTTTATATTTATTTATTTAAGCCTTTATTGCCAAACTAAACATAGTATGAAACTTAACCTAATACTAATTTACCACATCGGAATTTCGGGTTTAGTGGTCGGCGTGTCTTGTGATACATAGGCCTCTTCCAGCTGTTTCCAGGCTGTTCTGTTGTTGGCATTTCTAAGCCAAAATGCTCTTCCAGTATTTTTGATATCCATCCATCTTTTCATTTGTCTTCCCCTTCTTCTTTTACCATCGCGTGGGGTAGTATTATTATATCTTCTTTGGCGTGGGTGCCATTTCCTAATAATCATTGTCCATTTTTATCTTGCTATCCCTTGTCATACGTATGTCCTGTCCATCGCCATTTTAATTTCCGCAATCAAGCTTTTATATTTTTACTGTAGCCAAATTGACATAACGTTTCCAAAATAGCAAAAGTAATATTATGCAACGTTATGTTGATTGTATTGACTCAACTGCTACTTACATATGTGTGTACGGTGATCCTTAAAAAAACCTAACTGCTCAATCAGGAAGTCTCACTTTCAAGGTTACAAGGTTACAACTACGAGATTAAAATCTATTCATGTGTAAAATACTTTTGTAATGCTAATGAGATAACTTACCAACTAAAAGCTGATCGTTAAACCGTCTATTAGATGACGATATGCGAGAACGACTAACAAGGGACAAAGAGCGGGGTCTCAAGGTTAACAGCAAACATATCCTCACCGAGATCATTATACTAGCCTAGGAATATTAAATCGGCTTTACTACATCACCGCACCTTTACCAAGAATCAATACTTTTAATCTTCTTTTAAATCATGAAAAGAGTTAATGTCCAAGATAAACGAGGTGAAGATGAATGCGTATGTGCTTATTTAGGTATAATTTACTGCAGTGTAATTACGGAAATAATAAACTTTTGTTCAATTTTATATAGCTCACAATTAACTTACGATATGTTTCTTTTATTAGCAAAAGGTTGAAATAGTCTCGATCCCGTTTTAAAAACGGGTCAGTTTGAATTTCGCTGGTATTTTCTGCAGCGCATTATGTAGCGTTTAGTGACGCGTGGTTTTGTACTGACGCCATTTTGAATTGGAATGTATCAGTTCTCTTGGTAACGCTTTTCATAATAGGCTAGTTGACCATATTATTTTGATGTCCTCTTGTAACAGCTAACCATGACCAGAGCCGATTATCGAAAACAAAAATAAAAAAGTTACAAGCATATTTATTTTTTTGCTAGACAGAGAGCGCACTATAGCAAGCAAGCCTGCAAGTGTCGTATTCGCCATAGTCCATACAATGTTATGCTTTGTGGGAAAGGGACAAGACATCCCCGCTTTATCCCTACCAAAATCTTTACAAGCTTATATATTATCTGAACTTGATCAATTTCAATTATTTTTTCAGTTAACGAATCACATTTAATTGCATAATTCCTAATACTTTTAACTAATTTAATTCCAGTCAACTTATTGAAGCGATTCGAAATAGTACCTAAGTATCTACTTATTACTGCATATTTATTCAAAAAGGGTGTAATATAAGCCAATTCAAGTCATCATTCTGAATACGTTTTACTATACGGCCAATCTGGGATTTGAGAAAAAAATGGTGTTTAATACGATTCATCGATTTCGGGTCGTAATTTTGTATGGAACACCAGTTTTTTTTCTCGAACTCTGTATTTACCTTCGTTTAATACCAGACAGAGTTCAAAGTTGAGGCAAAAAACAATTGCTTGTTGTTTTTGGTTGTAAATGCTAGCCTGTTTATTCGCAATTCTGTATTTAAAACGTCATCGCTAACTATAACTGACGCGCATCGAGCGGCGTGTTTTGCGGCAGAGGCCCAACTGCCGAATTATGATTTATGCCGATTGAATTGAACGAAACTGTCAACCAATTTACGCACGAGTTGTGAAACGAGATGAAATATTGCTTGATTATTCTGGATGCTGAAATTAAGTACTTTTGATCACATGACTATAAGACTCGGGGGCCTGCTATGGTGCCTTAGCGGTGGTAACGCTCACCTTACCCTCGTGAGATTGACGGTCAAATCCCTGTTCCGAATAAATTAAAAAGTATTAGGAGGTAATAGTCAAAAAAACGATTACGTCACGTTAAAAGTATTAGGATTGGTAATAAATCGAGTTCTTGAACTAGCCAGCGGACCGCCAGGGATTGGAATGCCCTGCCTCCGTCATTGTTTCCTGACAATTACAATTTGGGTATTTTCAAGTCAAGAGTCATCAGAGTTTCATCACAGCCGCCAAGATGTTTGATTCGGCCTATAGGTACAGATTTTCACACCATGATGCTTTTCCGCAAAGGAAACATCGTGAGGCAGACTGCATGCGCTCGGAGAAGAAATTCGATTCGCACTGGGCCAGCGTAGTGAATACGGTCCAATTGCTTTTCGTGAGTAGGCCTATGTTAGCAGTAGACTATTGGAAGGCCGTTACAGTCAATCGATTTACGCACAAGCTGTATAATGTATCTACTGTACTGTATCAGCCCTTTTTTTATAGTCCACTGCAGGACGTAGACCTACCCGCGTAGGTGATTGGGCCATATCCACCACGCTGGCCCAGTGCGGGTTGAGGGATTCACATACGCCATCGAATTTGTTCTACTGACATATGCAGGTTGCCTCACGATGTTTTCCTTCACCAGAAAAGCCAGTGGTGTTAAATTTCGTACATAAATTCCAAAGAACTCCAATGAGTTCTTTTGTTTTGGTTTTTGAGTTTGGGTTCAAATCCCGGTCCCGAGTATTGACTCGGGACCGGGATTTGAACCCACGACCTTACGATTGTAAGGCGGGTGTCACTACCCCTAAACCACCACAAGCTGTATAACGATGTGAAATATTGATTCATTTTTATGGATGATAAAAATTAAGTACTTTTAATCACTTGACTAATGGCTATACAACTATCATGGCGAGACCCAAAAAACTAGGAAGATTGGTGTACAAAAAGATATATACATCAACCAATCAACCATCCAGTTTTATAAAACTTGATAACTAATAAAAAATAAAATACCTACCTACTTATTTATGAACGTCTAACAAATCTATCCATTAATCCGATTTGCAATAATAATAAGGAGTGTATCTGTACAAGGAATTCAAGTTTTGAGAAGTGCATCAGTAAATAATTGCCAAATGCGCGATTTGAGATGTTAAACATTTTGGCAATCACACATTCTGAATTGCTACTCGGAATCGACAAAATGTACATATGAAACAGCTATTTCTTTACTCGAATTTCGGGTTGGTCCCATTGTAAAAGATATTAATAATGATGGTTTCAATCTCCTCCTTTCGCTTTAACGCCTTTACGCCTATATAAAAACAACCAAGATCTAATCCTGTAACTTTGTCGGCTGAGGGGATGGGGTAGCATGCGTCAAATCCGGTATTTCTGTTTTTCGCAGACTTGTTTATGATGTTGGCCTAATGAATAATCCAAGTTTGTGACCTCGAGCGCCGAACGCAACTTTGTCAAAAATCGTATTAAGACGAGACATCGGGCCGAGAAACACGAAAACGAGTACTTTTGAATGCGCGATGTGAGGGATGAATGATATTGATTCAAATTTAAAAAATATCATAGATAAGGGGTAAATCTTGAAAAATTTAATAAACCGGACAAAATTTTGAAAAGTGACCGGCTTTATTAAAAAAAAAATAACTTACAAATTTCTCACCAAAAAAAAGTTTAATAATTCGAATGCTCCGAATTATCAGCGACAACACCCCATTATTTTTTAACAAATAAAATAGCCAGATCACTTTTCTATTTAACAAACCGAAAAAAAATTTTTTTTAATGTGTACACTATGAATAATTAATTAAAAACTCACTGTCGCCCGCCGCTCTGTCGAGCGCGACCGCGTAAAATTTGTCCGAGTGAAGGGGCCCGGTACTCGATTTTTGAGAAACAAGAGTTCGTCAATGCGTCACCTTAAATGTACTAGTTTGTATGTCACAAATCCCATAAAAATGACGTAAGATTGAGTAACAGACCATCTAACGGACAAAGACTAACATTACTATTGTGTCATCTATGAAAAAGAGGCCTGCAAACGGTACCAATAGTAATTCTACGTTCGCATAAGTAGCATAGGTTCTCGAGCATGAAATTATAGTGCCTGTAATAGAAATAGGAGCCCAATCTTTAAATCGTTAGAATCATTTCTAACGCTAGCAAAGTATCGCATACTCTGCTCTCCCGTTCACACAAGCATAGATTTTCAATGCTCTCTCCTGCTCATACCCGGACTCGTGACTATTTTCGCATACTTCAGCCGTTCTAATGTACCAGTTATAGAGCCCCATATTGCTAAATCCGAAACATTGCCTAGTTGAGTTTGTGGGTAATGAACTGGCTGATTGTAACAAAATTATATTGTTACTGGAAGAGAAAAGCGAGACAAAAGAATTATTCTGATAGATAAACACTTGCAAGCCAAATAAGTTACGTAAATAAATTTAGCATTATTTGTATTGTGTAAGTTGCTTGGGTATGTGAGATTAAGGCTGAATTCATAAGTAAACGAGATTCTTACCTCAATATACCTTTTATATACCATTCAGTGTTTTATTTATTTAATGAGTTACAAAGAAGACACTCGCTTGTTGTGTTGTCCCTAATTTTGAACTATACCATTTCTAATACCGCACAGCATTGCACTAGTAATTCTACCATTTTTGATATGATGGAAACATTGTCCTTAAATCGGATACACATTCCTACACGCTAATGCTTGGTCCTTACAGGGTCCTTAGAATTTTAATTTTGTAATAATAATTTGATTCGACTTAGGTAATAATATTAAATAAAGCTGCCAGTAACGTTGCACGCCTTGCATAGGCAAGTTTGTATTGAGTCATGATTATATTATATCTATACCACATTTGTAACATGCAAACTGCAATAAAAATTTTGACTTTGACTTACTTAGTCGTTGGATAAGTAGGAATAGTGTTAAAATCCCCGAAGAGCCGTATTACTATAAAAATGGTCTAAAATATTTTATTAAAACATCGTAAGAGAGATTGAGATTGACCGAAATAATCTCCAACGAGATTTGTGTTGTCCCATCGTCTAAGTTTGTACGATTTTCTGAATGGCAGAAAAAACCGCTATTCTCCAGACAGATACAATAAAACTAGAAATAGAGCTGTTAAGCCCCTTGCGGCATATTTCCCGAAAACCACATTTCAGAACAGCACTTTTCAATCCACTTAAAAGTTTCACTGTAAAACAGGGTACTTCCTTTTCTAAAGCACGTACAAGAAATATGGAATTTGGGTTAACCGCCGGTTACTTCAGTTATTGAATTTTATATTCCGGTTCTCGAATTCTATTTTAACAGCCCTAAAGGGGCGTCCAAAACAGTCCCACAGCGGAACGTTTTCGGTGCTAGTTGAGACCCATTTAGCCAACTCGCTTGGGGGAGAATGTAAATAAGATTTGAATTCTAAAGTAGTATACCATTCTGTGTATTTGGGACGCATTGTAAAAAGCCTCGCATGTTTATGGTGTCATTTTTTGTTAATGATTAAGTAACCTTTGTTTGGAGCAGACGAGGCCCTGTCCTTAAAACTATGGCACTTTGTCAACATGGGTTGGTAATTTTTATGGGCGTATTTAAGGTGGGGTCGCGTGTTACATGCGGCTGGAATTGTTAATGAATTTGTTAATACTGCATATCTTTATTTGGTTTTAACATACATAGAATGACCTTTTGAAACAGATAGGTGAGGTGTGGTGGAGGGTCGGCACGCTTTTATACGCTATTAAATATGACTACAAAATTTAAAAAACGCTGTATTTTTTTAGGGTTCCGTACCTCAAACGAAAAAAACAGAACCCTTATCACTTTGTTGTCCGTCTGTCCGTCTGTGTGTATGCCAAAACTCTTTATTTTTAGCCTTTAGCCGTTTATGTCGTAAAAAACCGCATATTTGGACATTCACAAAAATCAAAACCTACAGGGTACTTCCCGTTGACATAGAACTATGAAGTTGGGCGAGAAGTATTGTCACAGAGTACACATATCTATACATTTTTATTTAAATCACAAAAAAATAGGGCCTCAAAATTCACAAAGAGTAAATCGTATCATGTAAGGTATCATATGAAAGAACTTCATTAGCACATGCTAAAATAGGTCTTTAATTTTTTAACAATGTGTTTGTACGGAACCCTCGATGTGCGAGCCTGACTCGCACTCGTCCGGTTTTTTGTACTAAATTCGGAACACATTACAGAGCCAGTACAGTGAGCCGAGCATTACATCTGATACATTACAAAAAGCTTTACAAGTAATTTTCCGCGTTTAAGTTTAGTTTAATAAATGTTCTGTTACAGTCCCCAATGGAAAATCGTCTGACCCGGCAATGGGACCTCCATTAAATAGGGATGTTATAGCGAAGGCGCTGATGCTTACACACTCGTTATTTTGCTTACATTTTTATTTTCAACTTGCATATATGAAAAGTCTACTATACGCGGTTACTTACGTGTCGGAATTTTATTACATAATAATGTAGAGCAGCCATAATGCCAGGGAACGAAAATGAGTTTTTTTAGTAAAATTCAAATTAGTTCATAAATGTTTAACTTGTTTGATTAAAGTTCGATTTTTAGGGTTCCGTACCCAAAGGGTAAAAACGGGACCCTATTACTAAGACTCCGCAGTCCGTCCGTCTGTCTTTCTGTGACCAGGCTGTATCTCGTGAACCGTGATAGCTAAAAAGTTGAAGTTTTTACAGATAATGTATTTCTGTTGCCGCTATAATAACAAATACTAAAAACAGAATAAAATAAATATTTAAGGGGGGTCTCCCATACAACAAACCGTTTTTATAAACAAACCAATTTTTAGCCGTTTTTCGCTCGATATTAATAAAATAGTAACGGCTAAGCTTGAAATATTCACAAAATGTTTAGTTGTATATTTACTTGAAAAATAAATAATTAAATTAAAATAAAATAAATATTAAAGGCGGGCTCCCATACAAGAAACGTGATTTTTTGGCCCTCTTTGGATGCTTGATTACAGGTATTTGTATTTTGACATCAAAAATAAACAATTAAATTAAAATAAAATATAATTTTACTAAGGAGGGCTCCCATACGGTGCGGAACCCTTCCTACGCGAGTCCGACTCGTACTTGAACGATTATTATAAGTCGTCCTGGGTCAGTTACAAAGTAGTTCGATAGCGTTCATCTTCGGATTCCATCACTTTCGCTCATGTGGTGTCAGTCATCAACAGAAGCAAGATAAAAAGCAAAGTTCCACGCCACCAAGCTTCGCCGATAACAAAAGACAAGATCTTATAATAATAAGATAATCTACTTACTGTGACCCAAAAATGAAATAAAAAATAATGTGAAATGAAAAAAACTAAAAACGCGACTTCGTGAAGTGGTAGAGACAAATAAAACCGTCAAACTTTCTAACTGAACTTTCTACGAGTACATACTCGTAAACAATATCTTTGTTTGAACCGTAATGACTGTGAATAGACAATGACATTCATCATAATCTCCGCTCTGTTCTGTTTGCGACTGATGAGTCTGTTGTTCAGGTCAACTGAGCTTTACGTAACCGGTGTTAGGTTTACACTCAACTGCATTATTTAGTTCAATTGGGAGCTTGTTCCGAATTCACTGCAATTTGCTAATGTTCACTGCAAGTCTGCCAACGATGTGTATCTGTTTACTGGTCAGATTTGATTAAGTCCTAGGTTGTGCCTGGGTCGTTCTAATTAAGGTCTTGAATCTAACAACTTGACATCTACGAGTACGTGGAGACCATGTACCTGCAAGTACGCAGAGTGGGACGCTCACCTATTATGTGGACAGACGACATTATCAAGACAGCGAGATTGCAAACAGCTTCCAACTGGTCTTATTGGAGATCTTTGGAGAAACCTATGTCCTATGAACTTCTACGTGGCTGAAAGAATGACGACGATGATTTAACGTCGTGATCATTATGCAACTCATAATTACGTATTATTTGTGACATCGGTTTCTGTATAGGTAAAATAATTATGTGTGAATGGTTTTTGTCGTAACTCTGTTTTAAAAATTGGTTTGTTTGAAGGAAGCGTCGTTTGTACGGAATTATTTCCAGATAATTTTTATCACCAAGAACAAAGTTGTGTCATAAAGTGATGTATGGGTCTTAATGTCCAAATTCCAATCCAATTTGCATTCAACACACACCGGGTTTTGCTTGAGTGACTCAAGTTCGTATATTAACGCGCGGTTAAATTCCAAGTGTCAAAGTTCTGTGTGTCTGACCTGCATTTGTAATAAGTTAATATTGCACCTCCAGGCGCTGCCCATTTCGCACCGACAAAAGAACAACCGCAACTTCCTGTTTCGTCCCATATTTTATTTATGACAAAGGTAGAAAGCTCTTGGGTACGAATAAATTTTACAGAGGTCATGAAAAGCAATCTGGAAGGTTAAATATGGCTGGAGTTCATTTCGCTCTGAGTTTTTCCTCATACTCGTGTTGCAGAAAGGATAAGTCCATAGCGAAGTTTTCTGCAGGTTTTGCTAAATTGCCTTCCTAACGCGTGTTGACGGGGAAAGCTTATCTCGCCTCTGAAGGCAAGTGCCTGAAGTCAAGATATGTGCACTTTAGTTTCAGTACTACATTTTTCAACGCGGCTCTGCAACCCTCTTTGTAGCGTGATTATTTTACATTTTATATTCTGTCCCCATAAACTTGTTTGACTTTGTATGTGCGCTGTAGGCTTTATGGCCAGCGCGAATGCGGTAAAAGGCTTGCACATTTTATGTCTAGTTTATTAATTTTGTATTTCAACGTGTTCGTTGCAAAAATGAAGCGAAATATTCAGTATTGCGCATTATTAATAAATATTTCGACTGAATACAACATTAAACAGTGAAAAGAGTGACGAGAGATCAGGATCACTAAAACACATGTTGTTTATAGGTTCGTACTAACATGGATTCAAATCCGTTGAAAGAGAATATGAAAGCATCAGATTCAACACGAGATCCATTAGATTCGCAGATATCGAGTGCATCTCGCCTCGAAGGCGCTGCATTTTACAGTATTTTATCCTTTTCACGGCTCCTCGTGATGAGCGAGGCAACACTCGGCCTCCAGTGTGCCATCAGGGCAGGGTGAATGTAACGATTAAAATTTCAAAGACCGCTTGTGTATGCCATGCAGACCGAAATAGCGTTCCCTCTCGGTAGATTGAGGCTCACTGTGCGCACACCCGATTTTTTACTGCCGTTGACACCCGCTTTTGCTATGCCAATTTTTACTCTACAGTTACTAGTTTAGGGCGTTCTGCGAGTGTAATAGAACTGAATAGATATGATGGCGAACTTAGTCAGGACGTGTGTTACTTACGATGCAGGAAACGAGGGGAGATACTACTGTATGTTTGCCGGGTGTCTGCTTGGAGATTTGTATCGCACATTTGTTTAGACGACTGAGATGTCACGTTTTATGATCTGGGTGATTGAATGACACATACTGTATCTCGTAGAGGCGTTTAGCGTCTTTTGTATGGTATCTCTAAATAGGTTATACGTGACTTTAACGAGATAGTCGCGGGAAGCGACAAAAATACTGAAAGGGATCGTAAAACGCGTTGAATAGACGAGGTTATTTTTTAACTATAAAGACGGTGATGGTTAATTTGCTCTGCCAAAAGAACATGAACGGATGATTTCTAACTGGGGTAAGTAGGTCCGACGGTAACAATCAGTCGTTGATACATTGCCAACATCCATTCTTCAGAAGTATCCCGTATTGTAAAACATCTGGTTACGCAGGCACGAGTGGGCAGATAGTTCAGAGATTACATTAATCTGGGAGCCAATTCTTTGAAGACGTTATTTTCCATTTAGCACCGCTATTTGAATTTTATTTGACGGGTTTATGTAACTGACACATGAATGCCCTTAGGGCCTTTTAATGTGATGAGTTAAAATACGTTTTACCTGAAGAAATTCAACAAAATAGTTTTAGTAAACTAGACACAGACTAACATACCTACCAGTATAGCATAAACAATCTCACATCACCGAACGGATGTTATTCTATAGATCAAACAATTGGCACCTAAAATTCAACGTGTCATCCGGCACACGGTAGAGCTGTTGTAAATTGCCACTGAAGGTCATCCATTCAAAGACTAGTCTGTTGTTTTATTATAATCTCTGAATTATGCCCTATTAAACCTAAAAAAAATAATCAAATTATAAACAAAATAGTAACCAGTTATAATGTAGTTCTTTAATCCAAAATGTTTTAATCCAACTTGAATTTCCATCAATTACACCACGCAGTCAAAACTTCCAATAAGTTCCTTGTAATTCATTCACTGGCTGTTCGGTGAAGGAAAATATCATGAGGCAGCTTGCATACGTCCGAGAGATTCGATAGCGTATGTACCAGTAAATCAATCAACCCTCATTGGGTCAGCGTGGTGGATGTGGCCCGATCGCCTTCCTGGGCAGGTCGATGTTCTCCAGTAAACTATTAAGACTCCGATACGGTAAATTACAATCAAAACGTATAAGCTTTTAGTGCTCTATAAATATGTACATTCAACATAACAACTGACAAACCGCTTACGTAGCTACCAATAATACAGGTGTAATGCGAATCATGACCTACTTCTTCTTCGTCGTGTCGATGATCCTCAGTTTTTAAATTATTTTTTCCCAGTATTTGGCTAAGTTCTTCCCTCGGGGAGTGGCCTCGTGAAGGTCTTGCATAGTGCACACATTTGGGCTTTGGGGGCACGAAAGAAGGTGCTGCATGGTTTGCGCTGGCGCTCCGCAGTCGCACTGCACTGATGCTGTGTCAGAATATCCCCACTTGGCTAGGTTGGTCCTGCAATGGCCCACTTGTGTCCGCAGTCGATTCAGAGATTTCCATGTGGGCCACGGGAGATCTCTGCCTTCTAGGAGGGTTTCGGAAAGTTCTATAAAGTCAGAAGGTGGTGGGTGTGTGTTTTTCCATTGCCGATCCAGTGTCGAGGCGGGCTTCGACAGCATGTACTTTTAGAGCTGTGGTTTCTTTTAAGAAGCTTTGATGATGAAGATGACCTACTTAGCTTCATTCACCATCTCCATACGATATCTGTGTTGTGGTAGTAATCTACTCGCATAATGACGTCTCGCCATACTGCCTTTCTAAGGCACAATGCTCACTTTCATGAGGTAAGTATTGAAAATATTGAGATATCCTGAAAGAAGTGCATTAATTTACAATGGAACGAGTTAAAAAGGTACGTGGTTTCTGTTATCTCGATAGGTGGCTGGATTCGTTTTTCTTTTTTAATGTTGATGATATGAAACGTCCAATACAATTAAGACCACATTTATTGTAAACAATTTGTAATGTTTTATTACAAATTCATTCATTGATTTTCTTTACTTTTTTATGGTGAAATGAGCCGTAAACTTTAAAGCGTTAGGTATTTGCTAGATTTGTTCTGAGCTAACATAGGGAATGATCGTTCTGAGCTTCGGCTAGCGGCTACCTTGGCACCTCAACGCCTTATGTTTTATAGCTTGGTTTCACCAAAGAACGAATATATTCTAGGATATCATAGTACTCACCATTATGGCTAACATTCACTGTGGTACCAACCTTGAAATCATGAAAAGAAATCAGCCGTTCCAAACACTTTGTCATGTATCGATGAACAATTCGTATGGCAAAGCTGATCTTTTTCGCTATTTCGGAGTTTGATCCATAAATAAAAGTTGGACATATTGATGAGTTTTATTGTATTCTAGAGTAATGTATATCTCTATCTTTACATCCTGTATATTTCGTCATAATGTAATACTTCTATGATTTCGTTCTATAATTTCCAAGTGAATACCCTGCCTACAGCACCGTCGCGTCGCGCCCATCCCGCCAGCCGCCATCCCATCTGAGTCCGGAAGTCCGTTGAGCTATTCTCTCCCAGCCTTCAGTTACGCCACACAATACTTTCGAAGGCGACGCTGTTTGTTTTGTTTAATTAAACTTTTCACGTTGATTGTCTTAAGTATTAATCGGATGCCACTAAATGAGTTTTGTCGTCAAATCGTCAAGTTATAGTTATCGTTCCATCACAGATATAGTTGATTTAGGCCAAAAAGCAGCTAAAGTATTATGAGCTTGGGCGAGTCATGTGGTTCGTATGCATCCTGAGAGATGGGCCATGGTCGTCATGCAGTGGGTACCTAAGGGTAGACGAATCCAGGTAAGGCCAAACGCTGGTGTGACGATCCTGACACTTGCCGGGAAGGTTGGCGGGATTAGACTAAAGCCCGCGAGAAGTGGAAAGAAGTGGGGGAGACCTTTGCCCAGAAGTGGGATAACATAGGTAGTTAACGACATTCAACCGATCATAGCTGTCTCATTCGCACAGTGGCAAGTTAGAGTACATACATATACATATAGAGACATACATATGTAGGCAGGGATTACATTTCTAAAAGCCATATGTTGCATTTATCAATCATCGATTTTTCGATATCTTTTGATTTGACGTAAGAGGACCTGAATTGAAAGACTTTCTTACTGTGTTTTGATAGTAGGTGTACTGATTTTGATGAGTTATTTAAAGTATTTTAATACGTATTATAGTCTACTATACGTATTATCTGAAACAGCAAGAAGCTGAATCATTCTCATAGGTATAGCGAAACCCAAAATCACGCGCGAAGGCTCACCCTCCAGTTTAATTTGCTGAATTGGAATTTATCATGTCTTTTGTAAAGATAGGGAAAATTATGTGTAATAAGTAACATGAAATTCGTATTACAATAAATACCATTCCACGCGAAATGCTAAAACTAATAAATTAAGCTTAAAAGTTAGATTTAGATTTAAAAAAATATTTTAGTACCTAAACCTTTTGCCCATACAAATCCAATCCATACTTTCCCAACAATCATATGACTTCATATGAGTACATATCGTAGTTATGGCGTAATCTATAGTAGCCATAAAATAAGCCAAAACCATTAAAACTAAAAGCTCTAGAAACGTCACATTGAATAAAATTGGCCGTCATGAGTTGTGGTTACGTGATAGAGTGGTGTAACGCGTAGCAAAACCACAATGGATCTACGGATAACTTTTTCTATCGAGCCTTTCAACGGCTTAACGATCGGTTTTGCGTCGAATATAAAAAGTTTACTATCAAAACTAGTGTTAGCCATTATGTGGGGTTAAACAACATGATATTGCACTTTAACGTTGTATTGAATGGTTTTAGGGCCGTGACTGCCGTTGGGTCGTGGTCAGCTAACAGACTTACTATCGCCGCGTAGCGTAACCAAGGATTGGTTCAAGGAGGAAGAGAGTAGAAATACGTAAGATAGAAAAGATAATAATTCATTTATTCATAAATACCTAACATACCACATAGGTACTAAGGATTCAAATATTGAGTACTTACTAAATTCACAAAACCAAAATATATACAATTCAGATAGGCACATAAACATGAAGTAAAATTACTAATTGAAATTTACAAAATTTCGTGAGTAGACAGGTAGGTACTTATAAGTATTAACTAAGTCTTGTATTACTACATTTCGAAAAGCTAATTGGTTTTTACTTATTAGACACAACAAAACACGCGCTATACGATGACCTACTTCGAAAGCTGCTGAATTATTCACAAACTATACTGTTTAAAATATAGCTTGATCTCTGCGACAGTGACATTGACATAAAATATTGACATTTTTAGAGTTGGGATAGTGGTGGAAAAAATCGATTATCAGACAATTTTGTAATGAAACCGAATGAGTAGGTGAGAAATTGGATTTTATTTACTTACTATTATTAAAGATCAAGTATGTACACATATAAATAATGTTATGATATTAATTATAAATTATAATAAAATATAATAATGTTACGATAGTATTTATCGACGTTTTTCACTATTATCGATGCTAATGTAATAATTAAACCCAATCATGGGTTTAATTTAATTACACATGTAAATAATGTTATGATATTAAAATTTACAATTAAATAAATGAAATATTAGGTTTTATTTAAAATATCGTTAGTATATAAACTCGATATTTAAAACAAAAGTCTATCCAAAACTCTGTGGTCACGATCATTCGTCGCCCATCACTAATCGGCATGCCCATAAAGTGTGACATTGACAGGTACTGTCTGTAGTATTAAGAAGTTCAGGACTTCATAGGCGTGATTTTTCTGACAACTGTCGCAGAGATCAAGCTATATTTTATAGAGTATAAGTATATTATGACAGTCTAGCTAGATTATACGTACCTAAATTCTATATGTATGTTAACATCTGGTAAACCAGCTGATAGCGTGGCCAATACCTATGATAGCAGCTATCACGTTGCGATGATGAAAGATGTAGGTAGTCAAGATTCGGGAGCGTCGCGGTGGTGTTTTTGATTAATGCTATTAATAAAAAGTACGACTGATTTGGAAGTCATTTACTTTATATTATCTAATCCTAACCTAACAGACTGAGTTGGAAGTCTGTTCCCTTACATGGTAACTTAACTAATGCTTGACAAAACTTATTCTATTTAACATTAAACTTATCTAAACAAAAGAAGGGGTGGGCGTCGATGCGCTTTCACCCTGCACAATAGAGGCTTGCGCAGATGTGCAATGGTAAAAGGATGCGCCGTCGGTCGGGTTAACTGGCCAACGGTGTTGATAACATAAATCCTCCCCCCTTAAGAGTGAAATTGTCCGGGAAAGAATTGACTCAAGACAATTTCACTACATTTGATTAATTAATTGTTAATCATAAGTGATTCTAATCTAAACACATTTGAACAATTTATGACATTAAACCTAATAACAGTAATTTAGTTGTTCGATAGATGATAAATTCAAGTAATATTCTAGACTTACATTCAAATTAATAATTTTATGAGCTAAGCCTTACAATATAATTATAGGACACAAATTTGATACTAAATGCAAATATGCTAGGCTGGCATCAAAATTACATTATCAAAAATAGAGCCTAAATATTATTCTTAGGTTACAATAAAAATACACGGAAATATTTAGAGGGGATACAGTACTAACACAATTAATGATTTAGATTGATTCCTACGTTATAAATCTTATTATGTAACGTTTATTTGATAAAAACAAGCACATTTTTAATAAAACACATAATGCAAAATACATAAAAGAATAACCTTATAATTAATAAAACACAAAATATTTCAAATAATATTAATATTCTAAATTACAACAAAAGAATGAAAATATAAACGCATTTCTAATAAGTTCAATGAAAATCCTATCAGGTAATAAGGCAGTAGAATAATAAACTAACATACATTTGAGATTATCTAGCAATACAATCTAACAATTGCATGAAATATTATATAATTAATTCCATTTTAAAAGGACATAAATCAGAAACGCATTTCTAAAAATTATAAACACATTATTTGAGCATAGATTAATTCACATAATTAAAACCTATCGTGCATAATTTTCAGTAATTATAACAGTTAGACATTTTTTGAAACAAATGCCGAAAATATTCTTAACTGAGACCTAAAGCTAACAACGGCATTAGGCATAAGAGGCACAATTTAATAGCAAAAACAGGTTTACATTAATAAAACAAATCATATTTATCCAACCTAAGATTAATTCACATACTTAATTTTATTATCTAGCATACACATCTATATAATATTATTTATTACCTAACAATTACATTAGAAACACAGAAATTACACTGTTTCTGAAAAGTAATAATAGGTAACATTTTTTTAGAGAGTCGTTTTTGATCACTGGTTAGCACTATCACTTTCACTTCACTATTTATGATTTAGTTCGGTTGAGACAATTAATCAGCTTCAATTAACTGTAAATACTGTGATAACTGTTGTGTGCTGCTGCTCGTGCTGCTCCATGGTTTGCATTAAATCATTGGAAAAGATGCGCCGTAGTGTCTTGATCGAGGCAGGAATCTATCATGGGTATGCTGGATCATTGGTTAATTGGTAATCAGATGATATTCTGTCATTCATTTATTTTATTTCTGTCGTCAACACAATTGAAGCTCGTAGACTGAAACGGAATCTAATATGATTAAACTGGGTCATTGGTTCTTATAAAGTAGTTTTTTTTTGTCGTCGATATAATGGTATTGGAGATCGCAGTGTCGGGCTGATAAGAGTTTCATATCATTGTAAAAGTAGCGCTGCAGTGTCTCGAGGTCGGAACGTAACATCATTATCCTGGATCATTAGTGCTTATCAAGTGGTCTTCTGTTGTATCTTTCCTTTCTGTGACCAATACTGTGGCGTTGAAGCTTGCAGAGTCTAGGGCTGGTAAGCGTTTTAGACTTTCACCGTTAGGATGGATATTAGGAATCACAAAAAGGGTCAGGGATCCAGACAAAGGAAATACAAGGATATTCAGAGATCGATTATAATAATAATGAAAATGTTTGAAACTGTTATAAAATAAAAATGAAATCAATTCCTGTTCATTATCTGGTTTGTTAACATTTATATTTACATATAACTAAACTGATCTGATGTTCTTGAGATTAATTACTCTTATTTACTAACTCTAAAACTTAATCATGAGACGTGACGATACTCAGCATTGTTAGAGTGTCAGCGTTTGTTACGACTTCATGAGTGGAAAACTTTGAGGAAATATTATATAGCTCGATGGTGGAAAACCTAATTTCTATCTAATTAACCAATTCCTATAGCTGAAGAGTGAATTTGTTGTACAATATTTGCACAGTTTGGATTATTTAATTTACATCTGTCTGATTGCGGTTTGTATGTAACTGATATTTCTATGCTATCCCCTTATCAATTAACTCATAAACTAAAATGTACTCAATGAGTCTTCTTAAGACTGCAGGGGTTGCTCTATTGTCGATTTTTATGGCCTGTGTCATCGGACGCAACGAGTTAGCAACCGTTGGTATATATTTATTGCTCATTGTTGCAACTGCAGATGTGGACATTTCTTTAAAAGGGCCATTTTGAGTTAGGGTTGACTTACTGCTTTGTTTCAGGGTATTTGTGGGCTTTAACTGTTTTATATCTGTTTTAACTTTTTGGCATGTTTTGTCTTCGCTATCTTTTAGAAAGTTTGTCGTTACTTCGTTTTTGTCTATTGAATAAAATATCCTTTTTGTAAATTCGTCAAAGTCAATAAAGCCTTGTTCACACAGGGAGGTTATTACTTTGTTGAATAGTTTTTGGTGTTCATTGTTTTTAAAATGAATGAAATAGTTTTTGTTTGACTTCATGTGGTCTTTTAAAAACTGTATTGTTTGTTCACCAGATGGTAAAAATACTTTTAAAACATTTTGTTCGTTTGTAGAGAAGTCCCTGTCCAGAATTAAATTTTGAATGTGGTTAAATACTGAAGTTTGATTCGATTCGAATATTTCGCGTAGAATGCGAATGTTTTGGTTTTCAGTATTTGAGGTTGAGTCACAGGTTAGATGCAAAGTCTCTATATTACTGTCATCGAGTTTTAAAAGATCGTCCTGTGTATCAAGTTCATGTGATGTCATTATGTGGGGGTCGGAAATATTAGCAATATTAGTATGGTCAGTGTCTGAGGTCAGTTTTGGTAGAATATTTGTCGATTGATTAACATTTTCTGCGGAGCTTTTTTGTCTTTGATTTTTATCATTATGCATTCTGATTGAAACAGGTCTGAATTGAATTCGCTTAATTTTATCAGTGATAGAGCTTTTATTGTTATGTTTCCTATTATGTACCATATAACTTTTTAACGCAAAATTATTGCGTTTAGAATTTTGAATCGAGGGGCTACTTCTATTTTCTACTTTTGTGTCTTGTTTTAGTAGGCTATGTGTGACAGTTTTTTTAGTTTTTGCAAAGCTAGTTGTCAAGTCATTTTCAACATTCACAGATAATTCATCGCATGTGACGTCATCGGCAGAGTACTGTGCAAAATTTTCACTTGTATTTGTGATACTTTGGTTATGATTATTTAGATTGAAAGCGCCTGGGCAGACTTGGTTTTTCTTCTTAATTTCGCGTAATGGAAAACTTTGACTAGTTTTTAGAGGAGATGCAATTTGTATAGAAACATCGTTGGATTCGTTAAAATTATTTGTGTTATTTAGTTTATTATCATATCGCTGGTTATTATGTAGTTGACAGGTTTCCGATTGTTGAGGAGTCATGATTGATTGTTGATAAGTCAATTGAGGATGGTAATCTGTTGGTTGAGGTCTTAAATATTGATGTTGCAATGGATGATAACCAAAGGGCTGTTGTGGCTGTGGATTAAAGGGCTGCGAATATGAGTAATGATCGGACCCTGAATGATATTGAAAATTAGGCGCCTCTTGATTGAAATGTTTTTTTGTCCTATGATCACCAAAGTGCCGTAGTAGTAATGTTTTTAAATCATCCCACGTATTGCGTTCTTCAAATAGGTAACTATTGGTAATAACGTCTAGGGCGATATCAGTAAGCTTGCTAGTTAGATATATGATGATATATTCATTTTGAGACTCGTTTCCATGGTATTCATCTATAATAAATTCACAATTCCGAATAAATGAATCCAAAAGCCATCTGTCGCCGTTGAAAGTTGGTATCGTGTCATAAGGGATCAATACTAATTGATCATGTGCCATTTTGATGTCCTCTTTTTTTACAAACTAAAATCTCAAGTACATTCAATCTAATGAAGTTAATTTAATTCAAGCATTACGTTATTAATTTATTCTATTTATCTATTATCTAATCTATTATTTATTTGTTACTAAATACGATATCGCGAAAAATTAGCGCGTATACCGAAATATTCTTAAATTATTTTCTTTAAACACTAATCTTATGAAACAATATTGCGAGAATTTAGCGCATATATTAATATAATTTTAAATTATCTTTAAATGCTAATCGTACAAGACAATATTGCGAAAATTTAGCGCATGTATTGAAATGTCTAAAATTATTTATTAATCCTATTACTTTCTCTTTATATTTTTTTATTATCAATTCAATCAATTATTTATTCATTAATTATTTTTTTCAATTTTATTCTTATTTTCTTACTAAAACCTTAAATAAGTGAATGATTCCATAGAATTTGATACGAAACCAGACAATGATTATGGAGAGTGAAGTTCGAACTCTGAATAATCGGGAAAATGGTTTGGAAGGTGAAAAGTCTTACTCACCAACCGCCCGGAACCACCGCTGCATTGCCACTTGACAAATTTATTTGGTTCGATCTAGGATTTCTTTTTGCTGGTCGTCCCTCGTTCTGTCGCTGATACCGTAGATTTCGCGAAGACTGCGTTAATTTTGAAACGCGGAGCCGATCGCAAATATAATGACGACACGAAGCACGCAAATTCCATGCGGGAAATTGATGCGTTACGCGGAAAACGAAACAGCTCTACCAGAAATCCTCACCAGGCTGCGCCAGTCAAGATTCGGGAGCGTCGCGGTGGTGTTTTTGATTAATGCTATTAATAAAAAGTACGACTGATTTGGAAGTCATTTACTTTATATTATCTAATCCTAACCTAACAGACTGAGTTGGAAGTCTGTTCCCTTACATGGTAACTTAACTAATGCTTGACAAAACTTATTCTATTTAACATTAAACTTATCTAAACAAAAGAAGGGGTGGGCGTCGATGCGCTTTCACCCTGCACAATAGAGGCTTGCGCAGATGTGCAATGGTAAAAGGATGCGCCGTCGGTCGGGTTAACTGGCCAACGGTGTTGATAACATAAATAGGTTGTTAAGGAAAATACTAACAACTTATTCTTGGTTTGTGTATAGCGCTGTAGTTTTGTGCAATGCCTATCATTATACCTATTTAATACACGAACCATTATTTTTATCATTTGACATTTAATTAAAACAAAACACACAGGTAGGTATCACACTCTTTTGTGTGTATGAAACATCTTTAAATTTTTTTTAGATATATATTTTTTTAATTAAGAAATTTCTAGTCATTATGATTCGCTATTTGGGCCTACATATCCACTCGTATCTTGATTTGAAAAATCCGCTGTCTCCTTTGAGTTGGTCGATACAAGTCTCGACCATCGTTGCTTATCAACCGGCGACACGCGGCCGCCAGAGGCTTTGACGGAGATGCACGCCTATTATACTGACCGGGCCACGCCTCCTGTCTGAACCCGATATTAAGTAAACAATCAACTAAAACTAAGTGCAAATCAAACATTGAGCGTTATCTAAATCTGACCGAGTGGTATACTATGCGCCACACAAGTCGGCGGATGAGAAGTTAGCTGCAGATGACACTTCGCCGTGATTCGCTAATTATTGCGCATGTGTGCACATTGCCGACGCCGCGTGGCGTAGTGTTGAGCATGGGCGTAGAGAGAGTGCCCCGGCGTCTCGTACTCGTACTCAATCATCGTATTTCTATATATATATATATATATATATATATATATATATATGTATATATATATATGTGTATATAATTCTACTGTACGTGTGTATGTCACTGAACTCCTCCTAAACGGCTGGACCGATTTGAATGAATTTTGTCGTATGCGTTTGGGTGGCGCCCTGGATAGTTTAGATTCACAAATCAGCCCGGCAGGTGGCGCTGCAGCGGGTCCGCTAGTGCCATATAAAGTGTTTTTAGGACATCCTTAGTCAATGTTGAGTCAAACTTCAAACTTTTTGATCAATTATTGGAATTTCAAATCCTACGGCGGTGTCTAGATTTTTAAATATAACCATTTTTGTCACATCAAAGACGTCCACTGCTGGACTAACATGTCTGACATCTACGAGTAAATGTACTTCTTAAGCGTTCAGTGGTACTTACCGGTTGAATTTAGTTTTAGTATCCGTCGGTCTTGTTTGAGGGAGTCCTGACACTGCGCTTGCTGGTGAGAAATCTCTATTCAATTTACGATCTCATCAGTATTTCAATTGACTATTATTAACTTGATTGCTACAAAATATCACACTAAACAAATCTTGCCCAAAGCTGATGCAACCCGCCGGAAACCTATAACACTGTAAGCTTCGGCCTGTTTCTATCCGGATCGGAAACTCGGCTTCGATTCGCATATTTAGTTGCTATTTCATACGAACGTAAAGGGAAATACTGACGTCTAACCTCAATACACAATGTGATGTGAAAATACTAAAGCTAAAAATAATATTTACTCAGTAACTTTATAACAAACTAGTTTTTACCCGCAGATTCGCCCGCATGGTATTTTGATTTTTGACGCAATATCATTATAATTTATAACCTATGTGTTATTCTGATACATAAGCTATATTATTACAAAGTTTGATCTCAATCCGTTCAGTAGTTTTTGCGTGAAAGTGTAACAAACATCCATACATCCATCCATCCATCCATCCATCCATCCATCCTCACAAACTTTCGCGTTTATAATATTAGTAGGATTTGGTTGTAATGCCTCCTCATCATCATCCTGCCCTCATCCCACTAGGTGGGGTCGGCACAGCACGTTTCTTTTCGCCACTTCACTCTATCATACGTCATCTCATCATCAACTGCTTTCTCTCGCATATCATCCTACTTCCTACTAATATTATAAACGCGAAAGTTTGTGAGGATGGATGGATGGATGTATGGATGTTTGTTACTCTTTCACGCAAAAACTACTGAACGGATTGAGATGAAACTTTGCAATAATATAGCTTATATATCAGAATAACACATAGGCTTTAAATTATAATGATATTGCGTCAAAAATCGAAATATCATGCGGGCGAAACCGCGGGTAAAAACTAGTCTTTCATACAATTCATCCACACTTTTTTTGGTCGTCAGGATAATACTATTTACATCTAGGATGGATGAATGGAACTAATAGAAATCACTAAACTCTAAAGAGATAAGGCATAGTGTATATATCAGCAACCGAGTGCCTATACTCTTCTTGGTTTGCCGTTACATAACTGATAAAAGCCACGATCTGTTTTGAAATTTTACTAACGGCTATACGTCAAGTATTACACTCGCAGCTCTTTGTTGATTTTGCGATCATTCTGAGCGCGGTCACATTTTGATAGTCTTGTCATGGTAATGATATCTAACAGGATTCCGTCTTCATACAAACGGCTGTAACGCGAATCATACCTACGCCTCGGAGCGGGGTATGCTCTCGGTATGCTAGTCAGCCGCGGCGCGCCGCGTAGTGATGAACGTAAGTGTGGGTTTGTATCCAGTAAGCTTGCGATTTACGTTTTTGTGGTTCATCGTTTCACTACAAAACCATAAAAGCATCAAAAATGTTGTTGAACGCTTCCTTTTTAATTCACAACGAATTTATTTTTGTCACAAATATAATTTTATATCATAATAGTTACAATACGATTCAAGACTAGAAAGAAACTCAAGTTGGTAAAGAGTAAGTAGATAAAATTAAAATACTGAAGGGCTGCTCCTAGCGCGTGAGACGTTATGCGTGACCACGTGGCGCTGTAGGTATATATTTCATGGTCAGGACCGAGTCACAATACTTTTAGATATCGTAACCGTGGTCTTGTTTTATGTTTCTATCTGTCAGAAGTACCTACTACTAAGATGACTGCCCAAATAACAGTATCTGAAGACGTTTTCACACCCCGTTTGTGTACCCCATAATCTGGTAAGATTTGCCGCTAAAATTTAATACAGTTCCCCACAACATAAACAGACGTATCAAACCATCCAACTCTAACCATTTCCTTACTCAAAGAAAATCAAAGTCATCCGCAACAAGATAAGAAACTAGCTCAACCCCCGAAATCAATTTAAATTAAAACAATATCGTCTAAATCTAAATGTAATATAAGGGGACCGACGTTGATGGAGGATACTGATATAAATAAATTAATTTATAGACTCCGAGTTCAACGTTTCGTTTAGATCATGGAAATTATTTTTACGGATACTTTTAACACGCGAAGTTTGTCGCCGCGACATTAACGGTTTTGCTGGCCCTGACATGTGTAGATAATTATTTATTTTGGACATTCAATTTACACGCAACGTGTCCCTTATTATGGCATTATATTAAATAACAAGGCCAAACTATAACGCAAATCTTATAGATCGCGCCGCGCTATAGTACATAATATATTTGGTCGCAAACAGTTTTGCCCTTCGATCATGTAACTTTGTTTTTAAAGCCACGAACTCTATATTATATTATTACATCTTAAGTGTTGGCAAGCAACAACACGACAATATATTGTCGTTAATATTAAAAATACGTATTAAAATAAATCTCTAAATAAACGTTCTGTAACTGTCCTAACATAATTAAATTTTATGAATCTAAAAGTCATCTGCATCTTGCCTTCTGCAGGATGCTTGACTTCCTATACTAGTTCCAGTAAGCTAATAAGGCATTAAACGTTGAAGAACTCGGTCTTAAGTCTTTCTACGGGGAACCGAATTCCCACCGGCAAAAGTTATCACAGCTCCGGTTACGCCTCAGGGATCTAAATTATGAACTAACTTGTTCAAGATTGAAAACTGTAAGTTTCTACAATGGCTAGTTTCGACTAGCAGCGAGCGACTATGCAATGAGCCGTATTTTTCTCGTTTCTCGAGGGAAATTATGAAGAAATTTGGAGATGGAGTTAGTTTTGAGGCTACATTCCAACTTTAACTACTAGTTTTTTGTTCAGTTCTGTTACATTACTTTTCCTCGCTCTGTTTCTTATAAAAATCACGCTTAACCGATAAATCACCCGGATAAGGATCGAAAATCGCATTACAAGACCAATTGTGAAGCTAATATGAACCTCAATTTATTATCTCTTAAACGATTTCGCTCGGATGAATATTCATTTAGAGAGTAATACCATTCGAAAATGGCATTTGGGGAGAAAAAAGACGCACCTCTATTGAAGCGAGAAACTCATTTAAATTTTTGATTGTGAAGAAAAAGCTCGCGGATGAGTCACGGGTGAAAATGGCGTTATAGCGCCCTTAATCGAAAAGCCATGCATAAGAATAAAATTAAGCATTTTAAATTTACCTTTCTAGTTCCCTTACACAAATCAAGGTGATTTATCTAGTTCTAACGTTGGACAGCGTTTCGACGTCTGCACACGTCGACGGTCGGAAGACGAATGACTAAGTATCGCGCAAAAAGGTCTGTTTGGCGTCATTAGTGGGGGTAACGAGGGTATGTTTGTGTGGTCTGAAACATTCTTCATATCGCGGCCCATTGCTCTGTTTAGGGTTCCGTCGTCTAACGACTGGTCCCTTTCATTATCTTTGCGACTCTTTTACAACTATCTTTGATGTTTAAACCGCGACAGTCCCCTCAGTATTGAATTTTATGCTCTTTTATAAAACGCTTATGGCGAGTTGACGTGTCTTTTGGAATGGAAGAGCAGTAAAAAGGGTGGGTTTTATCTCTATATTTCGTGACCGTGTTTCCCGTCGGTTATGAAATGTCGACGAGTGAGGGCAAATATTTTAATTAAACCATAAAAGTTGGCAGAAAAAACTTTGGTTGTTTTACGATATGCCTGCACACGTTATTCAAACGTTGGGTGTTTTATGTCATACGGATTTTGTCGTAGCGTGGCTACTATCAAATGGTGGCACTTTTGAATTATTTAGCTTAGTTATTATTTTTAAGAATATTTTTAATGGGTTATGTGGCATATTTATAAAGGTATTTTTTATTTAGGTAATTCAGGTTTGCGTTTGACTATATTTTGCTGAATGCTAAGCAGATATGCCGTCTAGGGCATGTCATTTAGCAGGGCATGTGGCCAAATCTTCACTACACGATATTATAACCAAGTGATGATACTGACAGCAGAATCCAGATTGATAAATTGACAAATTATTAATAAACCAAACACCTGCACTGTTCAGCACGGAATCAACAAATTCAAAGATTTAGTTTCTTTTTACAAAATTTGAATAGTTCCATCGAATCGATGTATACCATTTTCCATTATTGTTGATTTTTCAAAAACGGTTCAGCCGATTTCTATTAAATTTTAATGGGACCATCTCGGGTATATACCCGTTCAAACTAAAACATATTTTTTTGATTCGGTTCACAATTGGGAAAATATCGACGAACATACATAAAAAAAAATACGTACAGACGAACATAGAACTTCCTCCTTTTTGGAAGTCGGTTAAAAACCAAAACATAACGTCACTAGTGATATCATAATTATATTTCGACTCTACACAGCCAAGATATATTATAGTCCACTCTTTTCACTCCAACCCATACACTATTCAGGTTGCAGCCCGGTGAGTTTTCATCTGCCCGATTTATTCATTCCCTCCAATAAATCAAAGAGAAAAGAGGGGAAAGGGACTGACCACTTAAAGAAAATTACATAATTGAGGAACAGTAAACGGTGCGGAAAGTGGGGGTTGAGGGAAGCGGATTTAGTAAAGGGGCAATAGGCATAAAGGTGTAATCCACTTTATGCACTAAGTAAATTCTACTTTCCCTGGAATTTACAGTCTCAAAACTGTATTATTACTTTGATTTTATTATTCTTATACAGGGTTATCTGCTTTCCCTGTACTAAGCCAAAAGGGGACGATTGAGACCATCTTTATGAACAACTTTTACGATGGGGCCTACCCAACATTCGAGAAAAATAAAATCTGCTGCTCCATACAAAACTGCAACTCGGAATCGACAAAATGTATGAAACAGCTGATTTTTTTCTCGAATTTCGGTTCGACTCCTTAACCCCTTAATATTGATTGTCTAAATCGTCTCATTCGGCTCAGTACACCAGTTCTGGATAACCTTGTGTTATGGGAGTAATTGCGGTATGAAAATACGATACAAATAAATATATTTCATTATACCGTCGTTTCAAAAAACCGTGTTTCATCGGTGACCAGAACCCGTTCAAAATTAGTCCCGATAAACATTAGTGTGACTTTAAAACTAAATAAAAACCGGACAAGTGCGAGTCAGGCTCGCACACCGAGGGTAAGTACCGTTAAAATCCAGAAAATTTTACAAAATTGGGAAGTTGTTAAAATCTCATAATCATCGAGAATTTTTTTTTTTTATCACTTTTCTCGTCATACATTAAAAAAATATTTAATTACCTGTTTTAGCATGTGCTAATGAAGCTCTTTTATATGATACCTTACATGAGACGATTTACTAACTTTGAATTTTGAACCCATATTTTGTGAATCTAGGCCCTATATTTTTTGTGATTTAAATAAAGATTTACAGTTTTCAGATTTATTCCTATATGTGTACTCTGGCAATGCTTCACGCCAAATTTCATTGTTTTATGTCAACGGAAAGTACCCTGTAGGTTTTGGTTTTAGTGAGTGTCGAAATATGCTGTTTTTTACAACATAAACGGCTCTAACTTTTTTATACGATAACTGAGAAGTTTTTCTTTTACACAACTGCAAGAGACCATAGATATACGTATATAGTTTAAATTTCATTTCGACATCTTTTCGCGTTCCCGAGATAAAGAGTATTGACATACATATAGACGGACAGACGGACAACAAAGTGATCCTATAAGTTTTTTCCAACTGAAGTACGGAACCCTAAAAATGAATAAAACTAAGATTAAAAAGAGAAAAAGATTAATTCATTGATGCAACCAATATCACATACTGGATCTAAAAATTAATCCGGTGATATCTTGTAAGATCGATTTCGAAATCGATCTAATCGTTACGTATACACTTACAAAGAAACATATAGATAGGATACACATCCTTTAAATACCTGTTCCGTCTTAAGTAGCCGTTAATACTATGTATACCTATAACTAGATCTATAAAAAAAGTTAACTGTGAAGCAGTAAAATTAGTTTATAAAACTTTTAAAAGCGAGCTTTATTACGTTAGCAATCAGATTCGTTTATCTTGATAAACTTTTTATTAAAAGAGTGAAAAGGCCAACGGGAAAAGGTTGAAAATGTTCAGGCTGCGGGAAAATAGCTAAATAAAAGTTGATACGTGTATTTTAAAGTAAATATTGAATTCTGCTTAAATATAGATGGACTGACCCAGTAACTGCACTAGATGGATAAACGCGATTTTGTCGATAGATACATAAAATATTCAAAGTTCGATCATTTATAATTTAAAATTATAGTTTTGGGAATATTTACAATGATTGTTCGACTATTCGTATTTCAAGCTTTCGATATTTCGAGCCAGATACAAGTAACTTGTTCAAGAACAGCCGACTACGCTGAAATATCAAAAACTAAAATAGATTTATGTATTCTCTTTCATTCTAAATAGTACTACTATGGATCTGAATTTGAATAATTACCTATATAATTAAAATATCAAAGCATGGATGAAATGTTATGCACCTAATGTATGTACTACCTATATTATTATGATGAACACTATAACAATGCGAATTTGCACCTGTGACTATTTCAGAATGTTTTCCAATACAAAAGTAAGGCAATTTTAATAACAATTCCATTGGCAATGGATTTTGCCCCATTGTTTACATTTTTATGAATGAAAAATTATTACCTTGCGCGGTCATCACACAAATTTTCACCAAAGCTCCATAGCCTTCCCCCTAGAGTCTCCTAGCTGCGCCCGTGAGGCTGACCCTTAGAAATTTGCTGGGTAAAGACGTGGCGGATGTCAACGGACCCGAGGGTCATACTTCATGCGTGGTTCGGGGACACGGCGCCGGGTGAGAAATTATTTCTTCAGAAAAAGGGACTTAATTTTGCATCTGATTTCAGTTAGGTATAAGTATGTTGAAATCCAGGTCCAATGAAATATCATTGGACTGATTGACCACAAGGTTCCTCTTCTATGATTTTTTTACTTTCGATTTTTGGTACGTTATATTAGTCATTGTAGCTATTTTATTTTCAGGCATAATCAGTTAGTTCATCTCTCAAAAGCACATTCCTAATATTAAAAGTTTCTATGAATAATCCGGTATGCATCCTAAATGTGATTTCCATTTATATCTGAACATATTTTCAATAGAAAAATGAAAAGCTTAAACTAGAAATTGGTAAACCATTCCAAAATCAACAAGCTTAGAATTTAAAAATATCTAAAGAATGAACTAAACAATAAAAGTAAACAATGTTACATTTTTTGTTAAATTCATAAATGAATAATATTGGATAATGAAATGGGATTCTGTAAACATATTCAAATTTGACTCTGCACATAATAAAACACTGCAGGCTGCTTTGCCTAGAAAAACTGGAAACTCAATATAATGAATATTTTATATTTTGGAGCGGGCAAATGTAGACATCCGGGCTTATTGGAAATCCATAGGGGATGCTTATGTCCAGCAGTGGACTTCCTACGGCTGATACTAATGATGATGATGAAATGTAGACGGCTGCCTCTCCGAGAGAGGAAATCTCTAACTAAGTAATGGGTAGCAGGCAATAAATTTAAATATTTATCCTAATGCTAAAACAGTAGTGGGAAAGTATCTATCATCCCATTTAGAAGCATGCGGGTATCTTTATCAATGAGTCCAGTAGAGAGTAAGTACACTTGACTAGACGAGCCGAGGTCAAATTCATTGGGCTCAATTGCTTGAGATATTGCTAGGACTAGTGCTTGTTACTGCTACGTTGGAGACAATTTGATGTTCATCATAATCATACGACGATAAAGTTTATTCATTTGCTTCTGTATGAAATGTAACTGATTCTGTCATTTTAGAAGCCATTTGTGCTCCCTTTGTCTCATATAATGGTCATATTTATGGTTACAATAAAACACTACAACAAAGACTTCTGAATTAACAGATCATTTCGTCAATTTTTTTGTGAATAATACAATGTGAAGCTTCTTGCACATATCATGAATTTGGTTTTTCTTAGAATTTAAAACTAAAAATTTACCTTCATAGTGTATAGTCTATTTGACTATGCACTAGAGTCTAGTGTAACATTTTTCCACTAGTCTATTGATTAGACAGTAGAAAGTGTTTAACACGGATATTTTTTCGCAACTTCGCGGCTGCCCCTACATAAATGTTATTAAAACTTAAAAGAGAAACGCAGGCATCACCTGTGGGTTTTACGCTGTTATCCTCCCTTTTCAGTTTAATTTTGCATCCTTGCGATAGATGTTGAAGCAAATAGAATGTTCCATAGCTAAATTTCACGTGAACAATATTAGTAGGTGGCTTGACAGAGTTTCGCCAACTTTGATTGCATTTCATTGTGGTTTGTTGTCGATCGGTCCTAGTTTAAGGGAGATTTACATGAGATTTAGTACGCACGATACTGCCAACCAAAAGATTATGATTTTATAATCTTTTGGTAGTAGTAAAATAATAGTAGTAAAATGTAGGTATATAAAAAAATCTGGTTAATTTTGTTGAACGATTTGTGAAGTGACTGAATCCTAAATTAAATAAAACCTATTTATGGTAAATCGTTTACTAAAGCAATTACGTTTGGACTTGGCATTTTTTCGTTTAGATGATGGCAATATTTGCTTCTAAATTGGTACTATTTTTTTCTTTCGTGTAGAGTCCGCTCGGGAGAGCGTTATTTTATTTGAATGAAACAATATTTTATTTCAACCGTCAAACAATTAAATCGACTTTACTTACTATCTCATATTCATATTTTATTCTTCATGATAACGGCGAATTTATTGTTAGTTTGAGAGTAAAGAACAAAAGATTATGAATCAGATTAAAATGTTTCATGATTAAACAATCTGATCCAATCATTTCTCCAATCGCTAGAAAAATCGTCGAATCGACAGATCACTTTCCTAATACATACTCTGGGCGACAAAAGCGCCACCGCTACAAGCGCTATAACATTCAACATCATGCACTCAAACCATTCAATAAGTAGAATACGTCCTCCCGACCATTGACCGTCCATTTCCTACTCCAACATATATTTTATGAATGAATTCCTTCTGGACCCTCGTTTTGTGCGGCCCCACAATATTTGTCAATTGATTCCATTACGGGCGACCCGTACGGGAAGACATTGTTAGAACCAGCAGTCGGTTACTACATCATGCCTCTATTGAATGACCCAATTCGTTTTTATGAGGTTTGTAAAGAAACATAACACGTCATAAAGTGAGGATATAATTTGTGGTGTGGCATCTGACTGCTGGTAAGTATTAGGATATATGAAATATTTTCAGGGGCTTCGTCGTTGAAATTTTATTTACCGGCCAATATTCTTATGTCGAATGTAGGGTACAGAGCGCACAGCGATACGTTTAAAACTGTTTAGTCCGGAGCCGGATTACGCAGACGGTCGTCAAATACTTCATTCGTCAAATTTTATACACGTCAAATCTATATTTGCCAAATTCGCGACACATCATATTCTTAATTTCTCAAATAAGAGACTGATCAAAAGCCATGTTTGTTAAATACCCAATTCATCAAATTCTTAATTAAACAATACTTTATTCGTCAAATGAGTTTTTTGTCAAACTCGCTCTGGGACAGTGAAGCTAAAAATAAAATAATAAAGTCATGAAAATATATTACTTTATTAGAATAAGAAATACAAAAAATTGTTTTTATTTTGCCGTAACTTTGCTTAACTTTATAAAGAGACTGAAGACTGGGGGCAGAGTTAGACACCATACTATAAACTTTTGATTTTATTCTTCTCTTGCAATATTCTCTAATTTTATGTACTGACTTGTTCGTCGTCTTGAATATTACACCCGAATAATTGTCCTATGCAAATCGAATACGTCAATTTTTTTATGAACTGTAGTTTACTTACATCCCTCGCAATTGCCAACCACAGCTTCCTGCTTCGTATGATTTTTAAAAGTCTGCTGTTGGCTACATTTGTTAATAATTCATGTAACTCGCGTAATCAATAATAACCAGCACGTTTAAAATTTAAAATGCAATATTTGTTGTAAACCTAACAAACAGTACAGAATAAACCAACAATTGAAAGCGATAACAGCCAGCCAACGACAACGAACCACTCTACTAAATCTCATTTAAGCTCAAAATCAATCCAATAGCAGTTTTGTTCCCCTTCAAGCTCTGAGTATATTTTGAAGTATGTATTTCTAAACTTGATAACGTTCCGTGGGTGGGATCAATTGAAACATGTGAGCAATAAGTGTGACCGGTCGGTTTCATTGTGCTTCGTCGGAGACGGGACCAGAATCGTAAGTGGGTTCATATTGTTGAAAGGTGCTGAGAGACGACCAATAACTCTTAATGAGACTTTACTTGTAGTTTTTTAGAGTTCTATACCGAAAAAGAACAAAAACATTATATGTGTTCGTTTATCATGAGTCTGGATACCAAGCTTGAATCTCAGTCATCGAGGATATCACGTTAGAAAATCTGACATTAGTGGAACTGAGACCCGACTCGTCTTTGAAACTCTTATATTTAGGGTTAGGTAATATTTTGTGCTCATAATATGAAATTTTCATTTTATTTAGCTACGAAAAAATGTTGAAATAATCAATGCTTTGTTTATTATTTAATAATATTATTTTGTGGTTATAAAACAAAACGACTCATTATATATTCTTTGTAGTTTCTTACTTTCAAATATTCGAATCTCTTTCACAAAACATACACACATAAAAGTCGTTTTGTTTTAGTTTGTATTAGTGTATTTATAAAAGACCTTAATATCTTCTTAGGGCTTATTAAAGGGCTTGTTATCTTCTTAGGTTGACAATAAAAGATATAGATTTTTATCACATTTCTGAAATACATAATAATTCATCTATGCTAATAATCTATTATTTATTACATCACGCAGGATGTAGTCAAATACATTTCCATTCAGAATATTAAACAAAACTTTTACGGAACCTTCAGAATTTTATTTTAACTTACTTAGATCATGACCATTAAAATAGAGTTTGATATATCAAATATAAAATAATGTACCGTGTAACTTTACGAGGCACACATAATTATATTATTTATTATGCTACGTGCTTCCAGAAAAACAGTTGAGTTATTTTATAGTCTTTTTATTCAGAAATTAAATTAAACCATGAGCCGTTCAAAAGAAAATCAAGTTAAATTGTATTTATAAATGACCGAAAGGCTTATTATCTTCTTAGGTTGACAATAAAAGATACAGATTTTTATCATATTTCTGAAATACAAACACCAGAGTCCGCGTCTTACTCAACTAAAGTATTACATGATGATTATTACGTATGATTCACCCTTCATGGCCTTCTGCCTACGTCCTGGAGTGGACTATAAAAGGGTTGGTTCAGTTCAGTATTGCGTACGTATTAAAATACGACTATAGCTACATAATTATACAGGATTAATTTACATCTTAGACTAAGTTAGTAGGTACAAATTATTTTCGGTGCATTGTGTGAATGCCACGAGTAAACCGGCGACCCGCAAGCAGCACCCGATCACGAGTTTGACGCATGTGCCACCCATCGCTCTCCTAAACCATACTTGAAGGAGGGACACGCCGCCATAAAAAGGCTCGATAATAATAATAATTTTCTTCGTTTTGTTGCAGGTAACATTAACAAACCTT
The DNA here is from genome assembly GCA_949316475.1 of Hypomecis punctinalis. Lineage (NCBI taxonomy): Eukaryota > Metazoa > Arthropoda > Insecta > Lepidoptera > Geometridae > Hypomecis > Hypomecis punctinalis. The sequence goes on from OX438800.1 coordinate 9,068,475, forward strand.
CGGTTCCTACCACATTTTGATAATACCTTAAGAGAGAGTTACCTAAATCAAGAAATCCAAAATCCAATCAAGTAAGTAATTCTTCGTCCAAGCAATATATCTACTACCGATCAGCTTACCAAACGGATTGTTAATTACAATAGCTATAAATCAAACGTGTCGACAATACACCGATGTGAAGCATTCATTACCACACAATCATATTGTCAGCCACAATGTATTCAGTGGGGCGATGTGATAACGATAATCAAGTGTTGATGAATTCACTATGGAACGGACGGGTTACTGACAAATCTGGGCAAAGCCTAGACAAGCTTCCAATCCGATTGATGGATTTGAAAATGGAATAAACAGATTCATTCGAACAGGGTTTCTAGACTTAGAGTTTTTTAGGGTCTTGATCCTCTCGGCTTTGTGTTTTATGTGATACAAAGCTGTTATCTTACCCACATTTAATTTATACGTCTCAACATCCAATTATGAGAAGAATACGACCTTATTTTTTACAATACTAAACTGAACGAATAAGCTAAACAAGGTGGAAAGACGGAAAGAAAAAAAAGTGAAGTGAAAGTGGAAGATTTGACCAAAACCGCAGGAAAAAACTTGCATGCATGCAATCTTATTATCTCATTTGACTGCCTTGGTGGCTCAGTGGCTAGTGACCCTCACTACGGGATTCGATTCCCACCAAATTCATTAATTGATGCATAAATTGTGACTAGTATTGTTATTTCGACATCAGACCCATAGCGGATCGTTCGTAGATGAGACTAGCCCGAAAAAGGTGACAATGATACAAGGGAAAGGAGGTCTATATCCAGCAGTGGGATGATACAGGCTGATGATGATGATTGTTGTTGGAGTGAGTACAACATAGAGTAAAGAGCTAAGTTTAGTACGATAACGTAGGTCGTATTGTATATCGTATAACTTTCGTCAAGATATGTCATCTACGAGTATATAGCTAGCAATAGAATAGCAGTAGCTGTCTAGCAATAGATGCTTTATCCCAGGCCCAAAAATTAAAATTGAAATGGACCGGGGATGTAGCACACCTGGCAGACCGCAGATGGACCAAAACTGTTAAAACATGGAAAGTACCACCAGGAAAGCGCTACAAAGGAAGACCCTACACACGATAGGAAGACGACGTTAAAAAAATCGCGGGCCCAAAATGGCACGAAATAGCCCAATGTAGAGAATTATGGCAATCTTTGGAGGAGGGCTTCACCTGAGAGGGGTTCCTGAGTTACACGACCCAGTTTATTTGTCTAATTTTGTAAATTTTTAATTGTCAAATGTGTAACTGGAAATGTAAGGTTTTTTATTTATTTTATGTTATTTATGTCATTTGTGATGTAAAAGTCATCAATTAATAACCATTACGCCAGTGTATCATTGGGCAGCCCGTAAAGCCGACTGAACCATGAGTATCAAAACATTTACTTCATAAATTGAACCCACTGCGGGATACCAACCCAATTCATAGTAATATATCATGACATGAAATTACCAGCCGGAGAAACGATCCCATATAACTAGGAGTGGTCTTATACAGTAGCTCTCAGTGTAGACCAATTGAGCGCGGCATCCTGGTGTTTGTGTCACAAATAGGGTTACCATAGCTAATACCTAATATGTCCTGAGATCTTCAGATTTTTAGGCAATATCTTTGGGTACCGAACCGGGCGTGCGGCCGGTCTTGAATCCTGAATCTGGAGATGTCAAGATTTTTAGAAATAGCTACTGGTTGCAATTGTTATCCAGGTTCCACTTGGAGTTTAATTTTTGAACCGATAGAAAAGTCTTTTAGAATCCCATACAATGCTGTCCCGTTCGCAATAATTCCGAATTTCAATGATTGCTCCTGGTTTCAGTGACCTTTAAAAATTTTAGTGAGTGCAAGCGTGATAGCAAATTATATGAATCTAAGTAGATGTCATTAATATGGTTTCAAAAGTGGAAATCCAGGCTCTATGGGAACACCGTCTATGTCTATTCTATTCGCTAATGGAATCTTTCAGAGGATTTAACGGAAACGAGAGTTTTTCTACAGCCTTTTGAATGTTCCCTCTGGTAACCCTAGCCATAAACAGCGTGGGGCCACTTGCCGTCATGCATATTGGCCATTGTATCGCACCAGTAGGAATTGGCCTGAATTACACTTAATCAATAACTACAAATTGTGTGCCAAATGTGGCCTGTTCGTGCGATTGGGCTGTTTAGTCTAGTTGATGATTTGTGAGTGATATTGATGTTTCTGGATGTCTTACTCTTTGCAAGAATAGGTTGAGTTCTACTGGTCGTTGTTTTAAATGAAATACTTGAAGCAAAATTTGGGTAGGTATATACAGGGTTTATAGGCTATTTCGAGGTTGGTCCCATACTAACATTTATACATGAAGATGAATCTAATGGCATTCTAAAATGTCTCCGTCATCTAGTATATTTAGACCCCATCTGATCTGTATGTATACTGTATATAAGATTTAACAGCTCAGACTCCTTTATAAGGCTTCCCAGAAGGTGGTTCTAGGGAGATTGCCTTGGTTCCATTCCCAGAAGATAGGTTTAGTGGTACCTTCTAGGAAACTGACACGCTGTCGCCCTTTACTGTGGTCCTTTATTATAGCAATATTCTAGAATTTTGTACTTCACATACATATAGACGGATATTTTCTACAACACAAAAACCGTGCATAGTAATTTTTAGTTTTAGTAATTTTTCAACTGACATCCGAGAGAAGGACGTTCTCAATTTTTCAGAATGTTTTTTGTTTCGATGATTACCTCATATCTTCGCTATTTATGTGCCAATTCTCGAGATTTGTTGTTCAATTTGTAGAGAAACATTGCAAAATGGTCCCACATAAAATAATTGACATTTTTGGTAAGTAATTTTAAAGTGCCTAGTTCCGGAAAATTTACGAAAATTACAGCGCATACAAAAATCGAACAGCAAAATGACTACTTTTGCTCGCTGCTTTTGTCTTGAAGTCAGTAGACCGTAGGTTTTTGTCAAAAAATAATTATTATTCACATTCAAGCATTCAAGTATATGTAAAAAATAATTACTCGTGCGAAGCAGGTGCTAGCAAGGAGTCCTTACTCCTAATATCAGATCGTAACTATTACGTAATTATCGTGCACTAGGCTTATTGCCCATTAGGTAGTGCCATTAGTTTCAATCCTACCGACCTATCTGCTAACGCATGTAGGTACGAGTATTTACGGCTGCTATATTAAGTAAAGTGCATATAAGTACTTACATGCAATGCACCTTTGCATGCATTTCTTTACTGTTTAGGGCTTTTGTAGCCGCCAAATTCTATTTATCACACAATTTCACATCAATAATAATAAAAAACATCTATATGTAATTTTCCAATAAATATATTGGTATGTAGTATTTGTTGGTCATAAAATTGCACACTTTTATTTGTATTTTTTATTTAAAATTTCTTAATTTGATTGAGTAGATCGAAAAAATCGAAAACTAGAGGTATTTTATCTCAACAGTTACATACAAAGACAACCTTTAGATATTACATATAAGTGATAGAATTAAGAAATGCGACATAGGTATAATTTTTAGATATTAAAAATTGCAAATGAGTGAATGAGATAGCTAGAGCTAAATAGTGTATATATATATTTTGATTTGACATGTAATAATTAATTACCAATAAATGATTTGTATTAGTATTTGTAAATATAGTTATTTTTACTCTGAATGTGGCTGTACGTTGAGCTGTTTCACTAAAAAATGTCATTGTTTTACATGCTTCAAAAATAATTAATAATACTCCGGGGCTTAGTATAATTTTATCGGTAACCATTTAATTCACGCAAACAACCGCTTAGGGTAGCCATTTCCTTTTCAGGGCAGATTACAATCTTCACAAAGCGTTTTATGTACCGAGAAATTAAGCATTTCCTTGTGTATTTAAAGTTAACGAAGTTGTTACTTGTTAGATAATATCTAATAGATTTACTGAAAGGTGAAGCGGCGCTAACAAAGTAATTATTTAATTAAACTTTCGAAAGCGGCGCTCGCGTGTTCACGAAAATATATTTTTATGAATTCACTTTCGATGGGTCATGAAAGGTCATACTTCTATGGCAATTATTGATATGGCTGTCAATTCAGATATGCTATACAAAATCTCACTTATTAAACACTCGTTTATAAAGTTTTACTTGTATTTTTTGGCACAATGTTTCGTAAGAAAAATTAACTTATCTCAAAAAGCTGCGGGGCACAGTGGGAGAGCACTCGCCTTACAATTTGATGTCGTGGGCTCCAAATCCGGACCCGTATCAATGAGTTGCTTAGAAATAATTGCGGCTTTTCGTATTAATTTTCTTTTGGTGACTGCAAAACATCACAGTGAATTCGTCCTACGTCTACGCCTACGTCCGTAGAAGAATGTATTTTCCTTTCGAATGTGGCTTCAGTAATATTGTTCATAACACCGAAATCACGCAATTACGTCCTTATAGATTAAAAACTCTAATTCATAAAATAATATTGCGGAAAATACAGATCATATTTTAAAAATATATAAAAAAATACGTAGATACCTCAGACCAAATAAAAAAAATCAAGACAGAATGTTGTGAACAAACAAGTGAGGCCGACCAAAACTACGCCTCGCCGATTGTACAGACAATTTACACACACATCAACGTACAAGGAAACTACGCCTTGGCTTGACATTCGAACTATGGCGGCGCAACAGCGACGCACTCACACATGTATAAAAAACCGGCTTTACTTGACTGTTCAACGACGTTCCCTCTTGATTTTTTTATTTGTTCTGAAGTAGATACCTATATCTCATTTTACAATTTTCTTTCAGAAAAAATAATTAAAATGTTAAAAATATGAAATGTTGTCAATTGCCATTCCAGAATTCTATGTTCAGCAGTAATTAATAAGTCCGATACAATGCAATACAAAACAAAGCTACAATAAATGCTAGGAATAACTTTAAAAGATTGTCAGACACAAAGATTTTAGTAATGTAAGGATAGTAAGTTTTAATTTTTTTGTCGTCCAGTTACAAAATATAATAGCATTCACCTCAAAACAATAACCTTTATCTGCTAGCTACTGGTAGACGAGAGTATTTCGTAGTATCTAAAACAAGTAACACCCTTGATTCACTTAGTCGTGACGCACATGATAATATAATCATATCAGTCGGCTTTAGACTGTACTGCTAATACTAAACGGTTCATTTTAGTGTTTTAGTTGCGCTGTGTGGAGGCATTGTGTTTGCAAAGATGAAGAGGTCATGACTGTGGGGCAACAGCCAGCGTTGACGTCGAATGCTGCTGGGTATAATTGCATTGCAAATATTGTTGATGCATTTACTCTGTACGGTTAACTTACCAAAGACTATTTCGTAAGGACCGGCCTCGAGATGCATTGAATGCATCTTGGAGATCTTAAGTAGGTATAAATAATTGTATTCCCTAATATTATCATACCAACGTTAATTGCGTAAGGGCCAACTGGATATTGATAAATTATTTAGAATTATTATGTAATTAGTTTATTCATATTTAGTTATAATTTTTTGTTATTACGTAGGTAAGTACTGGGTAATTTAGTACATATTACCATATAGGTAGTACAAGCATCACAAACGTCAATGTCAATATCGTCCTACAGGGTTATTTTTAATCAATTAGCATGTCAATCCAAACGCGTCATATTTGAGCATAACTATGAAGGTGAAGCCAAAAGCAAGAAATTTCATTAGAAGCCAAACATGAATACGATCTCGCTCACACTCGGTGATGTATTTGCGAGCCCAACTCTCATGAGGCTGACGCTACGCAGATACGTCACTCGTCTTACATCAAATACACACACACACACACACACACACACACACACACACACACACACACACACACACACACACACACACACACACTACATACCTATATTATACATGTCAGTTGCCACCGGTAGTTCGGTTATAATTTTCTTGTGTTATATGTAAGTATTATATATGTACTGTCTATTAGAATCTTTATCTATTCAAAGTTTTTCATTCATTCATTCATACCTAAATTCACAAAAACGAAAGACACTGGATTTCGCGACACAGGCTAGCCTAGTGCGAAATCCAGGGTGCATAAAATTACATTGTTATACCTACATTAAAATTTACCTGTTTTGTTAAAATTAAGTACTATTATAAGAATGTTCTGCACATGTGTTATTTGGAAATAAAAATATGTTTAAAAAATATGTTTATGTAGCATTAGCATAGTTTTGACGAAAGTCGTAGAACAAAAGTTGTTAATTTTGATGTACAGAATAAGCCCCTAGAAGGATGCTAATTATTTAGAAATAACCCTGTATATAAAATCGTGATTCACTGACTCACCTATCACGAAATCTCAAAAAGTACAAGTGCTAGGAGTCTCAAATTTTACGTGGGGGTTCTTTTTAGGACATAGGTGCTAACAGATTTTGCGAAATTCAAGGCCTAAGTGGGTGAAAATGTGTGACAAAGTTTGTATGTGAGGATGCGATTCCTTGGGCCGATTGGCTTGAAACAAACTTCGCATAGACATACCTACACAAAATTAATTGACCACGTTGTTTCGTATTTTTCTGAATTGTATCGCCTATCAGGGTTTAAAAGGGAGAAAAAAATATTTTCGGGACGAATGATTTCGACTTCGGAATTTGAACTTTTTGAGTATATGATGGTTAATCAAAATTTTTGACGTAATAATTGACATGTTTGAAATCCAGGTTTATTGAAATCAATGAGTTGAGAAAATAGAGGAGGTGACCACAGCTTTTTTTTCTATGTAATTTGCCATTTTTCTGCCCACACTTTCTTTAAAATAATTATGTTCCCATTTTTCTTTGATAAAGTCATATTGCGTATTGCGGAAATAAATAATTGGTTTAATAATCACTGGGAGCGCTTATGTACCTAAGAAAGTACGGAAATCACATTGTCATTATGCGTAAGTGCATGGTGAATATTAATGCTTTTTGACTTTTGACCGACTTCAAAAAATAAGATTCTCAATTCGGCTGTTTTTTTTTTGTAGGTATGTATGTAAGTCACGCGATCATTTGGCCAAATATTAACAGATTTTGTTGTCAGAGGTAGTCTCATTTGAGTTTTATCGAAGGTTGAGCAGTTTTAAAAAAAACAATATTAAAATAATTACACGCCCGCATGATGTTGTGGTTTGTGGTTCCCTTTAGTTCATCAGTTGTTTTTAAAAGATCATCATTGTCAAAAATGGTACACATCGATTCGAGTGAACTAATTGAATTATATCGAAATCGGGTGTGCCTTTTTTGGTGAAAAATAATTATTAATTAACTATTAAAAGGCTGATACAGTACAGCATACTGTATCAGCCTTTTAATAGTCCACTGCAGGACGTAGGCCTACCCACAAAGGATGATTGGACCATATTCACCACGCTGGCCCAGTGCGGGTTAATGGATTCACATACGCCATCGAATTTCTTCTACGGACGTATGCAGCCTAGGTTGCCTCACGATACCTTCCTTCACCGAAAAGCCAGTGGCGTTAAAATTCCGTACTCCGAAGAACTCATTGGTACGGGACCAGGATTTGAACCCACGACCTCACGATTGTAAGGGTGTCACTACCACTAGACCACCACGGCTATAACTATATAATGGCGGCCATATTAAGTCCTCTCCGCCCGCGCCATACGCTTCAATTTGTAGGTATTTCGAGTCTTATACTTACTTATGTGTCTATGATTGAAATGTAAAGCCAACCTATATTAATAGATGGACCGGATAGTTTATATAAAATACAATGGTGGTATCTTTCATATACGTCTACGTTATTTTCTGGTTGGAGGAGATCCAGGCGGCCATCAATAAAATATTACTTGCTGAGATCCGTTCAAACCAAATTTCCCCATCCCTCCATGATATGGTCAAAACGATAATGATCACCATGTATGAAGGGTGTTCAGAGATAATCTGGTGATTGCAAACTCAGACCAATTTGAGATTGCAAATAGTGCAGATGTTTTCGGGAATAAACGATTATAAACGAAGCGAGACTATGTAAAACTCTACTGGGTGGCAGTAGAGTTTTACAGTCTCGCCCCCCTAGACTTGGGTACTACATGAGTAGCTCCTTATGGTAGGAGCACCAATGATGCTGCTGCGCAACCTTCAGCCTGCTAAATTGTGCCACATTTCACGGTTACAGATGAAATAACGAGTGTGAGATATATATATACCTACTTATTACATTGCCACTAAGACATTTTAGTAAGTATTGTACACAATCGTGAACTGCGCGAATGAAACCGCGGGGCGCAGCTAGTTATATTAGTTCATTTACAGTATATATCGTTGTTTTCTCAAATTGACCAAAAAGCACCAAATCGTGTTAATAAAATCAGCTGTTCCAAACATTTTTTCGCGGTTGAATGAACTTCTTGTACAGAACAAAGTCACTTCAAAGTTTTCCCTATAGAAAATGTTTTTCATATTGATAACTACCACAGGCTAAAGACCGTAACTAAAACAGTAAAAGGTAAATTAGTAGGTCTTTACAAAATCGACTCATCGAAACTGAAGCGATACACCGCATAGAAAATACGAGGCAAAGACTCACCTATCTTTTGCGTATTTTTCCACAATTTCAGCAAGAAATTAAATCCCAACTGTATGAACTAAATATGTGGGCCAACATTTCGGGTTAACTAGAGTAATAATGTATTATTTACGATTATTGTGCGTCATAAATGGAGTTTACGACGCCGGCGCCGATGCGATGTTTGAAATGCTCCTTTATCGATGCCTATGCCTCAGACGTGTTCCTGGAATATATCATTATAAATCCTGATTTTCATGTCTGATTTCGCAATGTCGAGTTCGTGGGAACTGGCGAAATGGTTTTCATTTGGGTGAAGAGATGAGCAGACGCTTGGCAGGTTGTAAGAACTGATTTACACTCGAGTGTGAGGTGCGAGGTGAAAGATGCGACGGGACGAAAGTGAACCAAAACACGAATGTGAACACCCAGCCCGCTCGCTCGCTCTACAACTCCGGTCCTCGCTTTGAATGTCACGCTCATGCTGCGTCTTCAAATCATTATTCGGCGTTTGTTGTTTGAAAATATTCGTGTTCGCTTATACGAATAACACGAACGCACCATTTATACAAAAAATTGCTTATTTCAACTGGTCGTCCGAATAGGCAAACGTAGGCGGATATTAACCTTTCCGCATCGCTATATTTGGGCAAATAAGACTAAAACATGAATATGTATAGTGATATGAGGACCCAGCATTAAACCCACTTTCTATAGGTAGGCGTTCCTCAGTAGCTATTTCTTGTAACTTGAGGAATTTCCTTCACACCCTCGCAAAAGCTTTTCTTATTGGATGTTTACATTCGATCTATAAATTTAATTAGTCTTTCAGGGTCTTAATACTGTATTGATTAAGTAGATTGAGGTAGTATTCTGTGAAGGTTATATTGTATATATTTGACTATCATCATTCAGCTATCAGAGACTAAACAAACTGGAACGTTTGTGAACCTAACATACTTAAAATCACTACGTAGTACAAAACAAAGTCGCTTCCTGCTGTCAGTCTGTCCCTATGTATGCTTATGTCTTTAACTACGCAACGGATTTAGGTGCATTTATTTTTAATAGATAAGAGTGATTCAAGAGGAAAGTTTATATCTATGTATAATGCACCTGTGCAAAGCCGGGGCGGGTCGTTAGTACTTACATATTTTTGATTGGCGAAAACTGACAACGGTTTACTACCAGTGTTACTACCAGTAGTAAGAACGGTAAATAAATTACTATTCTTACTACTGCAGTTGAAAGTTGTTAGAACAGCAATCATAAATTACCCGTGTTACTATCGTAAAACTAAAATAACAAAAATACACAAAATATGACCTGCCATGCTAGAGTTGCATGACAAGTGTTAAAGTGACAGCTGTCATTCTGGAATTCATACTAGAGTTGCATTACAGGTGTCAAAGTGACAAACGTCAAACTTAAAAATGGTATTTTCCCGTAACTATCGATTTTACACTTTTGCATTCTCCACAAAAGTTAGAGAATTCATCAAAACCTACATTTCAGATGACAGATGTCAAACTTCATAAAAGTGACAAATCTCGTCGAGCCCTGTCAATCTCGTGAAGAGAATAATGGTCGAAAATCGACAGATCCAGATAAATCATTTTTAAGTCTAAGATTTCTCTTTAACACCTGTAATGCATCACAACTCCAGTATGAATTCTATATAATAGCTGTCATTTTGAAATCTATCTTATTTGACAGCTGTCACTTTGACATCTGTCATATTCGACCTGAAAAAATCTACTACAGACTGCTTGGTGGTATTATGGAAAGAAAATGTTAACCGTGGTTAAACATTTTTAAGACGGAAAAATTCATAAGGTTCAGTTCAGATTCATCTGATCTAAGCGAATTGGCACGCCTAGTTGATATCTTGATCGTATTGTTTGAAATCGCATAGATGATTTAATCTTGTTTTGCTGATATTGCAGTGGATAAAGCCTATATAGATTAGATCGCTCCGAGCTGATCATGTCCGATATCACTGCTACGGGTTGTGGTAAAATGGCGTTAACAGATTACATTATTATCTACGAGCATATGTTGTTGTACCTGATTGTCTATATAGATATTAAAACTGTTAAAAAAGTTACCTTTTAAATTCAACATTGACCTTTTCCAATGATTTTCAAATAAAAATTAATTCAGCAGATTTGATTTTAATAACAGTCTTCATTTAATCGTCGGTTCAATAAAACGTAAATATTACTGGGATATGTCGAAATGAAATATTTTTTGTACATCGTAGCTACGAGTACCTACATTGACGCATGATCTCAATTCCGCAAAGACGATAAATTTTAGTTTCAGAATGTGATGTTATTAAAATTTATTCTACGGCCAGCGTCTCTCTTTGGATTCTTACTAAAACATGGACTTTTTACTATTTTTAGTATGATACTTAATCGATCCTTACAGAAGATATTTGATCATCATCCTTATAAACTTAGGACGTCCACTGCTAGACATTGGATTCCTCCCTGGATAAAATTGGTGGGAAGCGGCTTGTATCCAGCGCAGGCGGAGCCCACCTTTTATTAATTCTATTTATCGTATTCAAAATTGCGTTAGGTATTAGTTAAAAGAACTAAACGAACAGATCTACGCTTGTATAGTCAATTCCCTAAGTACTTTTTAGAGTAGAGATAACAAACGTGAGATTAGTCGTCCCTGTTTGGCTTACTATGCTTATTGCTTATACCAGTCTTAATTATCTGGCTAAATAACTGCATAGCTCTGAACAAGCGAGGTGGAGCAGGTCGCCGACAAGCGAAACGCGATCTGTAAAATTTCTCTACAAGTGCTATGCAACAAGTCCTATTCAAAAATAAAGACGCCGAGCTCCGCTATCTCAATGGAGCACAATTAAGATTCCCGACGTCTCTGAGTGCCGCCATGCATGTACAACTCAGCGGCGCCTGCAAATGCCACTGTTTCACACCACCCATAAATCTCACTTCACAGCACGGAGCATCACAAAAAAATCACAGACGAATTTAAACTCAATTCTATAATACAAAATGCCTGAAATTCAATAACCGACTCAATTCAGGAGTTTAACGCTCGTCACGTCACGAATTTTGTCCTATTCGCGAAACGTAACATCGTTGGTACATTGTGAGAGAGGAAATGAGATCATATCACGTCAAGCTAAGATCGATGTTGTTAAACAGGGTTGATTTTCGGCGGCCAAGTTTCGTTTCAATGTCACGTTTTCACGATTCAGTCCAAAGCTGCTTGTTTATTATTTATGTGGGGCGCGTATGAGGAATTTTAATAAAACATTTTCAGCTAACCTTAATTATGTATAGCGCGTGCGGGATAGTGAATTGTGATGTTAAACTGCTAATGACTATGACGCTGCGTATTTGTTGACTTGTGGGTTAATTTACTGGATAGAAAATCATTTGGGTTAATTTAGCGTTTAATAATGTAGAGACTATTAGTAATGCTAATTGGTTTTGCTGTCATTGTTGATTTAAAATATTTAAGCGTAAGTGTTACTGAGTTGTTCATTCATTTAGCGCTCAGTTAATATGTAGCGTTGTTAGATCGAAGTTGGTATTCTTAGGACCACAAATCTTCAAAACTTCTTCAATCTTCAATAGCACGGGCTCTGTGTCTCTTCTATACATTGACCAAACGATTCGATAGGTTGATGATATACTGAATAATATTCTGAAATGACTTTATTCAGTATGCTGAGTGTGAGTTTTGTTGTAATCATGACGCCCTCGCCGCGAGCGCGTAAGCATGTAATTTGTATGAAGAAATGTACAGCGCCACTAGCGGCGCGTTTTTGAAACACTTTGTGCGAGAACAAGTTCATACAAATTACATGCTTACGCGCTCGCGGCGAGCGCGTCATGTTTACGACGAAACTCATACTCAGCATACTGAGCTCAGTCGCACATTTTTTTCTAAGCGGAGGTAGGTACCTACGAGTATTTCGTAGATGCATGCGCTACGTATTCCGTAGTTGTGATTTTTTTCGAAATTGCATTCCGCTATTGCTATATTATTGATGATTTTTGATTATTTATTATATTTTAAATAAACAACTTCAAATATTAACGGAGAGCGATTGAAGACATACAGCTAGACCATCGACTTGATATTTTTTTGGTTTTAGGATAGACGAAAGGTATATAACCGATTTGATCTACCATCTCTTTCCCCTAAATGCTGCCTGAAAAGCCGCCTAACATAACTACGAGTAGTCGAGTACGTATGTCTGTAATTTCTACACCAGACGAACACGAAAAATATATCCTCCTCTAGCCTATAAAAATGTCAAGTAAATTACTCTATGAGAAGGGTTTATCTACTTGATCGTAGCTTTGGCGTAAACAAACAGTCGTAGGTGATACATAAAGTAAATAAATAAACAATGAAGGGGAGAAATAACATGAAGAAAGTAAGGGACTAAAATATGATAAGTGGGCTCAATAGCTCTCTAGGGAGCCCCGGTGAAGTGATCTATCGCAATTCTATTCCTGTTTTTGTATACTTTTACCTTTTAGATAGGCTGATTTACGATGAAGTAGTATTCCAATAGGTAAAATAAATAGCAGTGATGGTCTGGTAGATACACTGCTATGCTCACCTTACAATCCTATCGTCGTGAGTTCAGATCCCGGTCCCACACCAAAGTGTTCATTAAAACGTGTACGGATTTTCACACCACTAGGTTTTCAGAGAAGGAAAACATCGTAACAAGCCCTGTATAATTCTGGAAATAGAAATCGATGGCCTATGCGAATCCACAAGCCTGCACTGAATTAGCGTGGTGGACATGGTCCAGTTGCTCTCCATGCGTAGGCCTGTGCTCAGCAGTACGCCAGTACAGTTTTTCAATTAAGTGGTAGAATCTAGTAGCGCTGCTGTATCGTTATTGGACCAATGTAAACACTGTTCAATCCAATCCACTGTCCGGTATTCAAAATTGTCCCTCTACGCTCGGCTCAAAGGAAAAAACCGGACAAGTGCGAGTCAGGCTCGCACACCTAGGGTTCCGTACAAATCCAGAAAGTTTCATAAAATTGGGAAGTAAGTTGTTAAAATCTTAATACTATAACCATCGACAAAAAAGTTTTATTTTTCACTTTTCTCGTCATACTTCGAAAATTACATATTGTTAAAATAATTAAAAACCTGTTTTAGCATGTGCTACTGAAGTTCTTTTTTATGTTACCTTACATGATACGATTTACTCACTTTGAATTTTGAGGCCCTATTTTTTTGTGTTTTAAATAAAAATGTACAGTATTCAGATTTATTCCTATATGTGTACTCTAAGACAATGCTTCCCGCCAAATTTTATAGTTCTATGTCAACGGGAAGTACCCTGTAGATTTTCATTTTTGTGAGTGTCGAAATATGCTGTTTTTACAACATAAACGGCTCTAACTTTTTTATACGATAATTGATAAGTTTTTCTTTTACACAACTGCAAGAGATCATAGATATACGTATACAGTTTAAATTTCAACTCGATATATTTACGCGTTCCCGAGATAAAGAGTCTTGACATACACACAGACGGACAACAAGGTGATCCTATAAGGGTTCGGTTTTTTCCTTTTGAGGTACGGAACCCTAAAAAAACAATTTGAAACCCTGTGTTTTAGTCATTTGCAGAGAGTAGGTATAACAGAGTTGGAAAAGAATTGGACAATAAGTTATCGTTTTTGATCAAACTTCATAAATATTCTCGACCTGAGATGGCCTAAAGAAAATATTATATTCTCTGTAGAATGACTTCCTTTGATAAGGGGACAATAATAACTATGTAGTTAAAATATCAAATGCTTTGCTAGATGATCCTTCTTTTTGAATTTCCAAGCAGGGACACTAATTGTATGAAACTAAATACATCCACTAAATCCTCGCAGCATTAAAATTAAATTTATTCGCATTAAAACGCAACTGTGACTTCCTATATAAAACCGACTGAACCTGACTCTATAAACACATCGTACCTACAATAAACCAGACGTAGAGGTTCACTCCGCTGCAGTCTAACAGTAATATCGCCACGTCGGAACGTAGCAAAGTTTCAAACAGTCCCCTACCGCGAACACTCGTTGCATCTGACACCAAACTATCTTCCAGCTTTTTATTTTCACTTAAGTATTCCGCGAAGTTTCATTTCGCGCTGAAATCCTCCGTCTCCCGATTGTCCGTTTATCCGCTGACGTTGATACATTCCTCGCTGGTCTCTGGAGAAAATCACAATCTGGGAACAATGCCAGCAATGTGCCTCTGCCATATCTGAATAGTAGTTCGTTTCTTCCGCCGAGAACAATAGGTGACGCGAGTACTCGGTAAGAGCCAGAACAATTGCCGATTAAAGTTGTTTATAAAATGCAATCGATAGCTATGAAAGTTATCGCGCTCGCGAAATGCTCTAAGGTTGTTTTTGCTCTGTAATGATTGTTGTTTCTTCCTGTTCATATTGTTTGCTAAACAGTTAAATTGTTTTTGTTCATTAATTGGTCAGGTCTGGTTACTCTATTCAACGTTGATTGGAGCATTTAGATCGACGCCCTTGTTGCTAACAGGGAAATTTTACCTATTTCATTTAGATCTAATTCTCACTTAATCTTCGAGACTCGATTAATTTTTTGCACGCCAAACACTTCAAAAAAAGGACCCTCATTTGAAAATGTCTGCGGTTTTGAGGTTTTTTCGCGATGTCAAGGTTGGTTCCATAGTAAAAGTTGCTCCTAATGACAAGAGTGTAAACCTATGCCAGTCTCTGCACTTTGCAAATCAACGCATTAATGTCACGCAACTTACTGTTGGCATAGACGATATTTATATTCGTCTATGCTGCTAGTCTATTAGCCTTCTCACATTGACATTGACTAACTACCTGATCTTATATCCGGCGCATTTAACTAACTAAACACAATTAACACAGCCCCATCTCGATTGTAATGCAAACATCTGGCAACTAAATGCATATTTTAATACGTCTAGCTAGGCCATTACTCATGTCTAATAGCGAATGCATAATCTGAGCGCTAACAAGCCAATTAAATGCCTCGACGACTCGAATACGAGTTATGAAAGTATTTAAATTAAGGAGTATCTGTACTTAGATAAAATGTGGAAGTTAATTTTTTACCGACTTCCAAAAAGAGGAGGTACTATGTTCGTCTGTATGTATTTTTTTGTGTATGTTCATTAATATTTTCGGCAATTGTGAACCGACTTAAAAAAAAAATTAGTTTGAAACACGCTTATTTATATATATATATATATATGTTACAGTCAAAGTGATTAGTCCGTTATTTTGTATAATGACTGGTTATTATACATAATAACTAATCTGCTTAGTAAATGTCATAAATTAATCACGTTAACTAGTTATTATCCATAATAACCGGTCAGGGATAGTGAAAGTAATAACTTTTCAAAATGGCAACTTTCAAGTAGCAGAATGTTTTAGTTAGCGTTATTCATTTAGTTGTTTATTGTTTACCAATTGTTGTATCAACTAGGGTTTCGTTTAGTAAGTTTTTTTTACAAAGCGATTCGCTTCTGGCACTTCCCCGGCCACTGCCGCGGCACGCTCGCTTCGATCGCTCGGCTCGTGCGTTGTTTGTCATGTTCTAACCTAACCTAACCTATTTTTTGTTTCACACCTAATCTATCATGGCGCGACGGTTCGCTTCTGGCACTTCGCCGGCCGCTGCCGCGGCAAGCTCGCTTCGCTCGCTCGGCTCGTGCGTTGTTTTTCATGTTCTAACCTAACCTATTTTTTGTTTCACACCTAATCTATCAAGGCGGTTCGCTTCTGGAACTTTATTAGAAATACATTATGATAAAGTTGAATATAACTTTTTGAAAATTTATGGTAAAAATGATTATTATTACTTAAAGCAAAGTCAAATAAAACTTTATAAACTGTTTTTATCACATTAACTAAGTCGTCCCAGATATTATACATAATAACTAGATAAAGTGATTAATTTAGTGCCATTTATCACTTTCACTGAATCAAGTAGTAATTATACATAATCGCTAGTTAGTACACATAATAACTAGATTAATCACTTTGACTGTGACATATACACACTTATACAGTGTTATTTCCAATCATATTAGCATCATTTTAGGGGCTTATTCTGAACATCAAAACAAACAACTTTTGTTCTGCGACTTTTGTCAAAACTCGAAAAAGAAAATCAGCTGTTCCATACATTTGGTCGCGGGTGAACGATATTTTTCTATGGAACACCAATTTTTTGGTGGTACAGCCGAGGTAGTCTCATTTAAATTTTATCGAAATCGGCTGAGCCGTTATGATAAATCATCAATAATATACATGGATGTCACATCGATTCGTGCAAAATATTCGAATTCTGTACGCGGAAGTCGGTGTTGCGATTTTGGCGAAAAATAATTATCGAACGATTTTTTCATGTATTCATAGAACCAGTGTTCGTTAAATCAAATGCAAAAGGTAATTAGACATTTTTCGCCACGTTTTTCTATGTATACAGGTAGGATACATAGAAAAATATATCTAATCGTTCATATACAAGTACATATTTCTGTCGAATCTTTATTGTATTCGCCGTCAAATTAACACAATAAAATAATTATCATAATCTATCTAAACCCAACCAATCGCGTGAAAACGACATTAATGTGCTGATCTTAAAGTTCTCACTGAGACCACGTCCCAGCAAGCCCAGCGTAGGATAACGATGGATGCAACCGTTTCCAACTGGTCTTATTAGAAATCCATAGGTAAGGTTTATTATGTCTAGCAGTAGACTGATAATGATGATGTACTGATCAGTCTAAGTGCACACTTAACACTATGTTAAAAGTGCTTCAGAAGATATCAATTACAGAGCCCTAAAACTACCGTTTACCCAAACAACCCTCTAAAACGTTTTCACAAAAATACAAGCAGCGTTTTCCAATACAATGTAGGCAGTTTGAAAATTGTTTACAAGGGAATGATCGGCATCTCGCCTAACAATAAAATTTTACCTATATTTTCCTAAGCTGCATAACAATGGGAAACACGAAGGCTACGCTTATCGCTGGTTACGCCGGCGGTTTCCGATAACATCGCCGGTAACTCACCACGGAAAATCGTTTCCTTACTACTCTAATGCCGTATTTACAACACTCGTTCTGTACGGTTTTCTTAGATTAGGGTTGACAAGTTCGCTTTTTCCTCGTGGCTGGATGCGTCTTCAGGTATTTTGTGCGTGAAAAGTGCGGTCAGCGTAGTAAAGTCTTATAAGCATCTTCTACTCAACAACATCTAACTACTTTCATGCGCTTATTTTCACTAAACTAGCTCGTTCTTTAAAGTTCTTAAAAGCATCTTTTACTCAACAACATCTAACTACTTTCATGCGCTTACTTTCACTGTACTAGCTCGTTCTATAAAGTTCTTATAAACACCTTCTACTCAACAACATCTAACTACTTTTATGCGATTACTTTCACTATACTAGCTCGTTCTTTAAAGTTCTTTTAAGCATCTTCTACTCAACAACATCTAACTACTTTCATGCGCTTACTTTCACTATACTAGCTCGTTCTTTAAAGTTCTTATAAGCATCTTCTACTCAACAACATCTAACTATTTTCATGCGATTACTTTCACTATACTAGCTCGTTCTTTAAAGTTCTTACAAGCATCTTCAACTCAACGGTGAAATGTGTCGTCACGTAATAGTCGGCATTTTCACGGCTCTTGGAGACGCTTACTAACTGTCAGTGAAAGATTTTGAGCTACAGCCCTGTATAACGGCTTTACTTGGGATTGGAGTTTGTAATCTAGCTGTTTCGGTCGCCCTTGTTTTAATAAACTTTTATGTGTGTTCTTCATGCTTTTGTGGGTTTAATACTAACTTGCCTACTCTTGTTCCATGGCAACTGGTTTTGGTTGAAATTAGAAACTTTTCTACGATAGGCTTTTTACAATTATTCTTGAACATTTTCACTTAAAATTTTTGTGTGTCCTCCGTCTCCTTGTACAGTAGAGTAGCAGTTTAAAAAATTGTTGTAAACTTTACGAACAAAGAACACGAATCCTGGAATCTGATGTTAATGAATTTTCAATTAAAAAACTTGTTGCACTCCGGGAGTGCCGGCAGAAGTGTAAACTTGAACATTATCTTTGTGCATTTTTAAATATTTTGGAATGATTAGGGAATAATTTCGCACGAATTGCTTTATTTCTCAGTATAAAAGTTTTATCGTTTTTGTGGTGAAGTACAATATCACACACGCACACTCGCGCAAGCAAGTTTTCACTTCATCGTCTTACGAATTTTCGATCAGCTTACGAATTGTCCTGACGCGAGTGTAACATTTTTTAACCATCCCAAAAAGTGCACATAGCTGCTAAAAAGCTTTTTCTTAAAAAAAAAAAAATTGAAACGAAGGAGGTTGCCCTGAAGCAAACTGAAGGACTAAAAATTATATGGCATTGCTTTAACCTTCTTACTTAACGTAACTAATTTACTGACCGCTACACTCTGTATACTTTTGTATATGATGCATGTATGAATCACTCAATATGCAATATTAGATAGTCCACGTACTGTGTAGTTTCATCAGATTCTGAGAAAATATTGCACTGCTATTTTAGCACATTTTTATGTGCGTGTATTTTTGACTTTTTTGTTTTCTATCACGTGTAAATACTGATATCTATCATTACCATCAACATACGAGTAGAATGTAAGAAAGAAAAAATGCCAAGTCGATGATCATTACCCATTTGTGATTTCAAGTAGTATTGGTTGTCAATTGTCATAAAGGTGTTTCCTTAGAAAAATTACAAGTACTTTTTCTAAGGATGTTTCGTTCATGTAATTTGTTCTCTTCAAACGAAATTAAAAAAGGACGTTTTCAACTCGACTATGGGATTTTTTACTCTATTTTGATTATTCCGCAGATTTTATCGGTGGATTTTAAAAAAAATTAACATTATTTAATCTAAAAATAGCATACATGGATTCGTCCAAACTATTCGAATTTTGTACCATGTACGTATTGAACCAATACACACTCGCCCATGCAGCGGCATGGGCGTATCTATCCAAGTGGAGTGCAATGATTGAAGTCGGCTGTGCCATTTTGGCGAAAAATAACTATTGATAATGTCGTCGTCTAATAAAATCTTATCTATTATATCTATGACTATGAGTATTAGCTTGTTTTACTTCATGTATTATGAGCATGGTTAGTTGCCTTGTAATCAAAATAATCAAGTTTGCCCCCTATTACGGCACGTTGGCGGCAAAGCCACATCCCGTTGGACATCACAGAGCGGGACTGCGGTTGACGTGTGATTGACGCGAGCTGGCCGCTCTTGGGTCGGGGCCGTCGAGATATTGGTAGAAAGAAACGGTGTACCGAACATTTATTATCTATTTTTTTAAATATTTTTTTACATATACATATATACAAGGCTTAGAGAGTAAAGTTTCTTAAATATGAATAATAACAATAACAGAAAATAAAATATATACACATACATAGAAAATTAATCAAATAACCCGCCCCTCATCGTCCCTGGTGCAAAGGTGCCCATAACGCTTGCTGCATTTTTTTTATTGAAATAATATTCTAAAGCAAAAATGTGACAACTGGCTTGAAAAAATCGAGCCTTGACTCCATCCAGGTAACGCTGATAAGATACGGTATCTCCACGAATGTAGCTGTTAGAAGTTGCAATAGAAAGCATTCGAAGTGTGCGCATGCGTTCCCGCAATATCAACGCAGATGCGCGGAGAAGGAACACCCTAGGGTTTTTAGTGGGTACACGCCTCAGGTGGGATTCCGACATAAGGACTCTGCCTCCCCCGGGGTGGGGTGTTATCCATAAAGGATTTTCCCTGGAAAAAAAGGAAGCATTCGTAAGTTTAATAATTATACTGATCTCAAGATTTTTAGCTTATCTCAGTGTTCTATAGTACTTTGGGTCGGCTTCCCAGATTTGACTGGGGACGCCAATCTCTCCCTGTGTGATATTTAAGGATATTTCTTAGAGTTTTTATATATTTTCTTAGTGTCTTTATATAGTTTTTATCAGGCTTTAACTTCGCGCTAAAAATACATTTGTTTATTTTATTCCAGGTAATACTGCGCACGCGTTTCTACGACTGAACACACTGTACAGGATAAATGTAAGCCACAATTCGGTACCAAAAAGTATAAATATTAATTAGCCCATTCCTCATTCAGTAGTATCTATATGTCTATGGTTTGAACTGTAATTGTGTTAGTCTGGGACTTTGTTCGCCAGGAGTGGCCGTTTCGACGGCTTTGCAGTTATTTTGACTTTAGTTTAAAAATCAATGCACAATGCACATACTTCATAAAGGTTCCTTTTTTTCTTGCTCCTATCTCATATTGTTAATAGAAGTCTTGAATAATAACAATCACTTCAATACAATTTCCGATATATTTTTTTTGTAAAGATTCTTATGAAATAGAAAAGCAAAGACACTGGGGCCTTATGATTTACATCTTTGTCAAATGCTGTAGGGGTTTGATATTTCCGGCGACTGTGGCTTCTGCGACTCGGATGGATGCGCGTTCAGCCTAACAATCTTCAAGACCAATATAGTAACATTTTATCTATTCTTCAGTTAGATTACCGAGGAAGACAAATTACCTACCTTAACAAATTTTTGACTGATTTTAAAAGTTCGAAACCCCCAAAGATATTTACTGCGAAAAGTTTCGTCTCCGTGACTCCGACGTATGTTCCTTCGATACTTGTACTCATAACTTCGATGAACATATCTATAACACAGAAAGTACCTAACTTTTTGAATTTCGTTTCTTTTCCGATATACCATAATATGACATATCAATAAGTAGGTATTAACTGATTAGACCTATAAAGATTTATGTTTCAAGAGTACATTTATTTACAATCAATAGGTATAAGCATTTGCTTCATCTTTTGAAGCGATACCGCATAAAAACATATAATATATATCGCGCAAGATCATCTCTAAAACGACAAATGATGCAACACAATTTGTACCTAATTTACACGTGTTTTAAACAGATATTGCCGTGTAGATAGAATACGCCGCGTACTCAACCGCCAAATATTCCTTCCCTCAGCTCCATTAATCAAATCTCGACCACGCGGTCTGATGGCTCTCTAATTACAGCGCGGATCACCTGCACAGTTGTGCACAGTAGCAGTAATTACCGCACTAACTGTTACGCTATCTGTGGCGTAACTGTACTAACTGTGACGGAATCTGTAGGTATTACCACAAATTAGGATAATAGTTATTTCTGAATATATTGCGAGATATTTTTCATGTCTCTTTCTAACTCATGTCATATTAAATCATTGCATCTCTTTCTTTCTTTTCTCGATCGACCACATTATTCCTCTGGTATCTCTGTGGTCTAGGTGGATAAATATAAACATCAATCGCAAAAAAAACGGCCCAGTACTTGAAATTACGCGCGTACCTATACCTATACATAATTGCGTCTAAATTGTCAAAATTCGTATGCTTATGGTCCATATACAGGGTTATTCCTAATCAATTATCATCATTTTAGATGCTTATTCTGTACATCAAAACTAACAACTTTTGTTCTGTGACTATTGTCAAAACTCGAAAAAAATATTGTTGTTCCATATTAACATATCGTCCACCCGCGACAAAATGTATGATGGAATAGCCGGTTTTTTTTTGAGTTTTGACAAAAGTCGCAGAATAAAAGTTATTAGTTTTGATGTACAGAATAAGCCCCTAAAAGGATGCTAATTGAATAGGAATAACCCTGTATAGTTAATATTTTTGGGCCGTTTACCTCAGCCAATTCGGTATCTACTCGTAGACAGATACATAATCAAAGATGTTACGTATTATGTAGATACGCCTTATTAATTTAAGGAGGCAACATCGAGCTGTATACTTCGTTAAGACTTTGATTAATTCCAACGCCTAAGTAAATAATATCTTGATAAGATTGGGAAATTTCTCTAAAGGTATCGGATTCCTTGATGAGGTAAACTTTTTATCAGATACAATATTAATTAGTACTAGCTCCTAATTAATTGCTGAGAAGCAACCGTTATTCTGTATGGTTTTAATACGAAATAAGACACTCTTGTTGTTAACGTTCCGTAACGTTTTGTTAAGCCGTGGTACTCTAGTGATTTGTACGGAACCCTCGGTATGCGAGCCTGACTCGCACTTGTCCGGTTTTTATTTAATAAACTAACGGACTTATTAAGTAATGGTTTATTTACCCAGTCATAATAGTCAGTTTAAATCCCGGTCCCGTATAATAATAAGGTCTTTGGAAGTTAGTACAGAATTTCACACCACTGGATTTTCGGTAAAAGAAAACATCGTGAGGCAACCTGCATACGACCGTAGAAGAAATTTGATGGCGTATGTAATGGATATGGCTCAATCACCCTCCGTGGGAAGGCCTATGTTCAGCTGTACAGTTATTACCTTTTATACTGCTAATTGAATACAGAAAAGGCTTTATTTATACCGTCTAAGGTCTTTACATCTTTCTGATCGATTTAAGCGCTGCGTAGGACGCGAAAGACACTAAAAATAGTGGCTAAATAAAGCTCGCTGATATATATATAATTCGTATTCGCCTCGCAATGATACTATTTATACCATATTGGTACTATAATCAGTATCACACAGCTATCGAGATATGGCCTATGGTGTCATTTAAAGAATGATTTTAATTCAGACAGATTTTCACCTCTCGGTAGATTTATTTACTTAGTAGGTAAGAATTGATCATCTTCGTCGTCTTCATGATCTCTTACTGTGCCATCTGACTCGGTCCTGTGCTAATTAGGTTTCGACTCGCAATTGCAACGATATCCTTGACCCATTTTTATAATCTATACAAATAAATAAAAATTGCAGTGTCTGTTCTGTGACAAAAGTCGCAGATTAAAAGTTGTTAGTTTTGATGTACAGAATAAGCCCCTAAAAGGATGCTAGTTGATTAGAAATAACCCTGAATGGTACTTAACAATTTTTGTCTGTCTGTTTGTTCCGGCTAATCTCTGAAATGGCTGAACCGATTTTGACGGGACTTTTTATTGGCAGGTAACTGATGTAATAAGGAGTAACTTAGGCTACGTTAACAGACTGTTAGGCGGAACGAAGTTCGCCGGGTCAGCTAGTAAATCTATATAATTCTTGTGTCGCAGTGTTTGTTACCAAACTCCTCCGAAACGGCTGAACCAATTTTTATGATTATTTTAGTGAATACTTCTTAGTTACAATACACGGTTTCCTAGAAAACGGCGGAGTCCAATTTTATTGAACGTATAATGATTTTTGTCTACAAAAGATATACACTAAAATAATAAAATAACTAAGCTATAAATTCAAATATAAACATTTACCTACTGACATATTTATTACTTTCCAAAGTTGTTGTAAACTAGTTATTTTACGAGCTCAGCAAATTGTAATAAAATTGCATTACAATTTATGGGCGTTATCAAAACTTTCGATAAGCCAACTCAAATTATTTATATCTCGCTCTTGTTTACGTTATTAAATTTTGTAAAATAGAATATATGTCTATATTGTCAGCCAATAAAATTCATATTGATGCCAGAATTCAATTATTTACGAATATGCGTCAAACGAATGCTTCGTTTTAACGAATAGCATTTTAGGTACCTATTTTAGCTGGTATTTTATTTTCTACTGGAATGTGGACTAAATAACATAATTAACATTTTAAAGAAAAATAAAACTCTGTCTACAATAAATAACAATGTGATAATAATATTTAACAATATGACATTTAGGATTAATTTACGATGAGTATGATTATTTTATACACGTCATTGTAAAATCGATCAAGATGTGACACATATCAAGACATTATGAGATAGGTATAGGTATGTTATTTTATTATTTACATGGTTACGTGTCGTGGGAAATCAGTTTATTAAAATGAAGGTAGAAAAACAGAAGATGACGAATAGATAACTGATTAGATTACAGAGAGAGCATAGAAGATTCTCAATAGGTACAAAACATTAAATGATAGTATATTCGTAGAAGCATAGCGTATACTGTACTGTACTGTACTGTACCAGCCTTTTTAATAGTCCACTGCAGGACGTAGGCCTACCCACGAAGGGTGATTGGGCCATATCCACCACGCTGGCCCAGTGCGGGTTGGTGGATTCACACACGCCATCGAATTTCTTCTACGGACGTATGCAGGTTGCCTCACGTTGTTTTCCTTCACCGAAAAGCCAATGATGTGAAATTCCGTACATAAGTTCCAAAGAAACTCATTGGTATGGGATCGTGATTTGAACCCACGACCTCACGATTGCAGGTCGGGTGTTACTACCACTAAACCACCACGGCTATGACTAGACCACCACGGCTATGACTAGACCACTACGGCTATGATAGCGTATACATTTAAATTAATTTCTTTTGAGAAACAGCAAGATGCAACTATTTAAATTAATTTGTTTTAGAAAACAATCACACAATACTAAGTCACACGTTAAACTTAACACAACCCTTAGGGTTAATAATTAACATGTTAATAGCCAATCTATTCTCACCAATGATTTTACAGGGGACGGTGACACAAATTGAGACCGCTACTTTTGAGGCAGTTTTTTCATAAAATGCTCCCGCTACTTCCCTTAACAAACTTGCGAAGTGTCGTTATTGAATTTTCTCAAGTTTTGATAGGTTTTTTCCGACGATTTCGCCCCGTGTTCCTCTCCGTCGGGAAGTTGTGATCGTCCAGTAATTTAGATGGCAAACATCGTGTACAAGATTGTTTGCTGTAATTATTGAGTGTTACAGATCTGACAGTTATTTTAATTGTTTTATTAGAATTTGATGAATTGTTGATCGAAAATTGATATTTTAGATTATACGTACCATGTGATAGCGACTTTTGATGAAATACGAGTAGGTATATTATACAGGGTTACAGGGTAAGTCGACCTATTCCCGTTAAGGGTGTGTAGTTTACTTTGTTTCTGACTAATTAGACTATGAAATACACTATCCTAAATAAAAAAAAAAAAACAGATATTTGAAAATGGTATTTATAAAATTCCCAATTTTCGGCTATCAGCTCAGATATTTTGAACGTGTAAGTCGTATTTTTATTTGATTTTTACATGTAAAATAATGTTTTATTACCTGACTACCCAATATTGTCCGTAAAATAAACCTTTTATAAAAGGTATTTGAATTCAAATATCTCGAAAACTGTGAGATTTAGGATATGGTGTTTCATAGTCTAATCAGTCAGAAACGTAGTAAACTTCACACGCTTAACAGGAATAGGTCTACTTACCCTGTATAGAAACACTTATAATTTATGGAATCACATTACCTATCTAGTATACATGTGTAAATGCTCATTCGCTGCGAGATTAATATGCTAATGCTGGTTTTATTGCACTCTTCAATCTCAAACATGTTTGGTTGACAATATTGCAGATATGCTAACGGGCAAGTCAGCTAACGGGTCTAGTATTTATTTGAAGTATTAGTTACTGGCGTCTATTTCTGCAAATGTCTGCTAGAAACAGACACAATGAACTATGCAATCACCTAGCCTGACGACTAAAAAAATACAGTGCAGCTCCCCTACAACCTAAAACAATAGCAATCGTTTATGACTTCATTTTAGTCATTTCAAATGACTAAATGACTCATTTGGCACCGCCTATGTGACGTTAGCCATCAAAGTTGTTCATTCAACGATTGCTTTCGCAATCCGCGCAAAGCAATTGATGGCTAACGTCACATAGGCGGTGCCAAATGACTAAAATGAAGTCATAAACAATTGCTATTACGATTGCTATTGATTTAGGCGGTAGGGGGGCAGAACTGCAAATAGGAATCGTCTTGCAGTTCACCGAAATTAAGTCTCTAGCATAATTTATTGCTCTCCTAATATGTGCGGTGCATACGTATTATTGCATCTAACCCTAAAATAACTACTAAGATTGCTATATATAGTAGTTTTAGCACAAGTAGTAGTAGTATTGTTTGTTGTAGTTTATAAAGGCACTTGCCAGTTTATAAAACATTGTCCTTCAATGTGGAACAAGCGTAGGTCTAGTAAGTAACTAATTCTTTATTGCAACAAACTTAAATAACATTGGAGAACGTACTATTTACAGCTATCTACATAATTAAAAATAAACTTATACAAATATCACTAAAACTAATATATATACAAAACTAAATTTATAACATATAAAACTTAATCTAAGAGCCCCTTTGTAGAAGGAAATAATTACTAATTCTTCGAACAATAAGTAAACCTCATGACTGGAAAATTTGTAGCACTTTCGAGTAAATACGAGTACGTGCTCAAAAATGCACAATTTGGGAATATTATTAATTGCAGTTGTCGTAAGGTTCAATTTCGCAGCAGATATCTTAAATGATTCTTCATGAGCCTATTATATTATTATAATAACTTGCTTTCGACCGATTTGGATCATACTAGCATACATATCTTGTTAGGATTTAAATTCCTACTAATTCTACTATATTACAATCTTGCCTTATATTACCTACTAAAATTCTTAATAAATAGCGCTTCAGCTTCAGATAATTACTCCCCTTTTTATACGCCAGTCAAAAATCAGACGAGCGTCTGTCGACTACCAAAAAATTAGAAAAATATTTAGAATCGAAACCAAGTTTCGTCAATATTCGTTGCAAACAACACATAGCTACATCCAAGCTAACATCCAGACATATGAAATAAACTTTAGCGATCTGAAGCATACCTATATAAGGCATACTTTACCGTATGCCAAAATTAACACCATTACCAAAATGCAAACGGGAAACGTCCTGCAGTTGAAATAAAGAGTCTATTTCTGCACGTGTCGTTCCATCCATCCATCCATCAGCCATATGACGTCCACTTCTGGACATAGCCTCCCCTATGGATCATTGTTAGTATGATACCTTGGTCTCTTGAGTCCTGATGACTATGAAAACATTGTTTTGTAATCCGGAACTGTTGTTACATTAGAAACTCACTGCACGGTGCGCCAGAATTAACTCAGAACCAAAATGTAACCAAATTGCAAACGGGGAACGTCTAGCAGTTGAAATAAAGCGTCTATTTCTGCACGTGTCATTGTCAGCTTCATACCATGCTCTCGTCATGATGACTATAGGTAAAAACATTGTTTTGCAACTGTTGTGTTACAAACTTATTGCACCGTGCTCCAGAATTAACTCGTTACCAAAATGTAACCTAAGTGCAAACGGGAAACGCCTAGCAGTTGAAATAAAGCGACTATTTCTGCATGTGCCAAAGTTAGCAAGCTCTGATGACTATAAAAACATTGTTTTGCAATCCGTAACTGTTGTGTTTCAAACTTACTTCACGGTGCGCCAGAATTAACTCGTAACCAAAATGTAACCAAAGTGCAAACGGGAAACGCCTAGCAGTTGAAATAAAGCGTCTATTTCTGCACGTGTCATTGTTAACATGATGCATTGCTGTCCTGACAGGCACTATGCACGTGCACGGGCGACGGTGTGTGGCCGACCGGTGATGCGATAAATATATCTTTGATGCGTACGAGCGGATGAGATTATCAACTAATTATGTGTGGCTATTAGTTAACAGGCAGTAAATTCCGAGCTTTATTGATCAGATGTTTTTGACTTTAGTCATGAGCAGACTGAGTAGTATAGAATAGTGTAGGAGGCAAGTGTTGTATGTAATTCGTAAAGTAATTATTGTGAACCAATTTTAAGACATCACTATTGAAATAACCTATAAACTACAATAAGTAATTGGCAAGACGCGCGTTTTATTGGGTTGCATAGTTGATGATAATGACTCTATAATATGATATAAATAAGTCTTAAGGGTAAGTACAATAAATAATCACCAAGTCTATCCAGATAAGTACGTTATTATGGAGTAGTTGTGTAAACCCACTTTCTCAGCTAGTCGTCATTGCTATACTTTACTTTGTAAGTCGCAGAACTATACATATAGTTGCGTATTTAGAAGTACTTGCATTTTAATTTCCAAAGTTTGAATGGTCCCAGTAGCTCACGTAGAGCAACTTCCCGCTGCGAGTATTATAAGTTTTATACCCATCTAAGTACTGGTTAGTCGGAAAGCCGTACCACAAACAATGGGTACCTTTGCTTATTGAGGCTCGGCGATCGATTGCATAAGCTGGATTAAGAACAAGGATTTAATCTTAATACAGAATAACTGTAGAGTTATAAAGCTTTCAGGCTACATTTTCTGCGCGTCATCGTGCGCGTATGGATTTTTTAGGTAAACAAGGTTTTACCTGCGGTTTCACCCTTTACAACATCTTCCTCATCAATTCTCTTCCTTCCCTCTAGTTTTAGTCAAATTCACCACTAAAGCTCCATATAAAATAGTTAATGATTTACCTACGCTAGCTAACTTGTGAGTGGTTATGAACTCTATCACATGGTCGTAATCTAATTATTCATAAACCACTTGATTACTACAGTAATCGAGCGAAACCTCATTTCGTGTCACAGACCAATTTGGTTGGCGTGTTCGGTAGTAAATAGAGATGGGGTGTGACAATACGTTTTTGATTATCGATATTTTTTATCGACGCTTGATTGAAAACGATATTTATACTATGTAGCATAATAGAGCATGGTCGCAAAATGTCGCTAACTAAAAATAACACACATAACAAAGTATACATTTTTATAAAGGAATTATTTTGAAAGTTAAGTGTCAAAAACTAGTAACTTCGAAATGAATTAATTAAATAGCGGATAATGCTTCTAGTGGCAAAGTCTATGATAGGCATAGGGCAACAGTGGCATTGTTTGTTGTTCATAATAAATTGAATTAAATATGAGGAGGCTAATCCATTGCATTTTATACTAATTTTCTGAAAAGATGTTCGCCTGTCCTACTTCCAAAAGCTTAGGTCGGTACACACACCAAACACTCAAGATCTCGTTTAAACTTGGTTAGAAGTTCCAGCACTCGTAGCCTTCTAGTCTGATAGTTTAGGATCCAATTTAGGCTAGCAAGGAACCTAATCGCTTCGAAAAACAATCATTGGACTATCAGAATTCAGAAAGTTAAAAGTTATAATTAAGGGAAGTAAGATTCTCCCTCTGTGCATTTTACTCTGTTACTGACTCATTAAGCCCGATTATAGAGGCGCCAGCGTAAATTTAATAGCAACGTAAAAAGCGTTATCTCTATCGAATGCCTAAAGTGAAAAAGAAACAGAACTATGCTATTTAGCTATTAAAATTACGACGGCGCCTCTGTAATCGCGCTTATTGTTGTCTTTTGCAAAATCAAAAAAGGCTTGGCAGAAAAACTTAAACAAAATATCTTTAAAACTATTGAGCCAAATGTGTACAAACATAATGATTATCACATTTCATCAGCTACACCAAATATATTTACTAATAAATACTTTGAAATGGCCGTGTGCAGGGTACATAGCACGGAAGATGGATGACCGTTGAGATCAAAAATGTATCGTGTGGATACCACATACCGGCCCGCGCAGCTTACGACCGACGTCCACCTACAAGGTGGACAGATGACCTCATGAAGACCGCAGGGTCGTGCTAAATGCAACCCGCATTCAATCGCTCTTACTGAAGATCTATATTCTATAGAGGAAGCCTATGTCCAAGTGTATATGTCTTATGGCTGAGAAAAAGAAGAAACCCACGCCAGAAAAGCTGATAAGAAGTAGGTCAGGTCATAAAGTGGGTACAGTACTGTACCAGACTTTTTGATAGTCCACTGCAAGACGTAGGCCTACCCACGAAGGGTGATTGGGCCATATCCACCACTTTGGCCCAGTGCGGGTTGATAGATACACCATCGAATTTCGAATCGATAAGCCATCGAATTTCTTCTACGGACATATGCAGGTGTCACGATGTTTTCCTTCACCGAAAAGCCATTGGTACGGGAGCGGGATTTGTACCCACGACCTCACGATTGTCACTACCTTTAGATCACCACGAACATTAAGTGGGTACTGTTCCTCATTATAATAACTATTTTTTTTTTCTAATCGATAGTTTATTTCGATATAATATAGTCTATTTCTATTTGACGGAGACGAACTTATGTTGGGACTGTCAATTTGGACGCCAAACTTTTTAATTTAACTTGCAGAAGCCTAGCTTTTAACTTTACAACATTCTTTTGGAAAGTTTTTGTTGACGCTTGAGTTTTTATTTCAAGTTATTTATATTTAATTGCCTATTTTGTTACAAATGTAATTACAAAAAGTTCTGTGACGTTTTAAAAATCAGGCAATTTTTAATTTCTAACTGTCAAAACTTTTCAGGGAAATAATATTAAGTATTAACTTGATCGCAGTTGAGACAGTCAATGTTCAATGAAGCATTTACAACTGACCGTTAGTGGTCTTTACAGCTAAGTTTTTTCGATTCTTTTTAGATAGTTTTTTCTCCGGTTGTCGGTTGAAATCATGAGGCTTTAACACCAGGGCTGTCCATCTGGCCTTTTTTTATATAATCTTTTGAAATATACTACTCAAATCCAGGAGTTTCTTCCGAAAGGTTCGATCCTCTACATTCTTACGAGTACTCACGAGTACGAGTACATTCAAAACTTCATTGTGTTGACTTACACTTCCACTTACTGACTTACACTTACTGACGTACACTTTACACTTCAGCAAATTAGGCTGACTCTGCGACGAAGATAAAACACGTGGGTGTATTTTTTCTTTTAACTATTTTATGAAATGTTCTCATAAATAACTTGTGATCAGCCAGCAAAATAATTATTTGATTAACTAAATTATTGAAATGTAACTCTGATCAGAAACGATTTAAAGCCAAAATTTTTGATCAAACCTTTTGAACAATTATTATTTTATTTGCAAAAAACAGCATGACTGACTTCACCCGTGTACAGACTTCGCGAATATTTCGCACGGATCTATGTAGCATTTTTCACATTATTGTTGATTTATCAAAAATGGCTCAGCCGATTTCAATAAAATTTAAATGGGACCAATTTCAAAGTATACTCTTTCCAATAAAACAAGAATTATTGAAATCGGACCACAACTTTTTTCGCAGTTATTTTTTTATGTATATAAAAAAATATACCTATATATGTGTATATACGCGTCGAATTGTATACCTCCTCCGGTGGTTCGTCGGTCAAAGAGGTCAAAGTAAATGTAGTAAACTTAGCAGTTTCAATTTTTCTGCTACCTTTTTTAACTTTGTAACATAAAATAAGTAAACAAAAGTATTTTCTTCTAACTGTTAAATTAACTTGGACGTAGTGAAAAGCTACATAAAACCCGTTGATGGCTCTCGTATTTCAAACTAGTGGCTGGCTTAGCTGCTCAGGAAATTAAGCTACCTAAGCTTAGGATAATCTACTATGAAATGAGCTTTAAAATGGCTAAACGAAATACTACAAGAGTTTCCATGTAGTTCCTGAACACCTCAGTTGTGAACTACAATTTTTCTCTGCGTTTTATAACATTGCAACAAAAATGCCGTTGAAAAAATCTTTTAGCAATTTTATGCAATTTTCAGTAACAAGAAATATAAAACCCTGGCGCGAAACTAAAATGTTTGAGGTTATTACAAACAGATATTTGGAAACTGTTTGCAATAAATAAGAAACTGAAACTTGCTTTTACCTACATCCATAACTAATTCCTACAACTAAGTATCTTGCACAGTGTAAGCACAGCTTTTACACCGAACTGCTACTAAAGTACAAAAACAGTATCGTACCATGTCACTGCTGAAGAAAATACTACCTCCTTCCACTTGCTGCGTCCTCTGAATGAAAAGTAAACTAACGTAATACGACATGGTCCTTAAATAAAACAGTTTTTCTAGTTCACAGTACAGTCCTGTTAAGAGGATTACTCGAGCTTCGAGAATTGCACAAGATTTCCTGGAGCCTGCAACCGAGTCCCTGTTGCTTGTTAGATTTCTCGGGGATAAACAGTTTTTATTTTGTTCCGGTTTGGTTGTTGGCGATGTTCGTTTAACGCTTTTTGTATTGATTGTACGTTGTATATGTATATTGGAATCTTGGGGATGGTTGCCAACTTTAGGAACTAAGTACCTATAAAGGTTTGTACATGTTTGTGACATTTATCTTGAAATTGCGCTAAGCGTAGCATCCTTAACTGTGTAATATCGACATGATTTTTTTTATTGTTTTCCAAATTGACGCTGCTGTGCTCATAGGGCCTGTTCCATACGCAAGAAGCAACGCGCTGCCTCCTAAATAAAACTTTCTTTTTACTAAATAAATATTTTAATACTATTGCAATTTTGCTATTGATCATTTGAACAGAGATTTTTTTGAAAATCACACCTGTCAAGGCAAAACTTGGTTGCCTATGTTGAATCGATACGATGCATTTTCATTATAGTAGAATGTTTCACGTTTACTGTTGCAAATGATTTTGCGTCTTGCAGTTGTTAGTGTTAAAATGCGCGCATTTAATTTAAACATATTCTAAATTAACGTAATGATACTATCGTTACTCATCTAACTATGTTATCAGTATGCTGAGTGTGAGTTTTGTCGTAAACATGACGCGCTCTTCGGCGAGCGCGTAAGCATGTAATTTGTATGAAGGAATGTACAGCGCCACTAGCGGCGCGTTTTTGCAACACAACAGTTCATACAAATTACATGCTTACGCGCTCGCCGAAGAGCGCGTCATGTTTACGACAAAACTCACACACAGCATACTCATGCATGACAAACTATGATCTTAAAATGTTAGAATTTTCTGTACTACACTTAAGTATACTGTAATGTAGACTAAGGTATATCGTAGTCGAGTGTCCGAACGCCGATATAAAAAGAGACACGATTCTTGTGGCTTAAAATCATTGTAGGTATATTTTTGCTTTGACGTCACAGAAGTTTCAACACATATTTTTCATATTTACTCAAAGGACTGACTTAACATTAAGCAACTTTGTTTTGAATAAGAGAACAGCCAAGTCGTTAATAATTCTTCAGCATAAATGTATCGGAAATTAACATACATTGTAACTGAATACTAACGCTACATCTTTATTGTTTCTTGATACTCATAAAATATCAAAGCTCATTCTCCGTACCGACATCGAGTATTTCTTAGAAAACGGATGAAACCAGTAGTTCAATATAAAACCGATATTTGCAATATATTTCTATATTGCAATACAAACTTGCACTGGCTGGCAAATTGAAAAGCAAGCACTTGCCTGCAAGAGACCCGGATGCAACAATAACACACTTGACAATAGAAATTTTGTTTCCGAAAAATGTTACCTCGACATTTTAGCAAACTGAAATTCTTGAGTAAAATATTATCACGCGTCATGTAGGGCTGCTGCTTTTGTATGACATAAAAATGTAAGATATTTTATTTGCTAACAAACTGTGTTGAATTTATCGGCTGGTACACTTATCCCTACCAAGCTATCCCCCCTGGTAGGGATTTTATTTGTAGCCCTACAAATGATGATTTGATTTTTTTTGGAATTTTATTGAATATTTCTTATACATATATCATTTACAAAATTTTTAAAATTCTTAAACACAGCACATTTATCTCGCTTCCTCTTAGAAACCTCTAGACAATATATTAGGTAGAATACGCTATAGTAAATATAAATTGTTTACTAGTTTTATGGTTTTCAGGATCTATTCCGTGAGTTCCAAGAAAAATAAATAAATAATGATTTTTTTTATTCTTCACAGTAAACACTAACTCAGCTTGTTGGCTAAAATATATTTTTAAAAAGGAACTAATAGTATATTTTTTACTATAAATTGACTATTATGCACCCAACAACAGGTCATTCAAAAACAATATGTTTCGCGAGCCATATTAGACCTCATAATCGAAGGTAGCTTTTTTTTTTTTACGAAGGGGAAATCTTCCAAAGATGCCCGACCGCTTTGGGGTGCAGTCGGTTATGTAGGATTGTACCCACTAAAACCCCCTCGGTGGCCAGCCTATGTGCCTTCTTGGGAGCACCGGGATCTCCAAAAGGAACGCACCGGTGCTTCCGGCACTTCGTGTGTCTACTCGCCTGGTAGTAGACCAGGCTTGTACGGTCCTGTACGACAGCGTTGCCACACACGCTGCCGTCCTTCTCGGGCCCGCTTGAACCCCAACTCTGACCACCCACGAGTCCAGGGGTCCTAGGTAGCCGAATCGAAGGTAGCCTAGTGTTGCCATTAACGGATGCGTCAAGAAGGGCGCTATAATTATAAGTTGACTAAAGGCCCAATTTTAGAGGCGCCGTCGTAGTTATAATTGCAATTTAGAGTAGCCGTTTCTTTTTCACTATAGGTATGCATAAAAATTACAATGGCGCCTTTAAAATTAGGCATTAAAAATACGCATCTCGTAACGCAGCTCTACGAAAAGAAAATCCCCACCAACCCTATTGTCACATTTCACATTCACCAAGTCACTCTAGCATTCATATCATGAAATTTTAACCAAGAAGCCGTACATTTCGACGTAGGCGTAGTATCGTAAAACGCCACTGAGCGGTAAGCCCGCCCACTTAGCATGAAGATACAGTTTTATACACTGTGTAAAAACAAACATTGACTCGTGTTCTTGACAGGCAGGATTGAATTTAGGTTCCTTGTATCTCAGGATTTTTCTATAACCACGAGGTTTTTCGATCAGAATATTTTTTCTTAAGGTAGCTTTGATAGCGTTATAGTTTGTTTCGGTTTACTATTGAATTAGTTATTGAAGTTCAAATAGATCTGATTTATTTGTACTACATTTCTGTGAATTTAATTGTAGTTTGTGATTTAAAAAAAAAAAGATATCAAAACCGACTCAGATATTTTCCCATGTGAAACGTTTACAAGCCACGTGCTCTATAATATGTAATTTTCATGTTTTAGCTATTCAATTCATTTTTTGAATATCTAGAGTTTAATGAACTATTATAGTGAAACGTTTCAGTTTACGTGTTCTAATTAATTGAAAGTTTAGGAAAGTTTTGAAATTATCAAGTCTTCGATTATAAATTAGCCGTTCAACTAGGTACGTTCCATATTCATATATTAAACCGTTGAAAATTGAATTATGATAATGAACATTGCAAAAGTTGTCGCATTGCTGAGGAAAGATAGACTCTGATTCAAAGATATAAGTATCATATTCGCTTATGAGATTTTCGGAGAAATCCAAAAGTGTGCCAATCTCGACACGTGGTCCAATAAAATGCATGCATTATGCAGTGTCTAGATTACATTGTCATTACATTGTACACTATATTAGTTGTTGCGTTGTACGTTGTAACAGCTCAGGCGGACTCTCTTTGATGCATACATTATGGGATAAAGACGTGCGTATAGGGTTATTATAAAACTTATAAATTGACCCCAATTAAAATTGCTCTAAGAAAACTGATCACCGCATTCTCATTACGAAAATAGGTTAGGCATTAGTCCATCGAGTCCTGCCAAATGTGGATTGGCAGATTTCTTCGAGAAAATGGCTATTCTAAAGGTCGGTTTCCTTACGAAATTTTCCTTACAAAGATTTCAAAGATTTATTTCATAATACGTTATAACTTTAGAATACATACTTACACCTAACAATATATTGTAAACCTTAATTACCTAGATTTTGTATTCTATATAATGAAGATATTGCAATGAGCCCAAAACTAAGCTGAATTTTGAACCTTTGAACCTTTACTTGGAAACCTTTAAGCTGTTCTTATTGATAAGATGCTTAGCGATCTGATCTTTCAGACTTTCCTTCAAAGTCACTCACAGTCTTATAAACAACTGCGCCACTGTTGACTCTGTAGCGCGAGCTCTTCCCAACCCTCGCGTGCTATGTTAAGTTCGGTAAGATGTTCTTTCAGAATGTTATATCAAACACCAGATCAGTGGTGTCATTCTTTCAGCTTCAAACAAAAGATGTAGATGAGCTGTACGCAATCTGGAGTCATTTTAATTAATCCATCCATCCATCCATCAGCCAAAGGACGTCCACTGCTGGACATATGCCTCCCCTATGGATCTCCAATAAGACCGGTTGAAAGCGGCTTGCATCCAGCGCGATCCTGCGGTCCTACGCTGCGCTTGCCGGTACGTGGTCTCTACTCGAGAACTTTTCGACTCCACCGGTCATCAGTCCTCCGCGCTATGTGCCCTGCCCATTGCCATTTTAACTTGCTAATTCGTTGGGCTATGTCGGTAACTTTGGTTCTTCTAAGGATCTCGACCTCATTCCTGATTCGATCCCGCAGAGAGA
Source organism: Hypomecis punctinalis (assembly GCA_949316475.1). Taxonomy (NCBI): domain Eukaryota; kingdom Metazoa; phylum Arthropoda; class Insecta; order Lepidoptera; family Geometridae; genus Hypomecis; species Hypomecis punctinalis. Next base: position 9,105,468 of record OX438800.1, read on the forward strand.
CTCCGAGCATAACCCTCTCCATAGCTCGTTGGGCTACTTGAAGCTTACTAAAGCCCATAGTGAGTTTTCATTAATATACTTGTTTAATCAAGAACGAATATTCTATTACATCCTTGATATGGATCGATGTCGCGAACAGCGGGAATTCGTCAACGAAATTTCTCCGGAAGTCCGGGCATATGTAAGTTTCTTCAGGATATTTTTCCTTAACCGATAAGCCCATGATACAAAAACCTGTACGAAGGTTCCAAAACAACTAAGAAAAAATATCACTAGAAAGAATTTCGATAAAATTTAATGGGACCACTTCGGAAGTATAAAACACGATTTGTTTTGACATAATGTTTGAAATTGTTACTTTAGAGAAGCCATTGGCTCCTGAAACACAGTCTTAGACTAGTTCAGGAGTCTATGGATCATCTGTTACTGTATATTAACATATTTATGTGTCAAAAATAAATAAATGATTGATTGATTGATTGATATCCTTTGTAAACGAAAAATACATTTTTTAAATCGTTTCATAATTAGCAAAAATATCGATGAAGATACACAAAAAAATACATACAGACGAACATAGTACGTCTTATTTTTGGGAGCCATAATAATTATTTTTCGCAAAAATGCCAAAACCGTGTACTTCCATCGTGTACAAAATTCGAATAGTTCGCTCGAACTGATATATACAATTATTGCATTACTGTTGATTTTTCGAAAACAGCTCAGCCGATTTCGATGTAATTTTAATGGAACCACCTCGAGAGTATATCCTTTCGAACTAAAGAATATTTATATATCGTTTCGAACTACAGAATTTTTTTTTGATTCGGTAATTTCGATGAAGATCTTACTAATATTATAAATCCGAATAGTTTGTTGGTTTGTTCCTCTTTCACGCAGCAACGGAGCAACGGATTGACTTGATTTTTGGCATGGATACAGTTCAAGGGCCGGAAAATGACATAGGCTACTTTTCATCCGGAAAAATGAATGGATTCTGTGAGATACACAAATCAAAATACCACGCGGGCGGAGCCGCGGGCTAAAGCTAGTACACAAATAAAACATACAGAAGAACATAGTACCTCTTCTTATTTTGAAGCCGTAAAAATACGCAGAGCACATTGTCAACACAGTCTCACATCGACCAGTTATCGACCCTAGTCATTAGAGAATTCCACAGCCCCGACCATTGCCAAGTAATAAACATCTGCAGCATAGAGTCGTAAATTGGAACTTCTGGGCGGAAACTGAGAGCTGGGTCAGGTGCAGTTGTATTTCTTGGGGCGAGGAGCAAATGTCGCGTCTGAAAATTAGATCAGTGCTTGAACTAAGGATGTACTTAATAATTATATTTCGTCAAAATGGCACAACCGACTTCAACTGTATGCAGAATTCGTATAGTTCGCACGAATCAATGTGTCATCAATTCAATTTTGAATTTTAAAAACGAATTGAAAATTGAATTTTCATATTTTTATTTTACCATTTTGAATTTTTTATTGCACCATAAATACATATTCTCTCAGTCTAATTTATCATTTACGTTATTGTTGATTTTTCGGAAATGGTATAGCTGATCGACAAAATTAAAAAAAAAAACATCTAAATCGGTTCATGAATCGTCAAAAACATTAAAAAAAAAGTTCAGTCAAATTGAGAACTTCTTTGTTTGAAGTCGATTAAAAATAAAGTTTTATCATGATAAACTGAGTTTATACAGGGTTATTTCTAATTAATTAGCAACCTTTTAGGGGCTTATTCTGTACATCAAAACTAACAACTTTTTTCTGCGACTTTTGTCAAAACTCAAAAGAAAAAATTGAAGTTCCATAGAAAAATATCGTTCGCCCGCGACCAAATGTATGGAACAGCAGATTTTTTTTTTTTAGTTTTGACTAAAGTCGCAGAACAAAAGCTGTTAGTTTTGATGTACAGAATAATCACCAAAAAGGATGCTACAATTAGCAATATTAATACTAATCAATATTAGAAATAACCCTGTATAATACCTATGTATATATGTTATTGGAATTATCTCAGCCATAAGACGATCGCTGCTGGATGTATAATTGTATACCTCCTCTGTACTGTATTCTAGGGTACAGACTCTTACACAGATCACTGCTGAATATAGGTCTACCACAAAGAGCTACCACGCTGGCCCGGTGCGGGTTCATTGATCCGTCCCCTATGAACCTCATGCAAGTTGTCGCTTAGAATAGCGCACATAGCGGAACTTGACTAGGTGTATCTCTGTGATCACCGAAGTGGAACAACTGTTACTACGGTCATACTGCGGAGGGATAACCGTGGGTGAAATTTACAACTGAGCGCTACTTTGGCTCAGATGATATACAGGGTTATTTCTAATCAATTAGCATCCTAGGGGCTTATTCTGTACATCAAAACTAACAACTTTTGTCAAAACTAAAAAAAAAACAGCTATTCCATACATTTTGTCGCGGGTGAACGGTATTTTTCTATAGAACAGCTAAATTTTTGTTTTAAATCTTTAACGATGTCAGAGATTGTCAGGCGGCCCAGGGGCTCAGAATGAATTGAATGCGATTTTCTTGATAAACTAAATTACTGTACTGTACCTACTGTATCACCTTTTTAATAAAGTACTGCTGTGCATAGGACAATAGGACTAAGCCGTGGTGGTCTAGTGATAGTGACACCCGCCTTACAATCGTGAGGTCGTGGGTTCAAATCCCGGTCCCGTACCAATGAGTTCTTTGGAATTTATGTACGGAATTTAACACCGCTGACTTTTCGGTGAAGGAAAACATCGTGAGGCAACCTGCACATGTCAGTAGAAGAAATTCGATGGCGTATGTGAATCCACCAACCCGCACTGGGCCAGCGTGGTGGATATGGCCCAAACACCCTTCGTGGGTAGGCCTACGTCCTGCAGTGGACTATTAAAAAGGCTGATACAGTACAGTACAGAACATACAGTGCATAGGACGATCCACGACGGGATATCGAACTATATCTACCACACTAGCATAGTGTGAGTTAGCGAATCTACAAACCAAATAAACGTTCTATCAATTAAAACATAGTACGTAGAATCGCATTCTGCAATTGCTGTAAAGTGGCCTATTTTCAAGAATAGGAAGCCTACACATTATCCCGTTAATAATGCAAATAGCACAATAGCCGAATTCTTGGCAATAATTAAAGTCGAGCTAACGAGAATTAGACGTTATTAGATAATCTGGTGGGAATCGGGTAAGTACGAGCAAATAGTGTAATATATAGTGTTAATTACATTTTAGCATAATTGAATTGTGTTAATCGCATCTGAAAAATACTGAGATATTTTTGTAGGATTCAGTTGGTCGCTTACTTTATATTTGTGTGCAGCAGCAATTAGAATCTGATGTTGTAAAGCCACGTGTTCACAGAGCAACAATTGATTATAAACTCTGCATCAGAAACAAAATCTACGTGTTACTGAAACAAAAAAGAATGTTTCAGAGACTATTATTTGGTTTCTGTAAACACTACGTATGTTTCGGTAAACATCTACGTGGTGTTTCAGAAACTGTGTAACCGAAACACTGTTGCTCAGTGAATACATGGCTTTATACTCTATATTCGAATCGTTACGGTTGTAGCGCGATAATATTGTAATGATTCGTTAAATTTGACCATTGTAAACCTAACCTATTTTTTTCAATTATTGCTCAGTTTCAACCAAGGCCAAAGCAAGCCAGGATTACAACAGCCTGCATAATGTTCTATATTTTAATCACAAATTCTGCACCTAAATCTTAGGTTTGCTGCTTTGAGATTTTATGACATATCTAATACAATTTTACTGTAATCTATATGGACAATAATTAAAATAATTATTTTTTGCAAAAAATGGCACGACCGACTTCAACCGTGTACAGAATTCGCAAATATTTCGCACGGATCGATGTAGCACTGTCATTGTTGATTTATCAAAAATGGCTCAGCAGATTTCGATAAAATTTAAATGGGACCAATTTTGAAGTATGCTCTTTCCAATAAAAAATAAACATTGAAACGGACTACTACGTAAAAGTTATGCGTGGTTATACATTAAAAATTTATATACGCGTCGATTGAGTACTGTTTCGTCGGTCAAAAAGACTTTTCGCCCCAAATTCTATTCGTATTGTTTTTTACACGATAATGTACCGAATATCACTAACTGACTGACTAGCCACTAAGCAAGACCTAGCTCATATTTTTTCACTACCTACAAAAAGAAATCATCTAATCACGTCCCAAACAATTTTCGCAATTTGTTTTTCTACTAGCCAGATCAAAAAACACCACTCATTTTCATCCTTTGACAGCAGAGCTCCTCAGAACTAAAGAGCCTCAACATATTTCCGTTACAGTGTTGAACGGAAACACCAAAGTAATCATGAGCCGGCATAAAATTAGCAATACTAGAACAATTGCGTGTGAAATATCCGACGGTCTGGAACCGTCTTTGATGCTGTGCCAAGCGCTGGGATTGCATTATGAATGAATAAAGTTTATTTAATGCTACAGGATTACGATTTAGGTTGTGATATTGTAGATGTATTTTGTAGTAACAGAGAATCAGGCCGAGACCAAAAAAAGACACTGCCACTAGGTTATGTTACCCGGTCTTGAGTTGAAAATACAGAACACGCAAAATCTTTTGTGTGGCTGAAAGAGATAAAGTAGTTGTTACTCTACTTCATTACCATTACGTTTCGGCCGAGTTGCATCGACCGTGGTCACGGGTAGACTAACCACGGTGACCACGGTCGATGCAACTCGGCCGAAACGTCGGGATGATGAGGTATTTATTTATCTCGTAATTTTAGTGCGCGATTAGTCCCGTAGTATATTATAATAATGTGTTCAAATCGCGATAGTTCAAAAACAACATCAGCATTACTGCCTCAAGACGTCTACTTCTGGACATAGGCCTCCTATATGAATTTCGAATAAGCCCGGTTGGAAGCGGCCTGCATCCGGCGCGTTCCTGCAGTCTTAATTATATCGTCAATCCGCCTATATAGTCGGTGGACGTCCCACGCTGCGCTTGCCGGTGCGTGGCCTCCATTCGAAAACTTTATTGCCCCATCGGCAATCAGTTCTCCGAACCATGTGCCCTGCCCATTGCCATTTCAATTTACTAATCCGCTGGGCTATGTCGGAATTTTGGTTCGTCTGCGAATCTCCTGATTCCTGATTCGATCTCGCATCGAGACTCCGAGCATAGCGCGTTGGGCTACCTTGAGCTTATTCATAAAGCCCACAGTAAAAGACTACTAACCCAACGGTGAAATGGCGAAATAAGTCACGTCTTTCATCAATGACCTTATTGTATGCAACAAATGATTTTGTCATGGCTGGTGGTCGGAAATGATTTATTGCCTGTGAAACCTCCGTAACTTAAAATTACTAAATGACAGGCTCATACACAAGTATTAAAAGTAAAATAATCTTAAACATAACATATTACAGCTACACATGTGAGTGTAGAAAATTCGTAATTAGCCTTAAGATAGAGTGATATTTCGCTTTTATTCATAGGTATAATAGATTATATGGTTCATATTTCACAATTGACGTTTAAAAATAATAAAATTGTAATAAGATTCCTAACAGATTCAATAAGCAATGTACCCGGATTTTAGCGGCTTTACCCTATTCTTCCCGGATATCAAAAGGTTTTGCGGTGTCATGCAAACAATAATAATGGGCTAAAATATTTTACAGTAGGTATGATAATAGTATAAAGAATAATAGACTTAAGAATATCCAGGTTATTAATTATCTTAACGTTCTATCGTGAACAACACCCGAAAATAATACTTCGTTATGTATAGCAAATTAGAAAAGAATTTAAATGCTGACGTCTTTATATTCTAAGTACAAATACCTTCTGGGAAAAGCATGCTTTATAAGTATCTCATTCTGTTCCTGTACTAATATTCGTAGCATCTTTAATGAAACAATTATACTATCATTATCACAAATGTCCCACCCAGAAAATACCTCATTCATACCTATTTCCCAGTATAAGTATTGAATAGATTGTGATGATAATAATGATGACTGTTTTTGTTTCTAATAATGACTTTTTAAATGTATATGGGTAATTCAGGTAACACAGGGAAGGCAAAACCTAAGTAAGTCAAAGTTAAGACAGTACTAATTGGGAAAATTACTCCAGGAATACACAGAAGCACGGCGAAAATGATGATGAAATTTAATATTTTGTTCATAATGATGTCTTAGGTAGGCTTGCATGGGCGGTTAAAGTTCCATTGTCCTCAGATTTATAAATTGAGATAAGGCGCTGGGAAGTCAAAGTCAAACCAGTACTAGACGGTTCCAAGAAGTCTTTAGGTAACGTGCCGTCGCGGGTATATGCACCCTATGACCCTACTAATTGGGGATATTGCTTCTTGTATATAAATACTTGCTAAATACCTAAGGGCACAGAGTGTCTGATAATGCCGATGAAGTATTTTGTTTATTATGTTAGTCTACGTAGCTTACATGGACAGTTCAAGTTCCATTGGACAGTCATTGTCAAACCAGTACTAGACGGTTCCAAGAAGTCTTCACGTAACATGCCGTCGCGGGTGTATCCACCCGACTAATTGGGGAAACTGCTCCTTGTATAAAAATACTTACTAAGTACCTAATAAAACCAATTAAGTATATGATAATGATGATAATGGAATTTGATTATTATTATACCAAATTAGCTTACAAGGGCGGTTAAAGTTAGCAGATAATAAATTGAGTTAAGACGTTGGGAAGTCCAAGTCAAACCAGTACTAGACGGTTCCAAGGAGTCTTTACGTGACATGCCGTCGCGGGTGCGATTACGCAGGCAGTCGTCAAATACTTGATTCGGTCTGATTGAGGGAATTGCTCCTTGTATATAAATGCTTGTCTGGGAACACAGGTTACGTGTATGACAATGCTGACGAAGTATTTTTTTTTATAATGACGCCTACATAGCATACATGGGCAGTTCAAGTTCCATTGACTTCAGATTATAAATTGAGATAAAGCGCTGGGAAGTCAAAGTCAAACCTGTACTAGACGGTTCCAAGGAGTCTTTACGTAACATGCTGTCGTGGGTGTATCCACCCGACTAATTGGGGAAATTGCTCCTTGTATAGAAATGCTTGCCTGTAAATACAGATTACGTATATGACAATGATGATTAAGTATTTTGTTTATAATTACGCCTACCTAACTTACAAGAGCAGTTCAAGTTCCACTACCCTCAGATTAAAATTGAGATAAGGCGCTGAGAAGTCAAAGTCAAACCAGTACTAGACGGTTCCAAGAAGTCTTTACGTAACGTGCCGTCGCGGGTGTATCCACCCGACTAATTGGGGAAATTGCTCCTTGTGCAGGAATGCTCGCTAGTTACCCGAGAGCACAGATTAAGTAGCAGTTTGTGGGGTCAGGTGTCGTGGTTCCGTAGTACCAATTACTTGCCGTACATTCGAGCGTCTGCTCCGGTGGAGTATGTTATAGGAAACATTTGTGTGTTAATGATTCTAGACATTCTATGTGAAAGATTCTTATTTACAATCGATTTCTTAAAAAAGTATTCATAATATTCTAAATATCTTTATTTGCTTTTATGGGTAAAGTACATTTCAACACAGGTGGGTATAGAAGTAGGAGGTTCTCAATTCGCCTCTGGTTTTTTCCGATATGTGTGAACCTATGTGCACATCTGTTTTCAAAATCTAATGGAAGCGTTACAAGATGATTTTCAATTATATAAAGTCGGTTACTACATTTTTGTCAAAAAATAAGTAGGTATCATATCTATAATCTAATGTTCTTCTTTAGAAGGACGAGGACGCAAGAAAGTGTAAAGTGTCGAATACAGTGAAGATTCTTCACTAATGAAAGAGCACCCCTTCTGGGCTAGATTTTATGACTTATGACCGGTAACTGCTGCCCATTGCCAGTGTGTGGTCAAAACTCTTGTACTGATTTAATCGTTGCAGAATATGTCATTTGCGCGCTCAGAGCAAATAAAAACATCCAGAGGGAACATCGTTGAACAGTCAAGTGAAGCCGGTTTTTTATACATGTGTGAGTGCGTCGCTGTTGCGCCGCCAAAGTTTGACTGTCAAGCCAAGGCGTAGTTTCATAGTTACCTGGATGTGTGTGTAATTGTCTGTACACGGCGAGGCGCAGTTTTGGTTGGCTTCACTTGTTTGTTCACAACATTCTCTCTTGATTTTTTATTTGCTCTGAGTTTGCGCAATGTAGATTTCGCCGTTTGTTTTTCGCAGGTATAGCATTCAGATGCCATACATAGGTACATGTTGCATAGTTGGTCGCTACATTTTTTCAACGTTTTCAGTTCACCCCTTTTGAACAGATGATCTCCGCTTCTACATGATCCATGAGTAGTTGTTAATACTCAGCATGGTTTTCTATCTCATATTCATACCTATTTATTAGCTTCCACAATGTGATATGGAAGGTAGTAAAATCTTCAAATATGTACAATTGTGGACCCCGTCGGGACCTATGTAATCTTAATAAGCGCGAGAGAGAGAGAGAGAGAATGATAGTTTACAAATTATATTATTAGTTTATTTTTTTATTTTCAGGGATCCGTACCTCAAACGAAAAAAACGGAACCCTTATAGGATCACTTTGTTGTCCGTCTGTGTGTATGTCAAGACTCTTTATCTCGGGATCGCGTAAAGATATCAAGTTGAAATTTAAACTGTATACGCATATCTATAGTTTCTTGCAGTTGTGTAAACGAAAAACTTTTCAGTTATCGTTTAAAAATGTTAGAGCTCTTTATGTTGTAAAAAACCGCATATTTCGACACTCACAAAAATCAAAACCTACCGGGTACTTCCCGTTGACATATATAACTATGAAATTTGGCGAGAAGCATTCATTGTCTTAAAGTATACATATAGGAATAAATCTGAAAACTGTACATTTTTATTTACATCACAAAAAATAAGGCCTCAAAATTCACAAAATATGGGTTCAAAATTCAAAGTGAGTAAATCGTATCATGTAAGGTGTCATATAAAAGAACTTCATTAGGACATGCTAAAACAGGTTTTTAATTATTTTAACAATGTGTTTGTACTGAACCCTCGATGTGTGAGCCTGACTCGCACTTGTCCGGTTTTTTTTAGTTGTGTCTAAAGTCTCAAATAAAACATGAAGTGATCACCGGAGAAACCTACTCCAGGCCAAAATATGTCCTACAAATTTGTCACAAAAACTCGGAACATCGTCTGCAAAATAAGATAAAATAAGTAATTTAATAAGTAGGGTTTGGTCCCAGGACATTTCGTGTCTCGATGTTCAAGGGCAATTTTCTAAATAAAGTAAGTAGTAAAATATGTAATTTATGAATTACAAGTCTAAGTCGCAATACGAGTCGAATTTGCGCATCGGGACCTCCATTTACAAATCGATCCATTTATTTTATAATATCTCATGTTATCCTGTCGTAATCTTTTTGCGGTAGTAACACATAATAGGTAAGAATTTCAGGAATTTTACATTAATTACTATATTTGAATATAAAGATATAGATTAGAGTTTGTTTTGGTCCCCATTTTTGGGTACTTGCAGGCTTCTAAAATCTTAATTATATACATACTTCAATAATCCTTTTATCAGTATAATGATTGTTATTTAATGATTCGGCTCTCAAACACTTAAACCTTAAACTTTAATCTTGAACCAAATTGCCTATAAATATGCTGTAAAGGAAATAAAATATAACATAATGGTGTTGTTTTTTCTAAAAAAAAAAATAAGCGCGCAGAAATTGCTGCTGGTCGCTGCTTCCAAAGTTCCGGCATCCCCCCAGTTTCTTTAATAAACATTACACTACAGTTCCTACCACCGTAAATAAAACGTAAAATACGCCCAGTGACATTAAAGTAGAAAAAAAAAATAAAGGTGAAAGAGCCTCGGGCTGATTGGCGATCTCATTAAAACCAGGAAGGACGCCGACGTTTACGCTGCCGTTATGGTTGCTTCTTCAAAATACGCTCTTTTATCTATGCCCTTTTTTATTTTATGGCAAAATATAGATTTTAGGCTCGGGTTTGAAGTATTAAATGATCTCTGGAGCCTTGGAAAATAAATGATCTAAGTTTGAAGCTCCTACAAAGTGATATTTCGTGCCAATTCTAGATTTTTCTGTCATTCTTCGTAATTTGAAGCGTCTCAGTGGACATAGTACTTAAGTGGAAAAATGTTAGTAAATGTTATAGAATTTTCACTTAGTTCATTTGAGTTTAGCGTAGTATTCAACAAGGAAACATTCAACTCTTGTATCAAAACTTCAATTCTTCCTTGATCTCTGTAATTATGTCGACTTCTGTCTAATTCTTCATGATTATACCGCTAGCTAGAATTTAGTCAAGATTAGGTTTTGACTCAAAAAGAATGTGTTAGTAATCACTTAAGTATTGTTCAGGTACTGAAACTGGCGTAGGACAAGAATTATTTGGCGAAAGAGGGAGAAGGCTTATACCATTCAGTGGGTAAGCGGATGATGGTCGTGATGATAAAAAGTAGAAATATTTATTGTTTTGACGGTTTGGTTAAACTAGCCAACAAAATACGAAACGAAGCACTGGAAATGCGAAAGCAGTCCAGCTGGCGAAACTCAAAATTTATATCAATTTTTATTTCTTCATCTCGAAATGCAAGTATTGTATTGTACTAGTAAAAATGGTATTAATACTCAAAATGAATTTGAAAAAATGTTAGAATCCTGACATTTCGACGTAGCAGTATATCATTCCGTTCCAGTGCTATTTTGCCATTGGGCGTTGGTTTTCACAACATTTTATTTAAATCGAGCGTAAACAAGAATTTCTGCAGCTACATAGCCAGGACCGTGTTTTGGGAGTATGTTTTGACAGCCAATTTATTCAAACACGACTTCGAGACGATATCCAAATAGTGACGCAGTGAACTGTTTGCTTAGCAATTTTTGAGTATGTTTTGTACGATGTGGTTTGTTTGGTCTTGCAAATGTGATGACTAGTAAAGTAATAAAACATGTAAGAAAGTTATAGGTATGGTTTTTCCTAAAAACACAGTCGTCATCTATGAAATTAATCATTATTATTATATTCTCTAGAGTCACGGTTATTGCAAGTCGCTTAAAAACGGTTCTTGTTGAATTCAATTCAGTTTCAACAATATTTGACATATGATTGAGTAATGCATGAATGCAGAGTGCATGGGCCTCATATTCATTGTGTGCAGTACATGTTAAATCTTCATCCCGCTTTTCGATGACTTTCCCTAAATTAGCAATGCTATAAGTCTAATCACAGCCACACTTAATTACCGCATGTTACGTAGTTTTAATGAGTGTACAACTCTACAATTTAGATAATCGGTAGGTAAGTACAATTAACAAGGTGTTGCTTTGTAAAGTGGAAGAGCTTCTTGGAAGTACATAATTATAAGTTCATTTTTATCATTATGAACAGCTTTTTTACTTTAGGAGCAACTGCGAAACTTTAGCGCTCATAGCGTTTGACGAGGTGTTTGTCAGCGATCACCAAAGTTAAGCAACGTTCCGCACGGTCAGTCTTTGGATGGGTGGCCGCGGGTGGCATTTTCCAAAGGAGCGCTACCGAGGCTTTGATGACACTTTAAATTGTAGGTTATAACCATTTAGCCATGTCAGAGGCCTTCAGGCGGCTTAAAACTGACACCAGGGCTAGCCAGCGGGCCTAAACGAACTTATTTAATTACTGCATACCGTGAAAACAAATCAGCTATTCCATAAATGTTGTCGAGAGCCAATTAACTTTCTGTATGGAACCGCAACTTTTTACACGAATTTGTTGTTAGTTCCATAGTAAACCTAGTTCATAACGTGTGTACCTCTTAATGTTCCTGAACTTTACAAAAGGTTACCTTATAGGTATTTAAAAAGTATTAAAGTTAACTTGTTCAAAAGCAAATACCTACCCATTAATAACGTCAATCATAAATCACCGATGAGGATTAAACACAGATGATTATCTTCATCAATCATCGAAATAGGAAGCTTTAAATTTAACAATGTTTCTTGTCATTATAACTGCGTCAGACACATCAATCAAATCTATTAATAAATACTTATCTATTTATTTAGTAGTCATAAAAATTTCCTGGGTGATCTATGAAATCTATGGTGGAGTGTTTCAATTAGAGTTTTAAATTCAAGAAATCGAGGAAAAGATGTAAAATCTTTGCCAAGGTAAGGGTAAATTAATTACTAAACTTTTCTCTGTACCGCCAGTTATACCTCTGATTTGGTTAGAATATAAATCTAAGCTTATACTGGGTGTTTCTCTAGACAATGGACACATTCTAGGTTATAATTGCACTTGTAACAATGACCGACTGGGATCAACTTGAAATTGCAAAAAAATTTACTGCTCCAAACAAAAATTCCATCGACTCCTGAAAAAGTATAAAATATAGCAGATTTTTTTGAGATTTCAGCTGTTAAATGAGCTTTTTTTTAAGAAGTTGATTTATATAAGTATAGATTTATACTCTAACCATATTAGATAGTAAACTAACCTACACCATTCATTAGACCTAAAAAGAGACCATCTCAAAAACAAACCGCCGTCCAACATTACATATAATTACTTAAACGGAGTCCTCACAAATGTACACACTATCCTAGGACATATTATACCGCTAAAATTGGGTACATCAGCCATGTGATTTTTATTTTATTTATTTAGATTATTTTGACATGTATATTATCTCTTTACTGAATGAAAATTGTAAAATACCCAATGACTCGTCATGCGCTTTGGCGTTGCTGTAAGCATGATGAGGAAATGAAATAAATAAATAAACGTGAGAACTCATCAGTAACCATACCCATGTACCTACGGAAAATGGTCGCCGTAGTCGAAATCAGCGTGGAAGACATCATCACCTTTTATTACACTTTTAACCCCTAAAACTTGAAATGAGATCGTATGAGTTACATTTATTCTTTACCTTAGTCACAGCCCGGACACTCCGCGATTCTTCATACAAAATCTGCTGTCTTACGCACACAACAGTACATTTTACTCACAGACACTACACATACGCACGAACGCTACACGGGTATTTGTGTGTAGAACGCCTATGGTTGTCAACGACCCATGTCGACCGTATGAATTGTAATTCTGACTTACCAAGAAGTTTTGGGAGTACTAATACGATGTACTAGCCGCTGCAGGTTTCACATACAATCGTACATACACTTATTTCGACAAAATCACTCATTTACCTACGTAGAACATAACCAAAACACGGCACTGTTACGAAATTTCCGTAATTTTCTCACATATTGTTGAAGTATCCAGTAATATGAACACGCACACACACACGATTATGTATATTTGTAAAATCATCCCATAATCTAAACAAAAGATATACCTAGTAATTAACGATTAAGTAAATCACGCGCGAAACGCACCGACCGATGGCCAACTGAGGGAAGTCCCTAATTTCATACACCTACGCTAGTGAGGCCCTTCACTGGTTAAAAAGCGATTGCGGGATCGTTGCTGGTTTTTATAACTGTTTCTGGCAATGTTTCCGAATAATTGTAAAAAAATATTTTTAACCCTTGACGCAAAAAAGGAGGTTCTAAAAGTTTATAACAATGTTCTTAGTAGCTTAACATGTATCAAAGAAGATATAATAATACTACGTACAGTAGATGTCTTGTGCCAGTGTGATGAGAATCCAGAATTTTAAACGGTATTGTTTTCGGTGTCTGTCGAATTTTTAGAATATAATATCAGAATTTTAGGTATATTTGCAGAGGTCGTTTTTTTGAATAAATATTAATATTTTGGGAAAAATCTTAGTAAAAAGATTTTTTTGAGAATGTCTCGGAGATTTTTTTTGTAAAAAGTATACCTAATTGGCTTGAAAAAAATATAATTAGTCCGTTAGATAGATAATTATTAAATAATATTTGACACGATTTTTTTCTGATGTCAATTAAGTAGCACTAAATATTTATTCAAAACAATGATTTAAAAATTGTTAATGATATAACTCGTTGAGGTATGATTAAGGACAGGGCGGGCTCAGGACGGGCGCGGACGTGGGCCCGTACAACGCACGTTCCAAACATTTTGTCTTATGTAAATCATCTCCGCGAAAAGCAAAAATATAAAAGAAAAGTATAACTCCCTACTCCCGAACTTTGACAAGGTTTATCTTTGTCATTTATTGTGAGATTGACAAAATCTAATTCTTTATGTATGAAAAAATATTTAGTATTAGTATTTATGTAGAAAAAATAACTACAAATTATAGGACTGTACATTAACTCAATGTTACGAGTATATACATGTTCGTTTATTTACAGAAAATATACAAATACAAATTAGCACTTATCTACTAGTTATGTATGTGTTAACGCGAAACAATACATTGCATATCGATATCGATATTCTGTAACAGTTGCGTTACGATGATAACTAGTATTTTCACGCCCATGGCAACTCTATCTGTGATCAGCACGACGAGCGAACGAGAGATTATGCGCGCGAGTAGCGGCGCTACGTACGTTATGTTGGTAGCATTACGAATTCTCTACCAGCATTGAATTAGTTCCCAATTTTGGCCGCGCGCAGAATTATCTTGGCGTACTTTACGACCGATCCGCAATACTTTCATGCGGAAGTGAGCTAGATGCGAAATAAATTTACAAAAATGAATATCATTCTAAAGTATAATGAATTCATAATAATTTGACAGCACTGTAACTAAAAGTAAACGATTTATTTTATTTGAAACAAAATATCAAGATAAGATAAGATAAGATAAGATAACTTTATTGATATTCATGGAAACTAATATTACAAAAAATAATATTAAATAATATAGATTCATGAACATGCAAGAGGAACAAGAGGTACTATCTAAATTTGAATGACATAATTTTTATAACAATATTATCTACCTATTAAAAGTAAATAAGGTACCTTATTTTATCTTTAGGGAAATAATGAAATGATATCTTGTCGCGAATTGTTGTAGAACAGCCATAAACAGCACACGTCTTCCCCATTGTAAGTCTGTATTTTTTTGTAGTCGAAATCACCGGCCTGTGCAACCCGCGCGCCGAGTGAATTTGACGAGTCCTGACGCGGGGTGGAAGTGAGGAAGACTCAAACGGGTGGGGGGTAACGAGTGGCCGTTCTATACGTAGTATTATTATATCTTCTTTGCCTTAGTATCCATGTCAACTGCGATTTGAAAAAAGGAGAAAACACACAGTCTGTACATGAGCAAAAGAGACAACCCGATATGACGTGCCGCGGCTGCATGGGCGCGGAATTAAATTGGCCCAAATTGACTTGTATTAAATTAAGGCGTTCGGTTTTGTGCTCGTCCCAGTGTTGTGTAACGTGCAGCAGCAAACGCTTCGGTAAATAATTCGGTTGGACTGAATTATGACGTCACTGCTTGGAATTGGCATCGGGAGTGAACTTGGTACTTGAGTTTACTGTTTGTGAAAATGCGCCCTTATATTTTGAGTAACAATTACTAATTTGAAAATAAAAGTGTCTATTTCTAGTTTGACGCGTGTTTCTTTGAATAGACTGAATCAAAATTCTTGGCGGCTGCAAAGTTAGCTACATGATGCGCGAAACCTTGTCTGGCAACCTCACCTACATTATTATTATATACCTACTACGGGACGAATCTGAGTCTACCCGTGACTACTGTCGAACTCGGCCGTAACGTCGGGATGAGGAGGTATTTATTTATCTCGTAATTTTAGTGCGCGATTAGTCCCGTAGTAAATAATAATAATGTCTCAAAGAGTTATCTTTGTGATAAGCATTTCATAAATCTGAAGCGAACGCAGGATTTGAACCTGCCCCTTCGGATCACTAGCCCGACGCTCTAACCAACTGAGCCAGCCCGCATAACTCTTTGAGATAAAAAATCTAGTGTGGATAGCACTCAAAATAAAATCATAACATTAATAATAATGTGTTCAAATCGCGAAAGTTTAAAAACAACCTCACCTACAGGTGTGTGTAATTGTTTTATGAATTTGATGCGACTTTGATTTTGATGCAATTATATTGTTTGAAAGCTGATGTAGCTAATCGAGATCGTTCTTAGCTATATTTATAAGTATCATGCAGTAGTTGAAATTGTTGTAGATATTTAAAATATTTGATTTTACAAGGCTCTTAAGAAAAACCTAGACTTTGCAGTACATAGTCGTGCGTACCTACTTACCGAGCTGCAAAGATTTTTCAGTCACACTATCCACATAACTTTATTAACGGATTTAAAAGGTGCGTATCCGATGCCTGTGCATATATAAGCCGTGGTGGCCAAGAGGTAGTGACACCCGCCTTACAATCGTGAGGTCGTGGGTTCGAATCCCCGGTCCCGTACCAATGAGTTCTTTGGAATTTATGTACGGAATTTCACACCATAGGCTTTTCGGTAAAGGAAAACATCGTGAGGCAACCTGCATACGTCCGTAGAAGAAATTCGATGGAGTATGTGAATCCACCAACCCGCAATAGGCCCGCGTGGTGGATATGGCCCAATCACCCTTCGTGGGTAGGGCTACGTCCTGCAGTGGACTATTAAAAGGCTGTTACAGTACAGTTACAGTATCCGATGCTGTTCAGAAGTTGTAAAGAATCCTAAGTCTCAATTTAGCTTCTTAGCGTGCTCTACAACCATCCATACAGCATTGCTTTAGCTCTAAGAATTTTATTGACTGTGCACAAACATCATCTTGTATTAGTGTACCTACATGAAGCACGTGTATAAGAAAATTGTCCGATAGAGCAGATTTCCCTCTACTGCGACACTCCATCCACACATTTCCAAGCCGTCAGGTCCAACACTTCCGATATCGAAAAGAATTAATTGAAGCAACTGCCAACCAGGGCGATCTCAAAAGTTTCCTCTCCATAAATAACGTAAAGAAATGCAATAAAACGCTAAAAGTTGGTCCGAATCGGTCGTACGTATGTCGAATTATATTTCATTGACGGCGCGCGGTTGGCTCCAGCCCAACTTTGCTTTTACGATAAAATCCATTTTATAGCCACTGTTTCCTGCATAAACGTTTGACGTTACGATTCTGAACTGCACAAACAATCCTTCGGGTGTTAACACCTTTTAATGTTAAGGGCTTAACGCAGCGCCTAATTTTAGTTAACTTTGACCCGTGCCAAGTGCAACATAAACAATAGAGTTACAATTTAATTTACTATTTTTAGTAATTATTTTTTTATATTGCATTTATCTGCACTGGTATTTCGATGAAGGAAAACGTCGAGAGGCAAGCTGGATACGTCCGTAGAAGAAATTTGATGGTGTACTCGTACGTCAATCCAACAATCTGCACTTAGCCAGCGAGGTGGATTTGGCCCAATAGGGTATTTGACTAGTTTTTGGAAATCGTTTTAAATTATTTGTTAGTACATTCTAAGCACACTACATTTATATTTCCGAGAGATCTACTGTATTAACAATGAAAATCAGTGTTAAAGAATAGATATTCAAGATCCCACCAAAACGACATTCTGTAATGGCGCTGGTCTTTGACGTCACTCACTAGTAAATAACGTTAGTTAGTACTGGTAACCACGCTGGTTCACATCCAAAAATTGACAAAAAATACTTTAAAACTTAACTTACACGTCCAATAATATTACTACGAAATGACAAAACACAAATTACATAAACAACAGTCAATCGAGAAATTCTCGTTTACTAGCACTTGACGTCACCAGAGTTGCCGCCCTTCTTAGAGCGTTTACGTCACAGATATAATATCAAAAAAATATCGTATTTTATTTCGTTCGATTTGCGAAAATTAAACATATTTCAGTTTAAATAAAGTGAAATATGCCTTTTTGAGGCTATTATCTGTAGGGATTACCACAATTAATACAATATTTTTAATGTTGTCAAATAGCCTATTGCATTTCGTGAGTAGGCCTATATTATTTTAGCCATAGACTATTAAAAGGCTGGTGCAGTACAACCGTAGCATTATTATATCTTCTTTGGTACAACGTAATTAATGTTGCCAAGAAAATGAAGCCTACATCTAAAAATGATAATATCTTATTGTTATATATTTATTTTATACGTAACGCGCTTTCCATTTGTTTCATAGATGTATAATCAACTAACTAAATAATTTCATTTCAGAATATGAAGCTTTGCAAAAAAAATATTAGTGTTGTCATTATATTAGCGCTTAAAATCGCTAGCTTAAATTAGAATAAAAATAAACGGTTTTAGAGCAATAAAAAGCTATTTTAAAGATATAGTCAAAAATATAAATTATAGTAAAATTCACCTTTATCTAAAGTTGACGCGATGTTTCTCAAATAAAATACAAAACGCCTATAAACCTAGCTATTTGTGTTTTAACCATTAATATGTCATAGTAAAGTAATAAAAGCAAATATTTTTCACTGAGAACATAATAGTAGACTAATAAAAATATTTTAAATTTACAGTCTCGAATAAATTGCCATCAATTTGTAACTTTTTTAGTCTGCTCGATAGAAACACTGAAACTAAAGTGTTTCTATCGACATTTAATTTGTAAAGGATTGTTGATATTTTTTGGCGCAAGCATTGTCATCAGCATAAAAAGCCTTGCAGCTGAATAACGTCAAGAAATATAATCTACCTTAAACTCCAACTGTCAATCACAAGATTCCAACTTTCTACTATCGTTTGGTGTTGTAATGATAATACTCAATAGTAAAAGTAAGTACCAGACTTAAATAAATTAATAGTTTAAAAAAACCGGACAAGTGCAAGTCAGGCTCGCACATCGAGGGTTCCGTACAAACACGTTGTTAAAATAATTAAAAACCTGTTTTAGCATGTGCTAATGAAGTTCTTTTATTTGATACCTTACATGAAACGATTTACTCACTTTGAATTTTGAACCCATATTTTGTGAATTTTGAGGCCCTATTTTTTGTGTTTTGAATATAAATGTAGAGTTTTCAGAATTATTTTTATATTTGTGTACTCTGAGACAAGGCTCCTCGCCAAATTTCATAGTCAACGGAAAGTACCCTGTAGGTTTTGATTTTTGTGAGTGCGAAATATGCGGTTTTTTACGACATAAACGGCTATAACTTTTTTAAACAATAACTGAGAAGTTTTCTTTTACACAACTGCAAGAGATTATATATATACATATACAGTTTAAATTTCAACTCGATATCTTTACGCGTTCCCGAGATAAAGAGTCTTGACATACACACAGAAGGACAGACGGACAACACAGTGATCCTATAAGGGTTCCGTTTTTTCTGTTTGAGGTACGGAACCTAAAAACACTAGAAAAACACGCTTTAATGCCTATATTCCGGCTTCGTCATCAGAC
This sequence comes from Hypomecis punctinalis, assembly GCA_949316475.1. NCBI lineage: Eukaryota > Metazoa > Arthropoda > Insecta > Lepidoptera > Geometridae > Hypomecis > Hypomecis punctinalis. The sequence continues at coordinate 9,124,912 of OX438800.1, forward strand.
CTTGAAACCTAATAGAGGTCAAAGTTCATCACAATACTTTTCTAAGAAATCCAAAACAGCTATGATACGATTTTCCATCATGGAGTTCCAGTCCATATCTTCCGGCTCCATCTTCAGATCAGTTCGACAGTACCATATTATTGTATTGTCATCAGAACTACATACAGCTGCCAATTTTCATTACGCTACGACCCTTGGAAGATGGTTAAATTAGTTACCTTAGATTCCATAGCATAGTTACATACAGGTCGACCTAATAAAATCGTGTTAAAAATATATTTAGTCCGTCAGATAGATTACAATAAAATATTAGAACAGTATTGTTTATTTTGTCAATTAAACATAAAATTACGAAGATATAGCCCGTTACAGTTCCACGTGACGTCACGAGTGCACTACAAATGTACAGACTACGTCGCACTAGTGATGTCACGAGACCCCACTCCCAAACGTGGACAAGATTTATCTGTCATGCCTTAGATTCCATTACATAGTTAGCTACATACAGGTCGACCTTATAAAAGCGTGTTAATAAAAAACACTCAAAAGCAGTACTAAATCTCAGAGATTCGGCTTACAGAATCACAAATATCGGAATTGTTTTTAAACGACCTCTTCAGAGACCTTCACCCTTAAGTGTCAAAATGTAAAAATTTAGTGCTTCACAAATATGATAATTACTAGTTCTAGCATTAAAACCTCAATGATTAAAACTGGTGAGCTGTCACCACAGATAATTTCTCTTAGCAAATTGCAAGACCTATTCAAAGAAGAGTTCTTGCCCACACGCCATTCACTTTTACTACACTTCGCAATAAAATGGAATACAGCAGCAAATAGAGTTAACACACTTCAAAGTAAAAGTGAAGGTTTGTAAAACGAAGCTTCAATGCCTCCAACGTCAATAAACACGAATTTCCATTCCATAAAACATCAACAGAATTACAACGTTTCTACAGAATCAACACCGAAAGTCGTAAAGGGCACAAGGGGCCTTTTTATTCGTAAATTTAGTTTTTTACGGCACGACGTCGCAGGACATATTATTAGATGAAGATTCAATATGTCGGCTGTGGGCCACACTCCCACCATTAGGAAGTGGCGTACGGAACCCTCGGTATTTCGTGCTGCGTTTGAATCACTTGAACGGTGCTACTAAGATTTATGAGCTGTAGCTACACACGCCGTATAAGTCGTAATAAACTACTCGTTTGAACGTTTGGTAGAAAGTTTTACCATACATTTTAGCAACCTTATTAATCTATCAAATAGAAAAGTTTCTTAATAATATGTGCGTGCTTTTTCTTGCTCTATGACAGGATGAATTTATGATAAAAGCTAATTATACCTACTAGAAAAATATATTGATAATAAACAGCAGTGTTGTTTAGTATATAATAAATAGAATTAAATAGACGATGATACTTAACAATAAATTAAACCCGAAACGCGATGATAATGCTCGGCAATAACATTAAGATCTAAATCCGTTTAGATATATATATTCTTCACTAATGTCGTTGTAAAAATCAACTGCGAAGCAAAATCTATTACATAGAAAAACGCGGTCACAAAATTGGTTATGATGCGGTTTTTTCTGAAGTAAGAGAATTCATCAACATGGTTAATTCAACAAATTAGTATTTCAATAAAATAAATTGTTAGGCGCTTTCGAATTTTTAAATTTTATTGTCTTACAATAACTTGGATAAAAAATAATCAAAACTCATTTTTTTAAAGTTAACGATTGTACCTACATATTCTAAAATCATAAATGTAATATCAAAACGTACCTAAGTCAGATTACGTAATAAGTTTACGATTGAAAAGATATAATATACATACACAGAACAGAACGATACAAAATAATAATAAAAAATACTGAAAAAACTCATACTTAGCAATAACAGTCTTTTACTAAGGTTGCCTGGAAGAGATAAAGCTGCAAGTTGTTTTACTCATGTTTAAACTTATCTATATTTTAATATTTACGTGTGTGAGTCAATAAAAATCTATTTATCTATCTATCTCAGCACTAATGTTGAGTAACTAGCTATGTAAACTGACTCAAACCAAACGCGGCACGGAAGGACGGGCACGGATTCCAATGAAATGAAAGGATATGCGGCAACTGGAAAAGCGCCCGACCTGAGCCGGTGGAAATAGCTTCGAAGCCTTTTATCGTGGTTCTTACACGAATCAAAACTTCATAGAAAAGGAAATGCCCTTTTCGTGACAAAGAACTGAATAAGTGAACGTGCAAATTCAAATATGATGGTGTGATGGTGTGCTGTGCAATCATGTTTGGATTTAGTTTCGATTTCTTGGAAGTCGTAGTCAGACAAGCATCGCAAGCTGTCATGACGAGTCGATAGTTGAACCGTTGATACCTTTTTATTGAAGTAAGAATGTATGCATGTTATATTATGGCAATAAATGATATGATATTCTATTCTATTCTATTCTTAGGAGAAAAAAACCGGACAAGTGCAAGTCAGGCTCGCACACCGAGGGTTCCGTACAAATCCAGACAATTTCACAAAATTGGGAAGTACGTTGTTAAACTCATCATCATCGACAAAAGTTTTTTTTTTTTTACTTTTGTCGTCATTCATCGAAAATTGTTAAAATAATTAAAAACCTGTTTTAGCATGTGCTAATGAAGCTCTTTTATATGATACCTTACATGATACGATTTACGCACTTTGAATTTTAACCCATATTTTGTGAATTTTGAAGCCCTATTTTTGTGTGATTTAAATAAAAATATTCAGTTTTCAGATTTATTCCTATATGTGTACTCTGAGACAATGCTTTTCGCCAAATTTCATAGTTCTATATCAACGGGAAGTACCCTGTAGGTTTTGATTTTTGTGAGTGTTAAAATATGCGGTTTTTACGACATAAACGGCTCTAACTTCTTTATATGATAACAAAGAAGTTTTTCCTTTACACAACTGTAAGAGATCATAGATATACGTATAAAGTTTAAATTTCAGCTCGATATCTTTACGCGTTCCCGAGATAAAGAGTCTTGACATACACACAGACGGACAGACGGTCAGACGGACAGACGGTCAGATGGACAGACGGACAACAAAGTGATCCTATAAGGGTTCCATTTTTTCCTTTTGAGGTACGGAACCCTAAAAATCGCCCGAAACAAAGTATCAAAACAAAAAGATCATTGAGTCAATGAAGTGATTACGATTCAGTGACGTACAATGTTATAGTTTCTGCAAACTTAGGCCATACCTATAATTATTTACCCCTCGGTCCGAAAAGGGGTGTCGTTTTGACATAAATTATGTTTTTGTGTATTGTTTTTGCTTTATGTCTGGTTGTGGTGTCGTGTTCTAGCTCCCAAACGGATGTATAAATTTGGTCCAGTTTTTGCGGCTAATTAATAAATAGATGACGGGTTGAGTCCACATTCCTCATACGAACTGACAGAATGTGGAACGCTTTACCTGAGTCTATCTTCGTTAAAGTACAATGTAGGTGTCGTCAAATCTCGAGTAAATAGGTATCTTCTAGGTAAGCGTGCTACATCCTAGACCGCATATCTGCTTAACATCAGGCAGTGTGTAGTCAAACGCAAACCTATTTAAAAAAATAAATAAAAAAAAAGCTTTTTTTTTTAATTTTATGGTTCTACATGTATCATGGGATTAATTTGCGTAATGATTTGAGTACCTATATGCCTATCATGTTTGTATTATGACCCTATATTAAATTTTATGAGCCCTTTTCAATTTAACATTGTTCCATCAAACCTTGCCTAGTATAAAAAAAAAAATGAAGAAACTACCACTCAGCGAATTAAAATGTACATGTGCAGTTGTTCGAGATTCTAAAACACTGTATGCTTATTTTTATTCCTCAGCGCAGAGATCTCAAAATAAAACGTTTTATGTGTCATAAACCGAAGCGATTGCGTTGAACAAATAAAAACTCAGTCAATGAACCCTTGAAGCTCCGAACCTAGGTTCAGAACTGAGGTATTCAGACAATTGGTACTAGTGTACCGCTATTTGCTACTCCATTCATGCAGGCATCGTAACCGAATACCGACAGAACATGTACTAAAATTCTAGCTTGGTACTGTTTGTCTTATTGCTATATCAGTACGTAAGCTTAAGAAAAGTATTTAGGTAGTATTTCAAGTATTGCTCATCATAATTTAATAGTATGTGGTTAAACTTACGTTTTTATCTGCCTTCCAAAAAGGTGGAGGTAAAGTAGATGCACCATTACCGTGGCTCGGATGATACATTAAATTGTAGGGCCCGGTTGTTTTAACCGCTTAGCCATGTCAGAGGACTTCAGGCGGCCTAAAAATTCTGACATCAGGGCTAGCCACCCGGCCTATACGAACTTACTTATCACCAGTAGATGGTTGTAGCTATCCTAGTCTTTTTTGGTCCTTTGATTTTCAATGATTGTGTAGACATTATTAATGTTAAAAACATATTTTTTTTAGGAAATTTTCAAACTTCGACAATCATACAAACAATATTTTATACAGTTACATTGTTAATATTTAAGCAATCATTTCGACGTCAAATGGCCAAAACTGGGGTATTGCCCACAATCGGTTCATCTACTATACCATGTTTTCTACTATATCGATCATCAGCGTGCTGAATGTCCTGCCCACTGTCTATTTAACTTGCTGATTCACTAGGTACCGTGGCTCGAAAGACACGTTAAATTATAGGTCCCGGTTGATTTCACCGTTTAGCCATGTCAGAGGCCTTCAAGCGGCCTAAAAACTCTGACACCAGGGCTAGCCACCGGACCTATACGAACTAGCTAGTCCAAAGTGAGATGAGCTAATTTATTTTTCTTACCATTTCAGGTAGTTATCGCTTACATCGATGCGACATCCCGGACACCGTAAGTGACATGATATGTCCTAAACGTATATTCCAATTCTACCGTAGCCTAGAGAGTTTTTTTTACTATTTCTGCCTCCAATTTCACTACCATCGAGATACATTTAAGAGACGTAGATGATGGAATGCTTGTAGAATAGTTCTGGTAGTGGTTGTGATAGATTATTTGTTTTAATCTTTAACCGTCTTACCACAAAAGTTTTACGTACGCTAATTAGACAATGTTTAACAGTACAAATTGCACGGTTGAACTGTGTTTAAACTGTGTTTAGATGTTTAGTGGTAAGGCGGTTATATTTTTAGTATTTTTGGTAGTCATTCGTTTGCCAGAGATAATCGTTAAATTATTACGGTCTGAAAGCTAAGTGGGAGATTTTTGCTCGAGCTCGATCGCGTTAACGTTTGATGTGATTTCTATGGAAATGGCACAGCGCCATCTTGTGTCACGTACAAAAAACTGAATAGCTAAGTGTGAGTATTTTTTACGGTAATGTAACGAGCGCCAAACCGATCGAATACGAGCGCGGCAACGTCATTGATTGGCTAATTCAAGCGTGTGTGTCAATGTGCTCGCGTGTGTGCACGGCGCGCTCGGTCAACGCGACGTAAAAGTAATTCGATTTGATTTGCAAAACTCCCACTTGACACTCAGTTCATTTACTATTACCGAAATAGATGTAATAGCAGTCTATAGTCAGACAAAATCATATAAATGCTACTAAAAGCATTCATGGAATTTTAAAAACTCTGCAAAAAAACCTAAATCAGAGATTTTATTCTGAAACTCAGTTGAAACACACTACGGTTTATGTTTTCCCTTGTGAGCTTTGATCTTTTAAAAAACTCCACGGCAAATCCTACACAAAAATGTTCTAACAAAGCTACAAATGCTACAATGTATATAGCGGTGCATTTACTATTATTGTATAGTAAAATCGAAATATATGTAAGTATTTACGAAGGCGTAAACATAACTTTGTGTACCAACTGTTAACTCCAGAATTTAGTGTTGGTAGAGTAATGTGGAACTAATATTTGCTTGAGGGTTGCTTCTCGCACTTCGTATTTACTCTGAAGTGAAAGGGGTTGAGTACATAGACAGTTTTGTTGTACTTTAGTTTTTTGTAAACTACTTTCAGTGCCTGAATTTTTGTTTGGTTTCATCACTTGTTTTTAACATTATATGCACTGGCACTGGTATTATGTATGTGTTATTTATTGCCTTTTAAAATAGATACTTATAAGAGATTGTTACATGTATGCTTTCCTTAAAGTTCCGTGGATGTAGGGTCTGAAATAAACATGTCTTATTTATTTTTATTTTTGGGATCATGTCATTAGAATCATGTAATAACCTCTTTATAGAGGTTTCAATAGGATCTACTTACCTACGTCCCAGTTAATAATTTCATTTCGCTGTTTTTAACTTTCTTGTAAGTATGCATATTGTAAAGTTGTAATCTAGAAAATTTTGTAAATAAATACTCATTATTATTATTCGAAATTATTTGACGCTTGTTCCGATCTGACGTTAAACGGAGATAATGTCAAGAACCCACGATTCGCTATACTCTATAAAATTTAACTTCATCTCTGCGACATCTGTCAGAAAAATCACGCCTGGTCCTGAATGTCTTAATAGTACAGACAGTACCTGTCAATGTCATACTTTGTGGGCATGCCGATTAGTGATGGGCGACGAATGATCGTGACCACAGAGTTTTAGATAGAGTTTTAATTAAAATATTGATAGTTTATACTGATGATATTTTAAATAAAACTCAATTTATCATTAATTTTATTGTATATTTTAATATCATAACATTTTTTACATGTGTAATTAAATTAAACCCAATTATATGTTACATTAGCATCGATAATAGTGAAAAACGTCGATAAATATTATCGTTACATTATTATGAGTATTAAATTAATATCATAACATTATTTACATGTGTATTATCTTGATCTTAAATAATAGTAAGTAAATAAAATCCAATTTCTCACCTTCAACTACTCATTCGATTTCATTACAACATTGTTTGAAAATCGATTTTTTCCACTACTATCCCAACTCTAAATATGTCATTGTAACTGTCGCAGAGATCAAGTTAAATTTTATAGAGTATAGATAATAATACTCAGTGGTTTCATTTAATTAGATTTTTTAAATAATTTTAGTGAAAAATACATAAACAAAATAAAGGCACCTAACGATAATGAATAATACTCAGCAAAAAAGTAATTAAAGCCTCCAGTGGTGGACAAGTGGTCTTGACCTGCTAAAAATCTGTGATAATCGCTTTCACCCCCTCTCTTTACCTTTTGTTATTAAATTTTCTTCCCGAATTGTTGTTTATTGTTGATTGTGTTAAAATGAAACAGTCGACAATAATATGGTAGGAATGTTGGGATTGATATAATAATATAACTACAACATTTTTGTACACATACTTGAACTTGTACAAAATTGATGTACTATACAAACATTGTGTTAACAGCTAAGAATATAACAAATGAATCATAAAAATACGGAAAAAAAGAAATGGCAAACCGTAGGACACAGCACGTAGGATAATGATAGATGAATTTGAAAAGTGCACCGGCAAGCGCATCGTAGGATGTCCCTCACAAGGTGGGTTAATGACCTACCTCATCAAGACTACTGTACCAGCCTTTTTTTGTAGTCCACTGCAGGACGTAGGCCTACCCACGAAGGGTGATTGGGCTATAGCCACCACGCGGGCCCAGTGCGGGTTGGTGGATTCACATACGCCATCGAATTTCTTCTACGGACGTATGCAGGTTGCCTCACGATGTTTTCCTTCACCGAAAAGCCAGTGGTGTGAAATTCTGTACATAAATTCTAAAGAACTCATTGGTACGGGACCGGGGATTCGAACCCACGACCTCACGATTGTAAGGCGGGTGTCACTACCTCTTACCCACCACGGCTTATCACCTGTCAAGACTACAGGGACCCTAAATACAAGCAGCTTCTTAAAGCTTTTTTTTGTAAATCCATCGGAAAGACCTAAGTCTAGCAGTAAACGTCGTAAGGCTGACAAGAGGATGATAACTTTCGTAACACAATCATGTTAATTAGGACAACATTTTCATCTACATTTTACCATCCCGTAGTTTCCACATTCACATTTTCCCCGCGTGTGTCGTCATGATTTTTAAATGTGCTACTCATATTTTTGCTCGCATTTTCGCGGCCTCTCATTGTTTACGTGGTTTGAATTTCAAATCCGCTGATGCAAGCACTTTGTAGGGAGTAAATGTGCGTATCACGTTAGAGTTATTTTTATGTACATTTGACTATGTTGGCGCCAAATTACAGACTTGGTTCCTACACACCAAGGTGTGGATCGGACTTGGGCTGATACTGATCGTCCAATACCAATCCAAGACCGATCACATTGTGTGTTGGAACCAAGACTGTAAATTGTAGCCAACATAGGCAATGTAAGGCCCCGGCTACAGACGTAAAAATTAATATTATGATTTTTATTTTAAGTGCTTTCCACACTAGATTTTTATCTCAAAGAGTTATCTTTGTGATAAGCATTTCAAAAATCTGAAGCGAACGCAGGATTTGAACCTGCCCCTTCGGATCACTAGCCCGACGCTCTAACCAACTGAGCCAGCTCGCCTCCTACGCAAGCTTCAAATTTCTGAAGTGCTTACATTTCCCAACTTATAGCGTTGGTGGCGCCACCAACGCTATAAGTTGGGAAATGTAATAGTATAATGTATGAATAGTAAATGTATGAATATAGGAATAAATCTGAAAACTGTATAATTTTATTTAAATCACAAAAAATAGGGCTTAGATTCACAAAATATGGGTTGAAAATTCAAAGTGAGTAAATCGTATCATGAAAGGTATCATGTAAAAGAGCTTCATTCGCACATGCTAAAATGGGTTTTTCATTGTTTTAACAATGTGTAATTTTCGATGAATGACAAGAAAAGTGTTGAGAAAAAACTTTTTTGTCAACGATTATGGCTTACTTCCCAATTTTGTAAAATTTTCTGGATTTGTACGGAACTCTCGGTGTGCGAGCCTGACTCGCACCAACTCATCTGATGGGAAGCGATGTTGTAGCTGAAGACGGAATATTATGTAGACCTACAAGATCATTCAGTCTTGGCTTATAGATATCTAGATCCAGATATCTATAAATATATATAGCTGTCAATTGAAACACGTATTTGCTGCTGCAAATACTGACTTTCTAATTAGTAAGGATTTCTGGCTCGCACGTCTGTCTTCCAATCACGGCGTTATTCCGGCACCCAGTACCGTACCATTCGTAGTTTTATTTCTAATCCATCATGCATCTAATAGTCCCGTCGGACACGAGCATCGCAGTTACTATTCAAATGTGCCTCGCAACGGGATCTGGGTGTGACGTCATGGCATATTTATGGTACCCTGTACTTACAGAATAGGGATGCGCGAACCTGATGTTAATAAGGGTTAATGAACTTCAAATGAGTCATCATTGATGATGATGATGATGTCTTCCTAGCCGATTTCGGCTACGGCGACCCTTTTCTGTACATGGGTATGGTTACTGATGGGTCCTCACATGGCTGATGTACCCAATTTTAGCGGTGAATGTCCTAGGACAGTGGCTACACGTGAGGACTCCATTTATGTAATTGTAAGTAATGTTGGACGGCGGTTTATTTTTGAGATGGTCTCTTTTTGGGTCTAAATCACGCCTCCTTTGGTCTTCAAATGCGTACACGTTGGTATGTACTTGTTGTCTCCATGACCTACGGTCGACAGCCTGAGATTCCCATGATGAGGGTTCGATACCACACCCCTTCATATGCCTTTTCAGGACATCTTTATATCGGAGAAACTGGCCTCCGCTTTTACGCTTCCCTTTTTCAAGTTCTGAGTAGAATATGCGTTTTGCAATCCTTTCATTGGGCATTCTGAACACGTGCCCACACCATCTCAGCTGCCGTCTCATCAAGTAAGCCTCCACTCCGCACACATTCGCACGCCTGAGAACATCTGTGTTCCTGACGCGGTCAGACCACTTGATGTTCAGAATATCACGTAGACATTTTAGGTGGAATCGATCAAGAGCGCGAATATGACGTCGATACAAGCACCAAGTTTCTGCCGCGTATAAGATGTTAGGCAGAACAATGGCCATGTACACCTTGATTTTTGTTTCTAGTTTAATGTCATGTGATCGAAACACTTTGATGCGTAATTTGCCAAATGCAGCTGAAGCGGCACCAATTCTGCTGTTAATCTCACAGTCGAGTTCACCTTTAGATGTCACGGTGCTACCCAGATATTTAAATTTTTCCACGCATTTCAAATTTTGTCCGTTAAGCTGTATATTTGGGGAAATTTGCTGTGTGGTGTCGGTCATCATGACTTCAGTCTTCGTGATACTGATTTTCAGACCAAATTTACAGCATACCGAATCGAATTTGGACATAAGCTCCTGCAGATTTTCAGCCGATTCCGTCACAAAACATAAATCATCAGCGTAAATGATTTCGGTAATAAGATCCGGAGAAACTTTTGTGTGTGCTTTTAACCGGGCTAGGTTAAAAACACCGCCATTAGTCCTAAAGCGGATTCGGATCCCTTCTGGTTTGTCTCTTAAAGTCTCTTTAACAACTATAGCAAAATACAAGGCAAATAGTGTGGGCGCTATAACACACATCATTATCATCATTTTAGCCATAGGACGCCAACTGATACCTACGCATAACTTTTTTTCGTAGTAGTCCTATTTCAATAATTATTTTTTTATTGGAAAGAATATACTTCGAAATTGGTCCCATTAAAATTTGGTGGCGCCACCAACGCTATAAGTTGGGAAATGTAAGCACTTCAGAAATTTGAAGCTTGCGTAGGAGGCGAGCTGGCTCAGTTGGTTAGAGCGTCGGGCTAGTGATCCGAAGGGGCAGGTTCAAATCCTGCGTTCGCTTCAGATTTTTGAAATGCTTATCACAAAGATAACTCTTTGAGGTAAAAATTAATAGTTTAAAAAACACGAGTGTCTATCTTCCGGCTTCATTATCAGACCTTTAAACCTAATCGTGGTCAAAGTTAATTACAAGACTTTTCTAAGAAATCCAAAACAGCTATGATGGAAGATGGAGTTCTAGTTCATATCTTCCGGCTCCATCATCAGATCAGTTCGACAGTACCACATTATTGTATTGTCATCAGAACTACATTCAGCTGCCAATTTGCATTACGCTACGACCCTTGGAAGATGGTTACTATCCTTATTGATATTATAAATCTGAAAGTGTGTTTCTTGGTTTGTCTGTTTGTTTTACGCAGCATTTCACTGATTTAATTAAAGTCACACTATTTTACACTATTCTTTGATTTGTATATATTTTGTTTAGGAAATCTTATCTCCTATTTTTTATTAATTAGGTACTCGTTTTCTAGCGTAGGGCCTGCACTCACATAATTATTTTTTGCAAAAAATAGCATGACCGACTTCATCCGTGTATAGAATCATTACATAGTATAAAACAAAGTCGCTCTCCGCTGTCTGTCCTCATGTATGCTTATACCTTTAAAACTACGCAACGGATTTTGATGTTTGTTTTAATAGATAAAATAATTCAAGAGAAATGTTTACCTATACGAAGCCGGGGCGCATCGCTCGCTAGAACGCAAATATTATGCACGGATCTATGTAGCATTTTTCACATTATTGTTGATTTATCAAAAATGGCTCAGCCGATTTCGATAAAATTTAAATGGGACCAATTTCGAAGAATATTCTTTCGAATAAAAAAAGAATTATTGAAATAAGATTACTACGAAAAAGTTATACGTGGTTATACATAAAAAAAATATATACGCGTCGAATACCTCCTCCGATGGTTCGTTGGTCAAAAATGGACAGATGACCTCATTAAACCACAAGATCGCGCTAGATGCTGTTTCTAAGTACAAATTCTCTACGTTTGATGGCAGTACTACACAAGACATTGGCGAAATTATGAAACACCCTCACAGAAGCCACAAACAAGAATTGAATTGAATTGAACCGGTTAACAGATTCTTATTTGAGATCTATAGCGGAGGCCTATGATCAGTAGGCGTCCTATGGCTAAAATGATGATAATGATGACTCATTTGAAGTTCATTAACCCTTATTAACATCAGGTTCGCGCATCCCTATTCTGTAAGTACAGGGTACCATAAATATGCCATGACGTCACACCCAGATCCCGTTGCGAGGCACATTTGAATAGTAACTGCGATGCTCGTGTCCGACGGGAATATTAGATGCATGATGGATTAGAAATAAAACTACGAATGGTACGGTACTGGGTGCCGGAATAACGCCGTGATTGGAAGACAGACGTGCGAGCCAGAAATCCTTACTAATTAGAAATGTCACTATTTGTGGCAGCAAATACGTGTTTCAATTGACAGCTGTACATTTATAGATATCTGGATCTATAGATGTCTATAAGCCAAGACTGAATGATCTTCTAGGTCTACTTAATATTCCGTCTTCAGCTACAACATCGCTTCCCATCAGGTGAGTTGGTGCGAGTCAGGCTCGTACACCGAGGGTTCCGTACAAATCCAGAAAATTTCACAAAATTGAGAAGTTGTTAAAATCTCTATAATATAATCATCGACAAAAAAAGTTTTTTTTTATTACATTTCTTGTCATTCTACGAAAATTACACATTGTTAAAATAATGAAAAACCCATTTTAGCATGTGCGAATGAAGCTCTTTTACATGATACCTTTCATGAAACGATTTACTCACTTTGAATTTTCAACCCATATTTTGTGAATCTAAGCCCTATTTTTTTGTGATTTAAATAAAATTATACAGTTTTCAGATTTATTCCTATATGTGTACTCTGAGACAATGCTTCTCGCCACATTTCATAGTTATATGTCAACGGGAAGTACCCTGTAGGTTTTGATTTTTGTGAGTGTCGAATAAACGGCTCTAACTTTTTTATATGAAAAGTTTTTTTTTACGCAACTGCAAGAGACCATAGATAATACGTATATAGTTTAAATTTCAACTCGATATCTTTACGCGTTCCCGAGATAAAGAGTCTTGACATACAGACGGACAGTCGGACTACAAAGTGATCCTATAAGGGTTCCGTTTTTTCCTTTTGAGGTATGGAACCCTAAAAAAAGACTATCACAGATTTATAAACATCATATCAGCTGAAGGACATTTACTACCATTTTACACAAAAAATATAATTTACTCTCTAAAAATAGTACGGAACTGCTGTATTTTTCGCTATTCCGAGGTTGATCCCATAGTGCAATTTGATCATAATCATGAGTACACTTCAGAATGCCCCTGCACTATGCATTATAAGACAGACAATACAGACTGTTACATCGCACCCAAAAGTGTTGCTACCGACACTTTGTTGCTACATTGATTTTATCCTGTCAAGAAATAACCTTGGCTTTAACTGATACAATCAGACAAAACATATTTTCCAATAAACAATCTCATTTAGCGAGTGAATCTTTATCAGATTTCGCTGCAGAGTGAGTAACTAATCCAAACTTTCACAATAGACATTTCAGCTTCAAACTACTCTACCAGCTGAAAACGCTAAACGTTTCCTCATCTCGTCAAACAATAACTTGAATTCTTAATTCGTGGCCATTACCATAATCACAACGCAAAAGGCGAGCTGAATCGTCGTCGTAATGACAGTTTATCATGCCGTGGACGGACTCAGGGATAGAAAGGGGGTTAACATTTCAGACAGCATAATGAATTTTTATAAATACTCAATTGTGAAGGCACCATCGTAATTATAATAGCTAATTAGACTGTTTTTGTTTCTTTTTCACTTTAGGCATTCGATAGAGAGAACACTTTTACGTTGCTATTAAATTTACGATGGCGCCTTCATAATTGGGCCTAATATGTATTTTAGGTGATTTAACACTGGTGCCTAGACAGATGCAGTTTTTTTAATTTAATTCATATGGATTCTGAAGATATTCTTCCCCGTCTGTAGCTATTTTGTTTTCTTAACATCAAACAAACCGCCAGAAAAAAAAGTTAACGGAAAGTCCGTTTTTTAGAGAAAGTTTTTAGAAAGGCTTTAATAGCTTCAAAAGTTTATTAGTCAAATGTTTGTTTGTGTTGAGATATACTTTATATAGAAAATAATAATAATGTTGCCATATTGTCGAACAAATTAGGCATAAACCATAAACATAAAGATATATTTTGAATTTTCGGAAAAACTAAACATCGCGATTTAAAAAGCCAAGGTTGGGAAAAGGCTAAAAGTATTGTGAATGAGCTCTGCAGTCACCTCTTAAAACTTGGCGTATCTGCTCCCCAAAATACCCAAATAAACGTGCTCTGTCATTTCATTGGCAGCTTACGATATAGAGCGCACAATGTTTTTGAATATACACATATATCTCTATCTCAATTAAATTTGTGTGCACTGGTATAAAATTGGTCTGCTAATTTTATACCAATTTTATACCAGTGCACACAAATTTAATTGAGATTGAGATAGTTCAAAAAACATTGTGCGCTCTATATCGCAAGCTGCCAATGTATATTTTTTTATTTATCAGACCCCCTGCCGATGAAGAGTTAAAAAGTAGAGACAAGTGTCAAGGTTATATTAAATATCCGCAGTTTTTTTTATTATGTGACCTATTTATTTGATTACCGGGGCAAGTACCCTTGGCCCCGCACTGGTTACGCATTTAATCGCGGCTCACAACTCGGCGTCCCGTCCCGGGAACAAAACGCCCCGTTCTGCATAAATAATGCGAGTGACGTCACATCCAGATCCGCCCGGATCGCATTTGAATAGGTTGCTATCATAGCTTCATAATCTGATGCTTTTATTAGACTGAAGATAAGAAAGAAGTAACGAGGTTGAAGGCGAAGGATATTGTGACGCAATGGGGAACTCTGAATTGAAACTGAAGACATTTGGAAAACAGTATTACAGATTATCAAATAATATTTAGTCGTAGTATCAAAACATCCATCCGGATGTGGTGTACATTACGGTTGTGGTGGACGGATGACCTCATTAAGACGGCAGGATCGCGCAAGACGCTGGAAGCAAGCCGCTTCTAAACGGTCTTATTGGAGATCCATAGGGGAGGCCTATGTCCAGCAGTGAGCGTCCTATGGCTGATGAATGGATGGATGTAGTGCCGTAAAAACTGCAGTGCCAGCGGTCTACGTTACAAAACAATAGCAAAATGAACGGAATACTTACATTGCGATAACATTGTGCTAGTACTGCGAGGAATAAGTCAGCTTACGCTGTTGTTCAACTAATGTATTTTACAGCCTTATTTTAGACCCGTACATAAAATCCTAGCAATTGCAATGGTACCCTAAAATGGACAATTACGACGTAATCACTGGACTATTTAAAACAGTCTACCTTGATCCTGCTTAGTATGCATTGGGCCTCGCCTATGCTTGCCTATGGACAATTTATTTAAATGAGTCGAGTGTTACATTCATTAATGTTAGAGAATGTGTGGTTTGAAATCAGGCCGCATACTTTTACAAGCTTTAAGTATAAAATAGTACCTAACTAAAAGAAGTGGTGCCTGGGCAAAAATATCATTGTAATGAATCCGTCATTTGGATAATCAAGATATCTGAGACAGCTTAATTCGCCCCATAGCAGGACATAAGCCTCCTCCCACTTCCGCGTCATGTTTATCATAATTTAGTCTGTTAAATAAAAAAACTTTATCCATTAGCCATGAGACGTTCATTGCTGGACATAGACTTCCTCTATGGATTTAGGAAGTGGCTTGCATCCAACTCGTTCTTGCAGTTTTCATTATGTCGTTGGTCCACCAAGTCGGTGGACGTACTACGCTACACTTGGCTGTCCGTGGTCTCCATTTGAGAACTATAACACACCGTCATCGGCCATCCTTTTTAAGTATGAAAGGTTAACTACGTACTGCTTAAAAGTTTTTATAACAAGCTTATGTAAATTAACCTCAACAAGTTAGGTAATAATGCCTACTGCCAAACACAGCCGCGTTTATACCACCGCCTGAATCTAAAACGTTTGTCGGAGAATAATTCTAGGTACTTATTCAAATGGAACAATTGTCTGGGACCTTGAGCGTTAAAATCGCGCATCTTCCTATTATGTTGTGGGCCATTTGCGAAGCGGTGACGTCCGGAGCCGCCGGCTGCTGGGACGCTACTAATGTAGAGAATATGGAATCGGTAGCGTATTTTCAACCGACTTCTTGAAAAAAGGAGCCCTATTTTAATACGGCTAAATGTGACGGAAGGAATAGAACGAAGCATGTTGAGTATAAGTAAAATGCAAAAAATACGACACACTAAAATAAGAAAAATTACCAAAGCAAAAGACGTTCAAGAACAAGCACTAAGCCTAAAGTGGAAGTGGGCTGGACATATAGCACGGCTTCAGGACAATCGATGGACTAAAAGAGTCACCACATGGCAGGGCCCTAAGGGCAAAAGAAAGAAAGGGAGACCCTATACCAGATGGGTAGACGAGATCCAGAAGACAGCAGGACCAAATTGGCTCCAAGTAGCACAAAATAGAGAGGAGTGGCTATCCTTGGAGGAGGCCTTCACCTGTATAGGGAATCTTACAGACTAAAACTGACAAAAATAGCATTATATACATTTAAATTCACAAAAATATTTATATTTTTAAAACATTAATGTAACAACCTTTCACTATTAATTTTACTGTAAGAATAAAAGGCTTTTTTATTTTGTTTTAATTTATTTATAAATGTGACGGAGCGAACGAAGTTGCTGTTTTGTTTGACTCGGCAATTTTACTTTCGTCTGTCGATTCTCCTCTGCAGGTCATATTTTTCAACGAATCTTGATGAAACTTCAGTATACGGGTTATACAGGGTGGAGAACTGACGACGACATTAATAAGGACCATAAATAGGACTAGGAACCAGTAATTATAAAAGCAGAAAAACTAAATGAATCCTTAAATTGAAAAACTAAATCAACTAATTGGTAAATAATGGCGTTAGGCATAATATTAGAACTGATTCATGCCGATTTGAAATTAGACTAACCAAAATACATAGTTATTCGAGTATAATCGCTGTTTAGATACAGGTTGCTCCTAAATGATGTTTTAGAAAATTGCACGTAGGTAACTATAGACAATAGACAGTTCTTTATTAGGACAAAAATAAAATTAAACAAAACCACATAGCAAACAACACAGCAAAACATAAGAAAATAAACATCATAAACAATTACTCTTAATTATATTACAATGTTATCCTACTTAATTACTTAATTTTATTTTTGTCAGCATATGCTGGTTGTGGACAAACCAGCACTGGTCTTCCGGCAGGACCGTCAACTAAGTAGGATTTTCTAAGAAACCTGTTTCAGCTCACTGGGACCTAAGATCATAGTGTACCTATAATAATGAAATCAATTTAAAAACACAGTATTGACTTAAATTGCTTTTATGCTGTTTTAAATTATCTGGTTCTGGTAGAATAATTTTCACCAAATCAACTAACTGGCAATCACGAAAGAAAAGACAGACATCGAAAATCAAATTCAATATTACTATTAGTATTGTCCGAGTTAATATTTTCCTTTTCTTGTAGTTCCACATTTTATAATACGTTTGTAAACAAATCCGCACATCGTACGTATGAAGATATTTCAATTTCCTGTTCAGAACGCAGTATTCTGCATTGTTATGTTATGAAACTTATGAAACCAAGGGTGGTTTTATATGTTAATGGGGTTTCAGATCATTTTCCTTTTAAAATCTTAGTAGGTTGTGTGTTTCAGTTTTAAATGAGATGATAGGTTTTTGAGTCGTAGTGGCCCTAGTGGGAGAACGGAGAACGTTCTAGTTACAAGCGTGAGGCGCAGATTTATTATCGATAGCACAATTCAAGTTTATTAATAACCGACTTCAATTTGACTGAATGTTTTTTGTGGTGTATGTTATTGTATGTGTATGTTACATGATTACTCCGCCAATTATTATTTTTTATTTGCGATTTGCGCAAACTATTTGAATTCTGTACATGATTGAAGTCGGTTGTGCCATTTTTGGCGAAAAGCATATAACGCGGTCACATTAACTCGACGCATCGCATTAATTTTTAAGCAATTTTTACTCGATCTTAATAAACAGATAGAAACTTATCTTTTATAGAAGATGGTTTGGAACCTTTCGTGCGGGAGTCCGACTCGCACTTGGTCGGTTTTTTTTGCACACCGTACTTGAGCGCCAAAATAAACGTCACATAGTGAAGCGTCTAGTTAATGTGATCGCGTTGTAACTGTTGGAAAATACGGAAAACTTTTCATTTCCGTGTAATAAATACGGCAAATCAGTTAATCGTGATAAACGATGGACAAAGAGATACACACAGAACCAGGCTCCACTTGGGTCTATTTTATTCAATAAAGGCATTAAACATTAGAGAATTTTAATTTTTCTACATGTCTCTTCTATGCCACGTTTGTATACACTTAAGGCAATTATGAGGCTCAAACTTATCCATACAAATACAATAAATTACCTCTAAATATTATACGATTTGAGTGATTTTTCTTCATGTGATCAGCACTTCAATCGCTAGGATTGTATCAACTTAGTTTTTACAGTTTTTTAGATGACCTTAAAGTAAACGCACTTTTTTAAAAGGCACTTTGAGTGCCTTTAAAAATACCTTAAAGATATAAGCCTAATTTTTACGCAAAACTATGGCAGCAAAGTATACATAAACTAAAAACCATTCTGAAAAAAATAAGACTTATATAGTACGAGCATGCAATATTTCTTACTCAAGCGCTTGACACCAAAAACATAACATTTTGTTACAATTTAAGGGGTAAAAAAGTTTTCTCCCGGAACGTAATTTCTTCAAAAATGTACCGCAAATTTTCTCAATGTTCTACAGGAAACGCGAAAACTGGTCAATTCAGAATCCTTTTAAACTTAGCAATTTGTCATAAAATGTCGTACTCTGGTCGTGAGTACCGCCTTTATTTCGTAATGATTACCTAATTTGTTGTCCGAGCAGTGTAATTGTCTACCTTTGAATGGCTAAGTTAATTTTAGATAATTGTAAACCTTGAACCTTGTATTGTTTGTTTTGAAAGGTCATAATTTAAGCGCTTCATTGTATATGGGTGCTTTGGGTACTTTATGTCAAGTATTTCGCTAATTTATAGACTTTAAGTTTACCAAGGTCAGAATAATTGGTCCTTAAACAATTCAGAGATAATTACTTAAAGATAACGTTGTATTACATGAATAATAATTGTATTCTAGGAATTTTAATAGTTTTGATAAAAAGGAAGAATATTTTGCTATCAGACTTCCCAAGAGGCGGTTTTTAATTCGTCTTGTATGTTTTTTTTTCTGCCGATATTACCTGATTCCGAGGTCCTTTTCAATTCTCTGTATTAAATATAAAAAAATATAAAAAAATCTTTTAAAAAATTTTCTTTTACTCTGAGGTTTTGAAGCAATAACAGAAATTGATGAAAATTGAAGGGGTAAAATTCGAATCTTGGAAACGGCTCTACCAATTTTGGAATTTATATGGAGCTTTTCTGTATACTTAGGCATTATTTCTGAGAAACGTAAATATCAATTCTTTTTTATTTTTGGTCGCTACCTAGTAAAATAATAATAGCGGGTGTATTAGATTTCAGCTAGCATGTCTTGTATATAGACGCGTAAAATCCAGACATCTTCGAACTACTAAAATCTATTTGTTATTCCACTGCCGATCCGGCAAATGCAGCATGCACGGTTGCAAATCAACCTAATGCGAGACGAAATGCAATTGTTCAGACTTGAGAATACTTCCTGAGACGGTTTGAATTCTGCTGTTACGTACTATCTGTTTGTAGATACTGTCACAAGTACTTAGGTTATTATGCTTTTAGGCCGAAGTGAACCAAAGATCTTGTCAGCCGAAGTCGATAATAACAGAATAAAATAAATATTTAAGGGTAGCTCCCATACAACAAACCTAAATTTTTAGCCGTTTTTCGGTCGATATATTAATATCGACGGTAACAGGTAGATGCTTAAAATATCCACAGAATATTAAATTGTATATTTACATCAATCATTATTAATAATTAAAATAAAATATATTAAGGGGGACTCTCCCTGTGCGTACGAAATCCTTCGTGCGCGAGTTCGGCTCGCACTTGGCCGATTATATCAAATGGGAATAGTTTAAACAAATCATACAATTTAGAATGTATTCTCCTTTAAAAAAGGTTTGTCATGCTAATATTATAGCGACAAAGTTACGGGCAAAAGTTAGTTGTCTAATTTAAATGTAATCCTGGCAGACTAGACCCGTGTGAAGTGCTAAGGAATCCCGTACTAAGCTCTATTATAGGTATCATGAGAGCATAAATAACAAGGAGCATATGCAACACGTTTGGCGATAAACAGCGGCAACGCCTGCAGATTATTTACACACGCACGCACTGCACTACCGTTTTGTTAAGGGGGCGAAAGAGTTTGGCAGCTATCTCACTCCGACATTCGAATATTTTCATCATGATCATCATAACAGCTGAAAGACGTCTAACGCTGAATATAAGCCTCCCCTATAGATTTCTAATATGACCAGTAAGAAGCGGCTTGTATCCAGCGTGTTCCTGCGGTCTTAATCAGACTTAAATAGTAAAGCGTTCGTATATTTTGCAGGATATTGTACATATAATATATGTCAGTGTTATAACTCGATTTTAAGGAGAACGCGTTTTCCCTAGTTAGAACTAGTTATTACGAAATTTCTTTGTTACAACGCGTTTTCCCTAGTTATAACTAGTTATTACGAAATGCTTTTGTTGCGACTAGAGTTAACTAAAAGTTAATATCAGTTAAAATTAGTTCTGGAGTAGCGACACTTAGGGCAGACTGCATTTTCTGACGGTAGCCCACTTTCGGAGTCTCACGACACAAATCCGACACGGATCATACAGGTTCGAAATGAGTCACAAATCCGAATCAAATCACCCCGACTTCACGTAGTCTTGTGGCTACGACTCAAGAATGTTTTTTAAAAAAATCGGGAGCCAGAAGCTCGGCCAGGCGAGGCCGAGTGTAGCGAAAGGGGGAGATGTCGTCGAGTAATGACAGCCTGCGACATCCGTAGAGTAACGAAGGCTGAGTCTGACGCAGCGACACTCAGGGGCAACGGCAGTGTTTCTGGCGGGAAGTCCACTCGTAGTCTCACGACACAAATCCTATTTATCATTTAGGGTTTAACTGACTCGTTTCGGGAAAGCGCGTTGTAATAATAGCATTTCGTAGTAACTAGTTCTAGCTAGGGAAAATGCATTCTCCCTAAAATCGGGTAATAACTGAAACATTTAAAAAAAATTATATACTAAAACAATTATTTTTTAGAACATTATGTTATAATAATAACTTAATTATAATAGAAGCTATGATACCGATATTTTGTCACATGAAAAGCATCGCATTCTTTAAATAAAATCCCCGAGCCTATGGCTCCTTAACCCCTTAAGAACTATAAACCTAGCTCAAACTGTATTGATAAGAAACTGAGTAGCAAGCACAATGCGATGACGGCATGCATGGTCTTAAATAGCCCTACAAGCCACATAGAGGGCTATGGAGTCTCTCTGCGAGATTGAATCAAGAAAACACGCAAGACTGATAGCCGATGAGGTCGAAAAATCCTGGAATGGAGACCACGTACAGGCAAGCGCAGCGTAGGACGTTCACTCTTAGGTGGACAGATGACCTGATTAAGATCTTAGGATCGTGTTTGATGCAAGCCGCTTACGATAAGTCCTACAGGAAATCTATGGAGAGGCCTATCTCCAGCAGTGGACGTCCTACGGCTGAAATGATGATGATATTAAATCGATTTGTATATGCATTGCAATTACATACTACCTATTGTTTTTACTTTATTAGCCTCAACGGGTGACATTTCAGTATCGTTACCTACACTTATACAGGGCTATTCAAAAAGATTGTACAAAGCCGAAATGACGTGATTAAGGCCATCATTAATATCATTATGAAGAACTTTTACAGTGGAGCCTAACCAATATTCGAGAAAAAAAATAGCTTTTCCATACAAAATAACAGGTTTGTGTTCGAATTTCAAGTGGTCCTCTTAATACAATTCATTCA
Organism: Hypomecis punctinalis; assembly: GCA_949316475.1. Taxonomy (NCBI): domain Eukaryota; kingdom Metazoa; phylum Arthropoda; class Insecta; order Lepidoptera; family Geometridae; genus Hypomecis; species Hypomecis punctinalis. Next base: position 9,147,028 of record OX438800.1, read on the forward strand.
TAATGATGTCCTGAATGACCTTTTTCGGATTAGTACAACCCGTGTTATTTTCAAACTTTCGCGATTTGAGCACATTATACTTCTATACGGGACTTATCGCGCAATAAAATTAATAAATACCTCTTTTTCTCTTTCTCCCGACGTTTCGACAAAGTTGCATATAGAAGTATAGTACAACCCGTTCAGAATAACTCTGTGTACAGACACAAAAACCTATAATTATTTATTATATTGACAAAGCTATTGCAACATGAGAGATAGCGCTGTTGTCACTTGACGCAATTCTCAACCACAAAAATGTATCGAAAATCTGGCTCAGGGCTGTCAAAACTGTCAAATATGTATAGAAATTTATTCATATTTATTTTGCTTCCACAATGTTATAAAAAGATGGTAAAAACTTAAAATATGTACAATTATGGGCCCCGTCGGGCACTGCTCAAATGTATTCAGGCGTGAAGGAGAGGCGGACAGCTTGTTTACAGATTATTATTATTTTATTTATTTATAAGTATTTTAATTTGACAATACTGAGAGAAAAACACGGCAACTAGCTACGGAATCGAGATATTTTCATGTCTCTTTTTCTTCATTTTAATTAATTGCATCTCTTTCTTTCTTTTCTCGATCGTCCACATTAACCCTCTGGAATCTCAGTGATTATATTATACTCTATGTAGGTATAATGTAAATTGAATTTATACTAAATTGAATAACAACACTGCACAATTCCATTGTTCAGATATAATTAGCCAATCAGCAGCGTCAGATTTACTATGCATAACAATGAATATCACATTGATTGAATCTGCTATTAAATTAATTATTGAATATTGTAAACTAATGTAAGCGATATTCGGTAATAGGTACGCATTCGCAAACTTTTGTTGTACTGTCCTGTTACGAGCTTTTAATAGTCCACTGCTGAACATAGGCTGCTAAAGGGTGACTGTGCCATATACATCACGCTGGCCCAGTGCGGATTGATGGATTCACACACACCATTGCATTTTCACTAATATCTTGTCTCAAGATGTGTTCTTTATTTAATTGAGAAGCAAACGTTATTTTTATTTATTTAATCTTTATTTTACAACTATATCTAACTACTCCAAATAACATTATTTAATTATGTATTTTGTTTAGTAGTTAGTGAAAAATGTATTAAATGTGTCCCTATTTGTACTACAATTCGTTTTGTAGTTTCAAAATGTAGTACACAAATATTATAATACTGCACCAACAAATAAATAAGTAATCTAACAGACATTTATTTCCCTAAGTTTCGCGTAAGCTTAATTTTATCGGTCGACCTACTTGCAAAAGTTTTGACTACAGTTTTATTAGCTTTACATTGTTTGTATTTATTCGTGACTGCAATCTAAATTCTTTGTAAAACAGGACAGTTTATTCAAAATATTTTATTTTCTTTTCAGGTAAGAAACGCAGCGGTAAAAACTTCGCGCCAAACTTGTAAGTAAAGCGCAGCAATCGAAAACTTTATCAAACTTTAGTTTACGGCTTTTCCCGTCAAGGTCTGTGGCGCTGGCGTCGCGGTGCGGAACTTCGCTCCCGAACTTTCCCGCGCGGAATGGTTCGTTAGTGCGTAGTCGGTGTACGAGGAAAAAGTTCGTGCGTAAACGAATAGATGGCGCTAATACATAATTTTGAAATTTCTTTCGATTAAGAGGTGAAATTAAATGAGATTTGAAAAATGCATTAGTTTATTTGCTTTATTTTATAAGTCATAAATCATAAATGTTATATATGTATCTATTAGGTATACTACTGTTCTATTCTACTGTTCGTACTAGCTGGTAATAATTGTTTTTTAGATATTGGTGGACTTGGTGTAACAATACCTATTTAATACTAGATGACAACCCGGCTTCGCTAGGGTGAAATGTGACTCATAATATACACACTCATTATAATTTTGCTGTTATTCGACCACCATCTAAGCGAAGAGCCCTTCTCTGCATCCATTTTCCACAATTATGACAATGTTTACCAAATGCAAGGAGATTCGGCTGTTAACAAAATGATGGAGGTATCATCACGCAAAACAATGATGAAAGACCAATGAAAGACATTCATTTTAAGAAATAGGTACTCACGATTTTGTATGTTTCTGTAATACAATATCCCAAAGTAAAATGTTTTGCCCAAAATTAAAATTACTTACTCAAAACTAAATGAATAAGTAGGTCTGAACCTACTGAAAATGTACTTTCTTATATTTCGTAAAGAAAGTCAACTTCAGCTGTAAAGATTATAACCAGTAGGTATAATTTTTATATAGTTATCTATCTAGATAGATCAGCCGTAGGACATCCAATTCTCAATTTGAATAAGTATATATACACCAGGCTCGATAATTTATGCAACCAAAAAAAATAATAGTAGGATGAAACCCATTAGAAAAGGAGGGGAATATTATAAAAATAAAAGGAAAAATAATTTACGGGCGATCTGAGGTCGGGAAGGGGATGAGGGGGGGGGTTTTAAGGGGAAAAAACGGTTATTCTCGATTTCCGGCAAAACTAAAAGTCCTATCGAAAAAAGTCAAATAGCAAAGTTGTAGGTAATAAAAAGATCTAAAACTTTTGTATTGACACTTTTTTCACATAACCTCAAAATTTATGTGAAAAATCCAAAAAACCGAGTTTTTGGTTTTTTATTTTTATCTTTTACAATAATATTTTTTTTTTAACAAAATTTGGTGAAAACTTACCTTTTTATGTCCCAAATACGCTGTAATTTATTTGATTAAAAATATTAATTTTTTTCACCTTATTTTGAATGAATATCGAAAAAACACCCTAATTTTCAATCGAAAATTCAACCGTCAAAATATCAGCTTTTTTCAAAAAGTTGGTATGTTTTCTGTTTGTTGAAATCGCTACTTTCCGATGGTGAAAAAAAATATATATGTTACTATAGTAAATCTTCTCAGAAAATGCAAAAAATCGAAAAAAACTCGAATTCAAAAGTTTTTTTAAATTATTATAAATAATTTTGAGCTATTTATTAAAATTTTCACTTTAATTACTCGAAAAACGTTAAATTACATGTTACATTGATAACAAAAAAAATTGCAAATAAAAATAAACTACTATAATTCACAAACAAATAAGTTAATAAAATTAATATTCAATAAGACATCTACAATATTTGGAGAAAGTTGTCGAATCTTCTTTAAATTATATGCGTAGATGCCTATTTATAACTATTTTAAAATAAATTATATATACCTGAGTAGATATACCTGAGTGACCTACGAAAAATTGTAGCCCATCAAAAGGTATTTCGTGGAGAAGTGGGGAAGGGGCTAGGCTGGTCTGGGTCTTACTACATACTCGTACAAACCTACTATTATATACTATATATTTCGTAGCAGCTGTTACAACCGTTAGCCTTTTTTTCACTCTTTATTGTTCTACTCTTGTCTAATATATTTTTTATTAGGTACGCTACTATTCGGCCAATTATGAATAGTTTTTACGATTTTTTTTTTGATACATTTGACCAATTATGAATAGTTTTTACCACGTTCTTACGATTCTTTATTTGTTTCATATGTTCCATTTTTTATCGAAATTGGTTGATTGGTTTTTGAAAAATCAATCATTATAATCTAAAATGATGGCTTACATCGATTCGAGTGAACTATTCCAATTTTGTTCGTAGGTATTGAAGTCGTTTGTACCATTTTTTGGCGAAAAATAATTATCAGGTTCTAAAATTACGCAGATAAGTTCAATACTCGTATCTGTACTAGGTATGACTTACCTACAAAACCTTTTTCTGTTATTTCTTACCAATTAATTCACGACAATCCTGGAACCTAAACCATAAATAACAAGGGAATAATAAGGACAATCTTTTGCCTTTCTAAATCTATGGACGTACTTAAGGTGAATGATTGGGGCTATTCTCCAAAATGGACTAACGGGGGCTATTCGTTATAATACCAATTTTAAGAATGCAATATACCTATATACATTTAAATATTATTAATATGTAAGTAGGGGAGACCTGGGTATAATCGTATAGATAAGAATGATATTAAGCAATAATTAATGACACAAAGATTAATTGGTCAACGTTTATAATTATGTATTTGGTTTCATTAAAAACGTAATACTAGACATTAATTTAAAATTTATTGAAAAATGAACAAAAATAGTAGAAAAAAAAACATCTTTCGGGTTTGCCCCGGGCCATGGACAAAACCGTATACTACATACAATATAAAGTCCTCCAAGTCGTCCGAATCATATCCTGTACACATTCTTAAACAAAACGTTTGCATGAAATAGATTGCACCCAACCTTCATTTACATGGCTTTTACCGTATTTTTGAGAGATTAGAGACAAAAATCATCAATGGATTTTTGAATAGCTTTTTAGAACCTCGGAATCCCATACTTGTCCTTTTATAATCACGTGGAATATTGATACATCTGTATGTCCAAAAACTAAGTCAAATCAAATACATGTCTGCCGAGTCACAATAGTATATTATACGGTTTACCCCTTACGATTTAACCCCAAAATATAATAATTATAAAAATCTCTAGCAACAACTTCACACCAGTTAATTAGCCGGTATGCGTATGCGTAATCACCGGTAAAATGTGATAAACATCACATATTACCTGTGAATACGCATGCTTGTTGGCATAGTTCAATGAATACTTACATGAAAAACAATTAAACTGATGTGGCAGTTTGAAATAATAAGGCACCTGAAAACAATAAAATGCAAATATTCCGTCGGAACATATGTTTACAATTGATTGGCACTAGTAAACGGCGTTTGACCGGAAAATTTCCAAAAATGGCGGATTTAACTACGTTTTTACCTGGGTATACGGTTTTGTGCAGGTCTCCCCCAAAGTAAGTTCGTATAGGCTGGGTGGCTAGCCTTGCGGTTAGAGTTTTAAAGCCGCCTGAAGGCCTCTGACAGGGATAAAACAACCTTGACCTACAATTTTACTTATTATCCGAGCCACGGCAGCACTCAGTTGTAAATGCCACCCGCGGTCACGATTGCTAACGAACACCAAGTCAAAATACTACTACTAATATTATTATCTAGGAACATCATGTACTTATTTCATGCAATAAAACTGCTGAAGACAACTAACCGAATATTCATAAAAAAGCGCATGTTTTCAGTCAATGTGAATGACTGAAAACATGCGCTTTTTTGTGTTCGTGTTCGTTTCCTGTACACTTACGTTTATTCTACGCTTAGGAATCATCTTCATAATTTATAGTCTACATGACTTCATCAAATTTAAAAAATAAAGACTATTTTGTTGTCGTTAGTCATATCATATTTTCTATCAAATGTAATTCTTACAAGCAGACATTAACTTTACTATTGTATGATGAGGGATATTATTGTATTATGTTGAATAAGAGATTTCATCGCAGTCCAGGCTTAATTGATTTATTAATTGTAAAAGTTTTTTAGCCTTTTTTTTCCTGTCTTTTGAGGGGTCCCCCCAAAAATCTACCTAAGTACGTCTCTGCCCAGCGCAAATTCCAATCCCTAACGAGGTAGCCGAGCCATAATCGAGTGGCTTTTCAAACGATTATTACAAACCCCATTTCAAGTTTTTGTGACAAATTATTCGGAGAAACCTCAGTTGTTGTCTGTGAAATTAAATTGGATATTGTAGCTAGAGCATTTGTCTTACGGGATAAATATTTTTGTTTCAAAAGTATTGTAATAGAAATTCATCCAACAGGGAATTTAATGATATTCTATACACCACCTTGTTTCCGCAAGGTAAAAGCGAAATAAAATTTAATGGCGTTTGTGAATAAGAGGCGCGTTGTTACGCAGTTGCAAATTCATGTGTCAACGGCGACATGAAGTGGGGATTTGCGCAGTTTGTAGCTAAACAAGTAGAATATGGCGGTTAATTATTATTATCATACCATCTTCTATTACCCATATACGCAATAAAGATATATGACTATGACTGTGAACTTATACTCTATAAAATTTAACTTGATCTCTGCGACAGCTGTCAGAAAAATCACGCCTATGAAGTCCTGAATTTCTTAAAAGTACAGACAGTACCTGTCAATGTCATAGGTACTTTATGGGCATGCCGATTAGTGATGGGCGACGAATGATCGTGACCACAGAGTTTTAGATAGAGTTTTATTTAAAATATCGATAGTTTATACTGACGATATCTTAAAAATAACTTAATTAATCATTAATTTTATTGTAAGTATATTTTAATATCATATAATTTTTTACTTATTGTGTAATTAAATTAAACCCAATTAAATGTTACATTAGCATCGATAATAGTGAAATACGTCGATAAATACTATCGTTACAATATTATGAGTATTTAATTAATATCATAACATTATTTACATATGTACGTACATACTTGATCTTAAGTAATAGTAAGTAAATAAAATCCAACTTCTCACCTACAACTACTCACTCGATTTCATCACAACATTGTTTGATAATCGATTTTTTCCACCACTATCCCAACTCTAAAAATGTCAATCTTCTATGTCAATGTCACTGTCGCAGAGATCAAGTTAAATTTTATAGAGTATAATTAATTATGCCATTCGTCCTGTAAATACTTCATTTGTTATAAGTACGTGAAAGCAAGGGTTGTTAGCTTCTTACCGTTTTATACTAGGTATATACGAGGTGGCAGAAGTCTGTCCAACCTCTACGAGTCGAGTTGACCCCGCTGCGCAGGATGTCTACACACAACGCGCACAGACACATCTACTGCTGGATAAAGGCCTCTCTCATAAATCCCTTAAGACCGGTTGAAAGCGGCTTATATTGCCTGTTCCTATGCAATCCTGCGCTCTTAATACGTTCCAAATTTTCCATTTTCTTAGTATAAAGTCATAAATACACTCCGAACTTATTCATGAAATAAATACCATATGCAAAATTCTAGATAGCTTCAAATACCCTGGTAACATTGAAGAGAGATATCTACTGCATTTAAATGTTTCATTTAGGCCGCCCAATCGCTTGGAAACGGTTAAGAGGGCCTGAATCCTTGGGGGGCATTAAAATATGTAGCAAAAATAACAGATGTTCTACCTTTCAGCGTAACGAACTGTAAGATGGACCTCAGCGAAAGAAGACCCTGGGGTAGGGCTGCTAACATAAAGTATTGGGTATTCAGAAGAAATCGATATTGATTCCAAAAGAAGTTACGTTAAGTAAATTAAGTAATTTTGTTGGTATAGGCTGGGTGGTTCGCCATGTTAGAGAGAGTTTTAAAGACGCCTGACATCGCTAAACGGTCAAAATAACCAAGACCATCGTGCCATTCGACGGCAGCGCTTAGTTGTAAATGCCAGCCGCGGTCACTTATCAAGTCTCATGTGGTCGTTAGTGAACACGTAGGTAGGTATACGTTTTATGTATTTTGGTGTAAGTATTAATAAGGTTATAGTATTGTCTCTCCCCCTCTATATTTTTGAGGGGAAATTATTCGCAAGATACCCAGCTTATTAAGCCGTGGTGGTCTAGTGGTAATGACACCCGCCTTACAATCGTGAGGTCGTGGGTTCAAATCCCGAAATGAATTACTTAGAATTTATGTACGGAATTTCACACCACGTGCTTTTCAGTGAAGGTAAACATCGTGAGGCAATCTGCATGCATCCGTAGAAGAAATTCGATGGCGTATGTGAATCCACCAACCCGCACTAGGCCAGCGTGGTGGATATGGCACAATCACCCTTCGTGGGTAGGCCTACGTCCTGCAGTGGACTATTAAAATGGCTGGTACAGTACAGTACAGTACCCAGCTTCAGCTTTCCCAGCGTGGGGTGCCGCCGTTATGTTGGATACCTATATTATATCAACAATTTCGAGAAGTTGAAAAAATAATTATTAAACGCAAAGATGGCTCCACTGACTTCCACCGTGTACAGAAATCGAATAGTTTGCTCGAATCGTTGTGACATCTATGTACATTATAGTTGATTTATCAAAAACGGCTCAGCCGATTTCAATAAAATTAAAATGGGACCACCCTTTCGAAAAAAACAAGATTTTTTTAAATTAGTTCACAATTGGCGAAAATATTGATGAATTAAAAAAAGATACAGACGAACATAGTACCTCCTCCTTTTTGGGAGTCGGTAAAAATGATACAGATATCATCACTAATCAAGAGAGTACTTACTTACTCTTGTTGATAGCGAGGCTACGCCAAGTACTTAGCTATGTAGGTACATTAGTGTCTATATAGTATAGTAATTTACTTCTTCTTCTTCTTAGTTTTGGCGTCGCTTTATTGTGCATTTGCCAGTGTCAAGTATTAAGTTTTAATAATTTTTGATAATATTTTATCTAAATAGTCACTGTTGTAGTCTGGTCATAGTCCAATAAAGTCTTACTATGGAAATTAACGTGGTTTTCACACATTTTATCTACACTAATAATAATAATATAATAATATAATAATAATAATAATTAATAATAATAATAATATCGCTGACAATAAAATAATCAAGAGAGTACTTACTTACTCTTGTTGATAGCGAGGCTACGCCAAGTACTTAGCTATGTAGGTACATTAGTGTCTATATAGTATAGTAATTTACTTCTTCTTCTTCTTAGTTTTGGCGTCGCTTTACTTGACACTGGCAAATGCACAATAAAGCGACGCCAAAACTAAGAAGAAGAAGAAGTAAATTACTATACTATATAGACACTAATGTACCTACATAGCTAAGTACTTGGCGTAGCCTCGCTATCAACAAGAGTAAGTAAGTACTCTCTCTATTATTATAATATAATAATAAAAAAAAAATATCGCTGACAGACCAAACGTCTTTTAAGATCAAATTTTCTAAATATTGTATTTTATTAGTTTTTCGAGCATTTTTCTGCAGTATTTCAAAAAGAACAACAACCAGATTATATTTCCATTCATTCATATATATTTTACAATGAAACTTTAAAAAATAGGACGAAAAATCAGAAACAAAAATTTGACATTCAACATGACACAAGAAAATATCAGAATCCAATCAAAATACAATGTTAACAAGATCTAAGACAAAAATAACAGCGGATACAACAAGCGCACGACCACCACCATCGCCCGCCTCGTCGTCAGCTCCGAGCGCATCGTCGGGTGATGAGTTCCACACCACCCGCGAGACGAGCGGCTCGTCGAGCGACACGAGCGGGCCACGGACACCGCCGCCGCCACGACCACCAGTGCGACGACGAGGCCGTCCACCGCTGCCGGCACGCTTGGGGCCTGTGGGGCATCCTGCCCCGCCATCCGCTCCCGCTACCGGTGGCATAGTGCGTCGCATGCGATGGACTCAACCCATTAATGAGAATTGCATGCGCGCGTACTTTGGGGCTACAGAGGGGGGAACCAACATGACAGCGTACTGTTCCAGAATGCTGCCTTTGTTTCAGGCCCTTGAACCGACCGTGGCCGTGACTGCCCAACGACTATCGGACCAAGTGCGGGCTATCCACCGGTGCAAACTGCTGGATCAGTCCGTCATTGATCGGCTCCGCCTGGAGGCGCTGCCTGCTCGTCCCACTGCTTCTTCGACGCAGGACCCGCCCGTACTTGTCGCGTCGTCAGCCCCGACAATGGCTTTAGTGCCGATGTCGGCGGCGACACTTGCGACATCACCGGCTGGTCCTGCGGTCGACGAGGCAGATGACGCGAGTATGAGCGTATCTAGCCAGGTGAGTGAGCAACTGAGGAGGGCTTTGGAAGACGCAATTTCCCAGTATCGATTCGCACCCGACTCTAGGCCGCGACTGCCACGTTTTCCCACCCATAGGCGTAACTTGGCGCTTATGGGAGCCCTGAACCCTTTGCTAGTCCCGTATTTACGGGCAAGCGAAGGCTTAGTCGATACCCACTCGATCTTGTACTGCGGCGCCATCGCGGCGTGTCGCGTTGCACGTGTTAAGTTTCCGGACACTAACCGTGCACCGCGACCCGCCGGGGGTGTGCCCGCGTGGCAAATACGGATCCAGCGACGTATCGACTCGTTCAGGACTCTCATAGCAAAGCTAATCTGTTTCAGCCGGGGGAATAACCGCCCCCGAGTCATGCGTTTCGTGACACAGGCCTTTGCCGGGACTGGTATCAGACCCCAGCACTATTTGGCCAGTATCACGGAACGCATAGACTATCTGAAACAGAAAGTCTATGCGTGGGCAAACCGCATTCGTCGCTACAGAGAGCGTGTGGACCGATATTGGCTAAATCGCCTCTTCCAAAGTGACCAAAGGAAAGTGTACCGAGGCTGGGAGAGAACCGACCAACGTGTGAGCGATGGGCAGTTGCCGGATGCTAGCGCCATGAATGACTTCTGGCGCGGCATCTGGTCGGTGCCCGTCGAACACACGGAGGGTGACTGGATGCGTGTGGTTGAGCGGGAATGCGAGACTATCGAACCTATGGGATCTGTTTTAATAGATCCCGTAGACGTTAGTTGTGCGATCCGTATGGCTCAGAACTGGAAAAGTCCTGGGCCGGACGGGCTGCACAACTTTTGGATAAAATGGTTTCGATGCTCGCATGACCGCTTAGCCACACAATTCCAGGAAGCCCTTGAGGTTGGTTCTCTACCTAGCTTTTTCACCACCGGTGTCACCTTCCTGCTCCATAAGTCCGGTAGTACCACGGAAGCAAAGAACTATCGACCCATTACGTGCTTGCCTACCATCTACAAGCTCCTCACATCCATTCTGAGCATCAAAATTAACGCACACGTCGTTGCGCAAAACGTTTTGGCTTTCGCTCAGAATGGATGTAGGGTTGGGTCCCGTGGTACTAAGGAGCTCCTCCTCATAGACATGACCATAAGCCAGCAAGTCCGGCGGAACAAGGGAGCCCTCTCTGCCGCCTGGATTGACTATAAGAAGGCCTATGACTCAGTGCCTCATTCGTGGCTCGAGAGGATTTTAGAGTTGTATAAAATCGATACAACTTTAAAATCATTCTTAGTGTCATGCATGGGGCAATGGGCCACAGTCCTTCGTCAACCAGGTGGTGGAAACGGCTCCGTTGGCCCGCAAGACTTGATAAAGATTGAGCGGGGAATATTCCAGGGTGACAGTTTGAGTCCATTGTGGTTCTGCCTGGCCCTGAATCCTCTCAGCACTTTGCTGAGGAATTCAGAGCTAGGCTATCGGCTTCGCAGACAGGGTGAAGTTATCTCTCACCTGCTGTACATGGATGATCTAAAGCTGTTTGCACCGAAATACCAAGACCTGGTGGAGCTGCTAAAAACCACTGAAGTTTTTAGCAGGGCCATAAGGATGGAGTTCGGTGTAGATAAGTGTGCGGTCATGCATGTACAGCGAGGGAAAGTTGTGGATTCTCCGAATCTACAACTTTCTGAGACGATGACAATCAGGTCTCTCTCCGAAGCCGAGACCTACAAGTACCTCGGTATGTCAGAGTCGTTGGGTATATCGGCAGTGGACATCAAGAAATCGGTGAAGGAGCGCTTTTTTTGTCGCCTGACAAAAGTACTTAATAGTCTTTTGTCCGGCGGCAACAAGGTGCGCGCCTTCAACGGTTGGGTGATGCCGCTGCTGATGTACTCCTTTGGCATACTGAGGTGGACTCAGACTGAGCTGGACGCCCTGGATAGGAGGGTCCGTCGACTGCTCACTTTGCATCGCATGCTACACCCGCGCTCATCTGTCATGAGACTGTACATTCCGCGGAAGTGTGGTGGCCGAGGCTTTTTAAACGCCAAGGACCTCCACAACCGCGAAGTGTACAGTCTCCGGGATTATTTCCGAAACAGGGAGCATGGGATGCATTGCGATGTGGTGGCAGTTGACAGAGGCCTCACCCCGCTCTCCTTGGCGAACGAGAACTGGCGCAAGCCATCGGTGCTCAGCATCGATGATCGCAAGGCGGTATGGAGGAGCAAGGAGCTGCACGGGCGGTTCTATCGGGCCCTAACAGGACCCGATGTGGACCTGCTCGCTTCGGTGGCCTGGCTACGCTTCGGTGACCTCTTTGGGGAAACCGAAGGTTTTGCCTGTGCAATTGCGGACGAAGTTGTCTTGACGAACAACTACCGGAAGTATATCCTGAAGGACGGTACGGTCGACATTTGTCGGGCATGCCACCGTCCCGGAGAGTCACTCAGGCACATTACTTCCGGTTGTTCTCATCTTGCCAACGGCGAGTACTTGCACAGGCATAACCAAGTAGCCAGGATTATCCATCAGCAACTTGCTCTTCGATACGGCCTTGTCGAGTCTGAGGTGCCGTACTATAAGTACGCACCGGCGCCAGTTCTCGAAAATGGTCGTGCGTTGCTCTATTGGGACCGCTCTATCATCACGGACAGGACTATTGTCGCCAATAGGCCTGATATCGTGGTGGTCGACCGGTCCCAACGCCGGGCAGTGCTCGTCGACGTCACCATTCCACATGACGAGAACCTCGTGAAGGCCGAGAAGGACAAGCTCAGCAAGTACCTTGACTTGGCTCACGAGGTTACTGCCATGTGGGATGTGGACTCGACGATCATTGTCCCGATAGTCGTTTCGGTAAACGGCTTAATAGCGAAGAGTCTCGACCACCACCTTAAGAGGCTCTCGCTAGACGGTTGGGTCAAGGGTCAGATACAGAAGGCGGTCGTTCTGGACACGGCGCGCATTGTCAGAAGGTTCCTCTCTCTGTAGGCCCAACCACCGGTAGCTTGGGCCTCGCCCCGCTGCCGGCGGCACTCTAGGTTTAGGTTTTTTTATAGTATTTTGTTTCTTTTATATAAATATTGTAAAAAAACTTAGATTTAAGATAATAAATGAATATGTGTATAATAATATTATAAAGAGGAAAGATTTGTATTTTTGTATTTTTGTATGTAATGATTAAACTCAAAAAGTACTGGACCGATTTTAATAATTCTTTTTTCATTAGAAAGCTACATTATCACTGAGTAACATAGGCTATTTTAATTGCAAGAAAAACATAAGGATCCCTATTAAAACTATATTAATGTTACCCAAGGTGTAAAAAAATGCCTAAAATATTCTTTACAACGCGTGCGCTGCGAAAACTATTGATGATGGAATAAAATAATGTACTACGACTTTATAGAACACACCATAATTTACAAAAAATGTCGCGACAGCATATATCTAACTATTATGATTAAGCCGTAATAACTGTTCTTTTATTCTTAAGAAATTAATTGAAATACCGTCGCAGGAAAAGGATCTTAATTTATATTTTGGTATTAATCCTTATCAAAATAAATTATTTCATATTTAAGACTGTTTCAATAGCTTTATGCAACTTTTTAAATTATTTAATTCAGACATTTTATTACAAAGATATCACGAGTTCAAAAATGTAAGTATTATAAAAGTTCCGTTTCGCCGCTCTCCCCGCTTGGCAATTCATGTACTTTGTACAATGTACATAATACAAAATTCACTTCGAGCAAATATCTATAGAGTCACAATCGTGAAAAAAAGTGTCCGAGCCAAAATCCTGCCCAAGCTACGTAGTGGGCAGGCTTTTTAGTTAGTCGTAAGGCGATTCCAAGCCGACTACACCGCCGCGCGATGCCAAAGTGTTCGGTTAAAGGCACTTATTAGGTGACATAACGTCAAGATTCGAGGAAACGGGTCATTGAGAATTGAGAAGGGTGCTTGGGCCATATCCACCACCAGTGCCCGGGCCCAGTGTGGGTTGGTGCAGATTGCCACACAATAATTTCCTTCGCCGAAAAGTCAATGATTTGAAATTCCGTACATAAGTTCCAAAGAAACTCATTGATACAGGATCGGGATTTGAACCCACCACGTCATGATTGTAGGACAGGCGCTACTACCACTAGACCACCAAAGTTATATATCTCCGCCATTAGTGTGTCGATTTATGTTTTATTGGTAGTAAATAGGTATGCAGTGGCGTAGCGTGCCTTGGAGGATCCCTGAATCAAACAGGGTAGTTGGGGAGCCCAAATCACTAATTTCTCACAAAAGAAACAAAAATGCTTGCATTAAATTGAAATAAATATATACCGCCTTACCGCCATAGATTTAAACACGCTTTAAACACTGTTTAGCCGTACAATTTGTACTGTTAAACATTGTCTAAAGCCTGTGTAAAACTTTTGTGGTAAGACGGTTATTTATAAGTTGTCGCTTCCTCCTAGAAATTGAGCTAGCCAAACAATTCAAATGAAATATACACTTTTCTTGACTTTTTTTCAGGAAATTGATAATGAATAGAATACCTATATCAGCTAAGTAAGTCTAGCTGAAGACGATTTCAGTTGTTATAAAATTTCTGCCTCTTAGGACAATTTTTGGAAGAATGTTTAACCCGGGAAAAAAGAGATGATTATTTTTCGGGAAGCACGAGATTAAGTGACATTGTGGATAACATTTTACTAGGTTTTGCTTACACACGTTAAGGCCCCTGTAGCCCGGGAGCCCCGTATTATTGACACGGCTGATACTGCGGTAGCTAGGCCCCTACACATAGTATGTGAAACGAATTGTCGATGGGACCTTAAAGTTCTGGAATGTAGACAATGTATTGGCAAGTGTAGCGAAGGTCTTCACGTGAATCTAAGATCTGGTCGTGACGTCCGGAACACGTTGGATGCCATCGCTTTGATTCCTTCCATCACAGCTCTTTGGGTTAGCAAGTTGAAGAGGCCTTAGGTAGGGCACACAATTCGTAGACGTAGAACTGATGTCCAATGTTTTTCAAAGTTCTCGAGTGAAGACAAGATCAAGAAACTAACTTACATGGGTAGAATGTATAGACTGTGGGTCTCTAATATTTTAACGTCGCTTTCATTCTCATCATTGTCATTTTCTGAAATCAGGGCTATATAATATTATGTACAGCCACCCGACACATACGAACTCACTTTTATTTAGATATGCCAATACCTACTATCTCTTTTTCATAACTTCGAAAAGTTTAAGACTACTGAAACTCTCGCGATTTGGGTAGGTTTTAACTCATAATAATGGTTCATCCGGTATGTCTAGCATGTGTGTGGCGCATACCTACATTACGTGTTAAGTATATGTATAGCCAATCATACCCGGGCAAAGCCGGGACGGGCAGCTAGTACTATATATAAAGGGACTGAACTCACGTGTAGGGATAGTCGCGGAGCCGAAGAAGGCTCCGCGTGCTAGCACTCGCCAACTTGAGAAAAGTCGCTGAGTGCGACCGAAACTATAGTCGTTACGACTATCCCTACACGTGAGTTCAGTCTCGTTATATCTTAATAATATATATAAATCTCGTGTCACAATGTTTGTCCTCAATGGACTCCTAAACCACTTAACCGATTATAATAAAATTCGCACACCATGTGCAGTTCGATCCAACTTGAGAGATAGGATAGTTTAAATCTCAAATTATAGTCGCAATTTTAATTTATTTAGCCACAGCAACGCGTGGCCGGGTCAGCTAGTCTAGTATAAAATCCAATAAAGTCGCTGTCAAGTCCAAGTCATACCTCAGTAAAGCAATGGAGACTTTACTAGAGGCGTCTATGGAGTTTTGGTAACAACACGGAACAACATGATACATCACATTATATCACTTGCCTACACTCGTGCACGTAAATCAGCTCATAATCATCGAAATTCCACCATTTTTCACTAATTATCACTGATAAAAACACAAGTGTAACAAAATAATACAATGCGGCGACATGATTTTTCTGCGTTCCCGCCAAAATTCCATTCGTAATTTATTACAGAACACAAAATCCTCTACAATCTACAGAGAGAAAAATAAACAACTGTTTTTCCTAACTAAAACTCCTTCCTATTATTCTAAATTTAAATTTTATGATTAGAATAAGTATCTTATGTATTTTGAAAAACTAGTATAGGTGTAATGCATGCATGTTGTTTTGTTTTAATAGTAAGCCTGTCTATGACGGGTGATTTCGCATAAAACTCGTACTTATATAATTATAAAAGTTTGTTGATTAAGAATTTTCCCATTGACCAGACTTCTAAATATTTTTTAATATATTAGAATTATAACGATGCCTCTAAACTAATATCATCTGTATTGCCTGATTTGTGTGGCAACCCTATTGGTTCCCAAAGAAAGCGGACCCTAGGGCGCGCCGATGTTAACATAAGGATTGTATAAGTTGTTTGCCTAAAATATTGTTATTTGCGTATCGTTATTGCCACAAATCTTCAAATAATCGTAGTTTGTTTACAAAATAATAAAAAGTGACCCACTTACCGAGGGCCCTATTGGGGCGTACCTTTTGTGTTTTGGTGTTTTCGTTATAAAATGATATTGTTTCATCAATATTATCAGTGGGGCTATTTTCTGGAACGGGTTATTAACGGGTCTTATATTACCTTTTATTACGGAGCTAATCACGCACTGAAAATAAGAGATAAATAAATATACCTCTATGTCTCGACTGCGTAATAAACAATTTTGATGTCTCTAGCTCTCAATAGTAGCTAGTATAAAATCGTTGGCTTCACTTTTAGCACCATTCAAGTAAGTCTAACGACGACAATGTTTTATGGATTAGTTATAATTGCAACTTAAAAAGGCTCATCAAATCTTGATTTTTGTGATTTATCACACAGTGCATAATAAATAATTACATCGAACAGAATAAAATTTCATCAAACTAACGCAGCGTTTTAATTACGTATACAACATAATTAAAACACTGCGTTAGTTAAAAAGTAAAAAGTACCCACACTACTGCACACAGGACACAACCTTTGAAACGCAAAACGTCTCCAAAACTCATTCTCAACACTCAGTTAAACGCACTCGTTAACCATAATAAATCAAACAGACAAACAGCTAAAATCAATCATCTAAGCAAAGCGAAGCCCTAAGCGCCTCAGCGACCGTACGCCTCAAGTGCGTCAGGACCTTCGTCACAAGATTTTGAAAAGGGAAAATCCCATCGAATCATTCGGGAAGCATTAGACTTAGGAGTTAGTAAATCAGGCAGTGGATGAACTCACCTGTTGGCGGTCGAGTGGATACGTTTATCACGTTTATCTCTTGGCGTATAAATCAATCATTCGTTTTGAACGGGCGGTGATTTGTCATGAGGGACCTAAGGACCCATTCCACTAATGTTTTCTCAACGGGCCCAAAGGGTGCGCGGACGGATAATTTTTCTTTTATTGTCAGCTTGAGTTTTATTCTCCGAAGAGAGCATTGAATTGCGACCGAGGTTTTATTCAAAAGTGTTTTAGATTTCAGTTTTATTTAGTTGACGGTTCGATAGCTTTTACGTTTATAAAAGACATGGTTGATGTAGTTTTATGGAATGAAAAGTAAATGTGATTTCTGAACATGGTAACTAAGAATTTACCTATGTATGTTAAACTGGTTTACTTTTACTATTATTACACGAGTACATCGTTATTCTGTGCTAAGGTACATCAATTATTATTACAGAATATCTGTAATTGGATAGGTTTTAAAGTCTCACAAAAGTAAGTTTGTTCTAAACTTTATGGTGGACATCCCACGCGTTAGAACAAAGCGTTTTGAGTCCACATTCCTCATACGAACTGCCAGAATGTGGAACGCTTTGCCTAAGTCTCTTTCCGTTAAAGTACAATGTAGGTGTCTTCAAATCTCGAGTAAATAGGTATCTTCTAGGTAAGCGTGCTACATCCTAGACCGCATATCTGCTTTACATCAGGCAGTGTGTAGTCAAACGCAAACCTATTTGAAATAAAAAAAAAATAAAAAATAAAACTATTTTATCAATAAACTTCTTTTTGGTATTTTATTACTTAATTTTCATAGGCTCGAGATCTATGTAGCAGACGTTTTCACGTTACATTTATGTAGTAATATACAGGGTTATTTCTAATCAATTAGCATCCTTCTAGGCCTCTAGGGGCTTATTCTGTACATCAAAACTAACAACTTTTGTTCTGCGACTTTTGTCAAAACTCCAAAAAAAATTCAGCTGTTCCATACATTTTGTCGAGGGTAAACGATATGTTTTTATGGAACAGCAACTTTTTTTTGTGATTTGACAAAAGCCGTTGAACAAAAGTTGATAGTTTTGATGTACAGAATAAGCCTTTAAAATGATGCTAATTGATTAGAAATAACCCTGTATATAAAAATCGCGTGTAACAGTAAACAACATAGGCACAACAGTGTCTATATTTTTTTATATCATTAGGTATGTTTGAGAATATTATTTATTATACCCCAAAGTAGTAAATGATTTATTGACACAAATAAATTACAATTTTGCTAATAAACATAAAATATTTAGAATTTAACATAATTAATAACTGAAAAGAATCCGTGAAAATCCAGAAAAAATCCGTGCCCCCCATAAAGTTGGCTTTACATTATTATAATCGATTTACGTCATATTGTAAAAAAAGGAAATTACCTAATTTACTATTAACATAATGTCCTAAAAATTATTTTAAATATCGTAATGCAAATACATAACAATAATCATAAATATTATCATAATAATCATAAAATCTCTTCAAAACAAAAATTTTTATATTATTCAGTTCATAACAATTTTAACTATAACAAACAACAATGATATAAAATACCAACCATATACTATGCGACTATGCGTGCGTGTGTATGTGTGTGTGTCTGTGTGTGAAAGAAAGTGAAAAGAAAAGTAGCCCTCCAAATTTTTTATACGACTAAACAACGTTCACCGCGTCATCCAGTCTAAATACATAGAGATCGTATCAAAGCCACACTCTTCCCCCAGAAGGTCCACCGTAAGACAATAACATAATTCACGAGAGGCAAGCAACCGTGCCGCTGTCACCGCAGCTTTCTCATAACATTCCTAGAGAAAAATCATACTTTATGACGCACAATCTTTCTATGAAAGCAAGAAAAGCTTCTAGCGCAAAGAGCCGCGTTAATATCACTTACCCGTCTAATAAATTGCGCTTCATTTTGAATAAACTCGACTTAGGCTCTTTTAATGGCGAACTTAGTTGAAGTTCGTATTCTTTAAAGTTTAGAGGTTTGTATGTCAAAAGAAAAGATCAATATTGATTGTTTTTTGGTGTAGAAAAACATAACTGTTTCGACGTTTAAGGTTTATCATTGTTTTATTTAAATATTTTTGTACTCTTACGAAATTATTCGAGCAAGTCCTAAGTGCTATTGCCATCTTTTTTTTGACCGACAAACCACCGTAGTAAGGTATACAATTCGACGCGTATATCTTTTTTTATGTATAACCACGCATAACTTTTTTCTTAGTAGTCCGATTTCAATAATTTTGTTTTTTTTTTTTTATTGAGACTTCTTACACATGGCCTCTGACCCCAAACTAAGCAAAGCTTGTGATATGGCTGCCAGAGATTGATATACTAAATATTCTTATTTTTAAATACATACTTATATAGACAGTAACTAAATAACACCGAGACACAGAGCAAACATTTATGTTCATCACATAAATATTTGCCCTGGGTGGGGATGGAACCCACGCCTCTTTGATCCAGAAGTTAGGGTCACTAACCACTGAGCCACCGAGGCAGTCAAATTATCAATGAGTTTTTATTGGAAAGAGTATACTTCGAAATTGGTCCAATTTAAATTTTATCGAAATCGGCTTATGCATTTTTGATAAATCAACAATATTGTGAAAAATGTTACATCGACCCGTGCGAAATATTCGCGAATTCTGTATTCTGTACGCGGGTGACTAGGTGAATAGGTCACGCTATTTTATGCAAAAGATATTTTTATTCGTAACATCGCTGTATTCTCGTCGTGCCTATAAGTACGCCATAATATCAACAAATTAACCAAATTAGTTAAAAGTTTTTATGAAATCTGAAAATAGTTATCCGTGCAAATTAGAGTGTATAATATATTTATTTGCTCGCTTCGGATGTCATTTTCGGAAGTCATTTACAGCAATGACGCGGAACTCTTTGCCTGGGACTGTCTTTCCATCTAAATACTATCTGGGAGTCACAAAACCAGAGTAAACAGGTATGCGTATTAGGTAAACGTGCTACACCCTAGATCGTATCTCCATTTAATATTAGGCAGGATGTAGTCAAACGGGAACCTATCTAGAACAAAAAAAAAACATTCTCATTACTGAATGGTAAATTTTTGTTCCGCACTTTTCAAAACTTTCAAATTTATTAAACTTCAATTTACTAATCATAAATGAGGTCTGACACCTATCGAAAGTTTCACCCAAATTTGTAACATTAAGGTAAACAAGAGTCCTTATGACCCCTAATAATACGGGGTCACAGAGACCCCTATATACGCGGACATTTGCATAAGCAAGACCCACAGCGCTTAACTTGTATCGCCTGTGGACGGGAAGGAGCGTTTGAACGCAGGATAGTTAGAAAGTTATGATGCAGTTAATGGAACGAGTGTTAAAAGTAAACGCTGCAGGATGAAATTAAATGCCCATTAATTTCAACCTCAACGCAATTTATAGGGAATTACTGGGCATAAAAAAAACTTTTTACAAATGGAACTTCTTTGGAAGGTACAGTGTCTTTTTAGTAATTTGAAATAATATTTATAGAAGTTACTGTAAACAAAATATAGAAAGTTCTTAATCAAGGATAGTCACCTGAAAAATATTATTTAAAAACGCCCAGTGATTCCAATTTTAACTATAATGTATGGTGTAAAATTAACGTGAAATAAACGAACTAACCGGTGTTAACTTCCTTTAGAATTTTATAGGTACTTTTTTTCACGACTTTATAGTTGTATGGTAAAATTATAGAAAAGAGCTTTTGGAATCTATTCACGTTTGTCCAAATGCGACCAAAATTATAATTAAAACGTTACGGAAAAGTTCAGTTGCAAGACCATTTCACATCATACAGATGCGTAAAAGGCACATGGTTTGTAATGAAGTTTTGTTACATGGTGTTACATCATTAAATCGTTTGGAAACATGAATTGAACGAGATCAGTAATAAGTGGAAGCTCTGAAGTTATGATTTGACGTTCATTATTAGCCTTTAGTTCATAGGAGTAGATCGTTCTTAAAAGTTTCAGTAAATTGGGTAGTTACATCGTCTCCTTGCATTTCAGTGTAGTTAAGAAGCATTCAGTAAACACTAGTTCCTTCCATCCATCAGCCGTAAGGTCCACTGCTGGACACAGGCTTTCCTTATAGATTGCCAATAAACCAGATTAGAAGCGGCTTACATTCATTCTATCAATCTAATCAATTACCTTTGTTTATGATTATCTAAATAAAATTTTATTTCAAATCGGTCAAGCAACTGGAACAACTGCAAACGAGGCTTGAGATCGTGTCGCGGTGGAGCCTTTATTTTCTATTTCCAGGGCGAGCGGTAAGAAACCGGTGCCGCGGCTAATCGCCCGCCCAAGTCCTCCCGCCCGTCGTACACTAGTGATGTGAACACTTGGGCGGGGTACAGTGCTCGTACATATGGTACTTTGAGAATCTGTACTATACGTAATGTACTTTACTGTACCTACCGCTGATTTTAATAGTCTGCTGAACATTGGTCTACTCATTAGGGGAGATTGGGCTATATCCAAAACTGACCCAGTGTCAGAGCGGGCGGCAAAAGATCGTCTAATTGTCCGCCCAAGTCCTCCAGCCCGCCTTACACTTGTGATGTGAATACTAGTAACCCGCCTAGCGTTACCTTCGAAACTTTGAGAAGCTGTGAAATAAATATAAAATACTAGCTAGCTGACCCGGCGACCTTCGTTTCACGCAATATCTTTATAAATTATAGCCTATGTGTTATTCTGATGTATAAGCATTACTATTGCAAAGTTTCATCTCAATCCGTTCAGTAGTTTTTGCGTGATAGAGGAAAACACATACATACATACAAACTTTCGTGTTTATAATATTAATTAAGTATAAAATATTGTTTTTAAACTTTCGCGATTTGAACACATTATTACTTTATACTAAGGGACTAATCGCGCACTAAAATTATTTATCTCGTAATTTTAGTGCGCGATTAGTCCCGTAGTATATAGTAATAAAGTATAAAATATGTATTTAGATTATATAATAGGAATATAAAAATATAAAAGAATTATTTTTAATTATCTGACAGACCAGATCAATTACCTACCTAATCTTGTTAGTGTATTTGAAAAAAACATTCGATTTCGGTTTGGTGTAATAAAAGTGGCATTACTTCATATAATTATCATCATTATCATGTCAGCCGTAAGATGTTCACTGTTCTCTCCAAGGGAGTTCCCGAAATAAAAAAAAACTGTTTTAGATTTTTATTTTAGAAACTAATACTACTAAAATACTGTAAATGTATGAATTATACTGTTATTTATGTGTTCTAAACTGATTGATAGAGTAATGTTCTTAACGATGAATAATTTCTAAATAATGGGAAGCTTTCTTCATCCGAGGACGTCCTACCGCTAAAATGGCGATAAACTTGGTAAATTGATTTGCTATTCCTTACTTGGCTCTCTCCTCTCCATAATAACACAAGCCACTGAGCAGCAAAGATAAAATAAAGTTTAATTAAAACATGAACGGCTTAGGAGAAACCGCGCTTATTATTATAATAACTTATAATTAATTCAAGGATACACAGGTACGCTTGAGTACCTTATTAATTATATTTGCCATAATGTGGTAGCTTGTTGCTTAAGATTTTTGTAAGAAGGTGCTTGAGGTTTTAGGACACAGGAGTAAAATACAATTAATTTTGCTCGCTGACCTACAAACCTAAACCGTTTTGTATAAGGATTGTAGGACAGTATTGAGAATCGTCTTAGCTCGTTTATTTATATCATAAACTTATTTATCAATTTATAAGTTAGTCTTTGGCTCTGTACCTGTCCCGCTACTGGGCGCATATAGAGTACTCCTTTTACGAACTCTTCATTGTTAACATTAAGACGAACAAAGTTATATTTTATTTATTTTGCAATGTATGTAAGTTCGGGCGGAATCTTGCAACTTAAACTTGACCATTTTTCCGGTTTTCGATTAAGCTGAAATTTTGCACGCATAATATGTACAATGCGTGACAATGCAATATTATGGTACCCTGGAGCTGATCTGATGATGAAGTCGGAAGGTGGCCATAGGAAGTCCTGTACTAAAAAAGATAGACCCGTCGTTTCTGGGCTCGTTTTACTTGTCTTGGCTGGCACTCTGCTGCTATTTGACATCCTTGATATCAAAAGCTTGTATTTAAAAAGTTATATTTTTATAATAATTTATTTACCTAAGGCTGTTATCCTCAGTCAGCAGACGAAATTAATATTTTGGGGTTACTAGTATTTGGTATTAGTTTGTGTCTACAAATGAACAGTTTATCTAGTGCCTAAAAAAACAAAAATCAATTAATTTTGCGACCTACAGCATTAATACAGCTTACCTTTATTATTTCATGATTAGAATCCTATTCTGTCGAATGTTATTCTCATACATACCTAAACCAAACGAGTCAAACGAGAGAATCATCTTAGCTCGTTTTCCCATTTGTACTCTAAACTTATTTACTAATTTATATTATACTGTATAGTTTTCGTAATATTGTCATAATTCTTTCTGTAGACCCCTTCTTCACATAGGCCTATCTTCGAAGACCGATGATTGAATGATTGAACACTTTATTGTTAACACTAAAATTCAATACAGAAAAATTCACTGAACAAGACATAAACTAGTGCAACAAAGAGCGGCCTTATTGCTAATAGCAATCTCTTCCAGGCTACCCTTTCTATATGACCACACTTTTTTACTAGTCCAATCGTGAGATTCGGGATAAATTTTTTTGAAAATTTTCTCTTACATTTCCATAACTAATATCTTCGTGTCGGATATTAACTACACGCGTACTAAAGTTTAGCTCGTGTTGAGCCTCTGAATAATATTTAATGGAAAAGTACCTATCGAAAATCCCCAGTTTTGCAGAGCCCACTTAAAAAGGAATCTATTTAAACGGTATGCTGTGCATTTCCTGTGGTAAGCAAACTAACTGTTACGAATGTTAATATTAGTTATTTGAACTTACATTATTTGTAAAATACTTCGGAATCATTTTACGAGTTGTATAGCAAGCTTTTATTTACAAATAATATTTGCACTTATTTTTTGCTGATCAATATTTTTAAAGGCATCACAATTTTCAAACAAAAATGATTTTGCGAACCCATTTTACACACACACACTCATACCTACACACAACAATCACACCAAGTTGGTGTTAAACCAATTTTACTGCAGATTTTTTAAATCTAACCTAAAAAATAATAAACACAAATGGGACACGTAACATCTGAGAAAGCCAGCGCCTAAAAGCCTAAAAGCCGCTTTTGATGGTAACATGGAGCTTCCTAATCGATCAAATAAAAATTGCTGTCAGTCCAGCGCATTATTTAGATGAAGTCCCTTCAAAGCTATACAATATTCATGACTTTCCGACATTAATATCGAGGGTGAGTAGGGAACTATAGCACCAGTATGGACTGTTAATAAAAAACTTAAAAATTTACTAGATAAGCATGGAGTATGAATTCTAAAGATTTCTTGTTGACTTTATAAAGACATTCAAATTCTTCCACTTCTAAAATGACACTAAATTTTATTGCCAATTATAGCATCGACCCTAAGTTTAGAAATAGCTGTATGGTATAATATGCGAAGCCATAAATACTAGCTCACCAGCTTTCTCTCTCTTTTTCATTATTTGTAATTTACTTTTGTTAAGAATGACATCTCAGTTTGTAGGGGTTATTTCTAGCGCGTTGCATTTTTGCTTCTTTAAATCGAATATTTGGTCTTCATCCATTATTAATCACCTTATGATTAACCATACGTATATATACTTACTTTGAATACCGAAATTAATAACATAGTTTTACTTATGAAACTGAAGATTTCCAAAGTTAATATTAACCCTACAACCGCCTATGTGAAGATATAAAACCAAATCAAGAAAGGTCTCTTACTGTTGTCTCTGTTGCGGTATAGACGTCAATATTGGAAGTTTCCTTTATTGACAAGTTGTGGGTTTTCAGGGTAGATTAGAGACAGCAATAAATATTTAATTGAGACTTAGTCCTACCCTGATTAAGGAAGTTTGTTGTGAAAATTCATTAGCGACCGCTATTACCTTTGAATTATTAACAAAGGGCTTGTTTGCTAACAGGGGTGGAGTGTGCCTACGCAATTAAATAATTTGAAGAAAAACCGTACGCAAAAGGTTGGCCAAATAATGTTCTCCATCGGAAGTATCAAGCAAGATTTTCAAAATAAGAGTGCCCGTCGAAACTATTTCACGCACATCAAAAGTGCCATGGACTATAGCAAGATGGGTAATTATTTATTATCTAATTAGCATGTTTGTAGCGAATCGTAATTCTACTGAACATGCTTTTTAATGTCAAGAAGTAGGTATTTCGTTTTTAACACACTCGTATGCATTTAATTTTATTATATACCCACCTTAAGTATTTGAGAAAGAAATAATTGAAAGCTTCAATCTCAGATTTTCTTACTTTGGATAAGTTATAAATAAATAAATATTAGGGGACATCTTACACACAGTCTTTGACCCCAAACTAAGCAAAGCTTGTGATGTGGCTGCCAGAGACTGATATACTACATATACATATTTTTTAAATACAAACTTATTTAGATAATACCTAAACAACACCCAGACACGGAGCCAACACCTATGTTCTTCACATAAATATTTGCCCTAGGACGAACCCACGCCTCATTGACCCAGGAGTCAGGGTCACTAACCACTGAGCCATCGAGGCAGTCGCAAGTTAAGTCGCATACATTTTTATTGGTGCACATTTAATTATTATTTGTGTTCTGCCGTGTTTTTATTATACTAATTATGCGTATAGTATTTACAGCAGATTATATTTTATTCAAAGGATTTTCTTGAAATTATTAACGTTAAAGATCATTATAAATATCGAACAGAAGCTTTTCCTTATCGTATCGGTAATCCATCATTAAAACATGTTATGTTATCCATCAAAGGTAAATAAGTAAGTAAATCAGAGTCCAGCAAACAAGACGGTTAACAAAGGTAAAATACACAAACATTCTTAAAGACCACACAGAGGTATACCTACCTTAATCGGATTAGGCTTTGACCTCACTAACGACCTTTGAGGACATATCCCGTTTACATGAAAGAAAATGTAAGAATTCGTGAGAGCTTGTTAGGGAGTTATTAGTACATGGGGCTATTAGGCTGTGTACTCATGACACAGGCAAAATATTTGCAGTTACTGTAACTTTAACGTCTAGTAAGTACGGTCTAGCTAAGCTTAGTCTTGATCTACACTACCGAGTCACTTTCGAGTTTTCTGATTTGGACACATGATTATAATCACGTATTAAGCGAGGCCTTCAGGCGGCTTAAAAACTCAGACATCAGAGCTAGCCACCCGGCCTATACGAACTTACTTACCTACTTACGTGATTGAGATTATATTGAGATTCTAGTTGAATATGCAGTTTTTTAAATAATACTAATAATATTTGGGGACATCTTACACACAGTCCCTGACCCCAAACTAAGCGAAACTTGTGAAATGGCTGCCAGAGACTGATATACTACATATACATATTTTTAAATACATACTTAGATATATAGTACCTAAATAAAACCCAGACACAGAGCAAACACCAATGTTCATCACATAAATGGTCGCCCTGGGTTGGGATCGAACCCACGCCTCTTTGACCCAGGAGTCAGGGTTACTAACCACTGAGCCACTGAGGCAGTTAAAAGTCTCATTACTTAGTTGAGTCTAATTAGTTAGTTGGTTAAATAATAAATAAAATAATTCTTGTCTTCGAACATGGTCCAGCCGCCGTATTTTAACTTTACTGAAAAATCGTCCTTGTCTTGTTCTGTATATTTTTGCCTTATTTGAATCTAAAAAATTGGGAAGTAGGCTGTTAGGTTTTTTGTTGGAAATAAGTCACTAATGTCCTACCTACCTTTATTACAGGACGAGTGTAGATTTACATACACAGGATACATTTTCGTGTAGTGCTCTAACAACAACGACATCCGCATCAACACGTTACTATAATGCGACTAGCTACCAAAACACGAGCTTGTTGGGCACAAAGTTTGTTGGATGGGGCCGACATGGTCCTACTTCTGCTTCAGTATAATATACAATTTTGAACTTTACTGTGAGCATCAGACTTATTTCGATACGAAAGTTTGTACTTACAGTGATTTGGTAATAGTTACAGTAACGGCTCGCCTATGAGCACCATGCTTTACTCGCCACTGGAATGATGAAGTGATTTTCGCCGTCTAAAGACCCTAATTGGCCCGGCTGAGACCGCTTTATGTTACACCGAAAGAAGCTGTTGAAAATTTTGACGTGATAACGTCTTATAAATCGATGAACGCCGGATGCACGAAAAAGTGTCACGTTCCGCCTGAGCTGAGCGTGCAAGCGAGAACGCAGAACAAGTGATGGAGATGCACGATCGGCCTAAATGTTCGGATTGTTTCAGTTCTTGATTCGTAAAAAAAAACCGTAAACCGACTTACAGACAGCTAATTGTTGAAGTGAATACTTCTTTTTCATCACATCTATTCGAAAAGGACTACTTGGTTCGCCTTTAAGTGCGCCCAAAGGAGGTGTTTTCTATTTGAAACTTTATAAGTGCGCCGGAATTATCTTTGCCGCGCACTTTTTGAATTTGGAACAAATAAGTGAGACGGAATGATCTTTGCCGCGCACTTGAATTTACTTGAATTTAGAAGTATTTGTGATGTTTGTGTTCAGCGCCAAGAAAATTAATGTAAATATAAGTTTAGTCAATATTTGTTTTATTTTTAGATACCATTTAATTTCAATTTAGTTGTTACTCTACGTTTTATTAAATAATAATATTATAGTAAAATTTGAGGCGCCTTTTGGTTTCTCATAGAGGTGATGAAAAGTAGAGTGTACCACTCGGGCGCAAAATATATTTTTGGCTCGGGCGACGTATTTTGAATCCCTCGCTACGTTCAGGATTCTACTAAAGAATCCCTCACTTCGCTCTGGATTCAAAAAAGCGCCCTCGCCGTAAAAATATTATTTTGCTCCCATATGATACAATCTACTATAGTGGCGTTGTGCACTTTTTGGGACGGGTAAAAATGTTAAACTCGCGTCAGGACACGTGACCAGTATGCTGAGTGTGAGTTTTGTCGTAAACATGACGCGCTCGCGAGCGCGTAAGCATGTAATTTGTATGAACTTGCTCTCGCACAAAGTGTTTCAAAAACGCGCCGCTAGTGGCGCTGTCCATTTCTTCATACAAATTACATGGTTACGCGCTCGCGGCGAGCGCGTCATGTTTACGACAAAACTCACACTCAGCATACAGATCGAAAATTCGTAAGACGGAGGAAGCAAGTTTTCACTTCTGCCGGCACTCCAGGAGTGCAACCCATTGTTTTTTTATGGCCCTACAAGCTTCCGCTTTCGCTTTCGGCTTTGAAAAGCCGTGGTGGTCTAGTGGTAATGACACTCGCCTTACAATCATGAGATCTTGGGTTCAAATCCCGATCCCGTACCAATGAATTCCTCGGATTTTTTGTACGGAATTTCACACCACTGGCTTTTCGGTGAAGGAAAACATCGTGAGTCAACCTGCATACGTCCGTAGAAGAAAATCGATGGCGTATGTAAATCAACCAACCCGCACTGGGCTAGTATCATCGACTTGGCATTTTTCTGCCAGTGTGGTGGATATGGCCCAATCACACTTCGTGGGTAGGCCTACGTCCTGCAGTGGATTATTAAAAAAGGCTGGTACAATACAGTACTACAAGCTTCTGTGTTCTCATCTATAGGGAAAAAATACTTATAGTTGCAACTAATTTTCAATAATTATAGTAAAAACTCGTTGGATGTAGGTATGTGGCATGACAAAGTTTTTGCATGCTGTAACAGCTGATTTTCTTGTGATTGTAGAAATGACAAGTCGTTGTTCACTCTCATCTAAAACCTTAAAAAAATATTAGATCTTAGCAGAAATAACTGCGCTATCTCAATTGGTTTTATTTTTTGGAAAATTACTCCAATACGCGAAAGGTGTAGGTAGATTATAATACGTAGACGTGTAGGTATACAGGGCTATCCAGAACTGGTGCCCTAACCCAAAAGGGCGATTCTAACTATCATTACGAACAACTTTTATTCTGGGGCTAACCCGGAATTTTAAAAAACTGCTGTTTCTTACATTTTGTCCTTTCAGAGTTGCATTTTTTTTCTAAACAGAAATATTGAAAAAAAGAATATTTTTCCGAGAATATTACGGTCTTATCGACCTTCAACTCTTTACAAATATCTATTCGGTGTGAATAGAGCCGTCTTCATTGTAACCGATACGCCATAATAGGTATTATTCGATGTTTTCGAAGGAGCCCACCTTGCCTTTCATCTGAAAATACGTTTCTAATACGAAATCGTAGCTTGTTCCTTGCTCATGGAAATATTTTGTTAACATTTATTTTGTATTATTTAAGCTACCTTGTTATTCAACTTGCAACATGACAGGGTTAGGTTACATTAATGGATATTGTGCCGAAGGGAGATCATTGTAGGTACATACCTACTGTTTTTTTTACTGTGAAACTAATTTTATGATTACGTTTCAAGTAGACCAAATAGGAGAATTGGTGATACAAGAAAATAGATATCTCAAATAAAAAACCGGACTAGTGCGAGTCAGGCACGCACACCAAGAGTTCCGCACAAATCCAGAAAATTTCACATAATTGGGAAGAAATATGATACCTTACTTACATGATACAATTTACTCATTTTTTGAACCCATATTTTGTGCATTTTGAGGCCTTATTTTATTGTGATTTAAATAAAAATGTACAGTTTTCAGATTTATTCCTATATGTGTACTCTGAGACAATGCTTCTCGCCAAATTTCATAGTTCTATGTCAACGGGAAGTACCCTGTAGGTTTTGATTTGTGAGTGCGAAATATGCGGTTTTTTTCAACATAATCGGCTACAACTTTTTTAAACGATAACTGAGAAGTTTTTTTTTTACACAACTGCAAGAGTCCATAGATATACGTATACAGTTTAAATGTCAACTCGATATCTTTACGCGTTCCCGAGATAAAGAGTCTTGACATACACACAGACGGACAGACGGACAGACGGACAACAAAGTGATCCTATAAGGGTTCCGTTTTTTTCCGTTTGAGGTACGGAACCCTAAAAACATCAAAATCCGTTCACTTAGGTCTGTTTTGATTTAGTATTCTTTTGAATTTTATTTTATTTATAACACACCTAAAAATAAATCAAATTGAAAACAGTCAAAAATATGGTGTTGAATTCGGATTCGCACTTGTAACTCTTTGAAATCTTTTTTATACTGACCCCAGATTATATAATATACCTAATCAATGTAGAATTGCTAAGCTTACAGCTAATTATATTACCTATGTATAACCTACCCATTATGTTAGCAATGTTAGAGAATTAACAACTACCTAGCTACCTACAACTAATCTACTGTGTAGCTGTGGGCTTTCAATGCAAGTACATGCATTCCCTATTGTCCAGCCGATTGATTACAATTCCCATTCAGCGGGTCTAATAGTTCATATACAGAACGCTGAACGTATGTAATTACATGATGCTCTGATCCGATTAATATAACATATATGTTGTAAATTGTTGTAGGTATATTGTGCGCCTTGCCCCAGTAATGATGTCTAACAGTATTCCTTCTTCATACGGGCGGAACGCGAATCATACCTACGCGTCTCGGAGTTCGGTATGCTCTCGGTATGCTAGTCAGTCGGGCGCGCCGTAGTGACGAACGAACGAATGGATTTGTTACCAGTAAGAGTTCCATTCATGTTTTTAGGGTTCCTTTTTTTACTACGGAACCCTAAAAACATCAAAATAAATTTATATTTATTTTTATTGATCGTTTCCTTTTTCATTCACAACGAATTTCTTTTTTGTAATAAATTTAATAATTTAACATCATAATAGATATAAACTAGAAAGAAACTCAAGTAGGTAAAGAGTAGGTAGATGAAATTAAAATACTGAAGGCGGGCAACCCTAGCGCATGATACGTTCTGCGTGGCCACGCGCGCTTTATATATATATATATATATATATATATATCAAGGACAAAGCCGAGTCACAATACTGTTACATACCATTACCGTGGCCTTGCTAAGGCTCAGTGGGAATAAAGAACACAGAACGCATCGACGATTAAATTTAATATACGTAATATGATACAGTTCTTAAGGAACCGCTCTGGAGCCCAATTTTTGAAACGTTAGAATCGTTTCTAACTTTCGCAGACGAGCAAAGTCATGCGATACTTACCCGTTCGCATAAGCATGGATTTTCTCAGCTCGAGCTTGTGACCATTTACACATACGTTGTAATGATTCAGTTATAGAGCCCCTGTACCATACCGGCCTTAGCAAACTTCCTATGGCAAGAGCACCAATAATCCAGTTGTTCTTAAGAAATGATATTTTTTTTACCTTATATTGACTGTCGACTGCTAAATTCTGTGTATAAAGTATAAACACTACAAAGTGTGCTAAGTTTACGTTGTCGTGGAAAACGATGTATCGATTAGTTATCGTGAAAAATGACATAGGTATTGGTCAGTTTGTATAATACATATTGAAATCTGAGTAAAATTACTAGTCCATCTACCATCTCAAAACCAATATCGGTTTGGACTAGCACATCGACAAAATTCAAGACCACATAGACCATGACCAGAATATTAGTCTCATAGAGGTAATTTTACAAAGTTAAAACAAAGTAAATAAAAGCAGTTTTCTAAAGAGAATTACTAAAACTAGCTCACTATTTCACTTACCTTATTCTCTCAAAAGAACTGCACAGGCAAAAATAAGAGCAGCAAATAAGTTTCCGAAGAATCACAGCGGACTAAAGGCAAGAGTGAAAATTGTTTCTACCCTAGCCAGTAAAAAAGATGCCATGGAAATAAAGTACCTCGTAAAGTAGGTACCCGGAGTTTCCCTTCTGGCAACACTGGGACAGCGCAGGAAAAATATACATTTTCACACGACTAAGTCCTCTTTTCCCCGAGTTAAATAAAGATTTTCGATTGGCTGTATTGCGGATAGTTTGCATATTTTAAACGAAGGATCGTGTTTAAAGTTTGTTAGATAGTTTCGATTTTTATTTAGTGATTGGTTTTAGTTTTCAAAATGTAACTGATTCGTAATAGTCCACTGCTGAATGTAGAGTTATGTATTTTATTTACATTTTAAATGTAACAGCTTACTCGCTAGAGACGAAAGTAAGTCCGCGGTATGGATATTGCCTAAGGCTTTATCACTACGGGTTGATGAAACTAAATAAGCCCTCATTTTTGTTCTACGGACGGATCATCACATTTTCCTTTACCAAAAAGCCAGTTCAATAAATTCCAAAGGACTCATTAGCACGGCTCCGGAATCGAGCCCGCGCCTCACGCCTAAAACAAACATCCTCCCACTAGGCCACCAAGTTCTAATGCTGTGAACATTTTATTTTTATCTTAGAATGGTTCGCGTTTGACCACATCCTGCTTGATCTTAAGCAGAGATACCGCCTACCACGCTTACCTAAACGGTACATATTATTGTGCTTACTAGAAAGACTAGAAGTTTCTCATCCATCCATCAGCCATAAGAAGTCCACTGATGGACATAGTCATAATCATAATCATAATCAATTTATTGATAACGTTAGTTACAAGTCGGTATATATCGTAGGTACATAGGTAGTATTAATAATATACTTATATTGTACTTAAGTACTAAATCACACAATAACATTTTTGCATCATTTACAAATTTACAATGAAATAATAATCAAACATAATAATGTCAATATTCAAATCAATTTCATAATTTTAATGCTATAAATTCGTCATAGCTGTAGAACGTGTGTTCGACAAGCCAGCGTTTGAGCCGCGACTTAAAACTGCCCATAGAGGGCGCGGTGGTAATATGCTCTGGTAACTTATTGAAAACAGTTGGTCCCATTATGTGTGTCGACTTAGCCGACCTTTCCAGCGTGCGTGGAAGCTCTGCTAACTTGCCTTTGAAACGAGCACTCTTGCGTAATTTATAAGAGGCATGGTTCAATCTCACATATACCGCGACTTGGAAGATGAAGAGTGCCGGCAATGTCAATATCCCAAACTTCTTAAAATATGGGCGTGCAGAAACGTCCTGCGGGATTCTGGCAATGGCGCGGACGGCGCGTTTTTGCAAGATAAAAATACGTTCCCAGTCCGCGGCCCTGCCGAACAATTCCGTGCCGTATTGCAGCAAAGAATGCACCGTGGCGAAGTAACAACTTCTCACCGCCTCAGCAGGCACCAGTTTGGCGACTCGGCCCAGAGCAAAGCATGCGCTCCCCAGCTTGCCGCACAACTTGTCAACATGGGCTTCCCACGTTAGACTCCGGTCGATCTCGAAACCGAGAAAGGTCGTGGTTCTCAACTGTTCTATCCATTTTCCTTCCACCTCTACTTTTAGCGACCGTGTCTGATGGCCGGATAAGCAGAAGTGAACAAAGTGGGTCTTGGATAGGTTAAGGGCCAATCCGTTCACCTCGAACCACTGCGCCAATTGGGATGTCGTCTCGTTCAATCTCTGCTCCAGCAGATCCACGTTAGATGCCGTGACGACCGCAGCGACATCGTCCGCATACATAAATATTTCAGCTGCAGTCACGGCATCCGGAAGATCGTTCAGGAGCAGAGAGAAGCTTATGTTGGAGACAGAAGATCCCTGTGCCACGCCTATGGTCGAGGTCAGCGGCTCGGACCTTTCGAGGCCACCGCACGCGACCACAGTCTGAGACCTGTTCCTCATGAGGTCCGCCAGCAAGCTGTGCGCCGCACCTCTCAGCCCGTAGTGCTGCATTTTAACTCCAAGTACGGCATGGTCGGCTACGTCGAACGCTTTCGACAAATCGCAGCACAGCAATGCGACTTGCTGTTTCTTCTCCCGAGCCTGCAGGACTCTGCTCACCACCTCGCGGGTCAACGACGTCGTGGAGCGCCCCACACGGTAGGCGTATTGTCGGTCGGAGAAAGCATCAGTCGTCGCCAGGAATTCCACCAGGCGAGTACACAGCCCGTTTTCAAACACCTTCGCCACAGCGGGTATAATAGATACTGGCCGGTAATTATCTATAATTTCCCGTTTGCCTTTCCCTTTATAGAGCGGGGATATTTTGCTGGTTTTCATCGCAGAGGGATAGGATCCCTCTCTGATGCAACGGTTAAAACACTCGGCTAGAATGGGGGCTAATGATATTATTGCTGTTCTCAGCAATTTCATAGATATACCATAGATGTCTCTCGATGATTTAGCTGGTATTCGAGCTGTTACGATGTGATAAACTTCGTCGACAGTGAACGGCGACAACCGCAGCGAGCGGTCGGCCGGTGCGCGACACGAGCTCAGTATCTCGCTGGCGCGAAGCACGGCAGCGCTCGGCGCTCCGGACGCCGCCGCTGCATTAAGAAAACGCTCGTTCATCGAGTTTAACGCACCTTTTTTCGTCTGAAAAACAGTTCCATCGGATTTTTTTACTACGTCTGTAAAATCAACAAAATTACTATTATTTTTACCTCGTTCTTTATTCACGATAGACCACATATTTTTTGATGTATTTGTACAGTTAAGTAATGTGCGGCTATAGTGGATAGATTTACTATTTCTGATTAGTATGTCGTAATGATCTTTCATTTCAGATATTAATGTCAGCATAGAATTGTTATCTGGACTTAATTTTGCAATTTCAATTATATCAAATAATAATAATTTATAATTCTTAACATCGGGAGTTACCCACGATGAGTCATAGTTTTTATTGTTGCACAATTTTGTCAAAGGAAAACATATTTCATATTTGTTTTTAATTATATTAATCGTCGTGGTCAATAGGCTAGAAGCAGACGAGTACCGTGAATTCACTTCTGCCCAGTCTACACTATCCACCGCTAATACGAAGTTGGCTTGATTAGCCTGCGAGTAGTTTCTACCGTAGCGAGGGCCTCGCGGTTGGTCCCGCCCTATGCACACCTCGGCCCTGACAGCGACGTGGTCGCTGAGGTTGGTGACGACCGGCGCCGTCCTCACCGCGCCCGCCGGCAGGTTGGAATACACATGGTCCAGGCTGGTGGAACTAGTTTCAGTTGTGCGCGTGGGGAAATCTACCTCGTTTACCATGTTGTAGTCATTCAACAGTTTTTTGAGCCGTTTCGAACTGCTATTAGATTCGCAGATCGTGTCCAAATTCGTGTCGCCCACAACTATGCAATCGATACTCAACTCACTAATTTTGTCGAACAGACGTTCTACGTTGTCAAGAAATGCTGATGCACTAATTAAGTTCGTTCTATATACACAAACAACAGTCAAACCATAATCAATTAGGTCAATGGCCGATATTTCACAATATTGTTCACATGAAAGTGAAATAAGTATTTGATTTTCTACACAGTTTGTGCTATTGCTTATGTATATGCACGACCCACCATGTTTAACTTGTTTTCTACAGTAGCTTGATGCTAACGAGAAACCGTCAATATGAACACATTTTAATCTATCAGCAGTGAGCCAATGCTCAGAAAGCGCTAAAACATCACATTTAATGTCTTTCTGTAATAAAACTTCTAATTTTCTGGTTTTGTTATCTGTAGATATGGATCTTATGTTTTGATGACATATCACAATAGGTTTCTTCGTACATACTTCGTTCGTACGCAGCCGTGCGGGTACGGGAACACATACGTTTTGCAGGGAGGTCCTGTCACACGGTGAAATGCGCTGTGGAACATTCCGAGTCTTCATTGAGTCAGGTGCATCGCGCGGCGATGCTACTGCGACTGGCCGCTCACAGCCGAGGCCCGTGCACGAAAAACCCAACTGCTCACACGAACGCCCGCGGGCCACGAACTTGCCGCGCTTATCCGCTCATACAGACTTTCAGGCACGCCTATTATAAAACAAGCATGCCAAGTGGATTTCGTTAGTCTCTTTTCTACATAGTATTTGTTGCATTGTGTAAGTTTGTTTAAATAACCAAGTACATTTTTTTCGGTAGTGTCTGGTTTGAACTGCCAGGCCTGTAAGTATTTTAGCCGCTCCACGGTCTGTAGGTCGTCGTCTAATTTCGCAGTGCCATTTATTACTTGTCGTCGTTTTGAAGACTTTTTGACTACTTTCGTCCAATGGTCACTTGAAGACTCTGCAGTGTCTTCATTATTTTTCATATTGGCCGTGGGTTTTATGGCGCCACACGGTGTTGACACAACATCAGCTGTGCGATTGCATGGTATCGTAATCGGCCGGGTTACCTCCGGCGTCTTAATTTGGTCACTTAATACTGATTGAGGTTTTTCAACAGGCTTCTGTGTCGTCCGATTACCTTTTTTAGTTGCCGGTTGAGCAATTGTGGCGGCTACTTTTGTGGTAGTAGATTTTAAGCGTGCTTGGCGTATGGGCCGCTGTGTTTGCGCTGATCCTTGTTGTGGAGACAATATTATGTTTGAGGTACCTTCATTTTTTCGTTCAGTATTGAGAGGTTTACCCTCGAATGCGTTTTTAATCACCATTACGATATCACGGGCTTGATCACTTGTAATTGCTTTGTGATTAATTATTAAAGCTTCAATCACAGTCACTTTAGCCGTTAGCTCGTTAACGGCCTTCAGCACGTCGCGAAGACTAGGCTCGGTGTCGTTTCGAGCCATTTTACAATTTTTTAGAAATTATAAACGCAGGAGCAAATAGTGCGCGCGGGCGCTCCCCCCGCAACTCAAACATGTCAAGTCACAACACAAAGTCCTCCCCTATGGATCTCCAATAAGACCGGTTGGAAGCGGCTTGCATCCAGCGCGATCCTGCGTCTTAATGAGGTCATCAGCGCAGCGTAGGACGTCCACCCACAAGGTGGACGTCCTACGCTGCGCTTGCCGGTACGTGGTCTCCACTCGAGAACTTTTCGACCCATCGGTCATCAGTTCTCCGCGCCCTGCCCATAGCGCGGAGAAATGGCAGTCATTTCAACTTGCCAATCCGTTTGGGCTATGTCGGTAACTTTGGTTCTTCTACGGATCTCCTCATTTCTGATTCGATCTCGCAAAGAGACTCCGAGTATAGCCCTCTGCATAGCTCGTTGGGCTACTTGGAGCTTATTAATAAGGCCCATTACAAGTTTTATAGTAATTAGTCCATGTAATCACAACATGAATTCAAAGTTCCCGATGATCGTCACTCATCCGGTCCAATCGCGGCTGAGGTCGGCTTAGTGTCACATTTTTCCATTAGTCAGTCTCGTCAGCTCGCGACAAATCGGCGACCTGTTGCCGCCGCCACGACGCAGACAATGGATCAACAGAAGGATAACTCCAAAAAGTTCAAGATATACACGAAAAATATTTCTAAAACTGTTATTAATTTTTGTAAAAAAATTACATTATCAATCTGTAAGCTGAGTGTGAGTTTTGTCGTAAACATGACGCGCTCTTCGGCGAGCGCGTAAGCATGTAACTTGTATGAAGAAATGTACAGCGCCACCATCGGCGCGTTTTTGAAACACAACAAGTTCATACAAATTACATGCTTACGCGCTCGCCGAGGAGCGCGTCATGTTTACGACAAAACTCACACTCAGTCTACTGATGATTGAACTTTCAGACATAAAAACTCTGACATATGTAGCCCGCTCCATATGCACTTTTATTATTGGCATCGATTTCAAAGTCTACACAGTAATTTAAAATCACTGTAATCATTTACAGATAAAATACATAAATATTACATATTATAAATTTTGGTGTGGCAGTCTATTTTACGAATCCATGCTTTGAAGTAAACTGGAACAGTATTTATGTTCGTAGCATATTTTTTTTAGTGATCATCTGCTCCATATTCTAACAATATGATAAGTGAATAAGTATAAGTATGTACGGAGTTGCATCCAGTACAATCATCATCATCCGTCGCCTACTTTATCCCACTGCATCTCTCTTGCAGCGTCATCTGCCTCTGTCCTTTCCCAATACAATACCATAACTTTATTAATAACACCATTACTGTTACATGTCAAATTAATCATTTCAATTCATACAATAGGTACATACAATTTTACTAAATAAAACACCGGTTTTCACTCACGAATGATATACGGCCGGGCCGCTAGGAACCCGACCGGTTTCGGAGTAAATTAGTACTCCTTCATCAGGGAATACGTGCGCTCCCGTCGACTGGCGCACGCTCACTGACACAGTTGACGGGAGCGCGCGTATTCCCTGATGAAGGAGTACTAATTTACTCCGAAACCGGTCGGGTTCCCAGTGGCCCGGCCGTATATCATACGTGAGTGAAAACCGGTGTTTTATTTAGTATAATGATTTCTCACGCGAGTTTTAATGAAGTGATTACATACAATTGGTTGATCCATTATCAGTAGGTATAGCCGCTCTACTATAGCGGTTACAAATGAAGACAGTAGTGTACCTTACGTTACGCGTGGTTAACGTTTCTTCCAAGTTTTCTCTCTGTTCTTTCATAGACTGTGTCAGTAACGTATGCCGGCGACCGATCTCAGACCATGCAAATTGTTCTTTAGTTTACTTTCGAGCTATCGTTGGACGATTTTTCCTCCTTTATTTGGTGCCGTTTACGCCCTGTTCTTGGAAATAGGCGCTGTTCTGAGAGTGTTATTCCAATGTAAATGAACACTTTTTCTCTCACCAGTACCTACCCGCCTTGGAAGAGATCGCTTTAAGCGATAAGGCCAATAATGTGGCCAATTTTTAAAGGCGCCATCGTAAATTTAATAGTAGCTTAAAGTATTGTTCGTTCTTTCAAATGCATCTAGTAAAAAAGAAACAGGAATATTTTTATTGCTACTAAAATTACGATGGCGCCTTTAAAGTTGGCCACAATGTGTCACTAGCTTTAAGTCATTTATTTTGTGTATGCTAATATTTGAACTATATGGCTATCGATATTTAGGTAAATAAAGAGACGGTAACCAATTCGCACACCATTAGGTTTCTAAGCTGAAAGTCCTGGTTTCGAATCTCATGGCTTTCAATATCAAATAATTACTTTTCTGTAACAGTCCATGTTTAGGTTCTGTATTGAACCTACTGCTGAGCACAACTTTTTCATACTGTTGGTACGTTTAAAATATCTACCTTGTAAATAGTTACTTGTTACTTACTTACTGCTCTCAACATAGTTCAAGCAAAAATAATTATGTCGATTGTTGTTATGTAAGAAGAGCACAATCACGAGTAAATACCTACACTATTATCATTATCAGCCGTAAGACGTCCATTACTAACTGCTCTTGCTGCATAGCCCTCCCCTATGGATTTCCAACAGATGACTAAATTCGTCCACACCTACTTCGAATCAATGCCCCTATCTGATTGATCAGCTCAACGTAGAGCTACATAGATATAGACATTCAATGGGTTACATCTCCTGATCAAGACCTGTAATGGATTAGATGCAGCCTCCGGCACCGTCATGTCATTTCAAAGGTCGTCAAAGGAACGTCAAAGCTGTATCAAAGGAGAACCTGTCG
Source organism: Hypomecis punctinalis (assembly GCA_949316475.1). Taxonomy (NCBI): domain Eukaryota; kingdom Metazoa; phylum Arthropoda; class Insecta; order Lepidoptera; family Geometridae; genus Hypomecis; species Hypomecis punctinalis. The sequence continues at coordinate 9,186,710 of OX438800.1, forward strand.
AAGAGAAGGTTGTCGTATCGATGTTCGCATTGGGCGCTCCAATATGGTGTAATTAATATTAGAGAGCTCCAGCTGCAATCAATTAGTGCCGTGTCTAAACATTTCGTAATCCACAGAAGTTTTATATTGTTACGATATGGGTTCTTGGATAATCAGTTAAAATGCCGATTATTCACTTTGCACTTTATTGCACAAAATCACAATACACACGACACAACTGTTCGCACAAACACTTCACACTGGCACTGATATTCACACAAACTAGTCACTTCACAATCACTGGTACCGCACTTGAACACGAGATGTTTTCGGTTCGACGGTAAACAAAAAACTGGTCCCCAAGGGTCGGCCGGCGTTTATATCCGTTATTACCTTCAGTCTCGAACCTACGAGATAATTCGCGATCTTACTCGATCTAATGAACGCTATTGTGTTAACAAGTAAACAACTTAAAAGTTAGAGACTTCCCTATTGTTCTTATATACGTAAACACACAAAAAACACCATAAAAACCGAATACAAAACACCGCGAGTCTCTGGTGCCTAATAATATACTCGAACACTAGAACAATAGAGCACTTTCGAGCGAAGACACGTAAACATCGCAGATTACATCATAGTTACTGCATACCTACAACGTGAGTGCATCTTTCACGTGGAGTAATAATAGGCTATTCTATTTTACGTATTATACCTAGGTTGGTGAATTTAACTACAATTAGTTATAACAAAAATGTCATGTTACAAAACTGAGTGAAAGCGTCCGTATGAAGGAATGATGGTGGGACGACATTGACAGACATCAGAAGGACTAGCTTATCGTATTCTAATGAAGCTTAAGGTAAATGAAAAGATGAATAAATTTGAAACTAAAATCATCTTATCGACCCATATCTCGACGGGGAATGCTATCTCGGGAGTATACCTACACTTTTAATCTAAAAAAAGATTTTTGTAATCGGTTTAAAAATTAGCAAAAAAATCGATCAACATCCCCAAAAAAATAGTGCGTGAAGTCCCTCCGCGCGGAAAAAGTGAAACTTCGACACAACAGTGCTTTCATACCCCCTTCATGGTAGCGTTAAACGTTTAACGCAAAAATAAAACCTTCTCTTTTTTGAAAGTCGGTTAAACGCGCGGTCTATTCCTTTTATCTTGGCTAACAATATGTGCTAACGATAACTACATTACTGGTTGAAATTCACCTCTAGCACTAAGTATATTTCCCAATTAATTTAATTACGATCAGCCAACAAGCCGGTCAAACGTTGACATAATGGCAATAGCATACACTACATGCGCTGCGGTTCAAAGGCAACGTTCTATATGCAATAACCCATCAATGAATAGCGCTCACTAGAAGTGATCACTTCATTTTAGTAATTTTGCTTCGTGAGATCTGCATTCATACATAATATTTTAGGTATAGGTTGTTATAATAGGTGTTTAAAAACTTTCTTTTTGTGATAAACATTTCTATACACCTAGTGTGTGAAGCACGATAAAAATAATTTCAATGATTAATGCAATGCGTCATTTCTCGTTAATGGTAAGAAGTTCTAATAATTTCACATTAAGTGACTGACTGGTTTAAAGCAGTTCTCACAAATGGCGCTTCCAACAATGTAGTAGTTGGTAAAAATGATAAACACTTTCACTAATTCGGCGCCTTCGCAGAGAGCGTTTTAGCTTAATTGGACACAAGCATCTGGGCCGGAATCCCAGAGGATGCAGGTTCAAATCCTGCGAACGCGTCAATTTTTGAAATGTTTATCAAAAAAAGAAAGTTTCTATACACCTAGTGTGTGAAGCACGATAAAAATAATTTCAATAATTGGTGTTGTAAAAAAAAAAACTTAATTTCCGACATAGCTCAGCTTATTAGCCAGTTCCAATGGACAGGGCAATGAGCACTGAAAACCGTTGCGGTCGAAAAATTCAAGAGGATATAGAATTGTGCCTACGTAATTGTACCTCATATTTTAGTAGAGTGTCCTGCCTATGGCTCGGAACGTTTCCAGTTGGAACAAGAAATCGGCCGAAAAATAGATGTACATACTTTGAAGGAGTTAATGGTGGACAATCAAATGAGAAACAGTTTTTTAGAGTTTGGTATAAAGATGCTAAAAAAGTAATAAATAGAAACAAACAGATAAATAAATGTAATTGAATATCTATATCTAATGATATAGTTATATCAATTAATCATTACGTGGCTCGATATACAAGTTTTAATATGTAAATATACATACAAGTTAAGAAAATAAAGATGGATACACTGTGGATATATCAAGGTTAGATGGAGGAAAACAGAAGAGCTTTTGGGAGCTTGAAGTGGACAACGCATGGTTCTTTTGAACCATGAGTATGTACACTGGGCTGAAAAGTCTGCAAATTGGAGGATAGGATATGTAAGATACATGATTATGGAAATGAATACTCAGGATAGACATCTATTAAAATAAATATATCTAAAACATGTATGGAGGATCAAAATATTTTCGTTAAACAAAGACCTTGCCTATATGCGAGGGAAACAGGAATTAAAAAAAATGTACCTAATTGTGAATTTTGTGTGCAACAAGACAGTGCAGCGTAGGATGTTGACACACAGATGACTTTATTAAGGCAGCATGATTGCACTGGGTCCATCATACTAATATTATAAATCCGAAAAGTTTGTTGGTTTGTTCCTCTTTCACGCAGCAACGGAGCAACGGATCGAGTTGATTTTTGACAAGGATATAGTTCAAGGGCTGGAAAGTGATATAAGCTACTTTCTACTTTTTATCCCGAAAAAATAAAAGGTTCCTGTGGGATAGCACAAAAGTTAAATTCCACGCGGGCGGAGCCGCGGGCAAAAGCTAGTGATCTATATATGTAATACCGAACATAGACCTGGGGCCTTATTTTGTAAGCGCTCTGACGTTCGGCTTCGCCTTTTCTCCTGCTCGCGCCAGTTACTCACGCCACGAGAGCGACCGGGAGGAAAGGCGAAGCCGAACGTCAGAGCGCTTACAAAATAAGGCCCCTGCTATCGTATTATATGGGTGAACTTCCTCGGCTGAAAAAATGTTGATAAATATGAATAAGCTAGTTCTTGTAGTTGAGAAATTTGACCTAAGACTACCTAAAAACTTTCTTTTTGTGATAAACATTTCAAAAATTGACGCGTTCGCATGATTTGAACCTGCATCTCTCTGGGATTCCGGCCCAGATGCTTTCCTGCGAACGCGTCAACTTTTGAAATGTTTATCACAAAAAGAAAGTTTCTATACACCTAGTGTGTGAAGCACGATAAAAATCATTTCATTGATTAAGCAATGCGCCATTTCTCGTTAATGGTAAGAATTTCTAATAAATTCACATTAAGTGACTAACTGGTTTAAAGCAGTTCTTACAGATGGCGTTTACAACAATGTAGTAGTTGGTAGAAATGATAAAACACTTTCACTAATTCGACGCCTTCGCAGACAGCGTTTATAGCTTACTTGGATAAAGCATCTGGGCCGGAATCCCAAAAAGATGCAGGTTCAAATCCTGCGAACGCGTCAATTTTTGAAATGTTTATCACAAAAAGAAAGTTTCTATACACCTAGTGTGTGAAGCACGATAAAAATCATTTCATTAAGACTACCTATACCTATAATACGACTTATATTATAAAAAAAGGTAGAAAGTAAATTCTTACGTATCAAGTAAAGTTAATAAAACGTTTTAAAATAGCTCTAACACGATTTAGAATGTTACACTTATCCAGTTTTACATATCTGTGTTCGACGCATCTTGAGACTAATATGAAGCCACGAAGCTTTGACAAAGCGAATGATCTACTTCTCAGGAATCACATCACAATTTCTAGATGCAAATTGTATATGGTGGTTCCCACAGATTAAACAGTTTTCAATGTACATAATTATAGTGAATGGTTGCATAATTATTTACTGCGGCTTGAATTACTAATAGATTGAAATAATAGAGCTTCGATAAAATATCGACGTTCAAATAAAGCAATATCAATTTTCTATTTGGAGAAATTGAGATCTATTAAATTTATATATGTAGGTTCCGGTTTCTAATCCTAAAGCGAATATATCTGCTCTCTCTGTCTCATTATTTCTCAATCTCACTCTCTGCTCCCTGATAAATTTAAATTAAATGCACGTAGTATAGTAAGCTAACTCGCAAATGGACCTACAAATAACGGAGATATTATGAGGAATATCATACGAATTGAGCACCTCTCCCTTTTTGAAAGCTGATTAAAAAACTTTCGTGATTTGAACACTATATTATTATGTACTACGAGACTAATCGCGCACTAAAATTACGAGATAAATAAATACCTCCTCATCCTGACGTTTCGACCGAGTTGCATCGATCGTGGTCACGGGAAGACATCTCCCGTCACGGGTAGGTCTACCCGTGACCACGACCGATGCAACTCGGTCAAAGCGTCGGGATGATGAGTTATTTATTTAAAATTCGTCAATTGCTAGCAAAGGGACACTTTTAAATACAGGCCAATGATGATAATATAATTAATATTTAAAAGAAACGTATTTCGAAGCCACGGTTTTTGAAAATGTGTAACTATGTTCAGGAATAACAAGCAAAAACATGTAACAGCGACCACTCGAATTCAGGATGCGTTCATGCAAAAATGCGTCGCGTCATCTAATGTACTTTGTCCACTATTCCCTGACACATTTCTCGTTCTTTGTCCCGTTTTGTTTGTCATTGTCTCACGAAACAATAGAGAATAAGGTGTGTGAGATAGCTTGATGAAACTATGGATCTAAAGCACTTTTATCAGACTACTATACTTAAAAAGTGTAGCGAAGAAACATGCTTACTGACTCAATTTAAAAGCAATAAGCGGCCTTATTAATAAACTCAGAATTACACTGCAGTAGTTAGACCGTGTTTTGTCTTTTACAACTGAATCAAAAATGACAAAGGTACAGAAGACAAAACACAAACTAACTACTGCGAAGTGACTCAGCGTTTATTAAAAAAAAATGTTTTATTAAGATAAAAACGAATTCACAAAACATTTACATATATGTTACAAAATTATGATTATAAAGTCATCTAAATAAAAAAAGGCTTCTGCATGAGTGACTGACTTGCAGATGGACTCCAGCCTAAACCACTGACTGTAGTTATCTTGAAACTTATACCATTTGTTTATTAGCAATTAGCAATAGAGCAAGGGATTTTTGGAAATTCCACTTCTAAGGGGATCTTCCTTTAAAAAAAAATGTAAAAACCTGAACCGATTGACATGAAACTTGGCAGCGGGCGAAGCCGAGGGATTTCAGATAATTTTAAATAAAGTTAAAATTAAGAATAGAATATAACAAGATTATTTTTTGCAAAAATTAGCATGACCGACTTCACCCGTGTACAGAATTCGCGAATATTTCGCACGGATCGATGGATCATTTTTCACATTATTGTTGATTTATCAAAAATGGCTCAGCTGATTTCGATAAAATTTAAATGTGACCAATTTCGAAGTATACTCTTTCCAATAAAAAAAGAAATACTGAAATCGCACTACTATGAAAAAAGTTATGCGTGAATATACATAAAAATAAAAAAATATATATATACGCGTCGAATGGTATACTTCTTCCGGTGGTTCGTCGGTCAATAAAAAAACAAAATTGACATTAAACACGTCATTGAGCTACAAAAAGTCTAAGTCCTGTCAGAGGCTATTTTTCCAAGCCACAGTTGAAATAATAGTTGCAGCTTTGCATCACTTCGTCAAGTCTCAGAGAGTCTTGCTACGTTTACCGATTGGTCTTCACTCTGGAGCACGGCTACTCCAATGGTTATTGGTTTTGCGACGTATATGGTCGACTGCGCCTTTAGCTTGCTAACTGAGAGTCTGAGATATGTGGGTTCTCTGGTTGGATTGATTTTGTCTTGCGCTTATTTGGAATACAGTGAAGATATTTGCTTACGTGATACTCGATGTAACTTGAATCAATAAGCAGCCGATACTTTTTGACCGACGAACCACCGGAGGAGGTATACAATTCGACGCGTATATACATATTTTTTTTAATTTATAACCACGCATAACTTTTTTCATAGTAGTCCGATTTCAATAATTCTTTTTTTTCATTAAAACTACCGTGAGTATTCATCATAAGTATAACAGAATACGGCTAAAACTCACGTTATAATTATACGGTCGATCCGCAAGGAATCCAACAAGTTTCAGAGTATTTAGAACTCCATCCTCAGGGAATACGCGCACCCCCGTCGACCGGCGCGCGCGCACTGAAGTCTGCGGCGCCTGCCCGCGCGGCGATGGACCGCGCCTCCCGCGCGGCTGCCCTCGCCGCACGTGCCTGCGCAGCGCGCGCTTTATTGCTGGTCTCAGGGGCTGGATGTTCATCTTCTTCCACGTCTATCTCCGATAGCACTCCTTGTGCTGAGCAAGTCGGGTCTACGCACCAAACACTGACCGTGTCCTGGGTCTCACTTTCACAAACATTAGCGTGATCCGAGCTGTTCAAAACCGGTTTCCACGCCGGGGCCAACGTCCATCCACCATCACGGTTGAAATTAGGATGTCGCGCGATCTCTATGGCCTCTCGTACTTTCCGGGGAACCAGGAAACTCTCCTTCGCTAAGACAGCAGCTCGATCAAATCTCAGGAAGTGGTTTGGTTCCTGGGCATGCTCTGCTACAGCAGATTTGACCGTATCCATGTTCTTAACACTGCGAATGTGTTCAGAGAGCCTCGTGGAAATATTGCGGCAAGTCTCTCCAATGTAACATTTGCCACAATCACACGGTATCATGTATATGAATGTGCCTGGCGTATCAAATCTTGCAAGTTTTATCCACTTCCCGGTTTCCGATTGAGCTGAAATTGTGTAAATTGCGTGACAATGCAAAATTTAATGACATGGTGCTGATCTGATGGTGGAGCTGGAAGGTGGCCAAATGAACTTTGCAATGAAACGACAAAACCTCATCGATTTTGGGCTCATTTGATCATCTTGATGAGTAGTTTCTCTTTCAATGGTAACCAGGATCTGATGATGAAGCTGGAAGGTGGTCCTAGGAACTCTGTAACGAAACGACGAAAACCCACCGAATTTCGTCTCGTTTGATTCGTCTTGGCGAGTACTTGTTCAGTATACTTGTTTTAAAAAAGGTTTTTTTTTTAATATTCTTGTCTTATTATTATTATATACTACGGGACTAATCGCGCACTAAAATTACGAAATAAATAAATACCTCATCATCCCGACGTTTCGACCGAGTTTCATCGACCGTGGTCACGGGTAGACGGTCTACTACGGTATCTTGACGGTATTTCAGTCTACCCGTGACCTTTTAATTTGGTGATATTCCTAATAGCATAAAGTATTCCTAATAGCTTGAAGTACCTATTTCTTTTATTTTAGAAATTGTTCGAATCTCTCCAAATAGAAGGTAAAGCCGTAGGCAACCAGTACCATCCGAGCTAAACTAAAGCATTTACAGACAGTCTCATCCAGATTAACTCAGAGAAATTGAATCACGGAACTACATTTCCTCTACAGTCTGTAAAGCCCCTTGCACACAGGACGGGGTACGTAAATAGCGTAATCCGCGTCATCGCGCTATAACATCTCCTATTGTAACCGCCCTTATTGTACGACGGGATTGGTTTCACCAGCGGGTTTCACCAAGAAAGGTAAGGGCGCGCTACGCCTTGCAAGTCTTGCGACCAACGCAACGTTCTGGCGTACTCTTTATTCCTTAACTTGCGACAATCTTTGAGCAAAATATCTACAAAGCCACAGCCCCTAAATGAAAGTAGTAAAAAAATATCCGAGCGTCGTCATACGACTTATATATTTACATTAAATAATTCACAATATTATACCCGTTTTCTTGAATCTCGAAGTTATGTCACCTAATTAGTGCTTGTAACCGAAAACTTTGGCATCGCGCGGTGTTGTAGTCGGCTTGCAATCGACTTACGACTAACTAAAAAACTTGCCCACTACGTAGATTGGGCAGGGTTTTGACTCTTTGGGCAGGCTTTTTTGCACGATTGTGACTCTACACTAGATATGCTCAAAGGCGACAATGCAGATACATATTGCGTAGTACTTAGAAGATAGGTAAAAGGGGACTGAATCTACTGACATGTTAACTTTTTTTCTGCGCAGCATGCTGGTCACGCTGGCAACTCGCAGTGGACTTGAGCATTTGGATTATGTTAAGACTTTCATGGGTTTTTGGATGATCCATATTGATTTTTAAGTAGTGGTAAATAAAGTACCTACCTAGTTTTATTGTGTTTTGCAGTAATTTAATTAGTAAATGCATTACTAATTGAAAAATAGGAGATGTTTTAAGTTTATCGTGTGTATTCGTGTATTGCTCATGACCATAACCAATAGAGAGCAGAGGATTTGGAGCTTCAAACCTTGTAGAAGTGTATATTTCAATTAAATTAACATTGAAAAGTTTTCGAAATTCAAACCAGCTTTAAGCTCGAAACATACTATCGGACGCGGCTTACGGACGCGACTGACAGCCGCCACCTAGACTATGAAAGTACACTGAGCCGTGCACACTATCGGACATAAGTCGCGGACGTCAACTTTGGACGACCTTGAGCGTTCGGACGTCCGAGAGCGATCTGGCACACCGGATGTCTTAAGATTGTGCACATTGCTAAGTCGCGGCTGTCAGTCGCATCCGTAAGCCGCGTCCGATAGTATGTTTCCGGCTTTAATTGCTATTTTCAACTTCAGATCAACCTAGTTATAGGTAGATAGATTGGCATAATATCTTTTATCCGAAGGAAAAATCGGCTGGTACACTTATCCCTACCAAGCTATCCCCCCTGGTAGGGATAAGTGCACTTTTTGTAGATTTAGTTCTACCAGTAGCGATAGGTGCACTAAACATTTGTGTAGTGCACTTATCCCTACCGAGCTATCTCCTCTGGTAGGGATGGGTGCACTGCCGATTTCTACTATTTTCTACTCTTCATATTATATGCTATTGCTAATCGAATACAATACTATGGAACGTTGGATTTATTGAAAAATTAATTTGCTGAAATTGTGAAGTTTCATTAGGTACGTAACTTATATTTTATCATAGATGTCAAAGTGACAGCTGTCATATACTAGAATCGGTACTATAATAGCATGATAGGTGTCAAAGTGATAGCTGTCAAACTTAAAAATGGATTTTCTCCGTAACTATCACTTAAAAACCATTGCTGTTCTAACAAAAGTGATAGAGCTCAACGAGATCTACATTTCGGATGACAGCTGTCAAACTTAAAAGTGGATTATCTCCGTAACTATCACATATAAACCATTGTTGTTCTAACAAAAGTGATAAAGCTCAACGAGATCTTCATTTTAGATGACAGCTGTCAAACTCAAAAGTAGATTATCTCCGTAACTATCACATATAAACCATTGTTGTTCTAACAAAAGTGATAGAGCTCAACGAGATCTTCATTTCGGATGACAGCTGTCAAACTCAAAAGTGGATTATCTCCGAACCTATCACATATAAACCATTGTTGTTCTGACAAAAATGATAGAGCTCAACAAGATCTTCATTTCGGATGACAGCTGTCAAACTCAAAAATGGATTATTTCCGTAACTATCACATATAAACCATTGTTGTTCTAACAAAAGTGATAGAGCTCAACAAGATCTTCATTTCGGATGACAGCTGTCAAACTCAAAAATGGATTATCTCCGTAACTATCACATATAAACCATTGTTGTTCTAACAAAAGTGATAGAGCTCAACGAGATCTTCATTTCGGATGACAGCTGTCAAACTTAAAAGTGGATTATCTCCTTAACTATCACGTATAAACCATTGTTGTTCTAACAAAAGTAATACTTTGGCACCGTCACATCTTCCTGAGACTCAGAGTAGGGCTGGAGCGGCGGCCAATTCGGCTGAGCAGCACAAGCGGCGCAAATATGCTAACCTCGGCAGTGGTTACATATTTGAGCCATTTGGAGTTGAGACTTTGGGTCCGTGGGGGCCGGGAGCTCATCTCGTTTTCAAAAGTCTTTCTGAGCGTCTGGTGGACGCGACGCGTGACCAAAATGCTGGTGTTTATTTGGCTCAACGTATAAGCATTGCCATTCAGCGTGGCAATGCTGCCAGCATGCTGGGCACGCTGCCAACTGGCAGTGGGCTTGAGCACTTGGATTATCTTTAGACCTTCAAGGGTCTGTGGATGATCCAATTGCTTTCTATGTAGTAGTAATGTAGTATTGTCATTATATAAAAAAAAAAAAAAAGTTACGGAGATAATCCACTTTTGAGTTTGACAGCTTTCACTTTGACACCTGTCATGCCATTCTAGTACCGATGCTAGGATATGACAGCTGTCACTTTGACATCTGTCATAGAAAAAAGTTGTGTACCTAATGAAACTTTTTTCAGAAAAATATTTTTTCAATAAAACCAACGTTCCCTATTTTTGTATTCGATTAGTAATAGCATATAATACGAATAGTAGAAATTAGTAGAAATAGGCAGTGCGCCCATCCCTACCAAATATAGCTCGGTAGGGATAAGTGCACTACACAAATGGTCAGTGCACCTATCCCTACTGGTAGAACTAAATCTACAAAAAGTGCACTTATTCCTACCAGGGGGGATAGCTCGGTAGGGATAAGTGTACCACCCCCCCGAGCGGGTTCCCGCCTTGTCGTGGCGGGGGGGCTTAGTAGCCATGGTTGACACGGGGCCATGGTGAACGAAGAGGAACCCGAGGTGGGGCCGCCTCTCCGGGTTTTTTCCCCAAACCCATGTAGAGGCTGGCCAGTAGGTCGGCTTGCCGACTGAGGTGGACTGCGGTGTCGCGCTCGTCGCGATACCGCGGCCGAGCCCATTGAGGCGGGGACGGCGACGGGATGGACGGGCGGCGAGGAAGCCGCTGCCTATCCATCCTGCCAGCGGCCCTAACGGGCGCCGCCAACGTGTTGGCGGAGGCGGTGGGGCTGCAGGGGAAGAGGCGTGTCGGTATCGCGATGGCCGCTCTCCTTATCTTCTGCAGCCGTAGTGGCAGGCGCGGGGCCACTTTAATTGACCCGTTGCATCGGGACCAGGGCTGTCGGATACGGGTGCTGTCCGACGCCCAGTGCTGGTTGGTCCCAGGTGGTGGATGACGACGTGTCTGGTGTTCGGCACGTCGTCAATCTGGAGGGAGCGCAAGCTCCGAGGTGGGGTCCGATTTGGGCCAGCGCTGTCGGGTGCCGCGGATGAGTGCGGAAGCGTGCCCGTAGCCCCGACACCAGGCGCAGTGGAGGAACACCCAGGGGTTTTGGTGGGTATACCGACCAGTGGCGGGACTCCCACATAACCACCCGCCTGCCCACGAGGTGTGGTGGTATCCATAAAGGATTTCCCCTGGCTAAAAAAAAAAAAAAAAAAAGGGATAAGTGTACCAGCCGGAAAAAATTTGATGGCCGCTATTTTGCCCAGAGGATCGGCATTCCCATCCAACGTGGCAATGGCGCCAGCATTTTGGGAACTGTACCCGCTGGCAGTGGGCTTTTAGATTAGGGTTTGCATCGTCATCTATACATATTAATTTTTTTAAGTTTAGGTTTTGTTTTAGTTTGTAAATAGAGTATGTATATAGTTGTTGTATGTTTAGTTTATGAAATGTTATATAAGTTCTTTGATAAATAATTTTATCTTTACTAATTTTTGGTCGTGCGGAAACTGTCGCGTCGCAGAAAGCACCCCAGTGACCCAAAGCGCCTGAAAGCGCCAAGAATCGATTTAAAATTTCCCCTGAATGAGCCAGCCAACAATAGGTAATACGACTGGTACCGAGGTTCATGGGATTCTATAATTGTAGTGTGCTTGGCTCTCAGCGCATCGATGGCTTTCCTATTTTCAATCCACTAGAAACCTATTACTGTTAACAATTTGCGTTACTATCCGACCAATTCTGAATACGTGAAAAAAATAAGCGGTTCCACACAAAAAAATCATTGAAAGTCGGCAAAATGTATGAAATAGATCTTTATGTTTCTCGTTTTCCAAGTTCCATTGAGTCTCGTCGTAAGAATTAGTCTTATTGATGAGTAATTTTTTTATGGCGAATGAGCCCACGCTTGACCACCAACTTGCCTAATGTCAAACGACGCTGTGCTCGAAGATGAAGCACACAAAATTAGAAGACCTATACACTCTGATTTTGAAAAGTTTTAGATTATATCTCTCAAAATACAGGAAAACAGGCAGACTGTACCATTCCAGGTCCATGCGAATCAGCAATTTTGAGTCAAACCGCTTCGTATGTATCGAAAGAAAATCGACAGCGAAGGGGTGCTAGTGGTACTCAGGCATATTTCTCATTGTCCTGTCGTAAAAAGAGGATGGTGGTGACAATGATATATAATTTAATTTTACAATATCTGATTACTCTGTACTAATATTACTCTGTACTTATCTGAAAGGGGGTGATTCAGACCATCATTATGAACAACTTTTAGAATGGGGCCAACCAAGAATTTGAAAAAAAATCAGCAGTTCCATACAAAATTGCAACTTGGAATCGATAAAATGTATGAGACATCTGTTTTTAGGGTTCCGTACCTCAAACGAAAAAAAAACGGAACCCTTATAGTATCACTTTGTTGTCCGTCTATCCGTATGTCCGTCTGTGTGTATTTCAAGACTCTATATCGCGGAAACGCGTAAAGATATTTTTTTGTCACTGGTTATAGTATAGAGATTTTAACAACTTACCTGACTCGCACTTGTCCGGTATTTTTTTTGTCGAATTTCGGATTGGCCCCATATAAACAGTTGTTCACAATGACTGTCTGAACCACCCCTTTTGGCTTAATACACCAGTTCTGGATAGCCCTGTGTACATACTTAGTTTTCACACGATATCGTAAAATCATCGCTGCCATTCATCAAAACACTTTAACAAGGGTAAGTGTTTTAAATTGATTTCAGGGAGTTTTCGTCACGGATCATTTCGCGTCCCGGCGCGGCCCGCCCGGCCCCGGGCCATTGTGCCCCTAATGACATTACAAGCCCAACAGTACGCCCACTGGAAAACAGCGCATCGATTCACTTCAAAATACCGATTATTATAGGCTAAATCAGACTTCAAATCAAACTAACATCTCAAACTGCGGATAATCCCGACTGAAGCTCTCCGAGGATTGGGTTTCACGCAGTTTGTTGCTTCACAGCCGCCAAGAAGTTTGATTCGGCCTATACTATGAGTATACGTATGGCATGTTATACCACTTCTTTACACTTTCTTCTGCGCACCTACTGATGTTAGTGAGGCTTACTAAGTTCTGCCCTTTTGCTGAACATATTGTTCATTTTTATCCCCTGTAGAGACTCTACCAGAATAAACAAGAAAATATACTTATTTGAAAGTTACCGAAAGGAGTACCTTTATTATTATAGGTAGACTGACAGTCAGACCCGACCCGTGACCACGGTCGATGCAACTCGGCCGAAACGTCGGGATGAGGAGGTATTTATTTATCTCGTAATTTTAGTGCGCGATTACTCCCGTAGTATATAATAATAATAATGTGTTCAAATCGCGAAATTTTAAAAGTAAAAGATTACCTTTCTATTACGTACCGCAGCGACCGCACTTCATAAAATCTCATCCAAGTATCAGTGTCAATTCAATGCAACCTTGTAGAGGATTAGGTTTTTAAACCTAGTAATGGCCTAGTGACTAAACGGTTAAAACCACAGAGCCTACAATTTAATATGAGATCCAAGCTATCGTAGCTCTTATAATTATGTAAATGCCACCCGGGATCATCTATCCGGAAATTGACTGCACCACCAATGACTCCATCTCCAAAGTTTGGCTTCCAAAGCCGTTGATTAACTTTGGTGATCACACAGATCAGTGTTTTCGCGTTTTCTGTAGAACATCGAGAAAAAATTTGGTATATTTTTGATAAAGTTTTCGTTCCGGGAGAAAACGCTTATCACCGCTTAAATTGTAACAAAATGTTGTTTTGGTGTCAATCGCTTGAATAAGAAATATTATACGCTTGTACCTACGTCTTATTTTTCGAAAAAAGTTTTTAGTTTATGTATAGGTACTTTTCAGCCAAGTTTTTGCATAAAAATATGATTTTTAGAGGCTTATAACCAAAGACCTTTGCTTATAAATTTATAGTAAAGTAGCAGCCAAGGGCTGTAAGGCATCAATTGCAGCCCGAGATATTATTTCACCTCGAACTATCGCTGCGCTCGTGCGCCTATAGTATGAGGGTGCAATTGGTGCTTACGCCCGAGCTAACTATTCTGCTTTACATCTCGATTGTGAGGTAAGTAGAAAAAACCGGTATGACAAGAATAAGAGCAGATTACTTACCGCCCTAGGGCTTTTCTAGCTACATTATTACCCTAGAGCGCTAGTTAGTCACCTACAAGCCTAATTTGGAGGTAATAAGAACCTACTTACCGAACATCAGAGATGTAAAAGTAATTTAAAAAAACTATAAAAACTAAGTCTTATACTCCCAGAGATTGAAGTGTTGATTACATGAAAAAAAATCACTCAAATTAGATAATATCTAGAGGTAGATACCGTAGATAACAGCTTCTAGTTTTTGTATAGCCAAGTTGGCGCCTCACGATTGCCTTAACTGATAGTATAGATAACCGTTTCCGTCCGAAACTGCCAGAGCTTATATACTGCGACTCGGTATATCGGATAACCTCAATATTACTCGGTATTACTTATCTTGTAATTTAAAAAGAGTTTTCTCGTTAAAAAAGTCTCTTGTTAAAAAAACCTTTTCTCTCATTGGAAAAACGGATTCTTGATTCGCTGATAAAATACAAAGCTTGGCCGTTATTTATCTTTTATTATGTCTGTTTTAAATGGGGTTTCTATATTTTTGTTCTCTGCGAAAGTTATTGTTAATATAGGATTGAATTTCTTGGAAGAAGTTCAGCCTACGTATTTTCTATATTTACATAAATGATGAATTAAGTTAGATGCGCCCCCGGTTTATCCTCAATTTCCTACTATTATTTTCCAATAAAATATGACTGCGTGAGTTTATACATGATTTAAAAACTTTTTTTTTTATTTCAAATATGTTTGCGTTTGACTACACACTGCCTGATGTTAAGCAGATATGCGGTCTAGGATGTAGCACGCTTACCTAGAAGATACCTATTTACTCGAGATTTGAAGACACCTACATTGTACTTTAACGGAAAGACAGACTTAGGCAAAGCCTTCCACATTCTGGCAGTTCGTATGAGGAATGTGGACTCAAAACGCTTGGTTCTAACGCGTAAGATGTCCACCATAAATGGGTGGCGCTTTGGTCGCGTCTGTCTAGCCTTACGATAGAAGAAAGGGGCAGGTGGGACCAGATTGTGCAACTCCTGGGCGCACTCACCGAAGTGTATCCGATAGTAGGCTGACAGACACGCTACCCTACGTCGATGCTCGAGACTTTGCAGCTTCGACTCAATCAAGTTTTCGTTGCCTATCAGCCTCCTGGCTCGTCTTTCAATGGACTCCAAAGCCTCCAACTTCCAACTCTTATTCGTCTTTATTTCATATCTAGATATGGTCTTTGTATGGTTTTGTAAAGGGATGCTGAAAACTATATCTAAAGCATTCTTAGGCGTGATAACATTAATGACACCAATTTGTATTTTTTTTTATTTCGAATAGGTCGCGTTTGACTGCACACTGCCTACAAATACAAATACATACCTACTAAGTAGTACTCGTACATTGAAAAAATATAGCATGTATTTATAACGTTCTCATAAAAAAGCAAAAAATCGATTTATAACCGACTGGTTTAAAGCAGTTCTCACAACTGGCGCTTCCAACAATGTAGTAGTTGGTAAAAATGATAAACACTCACTAATTCGGCGCCTTCGCAGAGAGTGTTTTAGCTTAATTGGACAAAGCATCTGGGCCGGAGTCCCAGAGAATGCAGGTTCAAATCCAGCGAACGCGTCAATTTTTGAAATGTTTATCACAAAAAGAAAGTTTTTATAACCGACAGTTTCTAAAGCTCGTGCTTCGTGCTAAGTTCGTATAGGTCGGGAGCCTAGCCCTGCTGTCAGAGTTTAAAAACCGCCTGAGGGCCTCTGACATGGCTAAACGGTTAAAAGAACCGGGTCCTACAATTTAACTTGTCATCCGAGCCACGGTAGCGTTCAGTTGTAAATGCTACCCACTGTCACCCATCCGAAGACTGTTGACTGTGCTGAACGTTGCTTAACTTCGATGATCGCTATTGATCACCTAGTCAAACTACGCTATGAGCGCTATATCTCTAATTATGATAAGCAAAAATATAATAAAAAGTAATAAGCAAGAGTTTGTAGAAACTTATGTTGTACAAACATAAGTGAGGATTCATTGCGTCAGTCGGCAATCCTAGAAGTTTTTAACATTTCCAAATAAGTAAGGAGTTTTAACGGAGCGTAGCGATAGACTTGCAAAGCGTGAAGCCGTAACGGACGCGGATGTAGAATTGTGGATGTGCTACGTGTATGGAAGTGGCACCTTATGTGAGCATGTGAGCGGACTTCACTTTTAATTAGTGCAATACTCAAGAGCCAAAACACTTAATCTCATTAATATTTTTTTTTTCTCACAACACAAGAGATTTCCCGAAATTCGTATTTTCCACTATTTCCTTTCGCTATTAACATACTTATTATTATTTAAGTAAATAAACATTTTGGTCTTCGCAAATTTGATCTAGAATTCTAATCTGTAATCTATAATCTGTAACAATTCCTGGCATCCTGGTAACGTCGCATATGAGCCCCAAGATACAAGCCTGTGCTTAGTTTGGGGCTCGCCGTCTAGCTTTTTATTGAAATTATTGCTGATCTGTACTTCATTATTTGTAATCTTAGAAACTCTAGCTTTTTGCATTGTATTAGTTTTAAACTTTTTTGATGTATTACTTTTGTTATGTATTTCTTTTGGTAATAAAGTTATATTATTATTATATTATATTATAATCAAATCTAAAAAATCTCGTATTGTGCACTAGGCCTCGGCTAGATAGATGTATAGGAACATATTTATGGTGGAATGGTGGCGACCAATAATATCAGATAACCTGTTATTTGTTTAAACAAAACATTTACCAAATTTCCTTTAACCAAACTGCACTAAAATAGAATAAAATGTTACTTGGGATGAGAAACGAATAAAATATTACCTGGGATGGAAATCACGTCACACTAATTTTATAAGGCGATTTATGTAACCCTTATTCACTTCGGAGTGGTGTAAATAATTATGGTCAAGAGCATCCACTGCTGGACAGCTTGTACTGTACTAGCCCTTTTATTAATAGCCACTGCAGGACGTAGGCCTACCCACGAAGGGTGGGCCATATCCACCACGCTGGCCCAGTGCGGGTTGTTGGATTTGACACTAGCCTACTCGAAGGGTATTAACTAAATATTTTTGCCTTGTCTGTTTACTTTTATTGTTTTATCATTATATAACTGTTCAAGATCTTTAAAGATTTTCATTAAGATTAATTTGTAGCAAATAAGTAGTACCAGCATAGTTATGCTTCCGTCTGTATTAGTGTTTGTGACTAACGAAGAAAATATAAATAAAATACAAAATATATTTTATTTTACGAACTAATTGTCAGACGATGTGCTATTTCAATTTACGTTTTCGACATATCACAGAACCACAGATAATATATAGATACGTATTTTAAAACATCACCTAATCTAAGCAGTGTCTCTTCCAGTAATCTATATGAAGCAATCTTGTAACAAATCAAACCGTAAAAACTTTTCCGAAGATGTTCGATAAACGCGAAGTACTTCGGGAACTTCGTGCGATGTACTTATTTGTACTCCATTTGTATATTCCGAATTTCCGACGCCATTGATCGTATTAATGGATGTTAAGTAAAGTTGGTAGGAATAAAGACTAGTAGCTATTCATTGACGAATATATGTACATTGTATTCGTAATTTTACTAGAGCTCTGTTCCAGACAGGAGAGAAAAATATATACCTTACATATTAACTGTGTTACTGTATGCGTAGGCTTACCCACGAAGGGTGATTAGGCCATATCCACTACGTTAGCCCAGTGCGAGTTGGTGGATTCACATACGCCATCGAATTTCTTCTACGGACATAGCAGGTTTCCTCACGATGTTTTCCTTCACCGAAAAGCCAGTGATAGAAAAATCCGTACATAAATTCTAAATAACTCATTGGTATAGCACCGGGATTTGAACCCACGATTGTAAAGTGTCACTTCCACGAGACCACCATGGCTTAACTGTGTTAAATGTTTTATTAATCTGTGATACTTCATTTTATGTTATTAAAGGCAAGGCTCAAATTTTATCACAATGCCAAAAGTATACTCGAAAAACAATAGATACTTATAAGACTATGTTAACAAATGTATCGTTGGGAATCAAGAAACGTGTGTGACTTGTTCATAATTCATTCTGCGAACGACACATCTTCGACGCTTGTGTTTTCGTTAATCCCTCGGATATGTAAGGATGAATGTGGTACAGGCTGTTCTTGCTCTCGATTGCTGTGTTTAAGACTTTTTTTGAGTGAAGTGTGAATTTTTGTTAGCGAAAAATTGATTTGAATGGATTTTAATTTGTAGGTACGTATTTAATTTTAGCAGTTAAATATGTACCTAAGTGTGACTCGCGTGCAATCGTGCATATGGTATCAGTGAAAATCACCTAAATTAAAATTTGTCTGTTGAGCGTCAAAACAAGGAATACACTTGCCTTTAATTCAATTCAATTTATCATTTATTTCAGACACACATGCATCCATAAATTAGTATAGTTAAAAAGTCAAAATTAAATTTAAAATAATCAACACAATACATTTCATAAATTTAAAACAAATTACATTTAAAGTTTTTCGCCCATCGTTACAAGCATCCATTTATTCTGGATGGGGCAGTCCTCCCGGGATGTAATCATCTGCAGAATACCATTGCGGCTGCCCCGCACTCGCAGTCGTAAAGAAGCGGTTTTCTTACGAATCATCGCATGGAAGTCATCCGTGAGTGCCTCCGCGAACATCGTCGATGCACTAAGCGCCAATTTAACGCCATTAAGCGCCACGTATACAATTATCAGGTTATTATTAAGCCACCAGGATTTTTGAACTATGCAGGTAAAAACTCTTGGTAGGCACAATACTCCACACTTTGTGAAACATTAAATGCACTCTAGGTAGATACAGCTTGGCGATTGAATAACTTGCGGAGGTGTGGTACTTTCCCAAGCTAGCTTTTCAAAAGAGGCTTATCATCACAGACTTTATTAATACCATGTATAATACCGTAGAGTTTGATATTTTTATAGCAAACTGGTAACACCCTGTGCGAACCGCAGACGACGCACGTCTGAAACCCCAACAAGAACAGAACAAAAGGGGAGATGGCTAAAGGGAATATGGCTAATAAAATTTGTAAACGTTCGCATGATACGCCGCTTAACCCCGAACGGGGACGAACTAAGGAACGTAATGACAACGACCCCATTCGCCGCGTTCGGTTGGCCATGAAGAATCGTTGAAGACAACTCACATTTTCACAACTCAGAATAAAACCTCCAATTCACAGTTGAAATATTGACGATAAATTTACGTTTTCGTCAGGATTTTCACAAGACTTCATTTTGAGTCTGGATTTTCTAGAAGACAAGGTTTTCTCCGACATTTTGTACGCGAAATTTTAACGACGCGAACATCGGGTTCCAGAGTTTAAACGGTTTAATATTACCTTTTTAATGGCAGCTACAGAGAAATCATGTACCAGTAGCGTTACAAGTTACATGAAATTGTAAGACTAAGCCTGTTAAAGTTCTCTATAATCTTTATTAGGATTTTAAGCATAACCCGTAGAATACACTAATCCTTTATAAACTACATATTTCAAATTGCACCTGTCATAACGTCTGACAATAAAATTGAGTAGGTCAATATGTAGTTAAATAAAAGCCGGTTTAGAATATGATATAAAAAGCCAGTTTTAAAACACGTTCTAACTAAAAAAATATTATGTTAGGTACCACATTTTGAGGTGATTACGTGGAAAAACCTTGAAAACTTTTGGCTTTTGAAAAATATGACTACAAAAAACTTAATTATCAACACCTTTTTTTGTACGAGTGATATTTGGTGATGTTGTCACAGTGCATCGCTTATCAAGCAAAATTAAAACTTTTCTACCACTGTTCCATTTACGCGCAGGATAAAAATCAAGTACCGAGCGAAACTAAACCCTTTTTAAATCGACGAAAATCCACACAAAGCGTTAGTGAACAAAGACTTAAAACAGCCAACTTTAAAACTGTCCAAAGCGCAAGTCATTTAAGTGCAGGGGAGCTCTAGCGCTATCGTAGGCTGTACAAAGCCGAGCAAGGCGTAGTCTGGCGGGCCGCCAGCCTACCTGTTGTTACTGTCATATCCTAAGCCTGGTAACTGTTGCATGCTTCGAGGAAAAAAGCCGAGAAAATTGTTTTATGATAAGAATTTATTATTTTCCGTGCGAGCGTTTCCTAAGTCACAATCTCGCGTTTATTACGGAGCGACGTTAATTTATGTGGCTTTTCTGTGTCTTATATAAATGTCAGTCTTATTATAAATATTTGTTTTTGTTTTGTTTTGGTTGAATATTCTATAAATCATCTACAACTACTACATAAATGGAGTTCTCACATATAACCACTCCCCTAGGACATTCATGTGAAGACCTGTGAACCCATTCCGATCCTGGATATGGTCCTTATAACCGAAATTGGCATTGAAAGTATCATCATCATCATCCCAGAATAGTCCGGCCCTTTACTAAATTACTGAGCTCAGACCTTTTCTAATTACGAAAAGAACCGTCATAGTTCACCAATAGCCAAATAATAAATAAAAAAGCTGCAATAGCCAAATGCGGGATAGAAGACTTCTCTAGGATCTACGAGAAAATGCAAAAATCTTCGACAAGCTAGTTTCCTTAAGGTCTTAAAATTGTCTTCTAGGAAAGTAAGTCCTAGAAGACAACATGGAACTCAAGCTTGAAGATATATTGGGAGACTCATTAAGTATATTTCTCTACGATCTACGAGAAAATGCAAAAATCTTAGACAAGCTAGTTTCCTTAAGGTCTTAAAGTTGTCTTCTAGGAAAATAAGTCCTAGAAGAACTCGACCTTGAAGAGATATATTGGGAGACTCATTAAGTATATTTTTAATCGAATCCATAAACAAAGGTTATCATCAATTCATGCATTTGGACGAAAGTCGATGAAATATTACTAATGATTGATGGTGAAAGTTAGTTTTACTGATGAGTACAACGATATTCTAGAATATATTCGTCGTTTAGAATTACATGTTTACACGTTTTTATGTTACGTATCACATACATACGCAATCCCATCCCTTTTCATGCAAAAAATATTGAACGGATTGAGATGAAACTTTGCAATAGTAATGCTTATAAATCAGAATAACACATAGGCTATAATTTATAAAGAAATTGCGTGAAACGAAGTTCGCCGGGTCAGCTAGTAAGCGATAAAAGTCATTGAGGATACCAAATAAACGGAACATTATAGGTATAGATACAAAAGCGTGTTGCAATTGAAAAATCAATTTGAGTTACTTTGATATAAAACATTGACAACTAAGTAACTCTTATGAGAAAATATTCTTTACCGCAACAAAGTTCAACAGCACTAAAAAACTACCCCTTTCCTAAAAAAGTACCCACACAGCCTCAGTGGAGTCAACAGGTGACCTGGCTCGCAGCCAGCTCGGTCGTGGCGCAATGAGCCAGCTTATCTCTCATATGTGGCTAGAATAGTCTTGCGGGGAAGTAAAATATGTAGTTGAGTATTGTATAACTTTGAGAAGGGTCCGCAGACCAACTAAAGTTACCGACATAGCCCAGCGGATTAGCAAGTTAAAATTGCAGTGGGTAGGCACATAGTTCGGAAAACGTTCTCCAATTAATAAATCACGTACCAGCAAGCGCAGCGTAGGACTCCACCGACTAGCTGGACTGACGATATAATTAAGACGGCATGAACACGCGATGCAGGTCGTTTCCAACCGGAGACAAGGGAGGCTTATGTCTATGGATGAATGGATGATGAGAAGGGTTGAGAAGAAATATAAATAATGCTAATTTGACGTAGATCACTGACGCAGTCTACTTTATATTAATACAAAAAACGAGATGAAATTTCCAAGTTGCGATTAGCTCAATCGGTGAAGCCACGGAACAGGTTCTGCAGTTGTAAATGAAATACTTAGCTGTTGAAAATTTGAATGATTTATCACTAATTGGGAAAAATGTACTGACATTTTATAATTGACTAGTTACATCCGGTCTACGCACCACTAAATAATTCTTTCTACATCTCAGCACGAGACAGAGTTATGGTGAAGAATATGTCTGTCACTTTTCCACACGTAGTAAAGAGTTTTTTTCGTGATCGTATGCTAAGCTATCTGGTCGATTAAAGTTTTTAACATTTTTAAGGGTTCCGTACCTCAAAAGGAAAAAACGGAACCACTTATGTTGTCCGTCTATCCGTTTGTCCGTATGTCAAGACCCTTTATCTAGAGAACTCGTAAAGTTAGCGAGTTGAAATTTAAACCATATACTACGGTCTCTTGCAGTTGTGAAAAAATTATATTTCTCAGTTATCGTAGAAAAAAGTTAGATCCGTTTATGTCGTAAAAAATGATATATTTCGACACTCACAAGGGAATCAAAACCTGTAGGGTACTTCCCGTTGACCTAGAACTATAAAATTTGGCAAGGAGCATTTTATTAGTGTACACATATAGGAATAAATCTGAGAACTGTACTTTTTTAATTTAATCTCAAAAACTGGGGCCTCAATGAAAAAAAAATGGGCTCAAATTTTAAAGTGAATTAATTGTATCATGTCAATCGTAAATCACACATTGTGATACCCCCACAATGTGTGATTTACGATGCCTGACGAGAAAAAAAAAACGTTTGTTATCGATTATTATTATATAGTTACGCTTTGAGGTACAACTTTGAGGTTTTAGTCAACTTAGTTCCCAATTTTGTGCATTTTTCAAGATTTGTACGGAACCCTCGGTGTGCGAGCCTGACTCTCACTTGTTCGGTTTTTTGGAAACAACATACCTACGCCTACGATTAATAGTAAGTACATTTTAAATTTGGGATGTAGATCCGCAATATTAGTTGATATTATTTTAATCATCAACAAAACTCTACCAAAATCTGCTTAATTACGATTCGTAGATCATATACGAAAGAAGAAGAAAAAGCCTAGTTTCTGTAGCCAGAGTTTTCTTTATTTTAAATGTTGTGAAATGTATTATTATTGACCTAAATGATACTAAAATGTAACAAGTTAAATTTGTGCCGTCTGGTCTAGCATTTCATTGATAAGAGCCATCCCCAGAGCAAACACGACTTATCCCTTACCGTTCTCAAATATTTTACTCAATGAATTTCCAAATGTTTGTCTGCCTATTGCGCGTAATAAAGTAAAGATAGACTAGCGAAGATACGAATATATCCATGAATAAGTAAACATGCAAAAGACTATTTGTACACTAAAATGCTACTTTAATTCCTACTAGGTACTCCTATTATTGGATATGTTATAACGATTTGTTGCTGATCTAAATAATCACAAATCGTTATAATATAATATGATTAAAATTAACTAAGTGCTTCTTCTTCGTCGTGTCGATGATCCTCAACCTTTTATGGTTTTCTCCTAGTACTCAGCTACACTCGTCCCGCCGGGGGTAGCCTGGTAGAGGTCCCGCATTGTGCACGCATTCGGACACTGAGAGCATGAAAGAAGGTGCCGCATTGTCTACGCAGGCGCTCCGCAGTCGTACTGCACCGCTGCAGTGTCCGAGTAGCCCCACTTAGCCATGTTGGTCCTGCACCAGCCACTTGTGTCCGCAGTGGGTTCAGAGACTTCCATGTGGGCCACGGAAGATCATTGCCTGCTGGGATGGTTTCGGAAGGCTCTAAAAATCAGGAGGTGGTGAGTATGTGTTTTTCCATGTGCTGAGGCTGGCTTCGGCAGCATGTACTTTTAGAGCAGTGGTTCCTTT
Organism: Hypomecis punctinalis; assembly: GCA_949316475.1. Classification (NCBI taxonomy): domain Eukaryota; kingdom Metazoa; phylum Arthropoda; class Insecta; order Lepidoptera; family Geometridae; genus Hypomecis; species Hypomecis punctinalis. Next base: position 9,210,884 of record OX438800.1, read on the forward strand.
TAAAAACTTTTTCTACTTTTTAGTCGAGTGACAGGTATTTTAGAGCCATTTAGGGTCTGTCTCTTGTATCTGCTTTTCGCCAGAGCAGGCAACTGTTCTAGGTACAGAAGGTGGTGCAATTCCAGCTAAGGGATAGATCAAGTTGAGCGGAGTGGGCTTGAGGCACCCGTGATTTTTCGGCAGGTCTCGTTAAGGGCGACGTCTACTTCCTCAGCGTGGGTGGAGCGGTGCCACACTGGGCATGCGTTTTCGCCTGCTGTGAAACAAAGTGCCAGCCCTGATGTTCGAAGGACATAATGCGAGGCGCCACAGGCTGTTGATGTTAAGCGTGCTAATAGGTTGTTACGTTACAACTAAGTGCTAACTTTTAACTAAACTAAGTGTGTGGTAGAGGTGTAATTATTGATTTAGTTCCCTATACTCATCACTTATAGCATTGCGAGATAAAAGGTTTTCCATTTGCAGCGTAATCAAAATCTCTGTAAGCGATAAAACAGCTCTCCTTATTTCTACATATTTTATGATCTATTTCCTATTAAATAAGCAGTCAAAAATGCATGTTGCCCAAATTACCCAAATTCGTCTTGCGTGTAGCAAAAGAACATTATGAAACTCTTTGTCAATAAACAGTTAAGATAATAGACAAACAAATTTACTACAACCCCACATCTCGCTTGTAAAGTTGGCTACTAAAACCAAGTGATTTTATTCTTGGACAAAACATGCAACAATAAACAATACCTAGAAACCGAACACAAACATTTAGTTACGGTCTGTTTTATTGAATGTTTACTGGCGGAAACTGCAACATGATTTAAAATAACATTGTAACAGTCCAGCAAAATGTTTTAAAACATACTCGTTTACTGTTTCCAGTGCGTATGAAACTAAAGCATTGGTTCCATGTTTTGATGAACCAATTTCTGTGTATTAAATTAGTGCTGTGATTATCCGGCCAATTGACAATTTGACCGGAAATGTTCCAACATAATGTTTGGACATAACGCATTGAAAATCTCGTAACTGTGAAATTTTATGCTTCGTGGGAGAATTTGTAATGAACTTTGATGGCACTAGTTGTCGGTTCGTAGTGGACGGGCGGATTTGAAATTTAAATGCGAATCGTAATTATATTCTACGTTATTTACTGATTTATTAAAAAAATGATGAAACATATTTTTTTACACATCATTATATGAAAACTGCTAGAAATAGAAGATATGAATATATATATAGATATTCATATTCATATAAGTTTTGACCTGTAGAAATCAAATGTATAACAATCTGAGTGATCAATCCCAAAGTAAAAATAATACTTTGTCCCAACGTCCCCTAGTGGTGGCAGTTTTAGTGGGGGTCGTTGGGAGTAAAGTAATTTGTATTGTATATTTAGATTTGTTCGACAATAAAAAATCGGTCTATTTCTTTTTCAGTGTGTTAAAAATATTGGAAACTGATCAGATTACAAATAAATTGTGTTCGCCGGACTTTCCGGCCAATATCTGATTTTCACAAGTCTACTATTTTCTGTAATTGATTCCATATTCACTCACATTAATATTAATGGCAAATATTTACATTCGTTTCAGGTAATGCAGCGTTTCAACCGTAAATAGGCATGGCCTGGAGCTAATTATGGTAATGTATGTATTAGTAGTAATGACTTAGTCAACATGATTTAATTGAAATCACACATTGATTTATATTTAGGCGTAAATAAACATCGAAACCGCTGAATGCAAACCGCTCTCGATACAGGGGCTTATGGAAATCAGAAGAGGATACTAGACTAACTAGAATAGTAGCTAAGGGGTTTATTGCGGCTACAACAGCGATGATAATATAGCACAAGATTTATTAATTAATCAAAATAATCTTATGTCAAAGATAAATAATTGTAGATTTGACTATGGAGCTTTAAAGTTCCACCGACAATATCGACCGACAATCTAATCAAGACCGGAGAAATACGCTTGCTGCAAGCTGCTTCCCACTAATGGTCTTATTGAGAATCGACGGGGACCTATGTCCAAAAGTGAACGTCCTACACCTGATATTTTCAAGGATTTTTCAGCAGCTTATTCATAGTAGAACTTTGCATGGGATGGCAAACTATAAGACAGAAAACCAGAGGAACGCGCTGGTACCAACTGAGTCTATTAGGTAGGAGCCATATGATAGCACAAATAAGAAACTATTTCGTCTGATATTATAATCACAAAGACTAAAGTAAATTTTAAATCTTCTGGTATAAATAATTTAATCTTAAAACAAAGAATGTGAGTTTAGTCTCACATTTCACGTCACGATCTTCATAGTTCATATTTCTATGTAGCCGGAGGGTGATGGCACGAAAAATGTTAAACAACATTCGAAAAATTCTAATTAAGTTGAGCCAGGTGTTGTGCTTTTTTTTAATTTTGTCGGACAACGTCGTCGGATGACGCGAAAGATGTTTCGGTGTAAACAACAAAGTTAATATTAAAGGGACTACGTTTACTTATTTCGAACATTTCTGCCATGTCATATTGCATGAACAGTTTGAATAATTTTAGTGAAATGAAAAATGTTTTGTTTCTTGATTCAGTGTCGAGATAAGCATTTAAGCAAGCATATACTTGATTTTAAACGTAATGCTGGACCATGACATATTACCAATTATATCTGACCTGAAATTATTGATGTCTGATTTTTGCATCTCTAAGAATTTATAACTCGTGACAATTTCTATTTCATTTTATACATTCTACATCTAGGTACATTCCCTTAAACAATAAGCTTTAATTACAAATAGGTATAACTCTTAATTTTTGTGGACAAAACCAAACATTCTCACATTACAATGCTTAGTAAAGTGTGCAATGGGACAGAATTAGACACTCCGATTTGTGGTGATTAGATAACGAGGGATTTCTATCTAACCTAAGCAGGCACTGTATTAATTGTGATACGTGAATTTTAAATTACTAAATAAACGTTAAATATTCGCTACACTTTAGCAGTCGTAGAATATTCACAGTAATAATCGTACCTACCTATAAATGGTAACACATTATTTAAAACCCGACAGGATATTTAAACCATCAGATATTGATTTATTTCGAGTAAAAATAAATAGTATAACTACAGCAGTAAGGAATATACTGAAATATCAAAATCTTGACACCAACTGTCTTAAAGCTCTTCATAAGTACTAGATACTAATACCTCAGAAAAAATTGACCTTTTTTGGTCAACTTTGCACTAAATTTCCAATAATAAAATAAATTTTTTAATAAGGTTTAGGATCACTTACTGAGCATAAAATCACTAAATGCTGACAGATCCAGGTGGAGCTTCAAGCGCCATCTTGAAAAAAATTGCCGATATCTCGGAAACTATGAACTTTAGAGCAAAAGTCACAGAGACCATTATTGTAAAGAATATACAATAACTATTTAAAGAATCGCTGACTACCAGACTGATTGACAGATCTAGGTAAAGCATAATCGACTATCGAACATACTCGTACATACGTAAGTATCTGGAATAAATATCTCGACAACAACAGAAAAAAGTTGTCGCCACTTATTCGATAGCTATATGTTGAGTGTTTATTTTATATTACATTCAAATTAACCAATAACCATCCATTTTTCAGTTTATAACACGAGCCGATAACTTTTCAATTCAGTGTAAAATAGGTTAACAATTTTATTGTGATCTTTAAACAACTTATAATTAGCTACTCTGTTTCTATTTATTTATTTATTTTTCAATAGAGATTCTGCTACGTCTACTGATCACACTTTTTTCAATAAAAACATGGATGACCGACCATACTGGCAACTTGCACTGCCACTCAAACTTCCATTTAACATTTAAAATATTGGCATAGCTCCCATTACCCGCATACGATTACCTGTTTTCAATATGCTTTCACAACGCCACTCGCCTCAGGGCTTGCAGGAACATACAGCTCCATGTTTCTGTTCATAATTTACGGGATTCGCTAGCGGAAACAATGTACCAAACAAAATGGATAATGAAAACAATTTTATATCAGAAAATTTAATCGAATTACCAAGTTTAAAATGGGATCGCGCGTTTCGGTAATCGGTGAGGAATTTATCGCGAGACGGGTATGGATTGGTGGGCCATGGAGATTTTTCAGTTGAGTTATGGTTCGCGAAGTTATGGTTTTGTGTGTTTGTTTTGATATCCAATCCAATTGATTTTGTATACAGACGATAGAGATTTAGAGGTTCAATGACTTATTGGTCCTCCATGTTTACGTCACATAAGTAATGTTCACGTTGTCATAGTCAATATTAAATGTTCCGTGCTGATAAGATTTTTTCAATTGTGATCCCCGAATTGGTGAGTTACTGTAATTGTTTTGATATCCAATGTTATCAATTCTGGATACAGGTGTTATGGATTTAGATATACTTTGAGCCATGTTGACACTTTGTTCTCTTACGTAAGTAATTTACCCCTTGTCATGTTCAAAATTAAATGTTCTGGGCTGGTCTACATTTTTTTTAGTTGAGTTATGGTTCGCGAATTTGTGTTATTGTTTTGATATCCAATTTCAATTGATTACAGATAGAAGTATTCTTTGTCTTAATGTTCCTCCATGGTCACACGATTTTTTTTCGCGAAAGTGATTTTCCCGTTGTTATGTTCAAAATTAAATGTTCCATGTTAGTTATGTTATGCTAAATTTCTCAGTTCAGTTCTGGTTTGTGAATATGCGCTGTATGAATATGTTTTGGATTTAGAGCTTCATTCAGATTATTCATAAATGATTTAAAGGCTTTTTGACTGTCTAGAAACGGGAAGAGTATGGAATAGCATGAAATTAATTATATGTTTGCACTTAACTAAACCGAATGACTGACATACTTATTTACAAATGTCTACAATTTACATTAACTTTGTAATCTCCAAAGCTAACGTAAGTAGTGAAAAAAATCTTTACTTGAAAAATCCTTAAGTGGCCAGTTACTGGTGAGTTTACCCTAATTTAAATTTGTAAAATTCCCGTATTCATAAAGAAGCCATCTACATTTCGAAAACACTACAATTCTGGAATACATAGTACTCTATAATATAGGTACTACATAAAAATTTAAATTCCAATTTTGTAACTACGAAAACTGCTGTATTATCCCTCGAAAAGCTCCATTGCTTATTAAAACGTCGTTTTATTACTAAGATATTAATTAAAACATAATTAAGCTTGCGTAAGTAAAACTATAGTCTCGAGGTTTGTTTAATATCTTGTTGGCTCATTGAATTTTAATCTCCAATGTACCAAAAAGTGGGCAGAGTTGGTTTTAAAGACACTCATATCTGGTTAATTAAATCTTCTCAGTGGGGTGCCTTCGGGCTCGCTTGGATCACGTCTTCTCTCCTTTGTACACCAGAAATAAATACCCGATCCTCGCACTTTGTCACTCTAAGAAAATTATTGCTCTCATGTAGATATCAAAAATGCTCTACTGAGAAAGCGACATAGTTCCACGTATGTACTTGGCTTATTCTCTCGCTCTGCTGCCGAATTTAAGACAAGCCTTTTTATTTCAAATGCAGATTATTTTCTGATAAAAGGTTAATAAAAGAAACGTAATATTTTTTAAAAATTGGTAATAAGTAGCCAAAATTCAAAAACAAAAATTCACGATGATTTTGAGTGTTCATACTTTGCGAAAAATAATTAACTCTATCGAAGCATAATTTTTAGTCTGAAACTGTAATGTATATTATTTTCTGATAAAAGGTTAATAGAAGAAACGTAATATTTTAAACTGTAATGTATATTATTTTCTGATAAAAGGTTAATAGAAGAAACGTAATATTTTTAAAAAATTGGTAATAAGTAGCCATTTCTTTATAGTTTTTTATACAGCTGACTTAATAGTATAGGTTTCCCCACGGCAATTTTCATTCACCGATACTCGAGCTCATAATGTGATTTGAAGTAGCCATATGTGTCACGGAAATTAAATACGACTATCATTGCCACATAATTTTTGCAAAATAAATTCGACCTAGTAGACTTGCAACTGTAGTAAAGATATTATTTATTGGCGATTTTTTATAGGTCAGTTGTCTCTGTAGAACAAAATTATTCAATTAAATAGATCTTAAAACAGTGTACTAGATTTTAGCTTTTAATTTAACAAGGAAGGTTTACGACAATTTACTAAGTGTACTCTCGAAATATCAGAATCAGAACATTTATTTCCACCAACAAGAGAGTATTAATATATAGAACATATATATGCTTACGTCTACTTGAGGACCCTGTTTTATAGGGTGTAGCAAAGTAAGGTAAATCTTATTAGCTAAATTTAAATCTAAATTACAGTATGATAAAATGTTTTATATTAAGACAGTTTATCTGTTAAGTGTCTTTGTATAACCTATATAATATATATTGTTTACTTTTATTCTTTGTTTAATATTTATGTAGATAGGTTTGTTTAATGCAAACCTATCATAATATTAAGCGTGATATTAAGGCGCTTTATCATCAAGGTACGCCATACTAGCATTTTGTTATAAGCAGATTTGTCAGTTTTGTTTTGAAGGTATATAAGATATATATTTAGTTCATCTCTTATTGATTGGGGTAGTTTATTAAATATTTTGATTATAGTGTATTCTAAATATAAATATAAATAAATAAATAAATATTTTTGGGACATCTTACACATGGCCTCTGACACCAAACTAAGCAAAGCTTGTGATATGGCTGCCAGAGACTGATAAACTACATACACTATTTTTTTAAATACATACTTATATAGATAGTAACCAAATAACACCCAGACACAGAGAAAACACTTATGTTCATCACATAAATATTTGCCCTGGGTGGGGATCGAACCCACGCCTCTTTGGTCCAGAAGTTAGGGTCACTAACCACTGGGCCACCGAGGCAGTCAACCCGTCAAGTCTGGTCCTTTCTTAACGATTTCCATCAGAGGTTCGGGAGCCAATAGCTGTAAAAATTAGGAGCCAATAGCAATAAAAATTACATTGCGTGAATCAAGAAAAATCGTAGCATAGTGCATAAGTACCACACAAAATACATTCCAACTCCACTTTGCTTGAATACAAAACTCCATGTAAACTCCATTTGAATTTGCGTATCTTATTAATGTAATGACATACCTACTTACTATTCACCAACATAAGGGTATCTTTTGTGAAAAGCAAATTGTATGAGCTCCCCATCAAAAGGGAAGACGGAATAAAGAATAACGTGGTAACAAAGAGAGGTAAATGAATTAAAATCCTTTGTTAATTCGGTACGGTGTTGCCAGAGAAATATTAGAATCTCCCGAGCGATGTTTGTTTACTTCGTTGAGAGATTGAGTGATTTATTTTAAAATATTTTATTATTTTAGCTGAATAAGCTAAAGTCGTGTTGAAGTTGTGATGAAAATGGAATAAAATGAACTATATGTTTTTTCTATTGCGAATTAAATTCATGTTTGGTTAGTGATGGTGACCGACGCTATAGTGGCAGATGAAGTTTGAACAAACGTGGTCGAAGTTATTGTCTGCCATAGAAATCACGAGCGACTGATATACTATGATTTCAATTAAATCATCGAAAATCTTTAGATGCGTACAATTGTACATCTAAATATTATGTACAATAAATATATGCTAAATTGCTACTGTTAAAAAAAAGGAAGACCTTCCGTTTTAGTTAAACAAATAAACTTATTATAGCCCAGTGATACATAACTTTAAAAGGTATAGCAGCCTGCTAGTTAGGGCTATTTTAAATAGCTAATATATTTATAATACGGAAGTTCCACACTAAAGTCTAGAATTTTCCTTATTATAAAGAAACTTTTAACAATTATAAGGACATCTTCTATCATCTGGTAACACCGGTCCGGAGAGAAAGCTACCATGTACTTACCCATAATATTTGATGGATCGGCTCAAAGATAATATGGAGATTCGGAAGCATTAATTTTATGAAATTCATGATTTTAAGGATTTACCTTTGTATCATGTTATCGCTTACGTTATTCATAATTTCGATTAGGGAAGAGAATAGACCCTTTATAAATTGAATTTGCTTAGTTAGGTAGGTATTTCTATTAATAGCGAATGTATGAGAATGTTCGTATCATAATTTACGATAGATTGTTATGTGAACGTTTATTTTAGAAATTAAGTAATTTTAAACATTAGTACTGTAGGTGCAGTTCGAGCCTAGTTCGACGTTGTATTTTTCAATGGAGTTCATGTAAATGGCCTATGATCCGTACATAGAATTTGTATATCGCTATGTGTTGACGCATCAGTTGCATTTCCATACAAAAGGTTTTTTTACTTTAATTGATGATATCTAAAAACTCATTCTAAGCCTACAGATATTCTATTTTACACGAAACGGACAACTAAATTGAAAAACTGTGGACAATTCGTAGAGTCGAATTACGACACTAAATTTATAAAATCTTTTAAGTTCCATTCTGTGACATCAATATTTTAATTTTTGCCAAAAAACTGAATTAAACTTACGGTTTACATACAAATACCATACAAATCGGCGAATGGGAAGTTATGCGCAGAACGCTGCACAAATGCGGAGATATAGGTAAACGCGGGAGCCAGAGAGACGAGACGGGGCACATCCGCCCGCCAACCTCATGCTTCCCGCGCGCTCCTTATGCACTACGACACGCGGCGTCGGAATTGTGCACACATGCGCAATAATTAGTCAATCACGGCGTAGTGTCATCTGCGGCTAACATCTCATCCGCCGATTTGTGTGGCGCTTAGTATACGGACTATTGTACAATATGACTAAAACCAATGAGCGTTAATTAAATAGTGCTTGTATGCAACTGTTCATTTCTCTGAACCTCCATTCTTTCATGTGGGGAAATATTGGAATATTAAAATAGCTCACTGTAAAACACAAAACAAATATGTTTGGTAAAGAAAATTCCTGAAACTTGGATATGGAATACATCAGCTAATGACTTGTGAATCCTATCGGACATTTTCCAAGATCACAACACTGGAAATTGAACTCACTATCTACATGCTGAAGATCGAATTCGCTTAAATATACAATTGTAAATTAAATGGACACATCTTAGGGTTTGCCTAGGGCGTACGGGGGCACAAAACAGGCAGGTTTCGACCTTCATACTCCATTTTATTGGGAAAAGGTGATCAAAGGCAAAGATATGCTTTTTCACGTATTGTATTGTTGCTATTCTTGTTTCTGCAGGGATTTCGGAGGAACCTTTCGTCTATGATTTCTCTTATTCATAAATTCTGTTGGAACTAGTAATGGAAGGTACGTATTACAATACTAAGTTGTGACTATTTTTTTGCAAGTTGTCGCCTAATGTTAGTAATATAATATAATGCCATACTTAATAGGTCAGCATCACCCAAAATAAATTGTCACTTGAAAGTATAAAAGCACTAGCGTGAAGCTTGTAACTATGAGACATTAAACATAATCTTATGACTTGAATTTTGCTGACAATGTTTTAGTTTCGATCAGGAATACAACAACTGCATAATACTATGCCGTTGACTTTAGTGGTTAAATAAATGGCGAAGTTACGGTACGGCTTAATTGCTACCAAGGTAAGGCAGCAATTGAAAAACTAGTTGCTTAGCATCTAAAATAAAAAGCGCTAGATTTCGATCTAACTTTGAGAGGACTAGCACTGCACGCTCTGGCGTATAATGCTAAAAGCTTTCCTCCTCTACGTTTCGCTGCAGGAGCCAAATCGAGCCAAAAACTTCAAATACCTATTACATAAACCACGTCCTGCAGTGGACTACTAAAAAGGCTGGTACAGTACAGGACGTAGGCCTACCCACGAAGGGTGATTGGGCCATATCCACCACGCGGGCCCAGTGCGGGTTGGTGGATTCACATACTCCATCAAATTTCTTCTACGGACGTATGCAGGTTGCCTCACGATGTTTTCCTTCACCGAAAAGCCTGTGGTGTGAAATTCCGTACATAAATTCCAAAGAACTCATTGGTACGGGACCGGGGATTCGAACCCACGACCTCACGATTGTAAGGCGGGTGTTACTACCTCTTGACCACCACGGCTCTACGTCCTGCAGTGGACTATTAAAAAAGGCTGATACAGTACAGTAAACCACGTATAGTAGTAATACTTTTAACTTCTCAATTTGTAATAGATGAATAGATGTATATGCAAATGGGAATGGGACAAGTGCGACACATGGCATACGATTTCATGGAAAGGTTGATGACTGAGCGGCATGCGGCTCCTATAGCACGAGCAAATAAGCGGTTATCTCTACGTCATAAGGGATTGCAATTATTTTAAATACACATTCACCTTTTTACTTCAAAACTCCAATGCCATTCATAATACAATAAATATGTTTCTGGTACTATTCAGAAAAAAAATACACGTACTTCCCTAATGTGATCAACATTCCCAAACCCCAATTATGAATTTTGCAAAAGGGAGGTAAACATACTAGACATTATTAAGTAAGACCTTTGCACGCCAATACACTTTGTTATAATTCTTATTTAGCTACCGGTCAACCTACTTCACATTCGAATGATTAGCATTGGTTTGTAAAATATTTTTCCGTGTCAATAAATGCTTGATGGAAATGGAATGCTTTCTATTATTTCCCGTAATTAATATGTAGGAAGAATTCAATACACGAGAATAAAAATCCAAACTAACGTACATCTAGGTAGATGAAAAAATAATGCCATCCCGAAACAAAAATGTTTCGCTTGCTCCGTTATGACGTTGAGCAATCCGCTTAGTAGACACTGAGTTTAAAAATGCTTTCAAATTATTTTCACTCATAATATTCCAAAGTTAAGCCAATTTCCGATAAAACAACACCATCGATCACTAACATTGCAAACTCTTCGATCCTACTCAATAACGTTAAAAACCAGCCAAGTGCGAGTTCTACTTGAAAACAGATGGATCTGCACCAAAATTTATCTCACGTATTTATCTTATAGAAGCCCACGCACATTTACTACACACCCGCTCCAGCATAGCTCCTTTTTATTTTAGAATAAGGACGTTTTTCCTTATTAATTGTTTATTAGTAAACCCGCCTTAACAGCGTACCCCGTTAAAAGTCGAACAAAGACCACGTAGGCGTATTAATATGCATATTTTCTACTTTGCAAGTGCGGGACCCTAAATATAAGCATTCGAATATAAAGAAAATTGTTTCCCAAGGCGGCAACAACCTTCCGGAGGCGCGGCGAAATGAAAAGTGTATCCACTTGTATCACACCACTGACACATTGATTGTCATTTACATTTTTTTACCGAAGAACCAACCGGAGGAGGTACTCAATTCGACGCGTATATATATAAATATATAAAAGTATGCTTCGAAATTGGTCCCATTTAAATTTTATCGATCGGCTAAGCGATTTTTGATAAATCAACAATAATGTGAAAACTGGTACACCGATCCGTGCGTAATATTCGTGAATTCTGTACACGAGTGAAGTCGGTCATGCTCTTTTTTGAAAAAATAATTATGTAAAAAGAGTACAACAGAAAAGAATACGCGATGTACTGCAGATGTGTTTTGTAAAGTACATTAAAATTTTCGCAGTTTGTGTGATCGTTTTTGTCTGATTTTTAACGCTCCTGAAAGGTACTTGCTCAGTCACAATTAAATATATCATCGTCTTTGTCTGTTGCTCGTAATAACCCACCTCAGTGCATAAGCCTCCACAGTCGTTTACTATTCTATTCCTATGTTGAATCTTGGGTACTGTAGTGACCGGCCAAGACAAACCAATAGAAACTAAGCGCAAGGGCACTACCTATACCTACCCTTTCTCAAAGCGGTTCGCCTTTTTTTTGAACCCTCATAACATGGGTTTGGAGTATACTAGATAAATACAATTCTCTAGATATCATGTCTATAATACATAACAAACTTAATAAACATAAATATGGTCTTACCATAAGTATAACTACTTAAAAGTTTTAACCTTACTTTAGACACTGTTTAACAGAACAAATTTCACGGTTAAATAGTGTTTAAAGGGTGTTTAAATATTTTGTTGTAAGACGGTAAGTTTCAATTGCATAGCTTTCATACTCGAAAAAATGCCAAGTCGATGTCTTATACTTTAGATTTTACTAACTTAGATTATATTGAACGATTATTATATCAACTGTTCGACATTTTGTAATCTCCGTATTAATCGGACACTTATTAAAACTGCGGTGTCCGGGGACGTTTCGTACCCTGAATTCAAGTTTCACTCTACAGTTATAGTACAGCTTTAAATGATCAGCTAGACGCAAAACATTCACCTGTTGTTCACAGCTGAGATTTGTATTCTACCTGGGCACAAAATGCTACAACGGTGAATATACATTTACATTTTATCCACTGACTGTGGATATTTCAAAGCCCATCATCACGTCAAAATTACTTATGCCCACACTGAAATTATAGGTCACATGACAGCTCTATCGCGTAGCATGGTATTCAAATTGCCGTATATTGCAATAATCGCCATATCACCGCTCAATAGATAACCCGTACGCTTATTGATACTCCGTAATATGTGGTTCTATGTCCAAGTAATTGCTTTCATTGACATGCTGGTGCTAGGAACCAGGAGAATGCCTGTGCGATTAATTTGACGCAAACGTAGCTGGATTGGATTAGGGTGCGTTAATCACCCACCATTGCAGCGCAGTTGATGGTCAGCAGGGTGATAATGCATGAAAAGCTTTCTGCGTTATGTGCTCTAAGTAAAATGTTAATTTTAAGAAATTATTTATTTTTATTTTTTTACAGCCAATATATATATATTTAGTGTTATACTCGTAGGTCACTCAACTTATATAAAATATATTATTATTAATACATTAACAATAATGTCAACTACACTATAAATAACATACCTATATTAAACTTGACACTAATGTTCACTTAACAAACAGTAGTACGAAACTAATCAAATGGTCCTCTGCGCGCCGAACCCTGACCGAAAGTTCCCAGGACGCTTGCGGAGTTGCCGCGCTGCTGTATAGCCAGCGAAATTCGCTGGACAAGAAACCAACCGGACCGAGGGTCATGTCCTCTCTGCCTCAGCCGGCGTCGCAATTCCATTACAAATTCTCTCTCCTTAAGTGTTTGCAAATTACTAGTGGAGCTATTTTTTTCTAGAATAGTTTGATGTGATATATGAAGATAACATAACAGTGAAGAGGTAATGTTGAAAACATATTTGCAGCATTCTTTTCGTGATTCTCGCTTACGTTTTTTCTTCTCGATTGATCAGCATTCTCGACCAGTAAAGATGACGCATCGACTTCTTTATATTCATCATTTACACGAGCATCATATGTTTCTGTAAATTTAAACAATAAAAATCTACACATTTCTGCTTAGTATGTATATAACCACTATAATTCACAATATACTAACTATAATTATAAATTACACAAATAAAAATTGAAATTTGAAAGGGGTCTCCATTTCCTAAACGTGCTCTTAATAAACGCTTTTGATAATTTTTACTAAATTTAATAGTAATATTATACTTAGTAAGTATTATTCACACTTAACTAAGTAGATAGACGTTTTACCATAGTTTCGATCGCATTTGGCGATATTTTTCAACATCGAGTGTGAGTAATACCTGTGTTATATTTAACTAAAATTTGTAAAAACCACGCTTATTTTTAATCATGTTGTTTTGTTTTCTTAAGCAAGGAGAACTATAACTATTGCGATTTAAAATACGTAATTTAATGCTCTTTTCAATATTCAATAGTTCAATATATAATATAAAAGTTGTTATTATAGTTTTGTTATTCATGGCATTTTGCGCCCCGGCCGGGCCAAATGCAGTTTCCCAATACGTTAATGTGTCGCAGGGGGACATGATTCAGTGCCTAGAGTGTTCCCAAGTGCGATTTTTTAAAGGACAGAAAGGCCTCAAAATTCACCGTACGCGGTGCCATAAAAATAGCCAAATTACACTTTCGGCCCCTATTGCAGGCTTTGATGGAGCCAGCAGCAGTCCCGTGAGCGCTGCTGCTCCTTCCAAACCGCTTTGGGAGGTTCTTAGCTCACTCAAAAGTTCTCTTCCTGTTTTAAAACGCATCCCGCGTGGTGCACGTTTTTCGGTTGCGCAGTGTTTATCTGCTGCTATTCGGAATGTTATTTCTAAGAATTCTTTAGTTGCCTGGGAACACCTCTTGACTTTTCCCTACGTTGTGCTTTACGTACATTCGGACCCAACAAACAAAAAATCCCTTACCACTAGGGTAAAGGAAAATTGCGTAAAGTACAGCGCATTGGAAGAGAACTCTTTAGATTTTGAAAGCATTATTCCGCCAACAAGGCAGAATAAACCAAATTCTAAAAAAACAGACGATTCGGTTACTATTAAAATAGTAGAGAGCAAAATTAGTGATGGCGATATCAAAGGCGCCGCACGAGTCCTGTTCTCCAGCGACACTATTGCCCCCCACACACCCGATACGGTCCAGTCACTCCGTGACAAGCATCCGCCGGCAGCATGTCTCCACCTGCCTGAGCCACCACACCCTGATGACGTTGTTATTGAAGTGTCAGCTCAGGAGATTGCAGCGGCCGTTTCTTCTTTTCGGAGCGGCTTAGCCGGAGGCCTAGATGGTCTCTCGCCTCAACATCTAAAAGATCTTCTATCTTTTAGCTCTGGTGAGGTGGCTGAGTCTCTCTTGAGAGAATTAACGGGTTTGGCAAATCTCATGTTATCTGGGCAGGTCAATGATGACGTTATCGAAATCTTGTATGGCGCTAACCTATGCGCACTTGTCAAAAAAGATGGTGGCATCAGACCTATTGCTGTTGGCACCACATATCGTCGTCTCGCAGCCAAAGCCGGTTGTGGAAAAAAGGTTGCTCTTTTGAGTAGCCTTTTTCAACCAATACAGCTTGGCTTTGGTTCGCGGGGTGGATGTGAGGCTGCTGTTCATTCGCTTCGTACTTTTCTCGGTCAAAATTGTGGAGAGGTGTTGCTTAAGGTGGATGTCAAAAATGCTTTCAATTCGGTTAATCGAGACGCCTTGTTGGCACAGGTCAAAGACAAAATTCCCGATCTTTTCAATTTTCTTTGGCAATGCTACGGCAAACCCACTAAATTAATTTACAAAAATGATGTTTTGCTATCTTCCGTTGGCTGTCAACAAGGTGACCCTCTCGGACCAGCCATTTTCAGCCTGGCCATTCATCCAATTGTTCAACGTCTCCAATCTAAACTCAATGTTTGGTATCTGGATGACGGGACTTTGGGTGGCGAAGCGAGCACAGTCCTACGTGATTTGGAAATTCTTATTGACGAGTTTCGTCAAATTGGTTTGGAGCTAAATTTTTCGAAATGCGAACTTTTCGTTTGCGACTCATGTCCGGATAAAGATTTGATACTTAACAAATTTAATGATTTGGCACCTAACATCAAATCGGTAGACAAGTGTTCTCTTCGCCTTCTAGGTTCGCCGATATTAGATGAGTCTTTTCCGCCTTTCGTTCAAGAAAAAATTCAAAATTTTTTGAGTGCCTCTGATAGGCTACTCAAAATTAACGCCCACATGGCTTTTACCATTATAAGATGTTGTCTGTTTGTTCCAAAATTTATGTACGCTTTACGATGTAGTCCATTGTGGAAACACAATGAGCTCCTTTTGAGCTTAGACGATGTTGTAAAGCAGTCCCTAGTATCGGTTTTGAATATTGACATGAGTGAAAGGGCGTGGCTACAAGCCTCCTTGCCTGTTAGGCTTGGAGGGTTAGGGGTCCGCCAAATTTCAAGTGTTGCTTTACCAGCTTTCTTGTCTTCCATTCATAGTACTCAGAACTTGATTGAAAAAATCCTCGCACCTTCTTTAGGCCATTCTGGCGTAGATGTAGCTCATTTGAATGAGGCAACGAATGCTTGGAGGGTCGCTTGCCCAAATACCGAGCTTCCAAAGACTTTATCGTCGCAGAGACTGTGGGATCGGCCGATCTGCGAACTAGCACGGAAATCTCTTCTAGACACGTGTCCTAGCGTCGCGGATCGCGCTCGTATCCTTGCAGTCTCTGTATGGGAGTCCGGTCTTTGGTTGCAAGCATTGCCCTCTTTCAATACTGGTAACCTTTTAGACCCAACTGCATTTCGTCTAGCTGTCAGCTTACGCTTGGGTGCAAGGTGTTGTGAAGCCCATCGCTGTCAGTGTGGTACTGCAGTTGACCAGCTCGGTCACCACGGTCTCTCTTGCTCAAGAAGCGCTGGTCGGATTGGACGCCACGCCAGCCTTAACGATGTCATACGCAGGGCTTTTGTCACCGCCAATATCGCAGCCGTACTCGAACCGAGTGGGTTGGCGCGTGGTGATGGCAAAAGGCCTGACGGCATGACGCTGGTCCCATGGAAGTGTGGACGGCCCTTAGTATGGGACGCAACTTGCGTCGATACTTTGGCACCGTCACATCTTCCTGAGACTCAGAGTAGGGCTGGAGCGGCGGCCAATTCGGCTGAGCAGCACAAGCGGCGCAAATATGCTAACCTCGGCAGTGGTTACATATTTGAGCCATTTGGAGTTGAGACTTTGGGTCCGTGGGGGCCGGGAGCTCATCTCGTTTTCAAAAGTCTTTCTGAGCGTCTGGTGGACGCGACGCGTGACCAAAATGCTGGTGTTTATTTGGCTCAACGTATAAGCATTGCCATTCAGCGTGGCAATGCTGCCAGCATGCTGGGCACGCTGCCAACTGGCAGTGGGCTTGAGCACTTGGATTATCTTTAGACCTTCAAGGGTCTGTGGATGATCCAATTGCTTTCTATGTAGTAGTAATGTAGTATTGTCATTATATTAAAAAAAAAAAAAAAAAAAAAAAATATATATATAAAAGTTAATATTGTCATTATTCGTGAAGGGGCGCGCCGTTTTAAACTATAAGGTATCTAGAATCACTAATCTACACAAGACTTACTATCAAGATATCTATGATTCCAGAAATCATTGAAGTTATATTTTTTTAGTAATAACATTTTTTATCACCTAAATCATAATCACCGCTACCACTGTGTTCATCATTGTCATCATCACCCTCATCATCATAATTGTCATTATAAATGCCATCGTTTCTGTTAACTAAAATTACTTGTGGTGTAGCATTTGTTGGTTTATGGACTGCTTGTTTTTCTGTCGCGGCATGTAAATCATTGTCCTTTTTTAAATAAAAATCCTCTATCATCCATGATGGCAATAGTTGGTTATGTGCTCCACTTTTCACTGTAACAAAAAAGGAAAGAAATTACAAGTGTTTCACATTCATAAATGGGCGTTTTAGTGCTTCAGTTTTTGAAGTTTAAAATTATATTTAATGCATGCTGATTATGCTAAATTGTGCATTTAGGTACATTACAATACATATGGATATAATCGAGGTCACTTACTATTAAAATTACTGTCATTTTTGTCATTTTCATTGAAATCATAGTTTTCTGGCGACACTTTTATGTCGTTATCTTTAACATAATCATCTTCAATATTGTGGTTTTCATCATTGTCATTGTGATTATCATCATCGCCATTAACTTCAGTATGATCTTTGTTGTATAGTAATAAATCTTGTGTTGTAACGTTTGTTGGTTTATTGGCGGTTTCTTTTTCTGTCACTGCTTGTAAATATTTGTTGAAGAAATATGATGCTTTTATTTCCGATGAAGATTGGAATGCCTGTATTTTATGTACTTTATCTGTTTTAAGAAAATGGTTTTTTATAATATATTATCATCTATTGCTTATTCTGAACGAATGTAACTATATGTGTCAAAAAGGTGCAATGGGAGAGAATACTAGGTATAAGAAGTTATAATAATTATAATTTGGATTATTTTTAGACCTTCAAGGGTCTGTGGATAATCCAATTGCTTATTATGTAGTAGCAGATAATGTTGTTTTAGCTTATGTTACGTAGTATTTTATTTTGTTGTAGTAAATAAAGGCACTTGCCAATAAAAAAATATAAGAAACATAATGAGAGTTGTATGATATTTTACAGAGCGGAGACACAGTATAACATACAGTAAAATATCTTCATACAAACGTGCCGCTCGGTTTGAATGTGTGCATGCGCGCCGCGCGCCGTGTCGGCACGCGATTTCACGCACACGCTAGCATAATATATGCGGGAATAAGCTGGCGGCAGTACGGGCTGTGTAGCGCGACTGTGAGCACGTGCGTACGTTACATGACCGCTCGCGTTCGTCAACTCTCGCCGGCCACTTACCATAATATTAATTATTACGAGTATCATGACTTCAAAAAGGGGAAAAAATATTGTAGTGTTTTCGGGTGCCTCAGTAACAATTTCGCAAACCCGGACTTATCATTCTTCATAGTTCCTACTGAACTAGAAATGTAAGTACCTACTTATACTTAAATCTTTAGAAAATGTGGTATTGTATTGTTTATTTCACATTTTATTTGCTCTATTAAGAGCGTAGCCCAGTCGCATTTTTCCATATAAATGTATTCCCAAATTTACTTCCTGAATACCTACTATGTTTAGAGCTAAAGTTTATTTTAAGAAGTCTAGTTTTACTATAAAACAGAGGATTGAGTACGAAACATCGTTTAGGTAAACGTATTTGTCGCGTATGGATTAGTTGGTCATCCATGTCGAGCGAGATGATGATGGGATAACATCTCGCAAAGGAGTACTCCACCGGGCGAGGTGTTGTGCCCGGGGATAGCTATCCGACAGTGTAATCTTACGTCTTGTTATGGTTCGGCCGCCGCTAAGAATTTCGTTTGCGCGATGCAGCCCTCGGCTTGTGATTGGCTGACGCTAGTTTTCTCGAGGCGCGCGTGTGGTGGCGCCATATGTAGCGAAGTTAGTCGCTACAAGTGTAATAAGGGCAATTTCACAATAATTAATATTGCAATTTTTTTTTTCTATTGTCTTATGTGTGAATAAAGGCTTTTTATTTTTACTAAATTTATAAATTGGTAAAATATTCAATCATAATATGCTTTTTATTGCATAAATTTAGATCAAGTGCTGCTTGTTATAAAATATTAACTAATAGTAAAAGTGACAACCCTGGGGATCAACGCAAGAGTAGGCTAATAACTCGGCGGGCGGCCTTAGTTAACCTACTGTTATGTATTTACTGTGGCGGAGAGCTGACGCCGACATTAAATTAAATCACATATTTGGCCTTCGGTTCCCAAGCCTTCAATTTATTTAGAATTTAATAAATATGCTTTTTACTTAGTTTAGTACCTACAATTTTCTTAAACAACATTTTGGAGCAACCTAGTGTGCATATCTAAATAACGATATATTGTAACATTAGTCAAAATAGTAGGAATAGCTATTTTGATTATAAAGAGAGATAAAGTAAACCAAATTTCAATCATTTTGACATTGCAACCTGTGATTTTGACGTTTAACGACAGACAATGCATTTTTGTTCCACTCACTCTTGCATAATTATGCTGTATAACCAAATATGAAAGAGACAGCTGTGATGTATTTTTTTGAGTAAAATTTAGCAAGGTTTCAATTACTTTGGTTCTTATTCTGAGCTTGTGCAGGCATTGCAGCTATCAGAGTTATTTAACAATTTGAAATGACTTGATAATTCAAGTGTACCTGGTACGATGATCTCTCTAGAGTCAGGTTTAGGATAGTTGACTTCTGTTACTGCTTCCAGTGTCCGCATAGTTACTATTCTGTTCATAAGTAAATTTTGAATAATGTAATCAATGAACTGTCTCTATTAGGTGCCTAGTATTTAAAGAAATAGATTATTCATTTTGATAAAACAGGTAATAAATAAATTTAAAGAATAGCTTGTCTGTACCGCCACATATAGCCAATAAAGCAGAGTGTTTATTTTTTTACTAGTATGAAAATAAAAATTAAGAAATTCTTTGACCTACAGATATTCTTGAATAATAACTAAGAATCATCTTGATTATATCGGCTACGAGCAAGCTACGAGTAACAAACTTGAAAAATACATCACAATCGGCCCTACGGGTGGTGTCACTTTCTGGCCTCAGGTCGCCCGTAACTTATTTTTTACCCTTCATTTTTGTTATATTTCTCTTCCTTTTTCAATGGGTATCATCTTAAAATTATTTATCTTATTATTTTTTGTCATTTTCAAAGGCTTTTGCACTGGCATATTAAATAATTGTGGGTCTAGCACGGGTTAGGATTTTCATTTTTTTTTAGGCCGGACTCTAAAAAACTGTGACAATAAGATCAGCTATCCGGCGATATACGAACTTACTTACGATTATCGTAATCATAGTTTTCACTTTTAACGTAATTATATTTTTCTGACGAGGTCATTTTGTCATCACTTTCATGATAATCACTGTCACTATTGTAATCATATTGTGATACATAATCTTCAGTATAATTTTTATTGTTTGGCAATAAATCTTGTGTTGTAAGGTCTGTTGTCTTATTGACTGCTTCTCCTTCTGTCAGTATTTGTAAATCTGTATCATTGGTGGGCAATAGCGATTGCGGCATGTACTGATCTATCTGATCTATCATTTCTGTAACAATAAAGAAGACAAAATGGTATGTTTCGTTACTAGACAGAGAGCTAGTGGTTAAAGGAACATAACTATTTATATCTAGAAATTGTATAAAAAGAGAATTAACCAATAAAAATCAAAAATATTGATTTTGAAATTGATTGCTTTTTAGAGTTCCGTATACACGGGGTAACAACGGGGCCCTATTAGTAAGACTCCGCTGTCCGTCCATCTGTCCGTCTATCTGTCACCAGGATGTATCTCAAAGTCAAAGTTATTTATTTGCTTGAACATATGTAGCATGCACAGGTCTTAAATAATAAAATGTTTCACTACATTCAGCCCGTGTTGACCATGCAAAATAATTATGTATTTATAATGAACCGTTATAGCTAGAATGTTGAAATTTTCACAGATGATGTATTCCTGTTGCCGCTATAACAAAAGATACTAAAAATAGAAAAAAAAAATAAGGGGATGTTGTTTTTAAACTTTCGCGATTTGAACACATTATTATTTTATACTACGGGACTAATCGCGCACTAAAATTACGAGATAAATAAATAACTCCTCATCCCGACGTTTCGGCCGAGTTGCATCGACCATGGTCACGGGTAGACTGGATATAAAAATAAGGGGAGTCCCCCTTATACAACAAACATGTGCCCGATTTTAATAACAGTCGGTTGTCGGGACGCTTGAAATATTCAAAGAAATTTAATTGTATGTGTTACTTAATAATTAATAACTAAATTAAAATAAAATAAATATTTCTCATACAAGCAACGTGATTTTTTGCTCGGTATTCATAACGGCAACAGGAAGATTATTGAAATATTTACAAAATATATAGTCGTGTATTCCCTTCAAAAATAAATAATTAAATTGCAATAAAATATATTAAAAATATCCCTATGCAGTACGAAACCCTTCGGAAATATCTACAGGGTTTTCGTTTCGAAATGTTGGAACTCTTAGAGGTATATTCACACATACTACATTTATACTCATCATTATTAACAACTTTGACTACAGGACGCGACCTACCCCTTAAAAACACAGTTTTGAAATTCTTAGTATTTTTAATTGAGATCTTGAAAAGGAAAAATCAGTGCAAAGGATCTACAACTATGAATAAGAAGCGTAGTTTTCCGAATTTTTAATGCTGGCTGTCATTAAATTAGTATAGTATAGAAGGATGAAAACTCACAAATGCATACATTTAAATTTATTTAAAGACAAAAAGGGTAGCCGTGCTCGTCGGGATGTCTTGTTTATCCTAATTTACAACCAAGGTTACGTTAAACTAGAGTAGTTTTCTTAATCTTCTTAAATTAATCTTAATCTTCCTCTTAAATTCTTAAAGAGCTTGACAAGCAATGATCCCGTCGGGATGTCTTGTTTATCCTAATTTACAACCAAGGTTACGTTAAACTAGAGTAGTTTTCTTAATCTTCTTAAATTAATCTTAATCTTCCTCATAAATTCTTAAAGAACTTGACAAGCAATGATCCCGTTGGGATGTCTTATCCTAATTTACAACCAAGGTTACGTTAAACTAGAGTAGTTTTCTTAATCTTCTTAAATTAATCTTAATCTTCCTCTTAAATTCTTAAAGAGCTTGACAAGCGATGATCCGCACAAAAACGTTAACGCCGTACCAAATGTCCCGTACAAACCTAACGTGCTAAGGGGACCCATACGGTACGGAACTCTATGTGCGCAAGCCCGACTCGCACTTAGCAGATTTTTATTTATTTTCATTATAATTCTTTAGATGCAATCTATAGTCCAAGTTATTCATCAGTTATTATTTATGAGCTTAATATATGCCCTTGACAGTCTCTGCATTTAGCAAAATGACATGTAAAAGACACTAATATCCCCCTCAAAAAATTCAAGTCTATTAGACCAAAGAATCGCAATGTCGCGATATTAACTTTGACCCCAGTTTTCACCCTCTTAGAGTTATAATTTCGAAAAATCCTTTCTTAACGGATGCCTACATTATACAAAGAGCCCACTCTTTAATATTCAGGCTTCTAGGTCCAGTGGTTTAGGCTCTGCGTTGATCTGTCAGTCAGTCATTTAGGATAAAGCATTTATGTCTATAGAATATTATTTTTACAAAATTCTTACTCACCGGTCTGTATACCACTTATATATAACTGCACCAGCACAACTTTATAAATCCACATTTTATTATTTAATTATTCAAAACAAATATTAAGTGAACTAGTAGTTTTTAAGGTTCCTGTTGTTCTAAAGAATAAAATATTCATAATATGAGGATAATCCTAAGGAAACTTAAATCAAATTAATTGATGTCATTGTCCTTGTTTCCGGTATTTGTTATGTTGTGTAACACTTATAGGAGTTCGGTATAATGAATTAATTAATTTATCATCATCATCTTGTTCATATCCCACTAGTTGGGGTCCAAACAGCACGTTTCTTTTCGCCACTTGTAATTGTTTAATAATTATATATTAACACAGCGTTCTACAATTTTTACAATTTTTTTATTATATACTACGGAACCAATCGCGCACTAAAATTACGAGATAAATAAATACCTCATCATCCCGACGTTTTGTCATCATGAATTTTTTTTATTTATATATATATATATATATATAAATAAAAAATATATATATATATATATATATATATATATATATATATATATATATATATATATATATATAAAGTATCAAAACAATTATACAACCTTAGGTTTTTCAACTTTCAACAACACAACTTCTTCTTTTTCGTTTTCCATTTGGCCTCTCCCAATTCACGCCATTTACGTTGGACATAGGCCTATCCAAATTCACGCCATGATTTACGTTCCGCTGCCTTTGCGATCCAGTGTCGTTTTGCATGCTTTCGCACATCGTCCACCCCATGTTTTACTCCACTGACTCCACTCAATTATGCGTCTAGTCCATTGATGGCTGCCCATCCGAGCTGTATGCCCCGCACAACTCCATTTCCTTCCAGTGATCACTTAGACCACATCTCTCAATCTCGTTTTTCGCCTTATCGACTCATCCCTTTACTGGAATACTTTCGCCTTCAGCTTCATGGGTAACTTGCTACGCAATATTTGCTTATTTGCTCTTTCCTTCTACCATCCTTCTGTTATGGTTTTCATTAGTTTGTCATGTCGTACGACGTGGCCAAACATATCTTCTTTTCTGCTCTCGGTTACCGTTAAAAGCTTCCTTTTTTTCCGTGACAATGTTTTTAGTGCTTCTTGTTTTTTTTTCGCATTTCTTTTCTGTTCAGCTGATCCATCCTTCTCCGCAATAGGTAACGTCTAGAATTCCTCAAGTCTTTTCCTATCTTTCTGCGTTAGTGTCTACGTTTCACTTGCTTAAATTGAAATGCTCCCTATGTATGTACATGTTTTAATCAATCTTTTAGTTTCTTATAATTCCTCTAAAAATCTTTCTCACAAATTTTATGTCGTCCAAATGTACGATTGACCAAGTTGACTTAGACTAAATTAAACTGAACCATATCCTTTGTCAAATTCCAAAGCCATCAGTCAGCTGACTCCATTAACACAAATGGGAGCAACATGCAACATAATTGACGAAACTTATAACAACAAACGGAACTCGGCTCTCCAACTACACGGGACTTGCTGCCCGACAGTTTGTACTAACTTAGTGTTATCTTTGAGAAGACAGTGATCAGAGAAACATAATTCAAATGTAAAGGCCTACCCACGGAGTGCGGTTGGACCATATCCTCCTCGCTAAACAAGCATTGGTTGACAAATTTATAGAATTTCTTCTACAGACATGTACACTATACAGGTAGCCTCACGATGTTTTCTTTCACCGAAAAGCCAGTGGTGTGTAAATTCATAATCAAATTCCAAAGAACTTATTGATACAAGATCAGGCTTGAACCCACGCCTCACGATTGTAAGGCGAGCGTCCATTCACTAGGCCTCCGCTGCTTTCATTGATATTTTTTTGCCCAGACCATAAATTTTATTGACATATACCTATCTCACTCGCTCACAGCAGCTTTCTAACAAAATAAAAAAACTGCATCAAAATCAGTGACGAATGCCTAGATTTTCTTGGAACATTCCATCGGTCACACAATGAGGCCTACCTAAATTGAGAAGGAAACAGAACCAGTGACTCGATGCAATATTGGTAGTTTTACACTCCTACTATAATAATTTTCCTTTTTGCTTATTTTTAGTTGTTAAGAACTGTTTCTCTGTTAGCAATCTACTCTGTGTTATTACAGTGGAAGACAGTGGATGAAGCTTTGCACGTCTTCTGATGTGCTTTAGTTGTAGAGTAATGATTTGTTTGGCTTAGGCACTAGTTGCATTCAACTACATCGATAAATTTATGAACATCCAGGGTACATTAAGGGATGATTCCGAACTCCGCTGCAGGCAGCAGCAAGACGGCAGCAGTGCTGCCGCAGCACTGCTGGTCCCCATATATGAGATGACATTCCGAGCTAAGCAACATTGTCGCTCAGAGCAAATAAAAAAATCAAGAGGGAACCTCGTTGAACAGTCAAGTGAAACAGGTTTTTTATACATGTGTGAGTGCGTCGCTGTTGCGCCGCCATAGTTCGGCTGACAAGCCAAGGCGTAGTTTCCTTGTACTTTGATGTGTGTGTAATTGTCTGTACACGGCGAGGCGTAGTTTTGGTTGGCTTCACTTGTTTGTTCACAACATTTTCTCTTGATTTTTTTATTTGCTCTGAGCATTGTCGCGGCAGCAATATGATTGCATTGCAGCACTACTTTTCAGTGCTGCAATGCAATCATATCTTAGCAGTGCAATTATACCTTAACTTGAACACTTCGAATTAGTTTCTTTGTTTTTTTCTCGAAAAGGTTAATAAAAATCAAAGTGGTCAAAGCGATCATCACCATCGTTTCAGTCGTAGGACGTCCACTGAACATTAACATGGCTTCCTCTGTAAACCAATAAAACCGATCAAAGGTAAGACTTTGCGACCAATGCGTGTATTAGGTCTAAAGAATGTTCTTTTTGTGTACATGTATTACGATGTTTGCAAATGGTATTCTTTGTTAGATTCTTACAAGTTTTATCGAAAAGTTATATCTCGCCTTACAACAATCCTTTAGCAAACTGTGGCAAAATCACTTCTTTTATGTCCCATGTGCTTTTTTCCATTCCATATGCTCTGTGCCGCAAGATAGGTTAAAAGCTCTTCGTCTCACGACTCTCGAAGAACGACGATTGCGTGGAGACTTGATCGAGACCTTCAAAATTCTCAATGGCTTCTATTATATTCCGGATATCCATGACATGTACACTTCGAAGGAAAATATGCGCGATAGCAGACGCCTCCTATCCTATATACAATCCTTTTACAGCCTACACCATCACAAACCAACACTGCACTCCACATCCTCTGCAATATAGAGTTGTCTACAATTGGAATAGGTTGCCTGAGGATGTCATCTCAGCAAGAACTATAAACACATTTAAGAATAGACTGGACCTTTGGATAAAGAAGGAAAAAAATCCTTGACAGATAAATATTAATTTTATTCGACACTGCTTGATATAGACACATCAGTATACACTGCTCGCCTATAAATAAATAAATAACTTTATCATCGAATCGCTGACTCGAAAAGAACAGGATTCTGCTATAGAGTTTACGCATCACGAAATTGCGTATTAACTATTCTGGTAGGCGTTACTACTTACACATTGAGGAATTGCGTACTTTACGTACTGCTGGATAAATACACAACACTAGTACCGCACAGCGTGATTGCAACTTAATCGCTAACTTAGCTTAGAAACAAGTTAATTCTTATGGAATTGTGCGATTGTTGCAGGCGCATTGCTGTTGCCATTAGTTGCGGTCGCCGGCTGCAATTTGCTTTATCAGGCAATTTAAGTGGTTCCATTAGGGAAACTTACACCTGATAGCTTAGGCCGGAACTTTTCAATTAATGTTATGATAGTTGCCATCATAAAAATTAAATATTTGTATTAGATACCATAAGTCGATAGTATTTTTTCATTGCATATACTATTTGATATGAAATATAAAATATAATCATCGTCATTATCAGCTGTAGAGTATCACTAGACATAGGCCTAGCTATATGACATATAGATTTTTCTATAAGACACAAATAGTTTTGTTCGAGCGGGTTAATGCTCTGACTACACGAAAGCAAAGCTGTGTGCGACAGGCTTTATAGTCCCTGATGTAGATTGTATTTTTTGCTTAACGAAGAACAAAACTGCTTCGTTCTGTCTAGTTCTGTTCAGCTTTACTAGAGTGGGCCTTAAGTCGTCTAACCTCATTTCACGTAATAAGCGAAGATGCGATCTCAATCGAGTTAGTCTGAATGCCTTATTGCTTATTAATCATGCGTGAGATTAATTGAGATTCATGGCATTGGTATCCAATGAGTGAGCCATTTCAATCGGTTATTATGGCGTCTATGCATTAAATTAGCACGGTTAAATACAATGTATAATATAACTTATTATTGTTTACTATAAATAATTAATGTAAAAAACTTTTTACAAATGAACTCTTCTTTTATTTCGCCACACAAAAGTTATGCGCATGGTTATTATAATGTATTGGACGAATTATACCGCAGTGAATTTGCGTCAGTCGCAAAATTATCGTAAATGCGTTTCCTATTTGAGTCGGAGAAGTCTAGCGAACATACAAAAATAAAATAGAGAACTTTAACTAAGTAGATACATATATGTAGTGAAAATATTACGCATTACCATCATAAGACGTCTACTGCTCATTTATCCTCGGATTTCCAACAGACTAGCTCGGCTTTGATGCGGTTTGTCTGTCTATACTTTATGAACTTGTCCAAATTAGCGTCTTATGCTACCATTGCCAATATTCGGTCTCTATTCAATATCTTTGCACGGTTATAGCATCAAATGTTTAAGAAAAATGTAGAATTAAGAAACCCAGACAAGTGTTGAATATATTTTTCTGTAAAAGCAATGCAGTTGATTCAGTAGGTACGAATTTATTCAGTAAACAGCGTGGAATAACTTTTGACGGCATCGCGGAAGCTTAATAGTTATTTTTCTCTAAGGGCTCATGCATCATCCCCTTTTCTAAACTTGCTCTTTTATTTATCACAATGTATTATGAAAATGAAGTAGACAGGTCGGCAGGTTTTTTGTTTACTTTAGCGTAAAAGTTTTCTTGAAGTTACTGTTTTCGTAATACACATCAAATGTTTATTTTATACATCTTAAGCTATGTCTACACCTTATTTGTGATCATCATCTTCATGCATAGCCTTCTCCTACTCATATTTGGCATTTCGAGGTGGGTTTTACACTTGTCCAGGTTTCACTTGCAATTTTGATGATTCGATATTGCTACCGAACGATCAACACTTCTTTGCCAACCTAATATCCAAGTATTACGCAGCATCGTACACGATTTCGGTGTATGTAATCGGCTTTTAACCGTTCTTATGGGAGATCTATAGGAGAGGCCTATGTCCAGCAGTGTATATCCTACTGCTGAAATGATGATGACGTTATGAGACCCGACATCGACCCTCCAAATGAATGAAAAAGAACCGAAATATAAAATTAAAGAACTCTGATAATTCTTTCATAATCTATTGCTACAGCAATTTAATCGCGAAACTTGGCCCGCCACTCGAAAGAATAAATTTCGCGAGGCACGGATGATTTAATTAAAGCAATAGTTAATTAATTAATTTCAAGGGAGAGCCTTCGGAAAGGAGCGATAAAATAATTGGACCCGTCAAAATTATGTAAAGCCAATCGGTTGTCTGGTGGATTGATTATTTTGAGCGTTTACTCATTAAAATTCACTTTATTAAAGGGAGATGAGTTATTGGAATGCTTATGCTCTACATATTAGAGTTTTGAGTGTGTTAAGTTATATCTTTCAATTAAATAAAATCACTCAGAGCTTAACCTTGCAAAAGAGTCATTATTATACGTGTTCAATATTTTTGATAATCTAACTGACGGACTAATTGTAATAATGATTTTTTTACCTAGTCATCATGACTTTTGTACAAGTACGTAAGTTACTTACCTGGAATATACTTACTCGTCATGAACAAGCACGAGAACGTCTTATTATTTTTTTATTCCTTAATTTTTTGAATCAATAATTATTTAGTTACAATAAATTATATAATTTATTGTAATATTAAAATAATTATATAATATATAATTACAATATATATTAATCGCAAAAAATAGCATGACCGACTTCAGCCGTGTACACAATTCGCACGGATCGATGTGGCATTTTTCATATTATTGTCGATTTATCAAAAATGGCTCAGCCGGTTTCGATAAAATTTAAATGGGATCAACTTCGAAGTATACTATTTCCAATAAAAAAAGGATTATAGAAATCGAACCACTAGGTAAAAAGTTGTGCGTGGTTACACATATAAAAAAAAAAAAAAAATATAGGCATCGAATCGAGTACCTCCTCCGGTCCGGTTCGTCGGTCAATAAACAAGCAAAGAATCAGTCATTTATAAAATAAACTTCAGGCCAATTATAGATCAATATATGCTATTTTACATTATAAAGCTGCTGTTTTACATTATACCATAAACGACTTTGATGCTCACGTTTGATGCTCGTTTCTTATAATTAATTTCAATATCGTGGTATACTTAAAACGCAGACTATAACAACTACATTATCATCTCTTTCCTCGTATCTAAAAGCAACGAAACTTTCCGCGCAAAAAAGAGCAACACTTACCCACTAAGTACCTTATCACTAACAGATCCGGTAAATCAATTTGCTCGTTCAATCAGTGTATAGTTTAATCAATTTAACGTAAAGAGAATGCCCTCTGGACAGCTGTAACTCTTCTGGACGTTTCGATTAAAACTTCCAACATTCACTCTTCTACGTGTGCGATTACGTATTTATGCAAAACGGTGGGTTTGCTTTGGATGTGTGATCAATATAAGCTATTGTTAAGGGGTTAGTTGCCGCGAATTTAAAATATACAATACAGACTGATGAAAATACTGTTTTTTTTGGTAGAGGTCAGGGAATGCCTGTATGAGGCTGTAACTGCCGATGGACATTTTACGGTTAACGTAATGGTAGTAAAATACTCTTTCTCTTACCTGCACATGGAAACTACTCTTAGTCTTAGAAACTGAGCGCTAGCGTGGCTTTAATAACACACTCACACAAGTCTCTCAACACATTGTAGCCCCCCATATTGTTTTAAATAGCTCTTTATCCATGTCAGAGGTATTTAAAGCTGCAAGAAACTTCAGACATTAGGACTAGCCAGTCTTACTGTTCGGCCTTTACGAACACACTCAGTATTACTATCACTACATAGTATAAAACAAAGTCGCTTCCTGCTGTCTATCCAAAAACTACGCAACGGATTTTCATGCGGTTTTCATTTGCGAAGCCGGGGTGGGTCGCTAGTATGCTAACTAAAAGACATACCGCTGTTCATTTATAAATCTCTATCTCGTCTACATAATACGAGTATTGATGAAAAAGTACCACTTTTTATTTGTCATCCGGTAATGCTGACTGATCCGCTGCTGGGCCTGCATCCATCGTATATTATTCACAAAGTTTTCAGCGCGCTCCGGCCCACACGGAATATTAGAGCATATCTGCTCAGTTTGTCCGGGTGACAGAGCAGTTAGTACAGTAACACTAAGCCAGCTCTAGGACCGACCACAAACATCGCACGCTAATCTTTTATGTATAGAAAGCAAATGATTTTTACGATAAAGCAATTTGTAGGTAAAATATATTGCAACTACAAAACCAGACACTAAATTCTCAAGTGGACAGGAAAGGATGTTTACCAAATTATCAATAAACACTGTTATATAATTCCGACAATGTTGTATTCATGATTACATGTACATTGCACATAATACCTAGGCTATTAAGTACAGTAGATGACATTACGTTTTTGTCAAAAAATAAAAAAAAACCCTTCACACTCATGGCACCACAAACACAGTCAATCCTGGTGGAGGGCACTAAGATTGACTGAGACGGGGGTGCCACGGAATTCACACATAAGCATTTTTCACACAAATCAAGAATATATTTAGTTATATTCATTAGCCAAGTACCTGTAATAGTTGGCAGATGTACAAACAACAGTGATGTATAAAGATCTCAATACCACTGTCGTCATTTTCGTTATGATAATATTATCAGTTTTCGTCGTATTATAATTTCTGCATTCATTCGTCGCTACATCGAACACAGCCTACTGGTAATCAACTGCGGCTACCGCTTTCGAATTCATCGCTAACTAAATTGTTTTCGACGTTTTCCATCGGGCCTCGCGCACAGTTATGCGCTTTGTGTCATTGGGTTATTTCCCCGTACGCCAGCTTTATTTGTTTGCGTTGTCGACCCTTTCTGTTAATAACTCAATGATAAACCCGTATTTCTACGCTGGATTTATGTTTGGTGTTTCACCGGTGTATGTGGAATTCACGGCTCACTTCGAAATATTTAAAATACATTGATTCTAAATAGAGATTTAATTCTAAATACAGATTTAATTCAAAATACAGCTTTGAATACGATGTTCCGCAAAGTAATCCCTAATTCAATTAATTAGATTGCGACTATTTTAAATAGCTGATTTCGTTATATTTTTTTTCATTAGGTAAATTGTTCTTTTGTTTATCCGTACTAACTAGTTTTTGACTTGTTACTATTAATAGTTGTTAATATTATGTGTGGTTTGATATGTTGACAAGAAGTACATTTTCCTGAAAATATTGATAGATGAGGTTTATCAATTCCATTTTTGAAATTTTTGTGTATATTTTGCTAAAATTGTATGTGAAAACCTCATTACAACCTATAAAATAAAATATAAACACAATAAATGCAAACTGCTACCGACCACTAATTTTATAAGTCTTTATAGGAGACTATCTATTAATGGGTCTGAGTTAATGATGATACAATTATGTAGGATATTATTATCCACTTTTAAATTAGCCCTTGGAACCATAATAGGTATCATAAAAGCAGCAAGCTCATTTCATAGGTACACAAATTCTGTCTAAATTATTTTTCCAAATAAATGGGTAGATTTCGTCGAAATTAGGATGCCCCTTTCCAAATTATCCTAGCAGATGTCGCGGTTCTCGTGGCCGCCATTAAAACTGTCATTTATTTGCTTTTTTCCTGCAATATAGCCGAATGAGAAATATAAGAGTATACCCTAGTACTCTCGTCTTCAGACATTTTGGTTCATTTGCTACATTATGAGTGTGTTTCGAATTTATGGAATGTTTTAGCTAGTAAAATAATTAGCGTAGGAGTGCATTGTGTGCAGTGTTGTACTGTACCAGTCATTTTATAATCTGCCGTTGACTATAGGCCTACCCAGAAAAAGTGATCGGGCTATAGCACTCACGCTGGCCAAGTGCGGGTTGATGGATCTATATACGCCATCGAATTTCTTCTATCAAAAAGTTTGTCTCACACTCAACTTTAGTAAGGCTCTAGTAAGAGGGCAAAATGCGAAGGTGAATCTCATGCTTAAGCTTACTCTAGTATTCCTTTGTACCACGGTCTTCTACATTGCTACAAATCTTGGGCAGAGACTGGACTGTTGTCCAAAGTAAAGGCTAATTCTGATGTCTAAGTTGTCTAAGCTAAGCGGGTCTGCTCCTTGTCATGCTTTGTGCTTATAACAGACAAACAGACAGGTGTTTGGGTTCGGGATTAAACATAAAGTTTAGAATGACTATTACTTAATCATAACTTGACTAGAATATAAAATACAGGAAACACAGTTCCGTTTTTAGACGTTGAAGCTAAGTTGTATCTCATGGAAATTCCTAGATAATCCTAAAAAATTAAAATGTTGTCGATATTTTAGTAAAATACTATTTGCACAGATAATAAAGTTCCTATTATTTTGTACCGATTTCCAAAACGGAGGAGGTCTATGTTCATCTGTATGTATTTTTTTCTGTATGTTCTGCGATATTTTCGCCAATTGTGAACCCATTTCAAAAATTCTTTTTTAATTTAAAGGGGTATATTTTCAAGGTGGTCCCTTATATATAACGATAAAATCGGCCGAGCCGATTTTGATAAATCTTCAATAATGTACGATCGATTCGTGCAAACAATTGGAATTCTGTTCACAGTGGAAGTCAATGTTGCGATTTTTTGTGAAAAATAATTACCTATTAGTTTCTCATTAGCTTGGATTTTTAGAAGTTCTTCAACTCTCAAATTTTGATAATATTTTTGATTTGTTCCAGATTGGCGTAACTATGATGTCCTGCCCGTTGCCGATGCCGATGTTGCCGACGCTGCATCCACAGCCAACGTTAGCATCGGATTTTCCTATTCACATTGGCATAAAGGTGAGTTTTATATGACTTTCTAGAGAACCAATATATAGATATAACTTGTCAAACTGACTACTGTCCCATATTTATCACCATCTAATAAATAAAAAATATACAAATGCAGATAAAAATTAATTTATTGATAAATAAAAATGTTAACTTTAAACTATAATACGTTATAGTGAATACGTAGGTACAATATGTATTTCATTTTAGCTTAGAAAATATAATCTAATTAATTTTTGGTTAGTATTTATCATTTCCGTATTTTCAACGGGATTTAGGTTTGAAGTTCGAAATATGTATTCTACAGTGATTCTTCACAATAGTTACGGTGCATACACATTATTTATCATAACAGATTATAAAACATTGTTATACCTATGTATAACATGTTTCAGTAACGTGGACATGAAACGTCTTGTTATAATAAGTTATATAACATGTTACTTAATCTGTACGCACCCTCAGGCAATTTATAGAGCTTACAGATGATTCCAAAGCATAGCAAGCAAGCGTGCGCATAATATAAAGCCATTTTGCCAATTTCCTGTTAACGCTTGGTATTATATAGCACTTTGCCGTTAACATATTTTTCTGTTCAAGATTGATGACACCGTCATCGGATTTAGAGAGCCCGCACGAACTGCAGTTTATTTTTTATTAAAATAGTTCCAAGATAGAAACCTATCAAATAACGATTCCACAATTACCTTATTCAAAAGTAATTTTGCGTAGCTGTGAATGATGCAATTTGTTTTTAAATTCTTTATCACAAAATTTAAACACTTCACATGTAACGTAAAGCAGAACTAGCTTGTAGGGAAAACCTTTATAAAATAAAACCGGACAAGTGCAAGTTAGGCTCGCACACCGAGGGTTCCGTACAAATCCAGAAAATTTCACAAAATTGGGAAGTAAGTTGTTAAAATCTCCATACTATAACTATCGACAAAAAAGTTTTTTTTTTTTCACTTTTCTTGTCATAAGTCGAAAATTACACATTGTTAAAATAATTAAAACCTGTTTTAGCATGTGCTAATTTTTTTTGATATGATATTTTACACGATACGATTTACGCACTTTGAATTTTAAGCCCATATTTTGTGAATTCTGAAGCCCTATTTTTTTGTGATTTAAATAAAAATGTTCAGTTTACAGATTTATTCCTATATGTGTACTCAAAAACAATGCTTCTCGCCAAATTTCATAGTTCTATGTCCACGGGAAGTACCCTGTAGGTTTTGATTTTGATGAGTGCCAAAATATGCGGTTTTTTACGACATAAACGGCTCTATCTTCTTTATATGATAACTAAGAAGTTTTTCTTTTACACAACTGTAAGAGATCATAGATATACGTATACAGTTTAAATTTCAACTCGATATCTTTACGCGTTCCCGAGATAAAGAGTCTTGACATACACACAGACGGACAGACGGACAACAAAGTGATCCTATAAGGGTTCCGTTTTTTCCTTTTGAGGTACGGAACCCTAAAAAAACAAAATAACACTTCTAGATGTAATTTTAAAATTACTGAAACACCAAAATAGCCAGTGATTATGCAAATCCTAGAGATTATACACTCACGGGCAAACATTAGTGTTTTTTGATGGCTGATTGGCCGTAAGCCGATTACGGACACCTGAAAATACTGGCGCGTAAGCCGATTGCTCGGCATTAACTGATTTTACATTAAAATATTGTGTATGATGGGATAATAAAATGAAAATTCTCATTTCGATATTGAGATTTTAAAATTATTTTCCGTAGGTAACAAAAGTATTGTTTTAAGTAATTGAATACCTGAGCCGTGTGTTAACCGTTATAAGGTGTAAAACATTTGAAATAAGTTGATCATTGTTAGAGCTGTTTCTGTAAATTAATCTCCCATAGAGTATTATAAAAAAATGTATACGCTACCTGTCATCTCCATCCTAAGGTTGCCTGGCAGAGATCGCTTTCAGCGATAAGGCCGCCCATTGTTCCACTGTTTATGTATATTTGTTCCTTCTATTTGTTTATTTCTTTGTATCCAATAAATAGTTTTTTTCTATCTATATATCTATCATAGAGTACAAGAATTCGTTATTTAAATTTATAAAATACTAGCAACCCGCCCCGGCTTCGCATAGGTGTACATATAAACCTTCCTCTTTAATCACTATCTATTAAAAAAACCGCATCAAAATTTGTTGCGCAATTTTAAAGATTTATATCTTACATAGGGACAGACAGAGGGAAGCGACTTTGTTTTATACTATGTAGTAATAGTAAAGTAATAAAATCAGATAAGTATATAACCTAATAGAGGTATCTTACTACGAGCAGGAATGCATAGTCAAGCTACAGTTCTATAAGGTACGAGGTAAAATCCAATTAATTATTTATAGATGCTTTTTAAAACAATTTGTGAATGAAGCTGTACAAATATGAATTTGAACTTTATAGAGTAGGAAATTCGTCAAGGCCGGACCTGAGTTGCGCAGCGCGGAACAACACTGCGGCCCCGCAAAAGCGTAGTAAATAAAATATTATATTTGTAATTTATGGTGCATATCACATTAGTGTGGTGATACCCGTCGCTGTGCGACTCAGCCCAGCGTAGTTTTTTCCAAGAAGATATATCGAGCGCAGTGTCGGTCAGATGCGGTCCGGCCTCTATAATACAAATCAGTTCTTAGGATCCGCGCGGATAGAGAAACGAGTATCAATATTTGAAATGAACTTCTTCCAATTACCTTCGCAAGTTTAAGGCAGTCTTAATTTATAAGTATTGATTTGCAGACATCTTTAATTAGTTTCCAGTTTTGAGATGTTCCCCTCATTTATTATGTGCCGAGTTCTGGCGGAATTGTGTTTCCGTTACGGATTCTAAAGAAAATTCATTATTTACTTTTGATTGATGAGGTATTAGAGTTTGCTTTTATAAGGAACCCACTTCTTGGATAGTTGTTTGACAGGTGTCTGTCTTACAGTCATACCCTCTTTGTTTTTGAGAGTATATTTTATTATTAAAGATTTGAGATAGGATCCATAACTATGGATTAATTTAAAGTGTGCGGTTGTTTTTGGAAAGACAGGAAGGTTTGGAAAGCTATA
Source organism: Hypomecis punctinalis (assembly GCA_949316475.1). Classification (NCBI taxonomy): domain Eukaryota; kingdom Metazoa; phylum Arthropoda; class Insecta; order Lepidoptera; family Geometridae; genus Hypomecis; species Hypomecis punctinalis. The sequence continues at coordinate 9,246,979 of OX438800.1, forward strand.
GAGGCATTTGTCGAAGGACAAGCTCGGGATAAGGACACCAATCACCACTAGTCATAAAATTGTAATTTAACTCAGCAATAAAGGTAGATAGATATAAGTGAGAGTTTGGCTACTAACTCACCTGATCAACTAGTGCTGGAAGATAAAGGACACAGACTGAGATACCTTTTCACTCTGGCTTTGAAATTTTTTATATTATATACTAGTTTTTACCCGCGGCTTCGCTCGCATGATATTTTGATTTTTGTGCTATCCCATGGGAACCCTTTATTTATATGGGATAAAAAGTAGACTATGTCACGTTCCGTCTTTCAAACCCGAGGCCCTACCTTAACACTCTTAATAAAGGAAGTGGAAAATCCAAAAAAAAAAACAAAAAACAATTTGACGGTTGTTCGATTCGACTGTTGATTTTTTTTTTGACATTTCTTGAAGCGCACTCTAGAATATCTTCTCAGAGTTCTCAAATCTTACTAAAGACTTATCGTTATATTATGAAAAATTTACGCAATATCATTATTATTTATAGCCTATGTGTTATTTTGATAAATAAGCTATATTATTGCAAAGTTTCATCTCAATCCGTTCAGTAGTTTTTGCGTGAAAGAGTAACAAACATCCATCCATCCATCCTCACAAACTTTCACGTTTATAATATTAGTAAGATATCTCAAGGAACAGGGGAGTCGGTAGTCTGTTCCATTTATTGACCGACGAAACGGAGAGAAGGTTCTCAATTCGACGCGTATATATTTTTTTATGTATAACCACGCATAACTTATTACATAGTGGCCCGATTTTGATAATTATTTTTTTATTGGAAAGACTATACTTAAAAGTTGGTCCCATTTAAATTTTATCGAAATCGGCTGAGCCATTCTTGATGAATCAACAATAAAGTACGAAACTCTACATCTATCGGTGCGAAATATTCGCGAATTCTGTATACGCATTTTTTGCGTAAAATAATTTATTTTTTATATTATTTATTTCACTAAATTTACAGCATCGTCTCAACATACACGCACATAAACATAAACTAACTAACTACTGTACTGGATACTGCTAGCCTAATTTGTAGTGCGGCGGATGTGGTCCCTAACTAGGTAAATTTACGAATGATAAACTCGAATATTTTCTGTGTCTGGGCAGTAAAGAGTAGATAAATCGATCTTCTCCTCAATCTTCTTAAAAATTATCCATTCCGAGGTTGCCTGGGAGACAGCGGTTTAAGCAAAAAGGCCGCCAGTCGTCGTTCCAGTTTTATAGACAATATACAGTTATTTATTGAGACAAAACAAAATTAAAGAAGCATCATACAACCAATGAGATTTATCTACTTCAAATTTATCCTAAGATAATTAATAATTTTCGCGACCTCAGCGTATGTTGGTTATGAACCAACCAGCTACTTTCTCTGTTACGCTATGTTCTGACTTATATCGGTGTGATCTATAAACAGCATATTATTTATCCACCAACATGAAATTAAATCCACCAACCCGCACTGGGCCAGCGTGGTGGATATGGCCCAATCACCCCTCGTGGGTAGGTCTGCATCCTGCAATGGACTATTAAAAAGGCTGGTACAGTACAGTATATTATTTATCCATCTCCTTTTACAAAAGTGACGTGCATAGAGCATTTTAAAGTTTTGTTTCTACTTTTTACAAAATGTTCATAAAAGATCGAGCTAAAATAGCACCTGCATTTGAATTACATATTGTTCGAGTAAACAGCACGCGCTTTCAACGTCATTCAACATTCGGCACAAAGAACAAAGGGAAATTGACGAGTATGGCATTGACAAAGAACCTGTGAAATAAGCTCAAACACTTTGGATTTTTTCTGTGGCAAAGCTTTTTGTTTTAAAATACTGTACAGTACCTCATTGCTGAAAAGGGCTTATTCGCGAAGGCGGTTTAATAATAATCACCAAAGTTAAGCAACATTCGGCACGGTCAGTATTCGGATGGCTGACCGCGGGAGACATTAACTGGGCGCTACCGTGGCTTGGATGACACGTTAAATTGTAGGCCTCTGTTATATTAACCGTTAGCGATGTCAGAGGCCTTCAGGTGGCTCAAAAACTCTGACACCAGGGCTGGCCACACGGCCTATACGAATTTACTTTAATAATACTTAATACATAAAATATTTATTATAAAGAATTTATACTACTCTGTACTAGTAAGACACGCGTGTCATAGATATCTGACTTATCAAAATGAACAATTTTTAAAATGGAATTTACCTTAAATTCGTAATAAAGTCATGTATTCCGTACATTCGACAAATTATATGGAACAGTTATTTTGTTAAATCCAATCTTCATATATTTGCTATATGAAGATTGGCAATTATTTACTAAAAGTTTTATCTTGATCTCCCTTAAGAGTTTTTGCGTAAGTTATCATTAAACCAGCGCAAAAGCTCAGTGAAAAATACCGTATAAATTGCATATTTTAGAATTAACAAAGTTGAGACAGACAAAAGTCCTTTTGACTATATATCTTACTAAAATCAACTCATTTCTCATGTCACAACAATGTATCATTAGTGTCTCGACGTCAATACCATCTCATAATGATTAGCCTACGCTGTTCCAAACAATAACGATAAGAGAAGCGTAGCAAGTCTACGAGGCTACGGGGCTTCCGTAGCAAAACTCGTAGCAGCGGGACACACGTAATGAGCACTGATATTGTACCGCTCAGCCGGCGGCCGCCCGGGCCTCTATAAATTGGTTTCATGCATATTTATTTATTCAAATATGTATGAATTGAAATCTCGGCGACCACTGAAATATGGCACCCGCCTACGAAAATTGAATCAACAGGGTGAACTATATTGACACGTGCATTAAGTAATACCGAATGGGTACAGCGGAGGACCTTTGATATACTAATTAATCCATTTGTAACGTTAGATGTGATGGCACAAAGTCGTGAAATTGAGTGTACTGAAATATTAGGAAGATATGTTCTCGAATGTTTGGAAATGTTTTATTGACCGAGCGTAAGCAAGGTCTCAGAGTCTACTGGGACGAGCCGGCAATTGTATTGTCAAATGTATGTTTGTATGTATATTTATTTTGTTCGACGATTACTCAAGTACTGCTAAGACGATCTCCATGAAATTTAGCATGCACGTAGTTTATGTTTAGTTCAGTGGTTGCGAAGATACGAGGATCGTGGTAAAAGGAGTCAAAACGGCGCCACTTTCTGCGGGAGTTGCGGATGACTATTTCAAACATTTCACCGAAAGTTCACCTATCTACCTATGTCTTTCAACATTTGTTTATAATAAATCGCTAACTTTCATACAAAAATTGTTACATTTTTTTTAAATTCCACTATATATTTATGATATAAAATAGGCATAGCGCGAGGTCCAAGTCCGGGGCAGACTACTACTACTTACTATTTATACATGAAACTTATGTATAAGTAAGCTAAAGCCCTCATGGCGTAGTTTGACTAGGTATTTCTTAGCGTTTATCGAAATTAAGCAACGATATGCACGGTCAGTATTTGGATAGTCGATGGTGCCGCCGGTGGCATTTACAACCGAGCGCTGCTGTAGCTTGGATGAGACGTTAAATTGAAGGATTTATTTGTAATCTGAAAACAGACCGTACGGACAACAGAGAGACGTACGTCGGTGATTGGCAAGAAACCAGAATATGAGCACTACATATAGTAACATAGTAACAACTGAAACATATTATTTGGCTGCAGCGCAAGTACTGCGGTTTTATTAAAAGCTTTTAACTTGCAATGTATGTATGTGTATATGAATGTGTGTTAGCATGTCTGTTCGGGTGGAATCTTTGAACTCAATTTTGAAGTAGACATCTTCATTTTGTTTCAGTTAGCATTTATTTATAAATAAGCAACCGAAGTGCTCTAGAATTTTTTTTTGGTTGAATCATGAATGTGGTTTTATTTACGTTATGTCATTGGTTCGAGCGTATATGCTGAGACTAAAAATAGCCAAATGACAGCCAATTGCATGAAAGTAAAATTTTCTGATTCTTGAATTTTAGATCAGATGTAGTCAAAGTACCGCCTAATGCCGAAATCAAAATCCATGGCAGAATAAATCCTATAAGGATAAAAATATTAATACGTTATAAAAACATTAGAAAAGGTAGTTTACTTTATCTACGAAAATAAAGTAAGTTCTTACGTTTTATTTTGTCTCGGTCATGATAAAGTACTAGGAGAGCAGAACAGTGTAGGAAATTGATGAGCACGTATGGTGGAAGCGATGCGGAAAGCTGTCGGTGCATACCTGCAGCTAACGCCTGACAGGAACATATTGTAAGCGCCTTGGATGCCTTGATGTATCTCAAGTACTTATTTAAGCAAGTCAACAATATTACTGTAGCATACTATATAAAATACTTAAATTAATTTATAAAATATTTGAAAGATAACTGTACCAGCCTTTTTAATAGTCCACTGCAGGACGTAAGCCTACCCACGAAGGGTGATTGGGCCATATCCACCACGCTGGCCCAGTGTGGATTGGTGGATTCACATACGCCATCGAGTTTCTTCTAAGGGCGTACGCAGGTTGCCTCACGATGTTTTCCTTCACCGAAAGGCCAGTGGTGTGAAATTCCGTACATAAATTCCAAAGAACTCATTGGTACTACGGGACCGGGGATTCAAACCCACGACCTCACGATTGTAAGGCGGGTGTCACTACCTCTTGACCACCACGGCTATAATTAACGTAAAAGATAACGATAAGATCAAAAAGCTCCCGATCATATATTTTATTCAAAGAACAATCAATAACATCAGCTTTCAGACAAAAAAAAACTGCATCGAAATCGGTCTCTTTGTTTGCCATAGATTGCCATAGAATTCTAAGACGAGAATAAAGAATATAATAAATATAATCTTACTTCTTGGGGCAACCAAGAGATCGCAAAAATTTCCCTTTCCGTATATTTTTTTTTAAAACCTTTTTTTTTTCTATGAAACAGTTGAATGTTTTTCTATTTCAGGATTGGCCTCTTAGTAAAAGTTTAGCAACTTGATGTACATACTAAAATCGCCTGTAAGAGGTAGTCCGTTACTTGGCAAAAAAAACCATGTATAATATTTAAAATTATTGGCAACTACCAATGTATTCTAATATACTCAATTAGACAGATATTCAATAACCAATATTTTAATTGATCCAATGATATCTTAGAACAGATATATGAATTCTTCGCGTTCTTAGTCTTATTGAGGAATTGTGGAAACCATTTTTCCTTGTAATTCGATCTTATTACGATTTCCCGATAAATGTTTGTTTGTAATGTTTGTTATTATCTGTATCAGATAATTTATGGTAATCGGAAACGAGTTTCACAATGAACCATGTTATTGTAGCCAGAAAGTTGATTTTTTAATTGGCGTTTTTTTACTTTGTTTCTGTTCTACATGTCCACCTTCAGGCTGTACAATGTACATAGATTAGATAAAAATGGACAGAGTTTCCGGAAGTTGTTGATTTGGGAATTTTTGGGATGAATTGGCTGTATTTTTTGTAAATACGAGTACAGACCAATCAGGCCATAGCAACAAGGTGGTTGACTAATGTTTTTTTCTCTGAATAAAAAATATATTTTATGACGCCATATTAAAAAAATATATATTTACACGTATATTGAAAATTGATGTCACGGGGGTATACCGTATGTAATACGAGTACGTGTATTATAACGTCGAAATATTTTTCAGTCCACAGAGAATTCTAGGGCTACACTAAAAAGAGATTGAATCGTGTCCACGGAGCCGGCCTAGTTGCGGATTGGTTGATTCATATACGTCATCAGGTGTGTTCATCTAAAGATTATTTTATTTTTATTTATTTCGAATAGGTTTGCGTTTGACTACACACTGCCTGATGTTAAGCAGATGTGCGGTCTAGGGTGTAGATGATGATGATAAGATGCACTACACATCAATTTTGATGCACTACTGCACTCCATGCATCAAAATTAACTTGGCAGTTCTTCTATGTCTATCATCATAAAATAAGCCATTTTAGTACTTAAAACATAACCTGTTAAATTACAATGATAGGCCCACTTAAAATATAATCGGGATCTCGTTTTACAAGCCACAACCGACCGTGACAAAATATTGCCATTTTACCATTTATGCGTCCCTTCCATTATAAAACAGATAAGCGGAAGAAAAAGCCATGAATTAATAACGAAACAAAACGGTACGTATTACCAATAATAAATTAGTTATTAACATCACCGCCTCAGAACAAAAACCTGTAGATACCTAACGCGTGAAATCAGTTAAGGGCTCTTCTCACAAACAATATGTACAGAATTTATTTAGTTATTTAGTAATATTTATTATCACAACAAAACTTATAAAACATCAAAACTTAATTCTAAAAACTATAACTATTAAAATTAACCTACTTAAAATAAAAACTAATACTAAATACTAAAACTTATATTACTAAAATAAAACTAATCTAAAAGACCCGGGGCAGAGGGTAACGTGGCCAGAATGCTGGCGGCGTTGCCTCGTTGAATCGATATGCTTATTACTATAATATAATTTATTTAGTACACAAAACAGAATACTATGCTTACAATACTAATACAAAACAGAATACTATGCTTAGACAATAATATGCTTAAATATTGGATTAGAACTGTCAAAATCAAAAATCAAAACTTTATTACACATTACAAAAAAGAACACATTACAAGGAAAACACTATAAATATGTTTTTAAACGTCTCAGTGTAAATGTAAAGTCATGGTAATAACATAACATTGTTACGATTCTAGTCATGAACCACAAAATTATGCCCCATCCTAAAATCTTTTTAGGAAACCACTTTCCTGAAAGTATAAAAAATGCCATTTAGGAAACCAGTTTCCTAACCCCGGTTTCCTAACCGGCCGAAGCCTTTGAGATGACAGAAATCACGCACCAATTCGAGCAGTGGTAAATCAGTCCATCTCTGTCAGGATACCTCGATCGGCCGTTGTACTTCTGTTACTCTGCGATCACCGCACACAAAAGGCAATCCCTGAATAATAGATTTTTCATTAACATAACCGACTCAAGTAACTTTAACTTTAAATTAAATCCCTTACCATTCGACGGCTGGGAGAGTTCATTTTAACCGTAAATTAAACAAAAGGGTTAATGTGTTTTCACATTTATTGTGTAATATTTAGTAACGTGAAACCATATTTTGGATGTATCATTGGACAGTTTTTTTTGGGTAATCCATTTGCAACGGCTATCGATCTACTGTAACTATATCCATTGGTTTCTGAACTAGGCTATCGCGAATTTAGAAACTTCAAAAAGAAGAAAAACCAGTCTGATTATATCATCAAAAAATGCATTTCTTTATTTCAAGCAAATACCCAAATACCTGGAACAAAAAATAAATATCATATTTACCAATTACTTACTTTAACAATTCGTCGACATGTAAAAAAACCGGACAAGTGCGAGTCAGGCTCGCACACTGAGGGTTCCGTACAAACACTGTTAAAATAATTAAAAACCTGTTTTAGCATGAGCTAATGAAGTTCTTTTATATGATACGAGTACCTTACATGATACGATTTACTCATTTTGAATTTTTAACCTATATTTTGTGGCGCAATTTTTTGTGATTTAAATAAAAATCTACAGTTTTCAGATTTATTCCTATATGTGTACTCTGAGACAAAGCTTCTCGCTAAATTTCATAGTTCTATGTCAACGGAAAGTACCCTGTAGGTTTTGATTTTTGTGAGTGCGAAATATGCGGTTTTTTACGACATAAACGGCTCTAACTTTATTAAACGATAACTGAGAAGTTTTACTTTTATACAACTGCAAGAGTTCATCGATATACGTATACAGTTTAAATTTCAACTCGATATCTTTACGCGCTCCCAAGATAAAGAGTCTTGACATACACACAGACGGACAGCAAAGTGATCCTATAAGGGTTCCGTTTTTTCCTTTTGAGGTACGGAACCCTAAAAATAGTCAAAAATAAAATTCTAAATTATAAAAATTTATATAAAAATGAATGAGTATTATATCAGTCTTTTTATTGGTGTGCAGTTGGACTATACAAGTATAGGTAAATAGTCTCTGTGATTAATGTTTGTGCAAAAAGAAAAGCGTCGTAGGTGAGGTCGCCCGTGTGTCATTTTACTAACTTTGTTTCGTTGACAACACTGCTCTGTCGTTGCTAGTACAACTAAAAGTGTTTGATACTTGGTGTCTACCAATTCTGTTTTCATCAGTACTCGTGTCTACTCAGTATAGTCGGTACCTTGGCTGCTGATTAAAATCTTATTATTAGTTCACCGTAACGCCACGACGGTTTTCATTTTGCACATACTCTAACAGAGTTGTACAATCTGTATAATTATCTTCTTTGTTAACAACTTTAACAATGGGACCAGCTCAGAAAAAAAAGAAAAAAAAATCCCGCGTTTAAGGTCTAATCCCATAGGAAAAGTTGTTGGCTATGATAAGTATCAAAAAGTAGATCTATCAAAAAATTAATAGAAAGAGCAAATGACCCAAGGGCTGGTGCTTACCTCGGTCAAAGACTTAGCCTTGCTATCCAATTGGGTAATGTCACCAGCCTCTTAGGTACTTTGCCCGCGGACAGCGACCTCAAAGCAGTTTTTTATTTATAATGTAAATATACCTATACCCTATAAAATGTAATTGTTTTAAACATACATTTTGTTGTTTTTTAAGGTTTATTACAATAAATAATGATGGGTATAAAATAATATGCCTCTTTTTGCAAAGCAACACATTGCAGGCTTACTCTCTAAGAGCAACTTACGTTTCATATATTTCCTACCAAAATAGCAAATAACAAATAGAAAACAGCGATCGCATCGCGCCTACCGTTAACTCTAATCCGTGCTTTGTTTGCCACTCGTTATGTCTTATTTGTACCACGTACAAACCTTTATTTCACCCGCGCCCTTAAGGATAAAAGTTTTCTAATAAAGGGTCTCTCCCAATAGCTAAGTTTTCTGTCGTTGTTACCGCTTATTGCCTACAGGTGACAATTGATGGCTATAGCTCTTTTTAACTGACTTGGAAACTTTCCCTGAGCCTAACAACACTTACAAACCACGCAATATTACGACGTTATTGTGGACATTGTGGACAATTAACAAAGTTGCTATGTGAAGTTCAGAAAATATTATTTTTAGAGTTTTATTTTTGTGAATTAACAGTAAAAATCCGCCGTGACTTCAGAATTCAACATGCAAAACTGACTAGCAGTTTGGGTTTACGTCTTGATGCTTTACTAATTTTCATAGAGTAACAGGATTCCAATAGAATAGAAAAAGTTTAGTTGTCCAAACCAGTTATTTTAAAATTGGTTGCCTATGTTTATCTATTTCGCTTTGGTTAATATCCAAACATATAGCCTGTTAGCTACAAAACCCTACATAGAAAGTTGAAAGCTTTGACAAAAACATTGCAGCAATAAAAACTTCGGAATGATTGTATTCAATTCAAAAATTTTTTGTGAGATTCATCTCCAATGAACATAGAAATGAAACAGTTTTTGCTATGTATATTTCAATTTAAAACAAATGGGCTGTCACATCGCTTTAGGCGTTTCATGTTCTGATAAAAGTGTACGCAATCAACTGTAAGCAATATTCTTTAAATCGATGGGAATTGTTTGGATTTTCGACCGAGCCTAAAAGTTGTACCTACTATAGAGTTCTGTCTCTCAATGTACTGTATCAGTCCACTGATGAACATTGGTCTACCCCGAACAGCCATAATCACCACGCTAGCCTAATGCAAATTGAAGTAATCGGCCAAGTGCGAGTCGGACTCGCGCGCTAAGGGTTCCGTACGCAGGAAGCCCCCCTTAAGATATTTTATTTAAATGTAATTAATTATTTTACAAGGGAATACATAACTTAATATTCTGTGAATATTTCAAACATTTTCCTATTGCCGTTATTAACATTGAGCATAAAAATCACGTTTTTTGTATGCCCCCCTTAAATATTTATTTTATTTTAATTTAACTATTTATTTTTAAAGTAGATATTTAACTACATGTATATTGTGTAAATATTTCAAGCATCTACCTGTCACCGTTAGTAATATCGAGCGTAAAACGGATAAAAATTCAGGTTTGTTGTATGGGAGCCCCCCTTTTTGCTATTTTTAGGATTTGTTGTCATTGCGGCAACAGAAATATGTCATTTGTGAAAATTTCAACGTCCTAGCTATCACGGTTCATGAGATACACCCTGGTGACAGACAGACGGACAGATAGCGGAGTCTTAGTAATAGAGGCCCCTTTTTTACTCTTTAGGTACGGAACCCTAAAAATCACCCATATTGTTATGTCAGTGTTTCCATATTTCAAAACATATAATGGGCCCTGATGTATATGTCGCAGGCAATTTGTATGATTCCGCCGTTTACATACGGCGTCGTCAGTTTAAAAACGCTCGCCGTTATGTAAAATGCCGAAGGCAAAATGACAACTCATTCAATTGTAATAATTTCAACGTCGGTTGTAGTTTTAGGGTGTCCATGACAAAACACACTTCAGAAAAATCAGATTGACAGATAAAAATTTTGGACAGTTCAAATCAATCAGATCGATTATAATCTCGAGATATAGTTCGTTTAACGGTTGGAGTGTACGAAAACGAGTGTGCGGCACTGAGCTTAAACCGCGATCTTCGGAATGCGATGGGATGGGTGTATAGTATATGGGTGGGGAAATACTGACATTGACTTTTACACCAGGATAAGTGAACCAAACTTAGTGACCTTAAGTAAAACTTATATAAAGTTTATAGGTTAGGTTAGGTTTGAACAGTGACAACAACGCGCGAGCCGAGCGAGCGAAGCGAGCGTGCCGCGGTAGCGGCCGGCGAAGCGCCAGAAACAATATGTCCTTATTACGAGTTCAGGACCTTCCGTTAAATATGTATACTCTAACATTACCTAACCAACATAAGCACTTATCTAAGGTATTTCGACTTCAATTGGTCAGGTTAGCCTCTTTTGATATCCTCTGACCATTTTTTAACTATGGTCGATATGCAACAATCGGAAGACTCCTGCACATTTCAGGAGTCCTCGGAACACCAGATTCTATGGACACCTTAGCATTTTTTAGGTACCGAAAAACCTTGAAAGTTGTTCGCGGCGTGTTTATTGCTTTCGTTTAAGAATCGTAACTTTTTTTTAATTCACTATAATAAATGTCTTTAAAATCACAAGTATTTTGCGAAAAGCCTTTTGTACACGTGGTATTTTCAATATTTTCTTGGCTCATAAAACCACTACTTGACGCCATTTTGTTTGTTTTGATCATCAGCGACGCGCGTGGTAAGAAACAGAACTAAATACTTCAATTTGCCTCGGCATTATGTATACGGCGTTTTAATTGTCAATCAAATATTTCGGCATAATATAAAATGCTAAGGCAATATACATTTTGCCTTCGGCATTATACATAACTGCGAGCGTTTTTAAACTGACGACGCCGTATGTAAACGGCGGAATCATACAAATTGCCTGCGACATATACAACAACCTACCCGAATACGTCACTTTAGCTCCAAGCTTCCTAAGTTTTAAAGCACGACTTCAACGTTGGCTAATTGAGCAAGCATTCTATAGCTACGAAGAATTCTATAGACTTTGAAGTTGAATTTTATTTAATTGATCTTGTGTATTTAAATCCATTATTTTATATTAGTGAACCATGACATGTAAATCACCTTTATGAATAAATGACTATGACTATGACTAACAATCTAAGGACAGATACAGGAAGCTGTTTTCACGATGTCATAATGTGATAGAAAAGTAAATACACAAAAAAACATCGCCATCCTTGGACAGCCGAGTAAAAATAAAGTACCACGCCGTAACTCTACCGCGGGTAACGAACTCTCATCATGTGAGGCTACGAAAATACTGACAGTCTCTTTTAGATTATAAAATAATATTGCTTCAACGTGGAGTTTCACATTTTCGGAGTAAAAATTGATATATTTTACGTTAAAAGCGAGGGTGTCCTCCCTAATTAATTTTTAACACTGTGCACCCCGTAATTGGGGGTTTGCGTGTCACTAACACTTCTCGTTTTACGGGCAATTTGGAATCGCCTACGGATATTTTTGTACCTACTGCCGGCGACGCAGGTTGGGGAACAATATTCGCTGCAGCTTTTAGTTGTTTTTCGTTCACTATTTACGTTTGTGTTGTACCTATCTTTGAGTTATTAAACTGAAATATAAACCCACAAGGTAGACATTAAGACAGCGGGATTGCGCTGGATGGAATCCGCTTCCAACCGGTCTAATTGGACATCTAGCCTATGTAAATATCTATCAAAATATCTACTCGTATCAATGAACGCGACGACGACTACTTCTTCACATATAATCCAAATATAGCACATAAATCTTCAATATTTGTTGTTCAATAATAGTACTTAAAGTTTACTTCAATATATTTAATAACCGAATGATATAATAGGTTACTAAAATATTTTCTTTTGCAAAATATGCGGATTTCGATGTATCGTTTGCATCAAGAGCATAATGTATTAGACTGCTTTTGTATAATTCCGCCCTTAAAAAATTGTAGGTAAGTAAGTATATTGCTTATTTATTTTTGATTATTTCAATTATTATTTTATTATTAATTAGTATTCCAATTGTATTAGTGATTAATAATTATACATTGTTGACATGTTTATTTTTGAATGATTGTGCAATGATAATAATTTAATCATTTTGTATTTTTTGAATTTTAAATAATGAATTTTAATCTTCACTGGTTGTATTTTTACGATTGTAATTATTATTGTTATTATTAATCCAAATATTATTATTAATGCTATGGATAATGGCTTGTAACAAAATGTTATCAATAAATTGATTATACTCGTAATTATGATTATGTTACGTACAGGTACAATATATTCTTGAAAATCAACACTGCTTCTTGCGGCAGTGATTACATACTTATTGGACCATTGAGTCCTCGGGGGCCCAGAGCTTATCTATTCATATCAGTCTGTATTCAGCGCGGCAATGCGGCAAAACAAATCTTTGCATAAATTTGTGTATAAAAATATAAAGACAATTTAATTGTAATAAATGTAGTACAATCCAGAACATATTACTAGAATGAATATTACAAAGAAATACTACGAGTACAAGTACACTTTATGATACAGTATCTTCGTGTATCGCTTTTGAAAAAAAAATAGAAAATTCCTCAACAACCTGCAACTAATCTATTGCTGAAAAGTTAGACCAAGACTACAAAATTTTATGAAGCTCAAGAAAAACTTGCTCACTTTATATCTAGCTTACGATGTAGCTTAGTGTAAAATACAATGTAACAAGCATTCACACTCGAATAGAGGTTATATATCACGAATGTTAAGGAAAATAAGGGGCTGTATTTTACTGTCGGTGCCAATTAAAAATTGGTTTGTAGAAAAAAAATGTTTTATTGTCTGTTTTGGGGTGAAAGGTAAAACTCAAAGGCTCATTAGGATAAATCAGGTTGGTTTATTATTTAGGAACAAGCTATTCCGGTCGGTGGATATTCTTAATGATACCTACCTAAATATTTGTAATGGGCAAAATAGGCGTCTTCCGATGAATGTATGTAAATACACAAATTCTGTAATAAGTAGTTAAAGTTAAATTTTCATACTCCAAGTACCTACTAGGTTGACACTACAAAACGACCTATAGTAATTTAATGTGGTGTTAAAACAACGCTACTACCGCTTAGTAATTAGTCTTTCAATACGTTTTGAAAGTGCGATCGTTTCATAGTTCGATATTCTACGAGAAAGCCATACTATATTATTATAAACCATACAATACTATTCATCTTCAGTAATTTTTAACCTTCAATAAACGTAAGTAGGAACGAATAAGACAACCTCTCAAAGACGTAGGCCCTTAAAAAGCACGTTCAATACAAGATTACAATTTACCTGTATATAAAACTCGGCAAAAACTTTATGTAGGTAACATTAATACCATGTTGCTATGCGTAATAAAATTCCGAGAATATTATTTCCTTAACAGAGTTAATTTTACCTTGACAAACTTCTACGAAACTGACTAAGAAATTAATAGTAAAATATTCACGAGCTCTACCTTCGTCACCAATTAAAAAGAAAACTAAAGCTAGGCGAGTGTCGAAAATGTCCGGAAGTTGCCGGACGGCCAGACTTCCGGCAATTTAGCCGCAACCGGGCCGTTTCCGGCGAAGACGGCCTAATCCGGCGTGATTAAGTAAACGGCTTGATAGAGTTGTTCTTCGCCGATAAGATTGTTAACATGTTTGCTATTAAACCTGTTGGTTCGTGTTTGGGGTGTTTTTGGATTAGCTTCCGGGAAGTTCAACCTTGATACCCAGCATAGTAGGATAGTAATGAACGATGTTTTCGATTTAACCACTTAGGTGTTCTGGATTTTTCCGATGCTAAATGATAGAGAGAAACAAGATATTGCCGGTGGCTTAGAACCTTTTAAAGCCCTTAGATGTTCTTCCGTTTATCTGTTTTCATCACATCTATTCGAAAAGGACTACTTGGTTCGCCTTTAAGTGCGCCCAGTGCGGCGGAATGATCTTTGCCGCGCACTAACATTACAAATACTTCCAAATTCAAAAGAATTTGAAAGAAGAAGTATTTGTAATGTTAGTGTTCAGCGCCAAGAAAATGAATGAAAAGAATATAAATATAAGTTTTCATTTGTTTTATTATTAGATACCATATAATTTCAATTTAGTTGTTACTCTACGTTTTATTCAATAATAATATTATAGTAAAATATGAGGCGCCTTTTGTTTTCTCATAGAGGTGATGAAAAATAGAGTGTATCACTCGGGCGCAAAATATATTTTTGGCTCAGGCGACGTACTTTGAATCCCTCGCTACGTTCAGGATTCTACTAAAGAATCCCTCGCTACGCTCTGGATTCAAAGAAACGCCTTCGCCGTAAAAATATTATTTTGCTCCCTTATGATACAATCTACTACCTATTGTATCCTGTTCGATGCCATTTCAACTTACTTATCCGCTCGACTACGTCGCTTACTTTCCCTCATCTGTGAATCTCCTTAATCCTGAATGAATTGTAAATGGTGAATTTACAGTTCAAATCTAAATTTATAGTTATCAAAATATATATATGATAAATCGCATTATTTCTATTCACGGCAAACAAAATAATTTCATCAAAAGCAGAAACCGAATTCAAAACAAGATCGTAAACCTCACATCTAAAATTCCATTACGTGACACTAAAACTACCCGTAAAGAGCCAGAGCAGCGTTAAAAAGTCGCATTGTTGGATTTTAAAGTAAATTTATTCCATATTCTTGGCTTTATCGTCCCGAGTCGGTGCTAAAACCAAACATTTTGACTCTGGCTACGATTTAAAACTGTACCTTGCAGGTGGATGCAGTCAGGAGACAGATAAACCAGTATGGACAGTGTCTTATGTGTCAAACCATGTCCTTAAAAGGCAAAAATACCTAAATAGTTCGTAAAAAGTACGAATATATAAGCGTTGCCATTCAGTGTGGTAATGCCAACATGCTGGGCACTCTGTCAACTGACAGTGTGCTTTATCTTTTTGAATCATCTCTACACCTTCTGTGATTTGCAGATGACCTAAGTATATTTATTGAATTTTGTTGTAGATAATAAAAGCGCATGCGTGCAAAATGCAAGTACACGTAATAACTTCGCCCACAACTTCAAAATTTCAAGTTAGCCATTTTTACAGACTTCCAAAAAGGAGGAGGTACTGTTCGTCTGTATGTATTTTTTGTGTATATTTCATCCATATTTTCGCCAAATGTGAACCGAATGTACTCCCGAGGTGGTCCCATTTTAATTTTATCGAAATCGACTGAGCCGTTTTTGATAAATCAACAATAATGTACATGAATGTCACATCGATTCGTGCAAACTATTCGAATACTGTACACAGTGGAAGTCAGTGTTGTGTTGCGGCGTTGTTGTCACAAACCTAGCTTTAACATAATAATATTTTTACGCAAAAAATGGAAAAACCGACGTGTACAAAATTCGAATAGTTCGCTCGAATACATCAATACAATTTTTACATTATCGTTGATTTTTCAAAAACGCCTTAGACGATTTCGATAAAATTTAAATGGGTGGTCCCATTTAACGAAAGTATACCCATTTGAACTAAAAATATTTTTTCGATTTGGTTCACAATTGGCGAAAATATCAATGAACATACACAAAAAAATACAAACAGCAAACATAGAACCTCCTCCTATTTGGAAATGGGTTAAAAATGATTAAAGTACTAACTAACTTGGGTATATACTCGTAAAACATAAGGACATATTTTGTTACCTTCAAACTCATGAGTACCTAAATATCTATGCTTTAATGGTATTAATATAACGTTATTCAAAAACATTTTCTGTTACTTTTGAATATTTTTAGGTATGTTTGTTCATGTTTCAACATCATTTTAATACCACTAAGTATTGTTAAATATTTTATAACATATTTGCTCGTAAAGTGGCTGTAATTACACCAATTTCAATATCGTAATGTATTTCATTACGCACTTGTGCGTTATTGTAATGTAAAACGCCCGATTTTTTTTTTAATAAAGTAACATGCGCGGTTTTTTGAGATGCTCCGTCTAAAAATGAACGATACTTTTTAAAATCTTAGCAAAAAGTGGTCAATATTCTGGCATCGTAACAATCACTTTTAAAAATTGTTGAAATTTCTATAACTGCTTTAACAAGTAATTTAAGATTTATTCGTTTAAGAAAGTCGGAGTTTTATTAATTTCCTCACAAATATGTTATAAAACGTCGTATGACATACGTGCGCTTTGAAAATTACAGCCTCTGCTTCCTTATAGCCCGAGCCGTAGGCGAGGGCAATATCGCCTCGGCTGTAATTTTCAACTTACCGCACTTACATCATAATGTACTATTATGTGTATAAAAATTATCTGTGTAATCCATACTGCTGATATTTTCCTAAAGTATTGTAACGCTCATGTTTGACCGAACATTGCAACATTACCTTGCAAAGTTTAATGTTTATCATCGACGTAGTACATACCGTCGAATATTTATAGTTCGCTGGTAGTATACATAAGATACTACTGCATCTCACCCCCGAGCCCGGAGGAGCCGGTCCGTGCCGAGGCGGCGAATCATTGCAAGCTACGGCGCTTAGTCGGCGGTGATTAGCTGTACGTATTTTGTTGTATGTATTACGTACCTACTTTACTCGTTTGACTAACACAAGCGGCGGACCGTTCTATTTCTTAAATGCAAACATGCACTGCGCGGCGTGCCTCGATGATATAAGAGATAATGCAGGAGATTACTTGCTCTGTTCAATAAGAGAATGTCATAAAATGTATCACCTTTTATGTACCGGTGAAAAAGACCCGTCCAATACACGGAGCAAGACGTGGATATGTCCAGAATGCCGGTGCTCCGCTAAAAAGGGTGGAGACAACAGTCTCACTCCAGTGGGCGCTACAAAAAGATCCAGAGACCCAAACGTAACCGTTCGATCGAAAAAAGTACGGGCACCGTCTATGGAACCCTCTGAAGTGTGCGATGAGCGAAATTTGTCGCAGGAAATTTGTCAACTACGTAGTGAAATGACTGCGATGAAAGAAGAGCTATCGAAATCGAACAACCTCGTTACATCGTATGCTAACCAGTTGAAAAATTCAGTATCTATCATGGCAGACTACGAGAAAAAACTCAGCCTATCTATCTCAATAATTACAGGCTATGAGAAAAAATTTGAGGAATATGGTGTTCAAATAAAGAAACTCTCTGAAATCGTCACGAAAGGTGATTGTAATTGTGGAACTATGAATTCGAAGCCGATGAAACCACGTTCTCAGCCCTCAGTTTTGTCGACTAAAGTTCCAGCAAGATCATTAGTCGATCATTCATCGGACTACTCTCGGAAACATCACCATAGCCTCCAGAAAGAGGACGTCGCTTCGCCACGGGTTAGCCAGAAGAACATCACTACAGTGTCTGGCGACGCGTCCAATAGGCAGTCACGGTCTCAAGCAAGTGCTCCTTCTCAGTCTACTGACGATGACACATGGACCGAAGTACGAACCAAGAGAAAGCGTCAGCAGTTGTCATTGCGATGTGTTGCAGGACCAGCGGTGACGTCACTTAAAGCGGCGGAATTACGGAAACACTTCCATCTGTGGAACATGCTGTCTAATGCTGACGAGGTTAGAGCTTATTTGGGCAAACTGTGTCCTCTGAAGACTATTACTGTAGAGCAGTTAAAAACCGCAAACAATTATAATTCGTTTAAAATTGGTGTACCGGAGGATTGTTATCAAAAATGCTTTTCAATAAACGTATGGCCGGAAAATGCCAGAGTCAAACAATGGATAAATTATAAGAGACGCAATCCTACGGCGGAAAACCCGTCGTTTCAGCATAGAGTCGGCACTCAATGAGCCGCGTATCTATGACTGGTCGCAGATAAACGTCTACTATCAGAATGTTAGAGGTCTGAAAACAAAGTTGGCAACATGGAATACAAGTATACTATTATCAGACCACTTGATCATCGCCGCGACGGAAACGTTCCTGGACGAGTCAGTGGAAGACAGCGAGGTGGTTCCTGATGGGTGGACGCTGCTGCGTAGAGACAGGTCGTCTCCTTGCGGTGGAGTCCTGTGCGCGGCAAGGCCAGGGGTCACGATTACTCGTCGACAAGAACTCGAGTCTCAATTAGGAGAGGATCTCTGGGCTGTGATCGCTTATCGAGGCATTTCTTTTATAATATGTGTTGTATATATTAAGCCAAAAGCTTCAGACTCCGTTTATTTGAATCTATTTTGTAAGATAGAATCTTTTTTGAGTACTTCTACATTGAAATTTTATCTTTTTGGTGACCTAAATATGACTAGCGCTTCTAATAATATTAAAAATTATTACTGTTATTTTTTGACATATTGCAATTTAGTTGACTTTAATGAAATTGTGAATTCGCATGGAAGTAAACTGGACGTGGTGTTGGCGCAGGAGTGTACGGAGACGCAGCAGCAACAGATATTTGTAAGGGAAGCCGCAGAGGGGTTTGTACCACTCGACGAGCTATATCACCCGGCTTTAGAGATAACTCTCTCCCTTCGATTACATAGTAATTCTAATGCTAGGCTCCCACCGAGTAACATTAATCCATCGCGCGACTGGAACTTCCCTAAAATGGATATTTCTCTTTTTCAGTCAAAGCTCTCTGAGACGACGTGGACACCAGTGTTGGAAACGAATGAGGTCTCAGAGGCAACTAACGCTTTTTATGAAATTGTGTATAGGTTATTCGATCTAACAGTGCCTAAAAAGTCAAGACGAACTGCTAAGAGTAATCGGTATCCGGTATGGTTTAATTCTGAGATCATAAATGATATTAGGATAAAGAATAAATTGCATAAATCATGGAGGAAGTCAAAATGTATCACGTCATATAAACGATTTTCCGATTTTCGCGCAAATTTGAAGTACCGTATATCCCAAGCATATAAATCATATATGATTGGTATCGAGGAGCAATTGCAGCAGCATCCGCAGCACTTCTGGAGGCATATTCACAGTCTTAGGTCGAAAGGTGGTTTTGAGCCCGAGGTTTCATACAAAGGCACTACGTACACTGGGGTAAAAGCGGCCGAGGCGTTTGCAGACTATTTCTCTAGTGTCTTCTTGAACGATGAACCAGCGATAAATGTAGATTGGGATGACAAACAAAGTGGGAATAGCAATTATGTTAGTATACCTGGTGTAACTCCGCAAGACGTTTTACGTGGCATTAACAAGCTAAAAACAAATAGTTCACCAGGACCAGATAATTTGCCTAGTTTCGTCCTCAAGATGGGTAAAAAAGATTTTGTCCTTCCGCTGTACCATATTTTAAATCTATCGCTTAAAAATGAGAAGTACCCCGTCCAGTGGAAAACATCTAGAGTGACTCCCATCCCTAAAAGCAACAAAAAGACTTTAGTAGAGGAATACCGCCCAGTAGCGATACTGTGTGCACCGGCTAAGGTATTTGAGTATATATTGCACAGCGAAATATATAGGCAGGTGAAACTGCAAATATGTGAAGAGCAGCACGGTTTTAGACCGGGCCGCTCCGTAAACACAAACCTGTTGTGCTTGGTGGAATTCATCTCCGGGGCATTGGATCGGGGCTCGCAGGTCGACGTGATATATTTTGACTTCCAGAAAGCTTTTGATAAAATTAATAACAATATCTTGTTGCGCAAGCTCTCGACATCTTTTGGTTTTACTCCTAGTCTATCGAACTTTTGTTCAGACCTCATGAGTGATCGGCAGCAATACGTGAGACATGGAACGTATGAATCAGGCCCTTATCATACCAGATCAGGAGTAAGTCAGGGATCGGTAACGGGCCCATTGTATTTCCAAATGATGATACACGACTTACCGAAAGTAATATCAACTGCTCAGTGTCTTCTGTACGCGGATGACCTCAAGCTCTATCACGAAATAAAATCAGCTGAGGATTGTCTAAGCTTACAGGAAGATATTAATAGTATTTTTGAATGGAGCATTAAAAACAAAATGTCATTTAATATTAAAAAATGTAATATCATGACCTTTGACCGCAAAAGAAGTGCTATTCATTATAATTATCTGTTGAATGACTCGGTCATGAATAGAGTACACACTGTCAAAGACTTGGGAGTAACATTTGATCGGGGATTAACCTTCAATGATCATATATCAGATCTCGCTAAGGAAGCTTATCGTCGACTGGGTTTCGTTTTAAGAAATTCGAGGGATTTTGAAAATCCACTAGTTGTAGAAACCTTATATAAATCCCTAGTTAGGAGTAAGTTAGAGTCCGGCGCATGCGTATGGAACCCCTGTCATGTTACGTATGCACGAATGCTTGAGAAGGTCCAAAAAGCCTTTTTAAGAGCCCTGTATAAGAAGCGGTACGGCTATTACCCATTCTTATACCCTACAAAATTTTTGCTCGGCCAGCTAGGCTACAACTCACTGGAAGCGAGGAGGTTAAGAGACCAGCTCATCATTTGTTGTAAGGTGATCAGGGGGTCAGTAGACAGCATAGAGTTGCATGACTTGTTGTGTGCTCTATTCGTGCCCGATGAGCCGGGTGTGCCAGTGAACAGGCGTGGCCGGTTGCCGGACCTGTTGCACGTAGAGCCATGTCGTACCGTGGCGCGTTCCATGTCTCCGTTAATACGAACGCGCAGACACCTCAATACACTCCTGGCCGTCAACACTGAATTTGATGTTATGTTTGACAATTGGAACAATGTATTATCTACCTTTTTGACATATTGCGAAAATTTGACTGACCAATGGGACAGGTGCCGTCGAATAGACGGCACAATTGAAATTTTAGAAATTGCATGACATTTTGTATTTATATTTTTAATCTTGACATTTTTGACATCTAATCTTGACATTATTGTAACACTAGCTTTTACCCGCGGCTTCGCCCGCGATATAATTTAATTTATGTTTATCTTGTCAAAAAAATAATATGGTAACTAAAACAGTAAGTGCGCCACAAAATATTAGCCCCAATTCAATGTGAAACGGTACACAAATATTGTAGCAAATAATCATTTCAAACCCAAAAAACAGGCAATCTCAACTAATTTGTTTCGTCATCGTTATCATCCGCAGCTTTCTTTGACCCACTGTTGGGTATAGGCCTCTCTCTTGCAGTGCCATCTGCCTCGGCTCTTTGCCGGTCGTGACCAGGCTCGACCGGCGGTATTGATGATATCGTCGAGATAGTCGACCCACCTTGTTGCCGCGCCGCACATAGCTGAGCTCTCTCACCTATTCAAGTACCCTAGTTGACCAGCTTGGTCACCACCGTCTTTCTTGGTCAAGAAGCGCTGGTCGAATTGGTTGCCACACCATTGTGAACGATGTCATACGCAGGGCTTTTGCGACCGCCAATATCGCAGCCGTACTCTAACCGAATGGGTTTGCGCGTGGTGATGGTAAAAGGCCTGACGGTATGAAGCTAGTCCCATGGAAGTGTAGACGGCCCTTAGTATGGGACGTAACTTGCGTCGATACTTTGGCGCCGTCAGCGGAGCAGCACAAACGGCGCAAATATGCTAACCTCCCATTGCCAAGCTGATTGGCAATGCTGCCAGCATGTTGAGCATGCTGCTAACTGGCAGTGGGCTTGAGCATTTAGAATATCTTTAGACCTTCAAGGGTCTCTGGATGATCCAATTGCTTGTTATGTAGTAGTATTTTATGAAGTTTTACATTATAAGTCTGTATTTAGTGGTAGTTAATAAAGGCACTTGCTCTATAAAAAAATCAAGTACCTTGCACTTTGTTGTCACTGTTCAAACCTAACCCGATATCAAAATACCTTATACTTATAAATGCTTCTGTTGATTAAGATAAGGTTAGAGTGTACCCGCCCATAGGTTCCCGCCTTGTCGTAGCAGGAGAACTTAGTAGCCGAGGCTTATGGGCGGCGCGGGAATTCCAGGTAGAGCCGCTTCTCTGGGTTTTTTCTGAGACACCTGAGAAGGCGGCGCTCGAGGTCTCCCGATTCTTTTTGGTCTTTTCCCCCTAGGCAGTTTAGAAGTTTGCACTCGAGGTTGGGCCGCTTTTCTGGGGTTTTTAAATATAGCAGCTGTGAGGCTGGCCGGCAAGTTGCGT